>JBAIZL010000005.1:167986885-168701885 GCA_036971475.1 Prosapia bicincta
TATTCAATCAGAAACATTGATTTTAAATACTTCTTTAAAAAGCTAAACCAAATAAGATCAAAAATATTTTTAAAAAATATAAATACTAGAAAAATATTCACTCTATACTGTAATATTGTGCTGTATGTAGGTTATGGTTTACCATTAAATGCGTATATCTGTGTTAAAAACATTCGTCTTTCATTATTTCATGATTTTTTGTTTAAAATTGTGATAAAATTATTTTGGTGAATATGTGGGGATAATAGTGCCTATAATGGTGAGTAGATACATTATTCTTCTGTTGATATTACATTATTTTCTACTCGCATTTAAGATGTTTACCCGTTTAAGACGCTATTTTTGGATGGTCCCTTGAAAATCGTATTAAGTTGATTTTACTATATATATATATAATGTACATCTAATTCAAGTATCACAAATGACTGCTACATTACTACATACACGATTTACCTCAGTAACTGCGAGAAAATAGACTGAGGAACAGTCGGCATCTATAGCAGTAGTAGTTGCATGGTGTCCATTAGGAGCCATGCACCTTGATTATTAGTGTTGAACACTCAACTGGCAATTTAAGATTAAGTTCTAGGTAGGTACATAAAGACAAAAACATTGGGTGCAAAGTTAACATGACCACTTGGTAGATGCTGCAGAGATACCAGTTTTGTGTTTTTCTAGTTATATCATTTACATTACATGCACAACTTCATATTAAAAATAACCAGTTTTATGAATTCATGTACAGTGACTGTCAAGGTACTAAAACTGTTAGTATTTACAGCTATTTTGCTATTTCTATTGCCATTACTATTGCTGTTCAGATAGTGCTAGCATTTTTAAAATATTATGCAAACCCTCACTTTAATGTACATCTAATTCAAGTATCACAAATGACTACTACATTACTACATACACGATTTACCTCAGTAACTGCGAGAAAATAGACTGAGGAACAGTAGGCATCTATAGCAGTAGTAGTTGCATGGTGTTCATTAGGTGCCATGCATCTTGATAATTAGTGTTGAACACTCAACTGGCAATTTAAGATTAAGTTCTAGGTAGGTACATAAAGACAAAAACATTGGGTGCAAAGTTAACATGGCCACTTGGTAGATGCTGCAGAGATACCAGTTTTGTGTTTTTCTAGTTATATCATGTACATTACATGCACAACTTCATATTAAAAATAACCAGTTTTATGAATTCATGTACAGTGACTCTCAAGGTACCAAAACTGTTAGTATTTTCAGCTATTTTGCTATTTCTATTGCCATTACTATTGCTGTTCAGATAGTGCTAGCATTTTTAAAATATTATGCAAACCCTCATTTTAATGTATATCTAATTCAAGTATCACAAATGACTACTACATTACTACATACACGATTTACCTCAGTAACTGCGAGAAAATAGACTGAGGAACAGTCGGCATCTATAGCAGTAGTAGTTGCATGGTGTCCATTAGGAACCATGCACCTTGATTATTAGTGTTGAACACTCAACTGGCAATTTAAGATTAAGTTCTAGGTAGGTACATAAAGACAAAAACATTGGGTGCAAAGTTAACATGGCCACTTGGTAGATGCTGCAGAGATACCAGTTTTGTGTTTTTCTAGTTATATCATGTACATTACATGCACAACTTCATTTTAAAAATAACCAGTTTTATGAATTCATGTACAGTGACTCTCAAGGTACCAAAACTGTTAGTATTTACAGCTATTTTGCTATTTCTATTGCCATTACTATTGCTGTTCAGATAGTGCTAGCATTTTTAAAATATTATGCAAACCCTCATTTTAATGTATATCTAATTCAAGTATCACAAATGACTACTACATTACTACATACACGATTTACCTCAGTAACTGCGAGAAAATAGACTGAGGAACAGTCGGCATCTATAGCAGTAGTAGTTGCATGGTGTCCATTAGGAACCATGCACCTTGATTATTAGTGTTGAACACTCAACTGGCAATTTAAGATTAAGTTCTAGGTAGGTACATAAAGACAAAAACATTGGGTGCAAAGTTAACATGACCACTTGGTAGATGCTGCAGAGATACCAGTTTTGTGTTTTTCTAGTTATATCATTTACATTACATGCACAACTTCATTTTAAAAATAACCAGTTTTATGAATTCATGTACAGTGACTCTCAAGGTACCAAAACTGTTAGTATTTACAGCTATTTTGCTATTTCTATTGCCATTACTATTGCTGTTCAGATAGTGCTAGCATTTTTAAAATATTATGCAAACCCTCATTTTAATGTATATCTAATTCAAGTATCACAAATGACTACTACATTACTACATACACGATTTACCTCAGTAACTGCGAGAAAATAGACTGAGGAACAGTCGGCATCTATAGCAGTAGTAGTTGCATGGTGTCCATTAGGAACCATGCACCTTGATTATTAGTGTTGAACACTCAACTGGCAATTTAAGATTAAGTTCTAGGTAGGTACATAAAGACAAAAACATTGGGTGCAAAGTTAACATGACCACTTGGTAGATGCTGCAGAGATACCAGTTTTGTGTTTTTCTAGTTATATCATTTACATTACATGCACAACTTCATTTTAAAAATAACCAGTTTTATGAATTCATGTACAGTGACTCTCAAGGTACCAAAACTGTTAGTATTTACAGCTATTTTGCTATTTCTATTGCCATTACTATTGCTGTTCAGATAGTGCTAGCATTTTTAAAATATTATGCAAACCCTCACTTAGAGTACATAATTTACTTTCAAAATATGCTGTTTTTCGTTGACTTTTTTTGTTTTCTACAACATCTATTTTGAAGAAAGTAATCTTAAAATACATCATCTACCTCTTAATAAAAAAGTGTTATAGTTTTATTTTCCTTTAATTTCTAATTTAAAAAATTATATTCTGTTTATTAGAAACAGCTAACAAATCTTTTCCAATGTTCCAGGTTAAATTCAGGTCATGTAACTAGAAATCAGTTCAGGCAGATTCTCAAACTAAACTGTATACTTTTAAAAGATGATCAAATATATGCTTTGGAACAAAGGTACAATGATGACTTGGGCTTCAATTACTTTAAATTCCTTAAAGACGTTGATCCACCTGAGGATTTTGAGCCGAGGGTAATATATTTTTTTAAAATTAATAACTCGCATAGAATAAATATTGTTTTATTCATAAATGAATTTTGTAGTTTTAACTAGGGGTGTATATTTTCATAAAACAGTAATAGTTGAAAACAACAATCTACACAGTTTTTTCTCTATGATGAGATTTGGAACCCACTCCAACATGTTTTATTTTTTAATTACCTAGCAAAGCTCTCTGAACGGATTAACTTTTTGGAAGTTATATTAAAAATTATTTTTTTCTTATTTTATTACGGAAGTTAATTTATTTACTATTTTGTTATTGAAAATAATAAATTTTATTTTTTGCTATATGTATAAAGAAATTTGTTGTAGACTATATTTTTCTGTACATATACCTTTTTGCTAAAACATTTTTTACCATAATAGAAAACCACTTAAATTAAACTAGTTTTTTTTTTTATTTGCCGTTATAACTACATAGTTATAATTGGTAAACATTATAGATTGATTTACTGTATTCTTTTCTTGTAAAAAGTTTCATAAATAAAACCGCCCATGGTTATGTCTTGAGAACATAGATAGCTTTAGTTTAATTCACTGCTTCCAAATCATCACATCTACAATTTAATTGCACCAACCAAACTTAATTAGATATTACGAGATGCAGTATTATGGTTATCACTTTTAAAACCATATCTCTCTATATAAAATAAATATACTTTGAAAACTAGATTGCTTTATGAATATTGTTTTATTGTAAGAATGTTTAATACACAATTATTGTGTTCCTTAACTTTGCCAAGGAAAATATGAATATTTTGTAATTATGCTTCATATATCTTATATCTTATAAGGCACTCTATATGTCTCCTTTCACCCAAAGCTTAAAGTATTAATACTGCCTAGGTATAAATATATTGCTTAATAACTTGGAGCTAAGGTGGTGTATCTTTTAATTATACATAAATAAAACCTCTTAAACCACAAAAACTTTTTTATTTATGTCGATGTATATTTCGATTGCAAAGCAATCTTCCTCTGAAGAATATTGCTTTGCAATCAAAATGTAAATCAGGACATAAATAAAATGTTTTGTGGTTTAATAGGTTTTATTTATTTACAAGTAATATATTGATTGTTTACAATGTTATATCATTGATAAAAGGCCTTTTTTTATGTCAAGTGTTACAAAATACAATTTATCCTCATGAAACTTATCCAGAATAGTCATTTTGTACTCATTCCATATCATCTACAATTCTGTGTACAATGTTCGTTAACAATATTTCTGAAGTCATGGGTAGGTCTTATTTTTTAATTCATTTTCTATGTCTACTTGAAGTATCTCGATATATTATGAAAACAAATGTTAACTGACATCTTTTCTCTGAGTGTTGTTTCCTTCAATCCTATTTTAAAAATTAAAAATGGTATTTTTTCTGAAGTTATATGTAATGCTTTTAGATTATATAAATAACTATTTTAGTATGTTAGGAAAATGACAAATGACAGTAATCATTCATGACTTGTTAGAATTTGATATTTGGGAAAGATGGGCTGATACCATACCTTTGTAGGACCCTTCACAAAGGTACTTGTTTTCAAATATAGTAGAACCAATAACCTGAACTATGGTTATCCAAATCTGTGATTATCCAAATCGCTTTCAGATTTTTTAAAAAAATGTCGACAGAAACTTACTTCAATTTTCAAAGTAATGATCTGGTTTACATGTGCTATTAGTATTTCCTCAGTGAAGCTAGTGTAGGCGCAATGCAAACATTATTTGGATGCTTAGTCACCGTCTCAGTGTAATTCTTTATAGTTGACTGTCAACTGTCATCAGGTGGGCTACCTCCTGTCACTATTCCTTTTGATTAGTATATCACTGACCTGCTTGCTACTTTGATGAAACTCTTTCCCATCACTGCGTTATTTTATTTGTGAATGTATTTGGTCACTCACCATGGGTTCTACAAAAATACAAGTGATCTTATTATTTATTACAAGAAACCAAATATTATTATAATATGAGTAAACTGTTGGCTAAGATATTTGGACAGTCAATGGTTTCAGACATTAAAAGAAGCAAACCTATATTTTTAAACTTCAAAATTGAAAATTAAGATGAAAGTTCATTAAGGAAATCAATAAAGCCAACAACAAACACATAATTAAAATATATTATTTTCAAGAGGTTTTTGTAGAAACATTATATGGGAAACCCAGTTTCAGGTCTGATTCTTTGTGAAAAAGCTTAGATCATAGCTCGGAAGCTTGGTTGTTCTTCCTTTAAAGCAAGTAATGGCTGGTTAAGAAATTTTAAGTTGAGGCACAATGTCTACGAATTAGGTTTAAGTAGTGAGAATTTGTCAGCAGACTTTAAAGCAGCAGTTTGCTTTCGTCTGCTTAAAAACTACAGAAGGTTTTAATGAAAATTTAAAAATTGTAGCAGACTCCTACAATCCTTAGTTATTGTACAACACCAATAAAATCTGTCTTGCTTGGAAAGCTCTGTCTAGCACCAGTTTGGTATTTAAAAGGGAATTTAGTGCTCCAGGACATAAAGTTAGGGAAAAATGTGTAACAGTGCAAACTCTACGGGAAGCCATAAAATACCCCTCCCTTCTGATGATAGGAAAGTCAAACAGGCCAAGAGCATTTAAAAATGTGAAAAAGCTTCCCTTTTTTTATAAAAACCAACCCAATGATGACTACAACGTTGTTTAAAGAGTGTTGAAACAAAATTTTCATCCCTGAAATAAAAAAAAACACCAACAAATCTTTCAAAAATAAAATTTGTAAATTTTTAAAAATTATCTACATACATAAATAAAACCTCTTAAACCACAAAAACTTTTTTATTTATGTCTTGATGTATATTTCGATTGCAAAGCAATCTTCCTATCTCTGTAAACCTATCTCTGCTATCTCTGTAAACTGTTGGAAAGAGGGAATGTACTTTAAAAAAATGTTTTTACCACCAAAAGTTTGTTGCCCAATGAATCAGTGGCTTTTATCAAACACATGAAACACTATAACAGAAGGCAACTTTTAACAAAACTTTTGATAGAGGGTGAAGATGAAGAAGGTGTGTTAGCTAACCACAAAAGAATAAATTTGAAGGATTACGCTTACTAAGTGGTGAAATCTTGGAGTTTTGGCTAGGGCAGTCATGTTTAAACGTGCGTGAAAAAGTTGCAAAGACATATCAACTAAAGAAGAGAAGTAAAAGAGGAAAGAGAAAATAAAAAGGAAGAGACAGGAGAAGGTAAGGATGTACTTCAAAAATTTTAAAACCGTCTCTTGAAATTCTTGGATTTTCAGAAGTTAGTGCTGAAGATATTAAAGAGTGGATGGAGTGTGATTCGTCAGACCCTAGGCTTCAAATTCTCAATCGTGACAAACTCATTGAAAGTGTGAAAGAAAATAAAGTTAAGGAAGATTATCTTAAAGTCAAAATTGAAGCAGAGATTGAACCAACAGATCGTGAAGTATTTGCAGGCTTTGAAACTGTGTTGAAGAGGATTGAGTGTTGGCACAAGTGTGACGACTTGTACTTTCAAGTAAATTCACGACTTGGTTCCCCAAAAACGGATGAAGACAGTAAAACAGTTTAATTTGACCAAGATGTTCACCAAGCAATGACTTTCATTTACAGTATGGTTTGTACATACTAGAAGTACACTTAACATATAAAACTGTTGCCTTTTCATCAAACAAATATTAGCTCTTTTTCCTAAAAAATTATATATTTCTTCCATTTTCAACATATATATACAGTAATTAATTAAAAAAATACCAATTTTTCATATTTTTTTATCGAAATGGGGTTCAATTCATTTGGATAGTTGGAATTCTACTTCAATTCCTCTACGTTTTTGAGAAATTTTAAATAAATGTTTAAAATATATCACCAGTTATCATTTGTTACTCTATAAATGAGTTAAGGTCTGAGTTGACAATGGGAGACATCTCCCAAAACGCCCATCCTCAACAAACGTAAGTACTACTATAGGCAAGTTGTAAAATATTTACAAGTGTTTTTAGTGAAAACTAGTAGCTAACATGAAGATGAAATCAACAAATATTTATAAATGTGTTGGATTTTCATAAACCACACAAATTAATATAAGAATTGTAAAAATTTAATTATAAATCTTTTATCCCTTAGAGTTCTGAGGCAGCATTGGTTAGTATTATGCCAATTATTTTAGGTAAAAATGATCTCTACCTTGTTTTTTTACCTTATATTTTATGTATTTTTTTCCTTTTAACCTTTCTAGTGATTAAACAAATTTCATGTTTTTTGAAAATAATTATCCATGTCTGTTAAAAGAATTTATTTCTTTATACTGTATTATTTCTTAACTTTGATAATGACCATAATTTACCTTAATATGATTGAATCATTAGCATAAGAACAAGATTTTAAAGCAATTCCATTTTTATGTAATTCGTTAGAATCTTAAGTTGACAAGGTAGGTAATTCTTGCAATATTATTAAGATATAAATATCATACTATTACAATTGCATTTTTATTGTCATAGTAGGACAGACATTATTAAAAAAAAAACTAGTAATTCAGACTAGCTGGAATATGGTAGAAACCTCTACTGCTGTTGTCCCACAGTCTTACCATTATTTCAACTAACAGGTGTTAATAATATTGCCAATAAAAGTTGTTTCACAAAATTCTTGTTATATTAAATATTACTGTAACATATATAAAAAAATGAAATGCATTTTATGTGTGGTTTTGGAAAGGTAAAACAATAACTGATACTGGCTTTTAAGATGGCACTTTTGGGAAATTTAATTAGTTTTATTAAAATCAGCTACTTTTTATTATATACTAGTAATGAAAATACAACAAAGCATTATTGCAACATGATTTACATAAAAAAAACCATTGTATACATTAAATGTATGATCATGAAAATAAAATTCTTATAATATAACACAATAAATTTTATTATTTTTCAATATTTTTTGTACTAAACTCTTTTTCAAAATATTGAAATTATGTTTTCTAAAATTGTCAATGTGTTTTTAAAATTATCCATACTATAACTACTTATTAGAACACTGTAGTTTGTAAAAAAATAGAGTCTTAAAATTATTGTTTGTATAATTATGATTATAGATTACAATACCATACACAAATTTAATGTAAGATTTGACACCACTATTAGAGTAATATTACTAAGATATAATTTTGTTCATTTAAAATTATAACAGGGAACTTTAAGAAGATTTATAATTATGTTTTTATGTATGTGTATTTTAACTTAGTCACAATTTGTTTTTAGTTTGAAATTGTTCAAGATGCCAAAATGAAATTAAGTAATAAGGAGTTCAAAATGCCTGTACATTCAAATGAAAAGAACATCGTAGAAATACTGGCTAAAATTAAAAAGAGAGTGAGTACTACTATTTTGTCATTAAATTTAGTTCATAACATTTCTGATGTATAGATCAGAATATATATAATTATATATACAAATCCTCTGTGAAGGGAAGCAACACAGATTTCAACAAAACTAAAGTAACTCATTTGGACAATTTAATTTAATTTTTTCTAAAAAAATTACTAAGACATATTTTTTTGTCATGATATAAAAAGTAACCTGTACTTAAAATTTACCCTTGTCTTGAGAAAAAACTAAACTGAAAATTTTACAATCATTTAGAATTAATTACTAAACATAGTAGTGGCTATACGTTATGAGTAATTTATCTGAAAAACAGTAGCCACCAGGTTTGCTTGGAAAGTGATAAGTAATTTTAGAGATTAGTAGATTGCATTGTTAGTTCAGTATTGTCTTGTCAACTGTAAGTATTTATTTTTTACCACACGTTTTCTCAAGTCTGTATTTGTTGTTTAGTTCTACAAAAAAACAGTTTGTAATACAATCATCATATTTGGTATGAAAATCAAACAGAATCTTTTGCAACTTAATTGCTTTTATTGGGATATATAACCAATCCAACAAACCATAAAATGTTCTGATTCTGATTTGCAAATTGGATATATTTTTTAAGCAACTTAAGTGAACAATGGACTGAAAATATAACATTACAATATTTAGTTTTTCATATATTTTTTAAATTATAACTCTTCAATTGAGGCAATTTGATTTGTAACTACAAATATATTTAACATAAATATATTAAATATTTATCTTTTAAAATCTGTCACAATTTTTTTTGTAATTTAAATTGTACATTTTGTAAAAAAAAAATATTTGAAATATAAGTAAGTGAAAAAAACTTCTGTTTTCTATAAGGCTAAAAAGAATTAATTTGTAAATTACACTTTTGCTATTATTTGCAACCAGACATTTGTTAACTAAAAGTTGTTAATTGTTAACTTACACTTGGAGGAATTGTTTTCGTCTTACGACTTCTTCAGCCTCCAAATTTAATTTTTATAAATATAATTTGGCTTAATTTTATCTTTATATTTTAACCTTGATATGGTTATTTTCTTAGGTTCTGAATATATAATATGTGTATTTTTAAAAAAAGAGGTCACTTTAACCTGAAATTTAGAGTAGCAGGGACTCCCTCTTCTTTGGATACTATGTTAGTGATGACATTGATTCTCAGAATCATTTTACCCTCCTTACTCAGAACAGTTATCACCGGAGATGTTAGGTGGCAAACCTAAAAACTCATAAGAAAATATTAGAATAACAACGAGTAAAGGGACATAGCCAAAATGAGATCCAAAATAGAAAAGCATGGTAAACAAATTTGATAGTCAGATGGTGGCAACAAATTTTACCACAGGGAAAATTTCTTAGTTAATATTGGGTTTAACTAAGAAGTTAAGAACAAGCTGGGTATAGCTTGTTAAGAACAAGCTATTTCTAATATAAGCTAGTTTGGTTTATATTTATGTGCTGATCAAACGGTGTATGACGTAACAGGTGTCAGCATTTATTTCTGGTTCATAGATATGCTTCTAGTCACCAGTCAAAGATGTTCTTAGCCTGGGTGTAGCAAATCTAAAGTTCCTTAGCTGGATTTATACAGAACTTCAGTTACCTGGATCAATTAGGGCTGTTCCCAGCCTGGATAATTAAATATCCAGATAATTAGAAAGTTTCATATTCTCAATGAAAGTTAAAAACAATATATTTCCTTCAAGTCACAATTTTATCAAGAATACACACCATCAAAATTAACTGATATATATATTTAAAGTGATATGCACCCACTCGAGATTATAAACCACATTCAATAACTTATTGTGATTGTAAAAACAATATAAGTGGCATAGATAATTCCTTGTTAAATTTGCAAGAATTTGGCAGAATTACTAAACTATTTTACTGGAGAAATGGTCGCATTCTCATATATTCAAACAAATAGTAGAGTAAAGTAAAGAAATTTTTAATCTAAATAATTGATAATCCAGATAAAAAGAAATAGGAAAATTGGAGCTTTGATATACTTTTTGCCTATTAGCATTGCTTATACTTAACCTTTTTTAATTCATCTTGCATGACTACAATTGTGTTTATTTAATTTTTAAAGTATATTACTTAATTTAACTATTTCCCTAACTTTTTACTTCTTAGCTGATTAAAGAATTTTTTAAATTCTGTTTGCTATCAGTAATATATACATCTTCTTATTTAGTTTTAATGTATTTAAAAATAAGCAATTAAGTCATTCTTTTTCTTAAATTATGAAAGGTGCTCACATAATTCTTTAATTTTCAGCTGATTTGTTACAAAATTCCACTTTTAGACTTTATGAAACAGTTTGATCCTCTAAACCAGCTTGTGATTTCAAGAGAAAATTTCTACCGAGCTTTAGATCCAAAGCTGGAACTAACCGAAACAGAAGTCAAGACAATTATGGATGTGTAAGTTTAAAATAACATACCAACATATATAGTCTTTACTTGGTCATATTATCTTAGAAGGATTTATACAACTTCGGAGCTGTTGACCTGATAATAATTTGAGCTTCTGGATAGCACTCTTCATATTCTATTACCTATATGAATATATCTATAGCTATATATCTATAGCTTTTCAGTTGCTTTTCCCCATTTAGTGGTAGATTTGGTTCTTAAACCTAGAGCTTGAAACATCAGTTACATTTACTTTTATTTTAAAGTTTATTTTTTTGTACAACAGTTTAATTCTGGAATTTAGAATTATATAAAATGAGCTGTTATATAAATTTATCCTCCACATGAAAAGAACTTTCAACAAAATATGTAGATGCAACTTTTAATAAAGTTTCAGCATTTTTTTATCACATATTTCAACAAGATTCAAAGAATTCATAAACTCTAATATGCTATAAAAATCGGTTATATAGCCTAAATAAAATATATCTAATAATAAATATATTAGATACCTAATATTAACTTAATGTTCAAAACAAAAATAAGAAACTAGTCCAGTAGCAAAGTCGATTAGTGTTGCTTTTGCAACTTTCAAAACAAAAAAATGGTCTGAGAATATTACTCTGGGATTAAGGGAAGGGCTTGTAACTGCATGAGACAAAGGCAGTACTGGCTAGACTCTCTATCAGCTAATTTAAGCAAGGGCAAATTAGAGCAAGTGTACTGTAATTTATTCTAATTCACTAATAATACCTTTTATTTTTTCCTACCCAGTAATCTGTTTTGAGAAATAAACTCCATTTAGCTAAACAGTTAGGGTGCATTCTCAAATTGTCAGCAGATTGTGTTAGAATTGTGTCAATTACTTCTAAATCATCCCATTTCAATTCAAAATCATGGTCTGCAAGTTTTCTGTGACAAACATTTTTTTTAAATTGTCTAGGTTTGAGTCTAGTTGACACAAAAAAGCCTGACATCCATATTTAATGAAACGTCCTTGTAATAAAAAGTTTTACAAATGCTGTCTTGTTAAAATGCTAAAAATAAGTGTATTTCAAAATAAATAATTAAATAAATTTAAGACAGCAATAAACTCAACTTATTTGTCAAAAATTTAGGGAATAAATAAATGCAAATTACAAAACCAACAGCTTTGTACTTTCAGGAAGTTGATTTTCTTCTTGTTCATCTTACTGATAACTTTTCTGTTTTCACCTTTTATTACACTTTTAACCTTTGAAAACTACATTAATAGTATGTATTTCATTCTATGTTTGGGTTGCTATTTTTATATAAAACCTATCACAGGGAATGAGTTATAACTTTAAAACATTCTAATAAAACATTCTGTTTGTGTTCTCTTAGAGTATAAGATCAAATTACAAAATCAAAATTCAAGGCAATGATGATGGTTTTGTTTTATATCAATGGGGTTTTGTACATTGATTCACAGGAGCAATGAATCAAAATTACTACATTAGCGTCAGCGTCCTGACCCTACCTGTGAGCATTTATGGAAAAAACGGAAAACAAATCATGAATCATCCACTTGAACAATGCCTTCTCACAATGTTTTGTCGGCGAAGATTTTTTTAGCTAAAAACAACATTTTCCTTTTAGAATTTCACTCTACTCACCTGACCTGGCTCTCTGACTTTTTTTTTGTTCTTCAGCTTTGAAAGGAATGTAATTTAAGATTATCAAAGCAGTTAAAGAAAAGAGTATAGAAGTCTTGAACGGGTTTACAGAAAATGATTTGTAGCACTGCTACACACAGTAAAAATTCACATAGATTTTTACCAAGAAGGGGAAATCTTGATGCATTTGTATGGCCATTAATAAGAAAAATGTGACAATATGCCAAACAGTGTAAATTTTATTGAAATATTTTTAGAATTTTTTCAAAAAATATACTCACTTAATCACTTTAACAATTGAAATTTTATACAGAGCACAGTAGCGTAATTATGATAAATAAATAACAATAACCCTTGCTACAAATATTTAAACACCCTTGATGTACATTTCGCCAACACAGTTAGCATCATCAGAAGATTAGCCTCATACTTGAGTATGTTTGTAACCTTCTGATGATGCTAACTGCGTTGGCGAAATGTACATCAAGGGTGTTTAAATATTTGTAGCAAGGGTTATTGTTATTTATTTACTTTAACAATTGTTTAAGATTAATTAAGATTCACTGACGGTAATGGACTACAAAATTCAAAAATATACTTAAATTTCCCAAGAAATATAGGAACAATGTGTTTTTATTTTATATAACTAAACAAACTGTTTAAAATAATAACAAAATTAATTCTTTAGCACAATTTAAACCATTATAAAAATTTACTTAGTAAATATTATGATATAAATATTGTGAAAGTCACGTAGTTGTAACTGATTGTTTAGGTTTGCTTCTCCATTACGGGACTGTTGTATTGAATATAAAAGATTTTGTGATACAGTCGAGGAAGCATTCACACAGCTATATCTTGACAGAGCACCATTACTTGAGCCAGTACAACATGTGGCTTGTAGTGATGGGGATCACAATTTCCTCAACTATGAAGAAAGGCAAACAGTATCTCTTGCTCTACAGAAACTTGCACGTCAACGAATTGAAGGGTTGAGAGAAGTTATGAAGGTGGGTAAAAAATATGTATTAATTATATGTTATATATAAATTAATCATACGTTATATCGCCTAAGCTACAGAAAGACTATGACAAAGAATTCAATACAATAAAATACATCGCTCAACAAAACGACTACCAACATACACTCATAGACAACATACACATGAAAATTAAACATAAACAACATCACTAAACTGCCACGCTGACAAACCACATAAAACACAACAAATTCATATCCCTCACTATCCACGACAAAAACACACAAAATAGCTTCCACATTCAAAAAACTTCATTACCAAATATCTTACAAAACAACAAAGTTCAAGACAGCACATAAAACCTTTTCAACAACAAACAGACAAACACTAACTATGTGGTATTTACAAATTAACATGTAATGTGTGTCACAGCTATTATATTGGCCAAACCGGTAGGTCATTCTAGACAGGCTTCGATGAACACATTATTGAAAGAAAAATCACAAATCCAAAATCCGGCTATGCAACACCTAAAATACATACACATGGACTAACTTAAACATTCTTCACATATTAAAACAAAGTAAAAAATTAACAATTTTAGAAAAATACAAAATATACAAACACTACACAACAGATAAAGAAAACATATTAAATGACCACACACATTTTGAAGCCAAAACTCTGTTTCATTACATAGCACACAACGAACTCATAAATCTCATACCGTCAACCTTTGTACCTAGCGGGATGCCGCCAGTAGAGGCTTTGCTTCATAAAAAGAAACGTATCAGCAAGTAAGTCCTCGTGTATTCATTTAGTTAAGTATTATTTAATTATATATTAATTAGTTTGTATTACTTTTGCAATTATTCTAAGTTTTTTTTTGTTTCAATTTCGTATTTAGTACAATTATTTCAACTTTAATAACTTATTAAAGGGGTTTTCATTGTTTTGTTATAATTGTTACTTCGTATTAAAGTTTTATGAATCACTTCTCACTATTTATTTGACTAACATTATATGATATAACCCACACATGTTTTAGTATTTCGGTTAAAAAATTTATTACTTTTAACACTCAAATTAAAAACCAAATGGCATTATTTTGTACTATTATTAGGTTTGAACAGTAAAACTGAAAAGATTTCTTGAATATCACAAAAACATGTTAAATATCACAAAAACATATCTTCATAATCATAATTCAAGTAATTGGTATTTGGTAAAGGAACGAATGTCAATGTTTTCTTCATTAATTACTATATGAGTCAGCTATAGTAATAATATAGGATAAGAAATTAAGGACAGGTTATTAATAAGATATTAGTGAATATCTTTCTTACAGCTTCATTTCTCAACGTTGATGTCTTTCAAAAATCATTTATATTCTTCAGTATTTTTTTTTTTATTACTTCAAAACAACATTATAATAATATGGTGTTTTGACACATATTCATGGATTGTCAGCTTTTCATAAGTTACTATTGCGTTTCTAAAAACCTGTATTGATTATTAGAGTATTTGATACATTCATATTAATGGCCTTAGCAGGTAGAGTGATGCCAGCAAAGGATGAATTTATGTTTTAATATTCTGCTTTCTTACCTCCTCAGACCATAATCTATATATAATGTTTGTCATAACATATTTATTGTTTGTACCAAGGTTTTTAGAAGGCATGTCATTCCACTATGAATCCCAGTAACAGGCAATGCAGTATTTCATGAGATAAGTTTTAGTGAAAGAAAATTATACTCTTTCGATATTTCTAACAGTAAATGTATATGTGCTAATTTATTTTAATATTCATTTACCCTTAAAAGATTTTTATAGTAGTCTATTTATTTAGGTTTAGATAAATTTAAACATGACAATTCTAATAACAATAACCTCATTTATACCAACAGAGATATGATACATGTAACTGTGGCACTTTGAGTCATGGCCTCTTCACTAAAGCATTAACAGTCCTATGCTTACATACTGTACTATCTAGTCGTGAACTTGAAATAATTATGAAATGTTTCAATAAACCTGGAGGGTTACGTGATGAAGTAGACTACAGGAGCTTTGCTAATACAATTGATGTTGTAAAGAGAAGCATTAAATTGCTCCGGAAGTAATAATAAAAACTAAATATTTGTTGTTAATATAATTTATTTTATATTTTTAAATAGTTTTTTATTTTTGTTACTATTTGTTTTTCTATTTTACATTTAATTTATTTATTACTTCTGAAAATATATTTCCATGAAGTTTACATGATTTGGTAAACCAAGATAATACAACTAGAGAAGCCAGGTATTACTAGTAACAGCTCATAATTTTTTACTACCATATCCACAACTTTCATATAGAAACTTCAAACTATAGTATCACATAATAAATAAATTTATGAAGTCAGTTGCAAAACGTTTTTTTCTATTTTAAATAAATAAAACATTTTAACCACAAAAACATTTGATTTAAATCCTTATGTACATTTTGATTGCAAAGCAATCGTCTTCAAAGGAAATTATTAGAAGAATAATCACATTTGGTCCAAGATATTTAATGTATATACATTGTTAACACTCTCACTGTGCCTCTTACAATATCTGGCCAATATTGTTATGGGAAGGTTCTCCTCTCTCCTACAGATGACTAATATCACCAGAATAAGATCCGGTTCATCAGTTTGGTCTGGTAAGCGATTTAACATTATAATATTTGAATTTAAAGATTTGTTATTAAAAAAAAAATATTTTACAAAAAAAAAAATAACTACAACTATCACTTAACTACAAAATATATAAACTATCTCTTAATAAATATAACACAGAATTTGGAGTAGGTCCATTATCAGAATTTAGTAAGTTATTTTTGTCTTTTAAGTTTTTTTTTTGTATTTTACATTTTTAAAGAAATTAAGTTCTTTTATTTCTAATTTATGTCAAGTTTTTATGATATGTTTCAAGTATTGATTTTTCAAGCCCTTGAAATTTTATGTGACTATGTTCTTTAAATGTAGTTAAAATTTTTTTTTTGTTTGGCCTATGGAAATGTTATCATAATAGTTGTAGATTACTTTATAAATCCCTGACTTATCTGACATTTGTATTTTGCTTCTGGAACACATAATATATTCCTTAGACTATCAGAATTAACTACTGAGCATATTTAGGCTCTCAGATGCTACTTTTAAGATGATTTCTTTAAAACCTTTTGTTAAATATTGATCAAATTATAGACTAACATATTTATTTTTGACAGTTTCTTTTTTTATATTAAAGTAGTGGAATTTTCTCTCAACTTATTTAGGTTTTGTTTCCTCAAAATATTGTCATTTTAGGATCATATCCATTAAATTTGACTAATTCTTTTTTAAAAAAAATAAGACCTCCAAATCACAAAACCTTTTTATTAAAACCCTTATGTACTTTTTAGTCGCATAGCAATCATATTTAGAAGAAATTATTACAAGAATAACTACATTTGGTCTAAGTTGCATTCAATACCAGTACATATAACGCTTGCCACGTTTATTATATTGTCCAGCTAATCTTATTGTGGTAAGCCCCCCTCTCTCTCTTATCAGGTGACCAATGTGCTACAATAAGGGACCCCTCAACTATATGAGGTAATCAAAAATTTAAATTCAAATATTGTAATGTTAGCTCACATACTACTATAATATGATGGGCTGGACCTTACTGTGGCAGTATTGATTGGCTGATAGGAGAGAGGGGGACTGCTGCAACATGATTGATCGGATAGTGTATGAGGCATTTACGATATCTATATATTAAATGAAAGTTAGACCAAATGTAGTTTTTGTAATAATTTTCTCTGAAGATAATCGCTATGCAGTTGAAATTTACATGAAGATTTAAATAAAATGTTTTTATGGTTAGAGGTTTTATTTATTCAAAATTAAAAATTACACCACAGTTGCGCTAAGTTGTTGATTGTAAAACTTCATTGAAGAAAAATTCAAACTGCACTGAAAATTGAAGCAAAGTATTTATTTATTAAATTATGTTTTTGTGAATGCTAGCATTTTACTCACATTTGGTCAAATTTAATTTTACTATGTTAATCAACAAAGTCTTTCATTATCACTTTCTCAATAATTTTCCGAGCTCTGGCTGCAAGTTTTCACTTAACTAGCTCTGTACACTAACTGAGCAAACTGCTCAATATAGTAAGTATATAATTTCATTTGGACTAGTTGCTCTAAGTAGTTCCAAGATAATAAATTCTGGTTTGCATTTGGAAATGTTTAACTAGCTATGACTTATCCTTTGGACAAATATCTCTTAATTTATGAAATGTTCTTTGAGTAAACTTTTTTAAAACGCAGTAAAAAATGTCATAGGTACTCTTGAAATTTACAGTAGTAGTGAGTATTAGTGGTGAAGTATAGCAAGAGACTTGACCAGCCAACTTGACGTTTAGAGTAGTGGGGGGCTGTAAACTCACTATTGGTTGAACCTCTCTGTTATACGTATCAGTCTGCCATAATCCACAACAACAACTGTGTCCGGTTTCCCACTAGAAAAGAGAGAAGAGCAGACAACTGACTAGCCTTTCACCTTCTCTATTCGTCCATATTCTTCTCCTGCACATCTCTATATTTCACTTTTTATACCATTTTTTTTTAATTAGTAATTTTGTTTAATCCCTGTGGTAGTGAGAGGTATTGTAGCAAGTAATCTGTAATTTTTTAATAGAATTCTTAATCATTTATAATGAAAAGATTTATAACTCGTGGATTTTGTTGTCCTTAATACTGAAAAAATCTTTTAAGATCAAACTTTGTAATATCACGACTTGATCAAAACAATGTACAATTAAAGTAAATTTTGAAAAAATTGGAGACAAAACATTTTAAATAGCACTAGACAATCACCCCAAATACATGGTCAAGATACAGAGTAACCTGTCCCCTGAGTTTCCGTCCAATAAAGGACTTAGTAAAGGAGAAGCCATGTCATGTTTTTTTTTTCAACCTCGCACTGGAAAAGGTGGTACAGGACTCAGGGATCGAAGCATAAGGCACAATCATCAATAAACTGGTGCAACTACTAGCATATGCTGATGACTTAGATCTTTTAAGGCCCTTGAAGAAGCATTTGCAAATCTGATCCGAGCAGTCAAGTAGATGGATCAATGAAGCCTAAAGAAAATATCTATAGTGTGGCAACCCTCAAGTAACTCAACAGGTTGGTATATTTGTTTAGCTGGGACCCTTCATATTTGAAGTAGTGAATCAATTCACTTATTTGGGATTCAATGTCAGCTCCAATAATAAGGTCTTCATTGAGATGAATAAAAGGATAACCAATGCCAATAAAGCCTACTTTGGATTACTCAAACAAAGCAGCCAGTATTTAAGTAGGAAAACAAAAATTATGCTGTATAGGACGTTGATCCGCCCCATACTAACCCTGACTATCTTTGAGAAGAAGATCCTCAGGACGATTCTTGGCCCTGTGAATGTTGGTGGGTAGTGGAGGAGGAGACAAAATTGTGAGCTTTACAAGCTGTTTGGAGAACCCAATATAGGCAAAGTAATAAGAATTGGAAAACTGCGGTGGGCAGGGAATGTGGCCCGGATGTACCCAGTGATGTACCCAGAAGCCTATTATATGGAAGTATCTACAAAATGAGAGAAAAAGGACGTTCTAAACTTAGATGGGTGGATTGCGTCACTCAGGAATGTGAATACACCTACTGAATGTGAGGAACTGGAAAGCAGCAGCTCAGGATCAAGCTACCTGGTTAAGGCTCATTGAGGAGACCAGGGTCCAGGAAGAAGAAGAAGAAGATTAGGCAATCACCAATACATACTAGTAGTGATTGCACTGTGCAGTTAGAGATATTTTTGTTAGTAAGAGTTTAAAAATTCACTATAATTATAATTTTGATTGTAATGATATTAAAAAATTTTAATCAAAAATGAATTAGGTCATTGGATATAATTTAAAATCCTACAAAGTCTTATTAAAAAAATAATAATAAACTTTTTTCACAAAATATTTTAAACTTATAACTTTGAAATGCTTAAGGAACTACATGTTATTATAAATTTGGAAATTTAATATGAGTAATTGTATTACATCAATCAAATAATTAAAATTTAATATGATGCACATTGTTAGATGGCTTACAAACCAAAGGTGAGTAGAAGTTCTACTGAAAAAGATTTCATATTAAAATTAAAACATCAGAAACAGCTTATAAAAAATGTCAGAAATGTTAAACCACTATGAATAGATATGTGCACAAGATTTTATCTAACCTTTTTGTGCTTTTGTGTATGTATCAGGTATGTAAATAAACTCTACTTATTGATTAGCATTTATAGTGAAGGGAACTTTCAAAGTAAAATTTCATTTAAAGCAAAAGTTTGTAATCCAAAGATTATTGTTGAAGTTAAATTGTTTTAATTTTATTCTGGTAAAATCTGTTCTATCGGTATTGCCACCTATTTTATTAATTTATCCTACATTATTTTGTTAAAGTAATTAGTTGTATTAATATAAGTATGGAACCTTTGTAAGTTTTATTTTATATAATAGTAGAATTCATGATTTTTCAATAAACATTAGTTTACTATAACTTGTTTAATATAAACACTTGAAGGTTGAATTTTCATGGTAAGGCATTTAAACATTTTGAATAAGTATTTTTGATAGTAAAACATATTGGCTTCTTACTTCCTTGATCTTTAGTTGTGAACTTGATACATAAACTTGATTAATATTTGCAATGAACTTTATCTACCTGTAATTATTTTCTTGTGACTTGTGACTTTTGAATTGGCAGAAGGTTTTTTAAATTAAAAATTCTCCAGATGTATCTGACCTTTTTTGGGACGGAGAAAGACTTTTGATTCCCATCATAATTTTTGGGGAGTATTTTGCAATTTGGTTTGCTTAGCAGATACTGTCTTACAATTTTAGGGCCATTTGACTGCCTATTATCTCAACAAATAATTCCTTATAGTTTTTTTACTGTACATCTGAGCCATAATAATAGATAAGGTTATGTTATTGTACTGTTTGAGTTTTATGCCTTCTCTTTAGAACATTAAAATGTATTGGAATGTACAATAAATGTGTTATAATAAATTGTACCTGGCCATATAAAAAGTCCTCAGGAAAACGGAAAAAGCATTGAAACTTGTCTCTGATGCGCGAAAAGTTTAATGTTTTGAAAAAAATACACACTTAACATCACTTTAGAACACAATTAAAATTCAGAAAGTTTATTTGAATTTGAATATATATTGTATTTCAAAATTGTTACTCGTTTTATAATGTCAGTTTTAACCTCAAACATATCCTTCCATTTTTATACTCAGGAAAGCATAGACCATGAAAAAGTATAAAAGAGCTTTGAAAAAAGTGACAGTGGAATTTGCTGGAAAAACTACAATCCATGGTTTGAAGTATTTAAACGAATCAGGGAGGTGTCTTGGAGAAAGGTAGGAAGAAGAAACAAATTATATTTTGTAACATGTTTATATTTGTAATAGTTATTAGTTTGAAATCAGTGAACTAGTAATTAATTCAGTTAGGAATTACTGAATCCCATGATTGATACTGTAAAAGAGTTGTATCAAGTTTAAATTATAAGATTTTTATTTTATTGCTATTTGATTTTATCTGAAATTTGACTTACTAGTGTACACTTAAACACTTGGAATATATTTATATTTTATATATGCCTATAGTGGCACAAACTTTGTTGTTTAGTGAGGGTGGGTATTTTTTGGTAATATTTCCCATTGTCATCTCAGACCATAACTCTGAGTTATGGTCTGAGTTGACAATGGGATACATCTATGGAGACAGTTGTCCCGATTAAACAACAAAGTGAATACTAATACACTTGTCAAATATTATGTTTTTATACTTCCATTGTTTTCTGTGCTAAACTTTTCCCAGAGTATAAAATTATGTATTTTTTTAATTGAATGAAAACATGCTATTTTACCCAAGAAAGGAGACAGATTATCACTAAATTAATATAAAAGTAATTAAATTTTGTAAGTACTATTTTTTAAGAAAGAAAACTTATGATTAATTTGTGTATCGAAAATTCATTGTGGTATTGAAAAAAAAATTAAAGTTATCATTAAAACAAACATAAAGAATGATAGTCTCAATTGAGAACAAATTTAGTATCAAAAAGTACACAAGGAAATATAATGTAATCCGTTCAAGATTTAATCAATTTATTTATTTATTTTGAAATTTTGCAATTTTACAACTAACATGGTTTTATAATTAAAGTAATTTTTTTCAACATTAAAACTTTACAATGTTTACTTTAATTATTAGTACAAGAAAGTTAAGATAATACAAATTGTCAACTTCAAAGATTCATTGAATGTCATGAATTCCAATATTCATATATTAATATAAGGGTGTGAGTTTCTTGACATCTTGCAGAAATAATGGATGTTATCTATCAATTCAACCTACTATATAATTCAGTGAAGCATCTTTAGGGAACAATTATACAAGTCAAGTTAACAGTACATATTATAATGAATTAGTGTGGTTAACTGCACTTAATCATTTACTCACTCTGGTAAACTGTCTAAACAAAGCGGGTGTTTTTTTGGTTGCAAAGCAACATATAAAGGACAAACAGGACAAAAATTTGAAACCAGATATAAAGAGTAAATAAGGTCTTCTAAGTATGAGAAAAATGATTCGAATTATGCTACACATTTGTTTAAAGAGGGCCACACACTGCAAGAAATGAAAAATACAATTGAAAATTATACATTATGTTAGTAAAGGAAGACGTTTAAATATTTTTTAAATTTAGACCTTTTTAAAGCAAAATTGTTAAAAAGAGGGAAATGTAATAAATGAACAAATAAATACACAGTTGAACGTTATATTTAAAGTTTCAAATTATTAAGCAGTTGAACGAAAGAGGCAAGAGTAGGCATGCACCAATGGAAAGCAAGGTATGAAAGTAGTGGGGGCATGGCTAATAGTATATAAAGATGAACTCAAAGTTTGGGTAAACAGTGCAATTTAAGTTTTGAAAATGGAGTCATGCCGATATGCATCAACAGAGGAGAATATTGTAACGTTACGAAAGGCAGAAAACTGTATTTACTCAAATATATATAATAATGGTAAGCACTAACACAAAAGATAAGGCTGCAATAATTGTAAAAAAATGCACATCTAGCAATATCAGAATTTTCTTATTGTTCTAAAAAAGAAGATTGATTTGGAGCAGTGTCTGCCGACGCCATGTTTAAACATGTCAGTATCGTTTAATAAAAACCAATTGTGGACATTCAATCTGATCATTCATGATTAGGTAGATGACAAAAGTTACTGCTACATGTGGGACAGAAGTATTACCTGAAAATTTCATGACTTTTTGTATTATTATTTGGGAAATTGTAATTTTAATTAAACTTAGTTTAATTGTTTAAACACTGTTGTAATAAAACGCAGTGTGTTATTTATTACCGACTGGAAAAATTATATTGAAATATAGTATGCTGTTAGTTTTGTTTTGTGATCTATTAGCTATTTTACATTTTGCATTGCCACTTTAAGACAAAACCTACTGTTTAAAAAAAACATATGTTTTCAATAAATCATATACATCTCCTAATCCTCATTTAGCATCCAAAGTAAGATTATAGTCAAGTTTTTATATATTTTTATATAGTGATAACGTATATAAGTATGTACTCCAAGAATAACTCAGTTGATTATGTATGATTTTAAAATAAAATGAATTGTATATCAGGTAATTAAATTTTTTTCAGAATATTTTGGATAATAATGGTTTTGATTTCTATGGGGATTGCAATTTTTCTTATAATACTAGTTTACCGTGAGGGATACAGAAAAGCAACACGTGAGACGATCATGTCACACAACTACCCTACCTGGCTGATACCATTTCCTGCTATAACTTTATGCAACACAAACAGAATCTCACGTTCTAGAGCAATGAATTTCATCAAAAGTTTGTAAGTGAAATACTACCTTAAGGATTTTACTATGTCGAAACTCAGTAATGTAACTTGCCAAACATATAGTTGAAACTTTTAGTTTTTGTGTTCTACATCTTGAGGTTTTTTAAATTACTACTTTTTGTATCTCTTGGCAAATAAAGTCATGAACAGTCTTGTCAATGACTCACAGCATTGAATAATGCACTGATCTAGTGTGAAACCTGCCTGCTGAAAAATATCAATTAGTACTGTTTTTTGCCAAGTGATATATGTAGTGTTTTTTTTGTCAAGTAATACCAAACGAACTTATAGCCAAAGTGAATTTTTAAAAACTATTTACTGGGACCAATTTACTGGGACAAAACCTTTTCCAATAGAGTAAGAGATCTTTATCAGTATCTCTAGGTAGTATGTTGGCCCTGACAATGGTGGCCAAAATTGGATAACTTCAGAATGGGCCAACAACAAGGTGAGGGAAACACACAAAAAATTAAGAAACTAAACACCGAGAAAACACAATTTGTCATATAAAAATGGGAGAATGTAGATACTTGTAATTAATAAATTCTGGAAGATCCCAATGGTAGTGGAATACTTCTGCAACCATGGGTACATTTTATAAAAGAATATGAAAAATACAATTTAATAAAATATTTGCCGCTTTCACCACATCTTTTAGTTTTAACAATTAGGTCATACATGATAATTATGAAATATAGAAAAATGTTCATCTTCTAATCCATTACACAAACATACTTTTAGGAATTTTGAATACAAAAATAACTAGTACTTTAATTTTAGGACATAATTAAACTTAGGAAAATATTTAAATTTTCAATAAAAAGAGCAGTAAAAGATTTTTGTCTCACTTAAGATGCTGTTTTTTGCTTCTGGTAATAATTTATAGAAATGGACTTCACTGCATGGAGGCCTGTGTATTTTCAAGCAATCTATTGATAAAATCTTACAGTTTTAAGACAAATATGTATAACATTAATGAATAGAATGTTTATAAATTATCTGTTTTGTGTGGAGAGGGTGGGCTTTTTTATTATAATCTGACAATTTGTTATCATTTAACCCTTTGAACATGGTGATACTTATACTTTGATATACTATGTTAAAACTCCCTCATTTAAAATTATATTATTGGTGAAAGAAGCGTTGTTGAACCAATTTATATTTGTGTTTAAAATGATATGTTTAATGTAGCAACATTACTCTCTCTTACTGTCTTCATTGGTGTAGCTTCTAAAAATTATATTTAGTTCCTTTTATTTTTGTTAATTTTCGTTTGTTAATGTTTGTTAATTTTCGTTGAAGTAAAAAAACGGGTAAATAATGGTGTTTCTTTAAAACCATTTAGGCACCTGAATGCATTACATTAATTGGACAATCTGAATTAAAATGGACATATGGCTACTCTAGCCTTAGGATGTATTGTTGGACTAAGTGGTAGCAGTTTTAAATACAGGTGTTTAATAAGAGGTCAAAGAGTATAGAGTGTTTAATACTCAAAGAGTGTTTAATAAGAGTATATAAATTTATATATTGTTTGTTCATTTAATTTGTTGAAATTTTGTGATCTGGTAAACTTGTTTCGTATTCCTGTAGGTTTTTTGTTAATGTGGAGAGTTTCTAGGCTGTGGTTATAGTCTGTCAAAGTGTTGCCTGTTGTGTAATTACATTAACAGACAAATACGTCAGTTTCATTTTTTAGTATAAGAGTGCGTAAGTATTCTTAAATCTCTGTTTAAGACTGAGGCCTGTTGGCTTAATGTATGTATGTATATATATATATATATATATATATATATATATATATATATATATATATATATATATATATATATATATAGTGTATATGCTTACACTATAATTAACTTAAACAAGAATCTTACTTATACAATATCAAGAGCACTGGTACAATATATTACAATGAAAATATTGGTAATATTTTCCAATACCCCCAATACCACAAAAAAATAATAATAAATAACAAATAACACCAGTTACTTAATGGGTCATTCTAGTTTGTAACTTCTTTCTTGGCTAGATTGTAATTTTGTAATAAGACCCTCTGATGATGATATGGTCATCGAAATGTACATAAGAGTTAAATCCTATTATTTGGATTTTTTTTTTATTGTATTGGGGTTCTTACCAATATTTTTATTGTAAAAATGTCCTTGGTATAAATGTGAATTAACGTTCGAGGACCTTATTTTCAACCATCAACTGATTCTCATATACATCAAGTATATATACCAAGTAAGCTTCTTGTTTAAGTATATTATAGTCTAATATAGTCTAAGTGATAAAGTGAATACAAGGAAACAGTGTTGCAAAATTATATATATATATATATATATATATATATATATATATATATATCACTTTCACTTATGTACTTAAACAAGAATCTTGTCAAGAGTATGCCAGAAGATGGAGGCACTTACTAGTCTCTGAAAGCGCTCGCATAAATACCAAGAAGATTCTTGTTTAAGTACATAAGTGAAAGTGATAAGTGTATACAAGAAAACAGTGTTGCATAATCTACAAATATATATATATATATATATATATATATATATATATATATAAATATCGCAATATGTTTTCTTGTGTATTAATAAAGAACAAAAGTCAAAATACAAATACAAGAATTATATTTGAATTTACAAATTTGAAATTCAAATATAATTCTTGTATTTGTATTTTGACTTTTATTCTTTATATATGTATATATATATATATATATATATATATATATATATATATATATATATATATATATATATATATATATATATATAGAGAGAGAGAGAGAGAGAGAGAGAGAGAGAGTGATTTGTCAATACTGTTTAAATCCATTTTAATAAATGATAAATGATGAAGCTTATATTTAAAAGTAATTTTTAATATTATTTAATTCCATCATCACTTGAGCTACTAGTTTTTCACTAAAACACTTGAATACATGTTGTTATGTTACATTTACCCATAGTAGCACTTACTTTTTTGATTGTTGAGGAAGGCTGTGTTGGGAGATATGTTCCCAATGTCAAAGAAGACTATAACATTGAGTAAGTGCTACTATAGGCAAGTGTAACATCACAACATATGTACAAGTGTCTTGGTGGATTTTCAATTCATAAGCTACGGCATTCAAATAATCTGAGATCACAGACATTACACCATACAGACACCAAAATTTAACACAATTACTAACAGAAACTAATTATCTTTGTGTCAATTGCAATCAACAGTGCCCTAAAATAGTATCAGCAAAGAAATTTCAGAGTCAGTGGATGATGGTCAAACAATTGAATGATAAATATTGTGAATGACGTTTTTATAGTAAAGAAAAGATTCTCTGAAAAATTCACTTTTCCATGTTTTCTAATGTTTAAAGGTCTATCTATTTAATAAAGCTACACTTAAGCATGTAGATTAAAATACATAGGACAAAACTTAATATCTACAAACCAAAGGAACCCACACTATTCGAATATTATTTTCAAGTATGAAATATTTTTACTTGTGTGTTAATGTTGCATAGCCTACTTCATTTTTTTTCATTTTGACATTTTATAAGTATACATTTTATATTGACATTTCACAAATCAAAGTATTATTACTTTAAAACATTGTTAAAAGCTAAGTGGAGGATGTAGGAGTAAACAGAACCCATATTAACACAATCAAGACGGTATTTAAAACAACTTTTCAGACCTTTTTGTAGATATCATTATTAATTATCTTATATCCAAAGCATACACTGCAGAACACACTCATATAGAGAACACTACACTCTATGCCACACAAAAAAACTATGCTCTTTTAAAAAATATCTACCTACTACACACACACACACACACACCGATCACTTATGGTCACAGAACCAGTTGAATAAGATCATTTTTTAAAGTGGAGTTGGTCCAAGATAGGCTACAAACCTCCCATATGGAAGATATGTCTATGGTTTTGATTTGAAAACCTTATTATATTAATGTAATATAATAATAAATTAATTAATAATTAATAATTTTTTTAGATATTTTATTTCTAAATCAACATAATAATCAAATCACAATCACCTAATCAGTATTTTTATTATCTATGTATTAAATATTACCTGAATTAAAACAGTCTACATTTTGCAACTATTTTAAACATAAACGATCAGGTACTGTTCTAAATGTTCGGTAGTAAAGTTGTCTTTGATCGCTCAAAATATTTTTATAAATAGAAAAAGACCGTTCTATGTCAACTGAAGTAACTGAGTAGTATTTGAATTTGGGTGCTATTCGGGCACTTATTACTTCTGGCAAAACTCGCCTGTTCAATTTATGAAACTATTAATTTGACACAATGGTTCAAGGCCTGCGTTACTGTTCAAAATGTTTTCAAACTTTTCTTTAAGTTTGCTCGGGAATACCTCCGGCAATGAGGAGTTCAGTAGACAGATTTTATCCAATATCTGGATAGATTCACTCAACTCCAAACTTTGAGTTTCAAGCTTTTTAATACTTGCAGGTATATAGGAAAATTGAGGGGTAATCACAGCAATGATTTTTTTTATACTGGAATCGTTTAATGCTTCCTTGCACTGACAAACTGCCAAAGCCTCTGCACTATCGAAGTCGTTTATTACACCTTTGATGGCCTCGAAATGTTCATTGTAAAACAAAACAGCTTCGACCCACGTACCCCGAGTTACCAGTAGTTCGGGAGGTAAAGGCATATTTGGTAGTTTTTCTTTGTAGGCCTTGTTGCGAGAAGGTGCATTAAGAAACACTTTCTTTGTTGATAAGATCAGTTTATTTACATTCCCAAATGTGGATCTGATGTTCTCCATGAACAAAGCATGTCACATGAATCAAATTGGGGTAAAATACTTGAACGGCTTTTCCTGCCTTGATCATGTAAGGAGCAGCATCTGATAGAAACACGAACACCCTTTCATCTGCAGAAGATTCTGGAAATATTTTTGTAATACCCTCATTCATAAATCTGGCGGTCGTAGAATGGTTTGTCTTTTCTAGTTCTTTGCAGGCCACCAAATAAGAAGAAACAGGTCTTGTTTTAATGCAATAACAATTAAATTTGCCATGTATCAGCCACAAGTATCTGCAGTTTCGTCAGTTGAAATCCAAATAATGTTGTCCTTGAGTTCATTGCGGTTTTTTTCCAGAACATGTAGGTAAATTGTCGGTATGTAATTTTTGCGTAATGCTGATTCATCTGGTATATTTTTATTTAAACAATATTTGTGCAAAAACCTTTGATAGTAGGGTTTTTAAGTTTGTGAAGAGGAATATTATTTGTAACAAATGCTTCACATAGATCCATGTTAAAGCCATTTTTTTGTTGCCTCTGGAGGTTAAATGACAGTTACTGCTACTTGCCGCTGTTACAAGTTGTTGTCATGGGCCTTTCTTTTGCATTCCTGCGATATGAAGAGTTGTCTTGACATGCTGCACTATTTGAAACTTTTTTGTGCACAAAACGTTTTTCTCACAAACTCGACAATATGAAATATTGCCGTCATATGTAAATGTTCCAGGATAGTCAGCTATCCAAGAAACGACATTTTTTTCTGGGGGGCATGTTGCACTACACTACACGTAAACTAAATGTAAACTGAAACAATAAAACATTGGATGTCGGACACAGTGAATCAATTTGTGATGACACGTGCGGTACGACAGTGGTGGGGCGGCACAGGCACTTGCGCCCCACGCCGCTTGCTCCTGCTCAGTTCGCTATCACAAGGTTTCGGTCACTCAAGGATGGTGAGAATACTACACTGTATCGAAGTGACTTCCAAACCTTGAGTTTAGCATTAAATTTGCATTAAAATATGCATTATCAATACTTTTTAGTTAAAATATGCAAAAACGGTAAAAAGTGCTAAATATGCAAATGCATATGCAACATGCAATTACATATAATCCGGTGATTACTAATTAGTATAAAAGTGAGGACACAAACCAATCAACAACTATCATAAGATAATATGTTGCCTATATGTAAAAAAGAGTATGTAAATTCCTATTAATTACAAAGGTTTTAACTTAGTAATCAAGTTATTTATCATGATTCCTTATTAAATTTAATAAACAATGTTTACCTTTCAATGAATTGTAGAATTATTCTCAATAATTGAAATCTTTTGAATATTATATACATTTTAGTAATAACTTATCAGTAATTCCAATTTCCATTTCCACTATATCTTTTTTTTTGGCAATTATATAGACGTGGGACTACCTCTATTTTCGTCATATTTTTTAACTTTTCTTATTATCTATAATTACCCTTTCTTTTATTTGTTAATCTCTGTATAGCCTAACCTATTATTGTATAGTAACATTTGATCAATGTGAAGTAAATATATAATTAATCTAAAATTGATTGTTTTTAGGTTGATTTTAAACCTCTGCTGTCAATCAGCACATATCCAGCCCTTCCTCTGCCTTTAGAGTTTGCCATTTTCACCTTCACCACCACCCATCTAATTGCATAAGTTCAATACAGACCCTAAATATTTCCTTACAACATAATGTTTGTTTCATGTCGTCATACAACAGATGTTGATAATAAAATGTGTGTTCGACATATTAATGTATTGGTATTTAATAAATAATTCTTATTTCCTGATCATCTCACAAAAAAACAATCAATAACCTCTAGTAAATTTTATTAGTATTTAACTTATTCCACTTGATCCGATTTCACTTAATAGAAATAACTGTATCCAAACTAAACTGTAAAGACTTGACAAATTCTACATTGGGCAAACAGGTCATTGTTTTCAGAATAGTTTCAGAGAACACATAAACTCTATTAAATATGATACCAACTCATCTTTTGCAAACCATAATGTAGAAATAAGCTATACTTACATATCCACCAACATTATTCTAGAAATCTTCTACATGAACAAGGAGCAAATGTCAACGCACTACAGTTATATGACATTTACAAACATACTAAAACACAAAATAACATATAAATTATCAAATTCAATACAAATCACTTTTAAGCTGATGTTGCCTACTTAACAATGTTTTCCAGCAGCTAATTTAGTCACTGATGAAGATCACTTAGTGCAATGAAATATATGTTACATTAAATTTCTGATAAATTTACTAAAATTATAAGGTCGGCAAATCAATAATGTATTAGGTTCAAGCTTTCAGTTTTTAGTGTTATTATTAATACTTTACCATATGTAAAATTCATAAAACAACTTTTGAAGCCAATAAAATAAGAATATATTATACTTATTGTTTAAAGTTATAAAACTATAAAACTTGTATCATAAAAATACTTTAAAAATAAAATCAACTGTGTTCCAATTTTTCATTTTATTGTTTTGATTTGTTAGTTTAAGACTATTATTTTCTTTCTAGATCTTATTCTGATGAAGTAAATTATGAAGATCTTGTTGAAGATACCAAATTATTACTCCTTGTTATGGGTTTTAATTCTCTTGTCAACATTTCAAACATAGAGTCTTCAGATGGAAACAAAAAACCCATATCTTTAGAGCACCTTTTCAGGATTCAACAAATTCTTGACAAAAATAATAGATCTTATGAAGAAGTCATGTACCAGGTATTTTATATTTATTTTGTTGCGATTGAGAAATAACTTGGTTATTACAGTAATAATTGAACAATAAGTAAAAGATATACCTACCCCACCCCACAATATAAAAGAAGAGAACAGAAGAAATATTGATGAGGGTAGTTTTGGATATTTCTCTCCTTCCTAATCTCTAAACTTGAGCCGAAGAATAATATAACGAAGTACAGTAATCACTGTGCTGTGAAAATTCATATGTAATGCCCTCCATCATATTCTAGATTAAAACATGCTAAATTGCTCTTGATTTTATAAGGAATTTAATTATGATAATAAAGCAATAATCATTAAGAATGTAAACAAATGATGTACCACGACTTATATATGAAAAAATAACAGAACACATTAAATTTAAAGAAATATTAATTTTAAACAAATTAACAGGCAAAGAAAAAGCATTAGATGTAACAAAAGAAACTGTTCAACACTATTGAGTTTTACAAATTATACACTTTAGGATATGTTGCTCTAAGATCGTATTGCAAGTTGCAAACAACAAAACAAACAATACTATTCTTGAATTTTATAGTCCATTATGTTCGGTGAATGTTAATTAATCACTTTAACAATTGTTAAAGGGATTAATTGAAAACAATACTAATTTGTAGACTTATATAAATCAGGGATTTAATGAATAAGTTGTTCAGATTTAAGGATCCTTTTTCTGCCTGTCTCTATAATAAAGAATCATCATAATTTTAGTTTCATCATAATAAACTCAAATTCAGTACAAATAAAACTATGTACTATGGTAGTTGATTCCATCTTCATGTGAGCTACTAGTTTTTAACTAAAAACACTTGTAAATATATTACACTTGCCTATAGTAGCACTTACTTTTATAATGTTGAGGATGACCGTTTCGGGAGATGTGTCCCATTGTCAACTCAGACCACAACTGACCTCAAGGTTTTAGAATGGGGATGGGATATTAAGGTGAGGATGTAAGTGTATTTTGGTGAGTATTAAGAGTTATCTCGAAAAGTATATGTGATTGGTGTAATGTAATTGGGTGTTACTGCTGCACATAAACTATTGTGTAAGATTTACAGCATGCACGCTACTGTGCATAACTCTTGCCATTTTTCTTGGAATATGTATCTCAACTCCTGGCAGTAATTGTTTCATCTATTTTCTCTCCGCCACTTTCTTGCTTCTTGGTCGTTGTTTTTCTTCGCAAACATTAATCTAGAAAGTGTTGTGAATTATCTCAAACCAAATGTTATTTATTTTATAAACTTTAATAGTTATTAACCTCACGTTATTTCTTACTATTGAATGTTTTCAATTAACAGTGGTAGTTTAGCATGTGGTAAACTTTTATTAGTGAAACTCTGAATTTAATGAATTAGTGAACATTTAAATTATCCCTTTTAAAGTGTTTCAGTGAACAGTTTCTGGTGGAAAGGTGGTGTGTACATCAGGATTCATCAACTACAATTGCGAAGAACATTTATTCCGCGTAAGTTAGTGTTCTAGTTAGTTCAATTATTCCAACTTTGTGCTTAAACATAAGCTTTGAGTAACTTCAAGGGAACCTGTGAGTCTGTTTACCTATTTTAAATTTATCTGTGTGGCCCTCCAAAAACGTATTACTGTTATTTATTATATCTGTCTTTGTGTCAAATTTAAGTGCTGAACCCCACAGATAGGAATACCTCTTGATTTCCCCATCCCTATATTATCCCTAAATATAATCGAGGTGTCAGTTACGGCGAGAGTTAACAATGGGACACATCTTTCAAAATGGTATTTCTGGTGTAGTTGAAAATATTACTACACTTACAAAAAATAATTGGGTAAGAAAGTTTGGTAACAATGCTCCACCTTTTTTAAAATATAAATTTTTAGAAGTATGTTAGTCCTACAATAAACATTTTTTAAATATTAAATAGAAAATGTAGTTAGATTAGCTTAAATACTAGGCTGTCTTTTGATGCTTTAAATATTAAAGACAAAAATGAAGCATTAAGTTATTCCATCTGTCAAGTTGACCTTCTAGTTGACACTTTTTCAGTTGGACATATAAGTCATTTGTCTTTATCAGCCCTTACTTTTTGTTTAATTAAAACAGGCGTTTCAGAACAAATATTGTCAGCTTTCAATTTTCATTGTCAGCTCAGAGCATTAGTAAAGTTGTAACATCAACTCAGTTGAGATCTGAATTGACAATGGAATGTGTTTCCAAAAATGCCCGTCTTCATTTAGACAAAAAAAAGTGTTACTATATGTGTCTACAACAGAAATGTCCAACAGGTGGGCCGTCGTACCATTTTACACAGCCCAAAAAATCTTATTAGATAAAAAAATATCAGAAAATTACTAAAAATGCCTTTATTTTGACAGAGGTGTAATAATTTAATGAAAAAAACTTATACCAAACACGACAGTTGTAATTTAAATATTTACTTATATTTTGAGGTATAACAGACGGTCAGAATTTTAACTTCTCAGTAAAACAGGACAAAGCCTAGTTGAATAGTCGCCAGTTGTAATGTTGCTCATGAACCAAGCAGTATAATGCTTTCTACCCCCCACCACTACAAGAGCATCACAGACTACTTCGCAACACAGCTCGTGCAAGAGGAGAGTCAGTGACACTCTGGCAGTCGCCTGTCATTTTGTGATTTTATTAACCATGCGCACACGATTTTTACACTTCTATTGTTAAGTTTGTTATTAGTGTATGGTTCGTGTTAAACATTAGTACTGGTACAATAATGAATAGAAAATTGTTTAAACGTAAAATTGATAGCGAAAACAGGAGTTACAAGGAATGTTGGGAGATTGATTACATGACTGTTGACAATGATTAGAAACTGCAGTGCTTGGTGTGCATGAAAGTTGTGTCAGTGCCTAAGGAATATAATATGAGAAGACATTACTCAACAATGCATGACAATAAGAATGATACATATACAGATAAAAGTGAAGACATTACTCAACAATGTGTGACAATAAGAATGATACATATACAGATAAAAGTGAAGACCTTACTCGACAGTGCATGACAATAAGAATGATACAGATACAGATAAAAGTGAAGACCTTACTCGACAATTCATGACAATAAGAATGATACATATACAGATAAAAGTGAAGACATTACTCAACAATTCATGACAATAAAAATGAAACGAATACAGATAAAAGTGAAGACATTACTCAACAATGCATGACAATAAGAATGATACATATACAGATAAAAGTGAAGACATTACTCAACAATGCATGACAATAAGAATGATACATATACAGATAAAAGTGAAGACATTACTCAACAATTCATGACAATAAGAATGATACATATACAGATAAAAGCGAAGACATTACTCAACAATGCATGACAATAAGAATGATACATATACAGATAAAAGTGAAGACATTACTCAACAATTCATGACAATAAGAATGATACATATACAGATAAAAGTGAAGACCTTACTCGACAATGCATGACAATAAGAATGATACATATACAGATAAAAGTGAAGACATTACTCAACAATTCATGACAATAAGAATGATACTTATACAGTTAAAAGTGAAGACATTACTCAACAATGCATGACAATAAGAATGATACATATACAGATAAAAGTGAAGACATTACTCAACAATGCATGACAATAAGAATGATACATATACAGATAAAAGTGAAGACATTACTCAACAATTCATGACAATAAGAATGATACGTATACAGATAAAAGTGAAGACATTACTCAACAATGCATGACAATAAGAATGATACATATACAGATAAAAGTGAAGACATTACTCAACAATGCATGACAATAAGAATGATACATATACAGATAAAAGTGTAGACATTACTCAACAATTCATGACAATAAGAATGATACATATACAGATAAAAGTGAAGACATTACTCAACAATGCATAACAATAAGAATGATACATATACAGATAAAAGTGAAGACATTACTCAACATTTCATGACAATAAGAATGATACATATACAGATAAAAGCGAAGACATTACTCAACAATGCATGACAATAAGAATGATACATATACAGATAAAAGTGAAGACATTACTCAACAATTCATGACAATAAGAATGATACATATACAGATAAAAGTGAAGACATTACTCAACAATGCATGACAATAAGAATGATACATATACAGATAAAAGTGAAGACATTACTCAACAATGCATGACAATAAGAATGATACATATACAGATAAAAGTGAAGACATTACTCAACAATTCATGACAATAAGAATGATACATATACAGATAAAAGTGAAGACATTACTCAACAATGCATAACAATAAGAATGATACATATACAGATAAAAGTGAAGACATTACTCAAAAATTCATGACAATAAGAATGATACATATACAGATAAAAGTGAAGACCTTACTCGACAATGCATGACAATAAGAATGATACATATACAGATAAAAGTGAAGACATTACTCAACAATTCATGACAATAAGAATGATACTTATACAGATAAAAGTGAAGACATTACTCAACAATGCATGACAATAAGAATGATACATATACAGATAAAAGTGAAGACATTACTCAACAATTCATGACAATAAGAATGATACGTATACAGATAAAAGTGAAGACATTACTCAACAATGTGTGACAATAAGAATGATACATATACAGATAAAAGTGAAGACCTTACTCGACAATGCATGACAATAAGAATGATACATATACAGATAAAAGTGAAGACCTTACTCGACAATTCATGACAATAAGAATGATACATATACAGATAAAAGTGAAGACATTACTCAACAATTCATGACAATAAGAATGATACGTATACAGATAAAAGTGAAGAATAATGAAGACATTACTCAACAATGCATGACAATAAGAATCATACATATACAGATAAAAGTGAAGACATTACTCAACAATGCATGACAATAAGAATGATACATATACAGATAAAAGTGAAGACATTACTCAACAATGCATGACAATAAGAATGATACATATACAGATAAAAGTGAAGACATTACTCAACAATTCATGACAATAAGAATCATACATATTCAGATAAAAGTGAAGACATTACTCAACAATGCATGACAATAAGAATGATGCATATACAGATAAAAGTGAAGACATTACGCAACAATGCATGACAATAAGAATGATACATATACAGATAAAAGTGAAGATATTACTCAACAATTCATGACAATAAGAATGATACATATACAGTTAAAAGTGAAGACCTTACTCGACAATGCATGACAATAAGAATGATACATATACAGATAAAAGTGAAGACATTACTCAACAATTCATGACAATAAGAATGATACATATACAGATAAAAGTGAAGACATTACTCAACAATTCAAGACAATAAGAATGATACTTATATAGATAAAAGTGAAGACATTACTCAACAATGCATGACAATAAGAATGATACATATACAGATAAAAGTGAAGACATTACTCAACAATGTGTGACAATAAGAATGATACATATACAGATAAAAGTGAATACCTTACTCGACAATGCATGACAATAAGAATGATACATATACAGATAAAAGTGAAGACCTTACTCGACAATTCATGACAATAGGAATGATACATATACAGATAAAAGTGAAGACATTACTCAACAATTCATGACAATAAGAATGATACATATACAGATAAAAGTGAAGACATTACTCAACAATGCATGACAATAAGATGATACATATACAGATAAAAGTGAAGACATTACTCAACAATGCATGACAATAAGAATGATACATATACAGATAAAAGTGAAGACATTACTCAACAATGCATGACAATAAGAATGATACATATACAGATAAAAGTGAAGACATTACTCAACAATGCATGACAATAAGAATGATACATATACAGATAAAAGTGAAGACATTACTCAACAATGCATGACAATAAGAATGATACATATACAGATAAAAGTGAAGACCTTACTCGACAGTGCATGACAATAAGAATGATACATATACAGATAAAAGTGAAGACCTTACTCGACAGTGCATGACAATAAGAATGATACATATACAGATAAAAGTGAAGACATTACTCAACAATGCATGACAATAAGAATGATACATATACAGATAAAAGTGAAGACATTACCCAACAATGCATGACAATAAGAATGATACATATACAGATAAAAGTGAAGACCTTACTCGACAGTGCATGACAATAAGAATGATACATATGCAGATAAAAGTGAAGACTTACTCAACAATGCATGACAATAAGAATGATACATATACAGATAAAAGTGAAGACATTACTCAACAATGCATGACAATAAGAATGATGCATATACAGATAAAAGTGAAGACATTACTCAACAATTCATGACAATAAGAATGATACATATACAGATAAAAGTGAAGACATTACTCAACAATGCATGACAATAAGAATGATACATATACAGATAAATGTGAAGACCTTACTCGACAGTGCATGACAATAAGAATGATACATATACAGATAAAAGTGAAGACCTTACTCAACAATGCATGACAATAAGAATGATACATATACAGATAAAAGTGAAGACATTACTCAACAATGAATGACAATAAGAATGATACATATACAGATAAAAGTGAAGACATTACTCAACAATGCATGACAATAAGAATGATACATATACAGATAAAAGTGAAGACCTTACTCGACAGTGCATGACAATAAGAATGATACATATACAGATAAAAGTGAAGACCTTACTCAACAATGCATGACAATAAGAATGATACATATACAGATAAAAGTGAAGACCTTACTCGACAGTGCATGACAATAAGAATGATACATATACAGATAAAAGTGAAGACCTTACTCGACAGTGCATGCCAATAAGAATGATACATATACAGATAAAAGTGAAGACCTTACTCAACAATGCATGACAATAAGAATGATACATATACAGATAAAAGTGAAGACATTACTCAACAATGCATGACAATAAGAATGATACATATACAGATAAAAGTGAAGACCTTACTCGACAGTGCATGACAATAAGAATGATACATATACAGATAAAAGTGAAGACCTTACTCAACAATGCATGACAATAAGAATGATACATATACAGATAAAAGTGAAGACATTACTCAACAATTCATGACAATAAGAATGATACATATACAGATAAAAGTGAAGACATTACTCAACAATTCATGACAATAAGAATGATACATATACAGATAAAAGTGAAGACATTACTCAACAATGCATGACAATAAGAATGATACATATACAGATAAAAGTGAAGACATTACTCAACAATGCATGACAATAAGAATGATATATATACAGATAAAAGTGAAGACCTTACTCGACAGTCCATGACAATAAGAATGATACACATACAGATAAAAGTGAAGACATTACTCAACAATTCATGACAATAAGAATGATACATATACAGATAAAAGTGAAGACATTACTCAACAATGCATGACAATAAGAATGATACATATACAGATAAAAGTGAAGACATTACTCAACAATTCATGACAATAAGAATGATACATATACAGATAAAAGTGGAGACCTTACTCGACAATGCATGACAATAAGAATGATACATATACAGATAAAAGTGAAGACATTACTCAACAATGCATGACAATAAGAATGATACTTATACAGATAAAAGTGAAGACATTACTCAACAATGCATGACAATAAGAATGATACATATACAGATAAAAGTGAAGACATTACTCAACAATTCATGACAATAAGAATGATACGTATACAGATAAAAGTGAAGACATTACTCAACAATGCATGACAATAAGAATGATACATATACAGATAAATGTGAAGACATTACTCAACAATTCATGACAATAAGAATGATACTTATACAGATAAAAGTGAAGACATTACTCAACAATGCATGACAATAAGAATGATACATATACAGATAAAAGTGAAGACATTACTCAACAATTCATGACAATAAGAATGATACGTATACAGATAAAAGTGAAGACCTTACTCAACAATGCATGACAATAAGAATGATACATATACAGATAAAAGTGAAGACCTTACTCGACAGTGCATGACAATAAGAATGATACATATACAGATAAAAGTGAAGACCTTACTCGACAGTGCATGACAATAAGAATGATACATATACAGATAAAAGTGAAGACATTACTCAACAATGCATGACAATAAGAATGATACATATACAGATAAAAGTGAAGACATTACCCAACAATGCATGACAATAAGAATGATACATATACAGATAAAAGTGAAGACCTTACTCGACAGTGCATGACAATAAGAATGATACATATGCAGATAAAAGTGAAGACTTACTCAACAATGCATGACAATAAGAATGATACATATACAGATAAAAGTGAAGACATTACTCAACAATGCATGACAATAAGAATGATGCATATACAGATAAAAGTGAAGACATTACTCAACAATGCATGACAATAAGAATGATACATATACAGATAAAAGTGAAGACCTTACTCAACAATGCATGACAATAAGAATGATACATATACAGATAAAAGTGAAGACATTACTCAACAATGCATGACAATAAGAATGATACATATACAGATAAAAGTGAAGACCTTACTCGACAGTGCATGACAATAAGAATGATACATATACAGATAAAAGTGAAGACCTTACTCAACAATGCATGACAATAAGAATGATACATATACAGATAAAAGTGAAGACATTACTCAACAATTCATGACAATAAGAATGATACATATACAGATAAAAGTGAAGACATTACTCAACAATGCATGACAATAAGAATGATGCATATACAGATAAAAGTGAAGACATTACTCAACAATTCATGACAATAAGAATGATACATATACAGATAAAAGTGAAGACATTACTCAACAATGCATGACAATAAGAATGATACATATACAGATAAAAGTGAAGACCTTACTCGACAGTGCATGACAATAAGAATGATACATATACAGATAAAAGTGAAGACCTTACTCAACAATGCATGACAATAAGAATGATACATATACAGATAAAAGTGAAGACATTACTCAACAATGCATGACAATAAGAATGATACATATACAGATAAAAGTGAAGACATTACTCAACAATGCATGACAATAAGAATGATACATATACAGATAAAAGTGAAGACCTTACTCGACAGTGCATGACAATAAGAATGATACATATACAGATAAAAGTGAAGACCTTACTCAACAATGCATGACAATAAGAATGATACATATACAGATAAAAGTGAAGACCTTACTCGACAGTGCATAACAATAAGAATGATACATATACAGATAAAAGTGAAGACCTTACTCGACAGTGCATGCCAATAAGAATGATACATATACAGATAAAAGTGAAGACCTTACTCAACAATGCATGACAATAAGAATGATACATATACAGATAAAAGTGAAGACATTACTCAACAATGCATGACAATAAGAATGATACATATACAGATAAAAGTGAAGACATTACTCAACAATTCATGACAATAAGAATGATACTTATACAGATAAAAGTGAAGACATTACTCAACAATGCATGACAATAAGAATGATACATATACAGATAAAAGTGAAGACATTACTCAACAATTCATGACAATAAGAATGATACGTATACAGATAAAAGTGAAGACCTTACTCAACAATGCATGACAATAAGAATGATACATATACAGATAAAAGTGAAGACCTTACTCGACAGTGCATGACAATAAGAATGATACATATACAGATAAAAGTGAAGACCTTACTCGACAGTGCATGACAATAAGAATGATACATATACAGATAAAAGTGAAGACATTACTCAACAATGCATGACAATAAGAATGATACATATACAGATAAAAGTGAAGACATTACCCAACAATGCATGACAATAAGAATGATACATATACAGATAAAAGTGAAGACCTTACTCGACAGTGCATGACAATAAGAATGATACATATGCAGATAAAAGTGAAGACTTACTCAACAATGCATGACAATAAGAATGATACATATACAGATAAAAGTGAAGACATTACTCAACAATGCATGACAATAAGAATGATGCATATACAGATAAAAGTGAAGACATTACTCAACAATGCATGACAATAAGAATGATACATATACAGATAAAAGTGAAGACCTTACTCGACAGTGCATGACAATAAGAATGATACATATACAGATAAAAGTGAAGACCTTACTCAACAATGCATGACAATAAGAATGATACATATACAGATAAAAGTGAAGACATTACTCAACAATGCATGACAATAAGAATGATACATATACAGATAAAAGTGAAGACATTACTCAACAATGCATGACATTAAGAATGATACATATACAGATAAAAGTGAAGACCTTACTCGACAGTGCATGACAATAAGAATGATACATATACAGATAAAAGTGAAGACCTTACTCAACAATGCATGACAATAAGAATGATACATATACAGATAAAAGTGAAGACCTTACTCGACAGTGCATGACAATAAGAATGATACATATACAGATAAAAGAGAAGACCTTACTCGACAGTGCATGCCAATAAGAATGATACATATACAGATAAAAGTGAAGACCTTACTCAACAATGCATGACAATAAGAATGATACATATACAGATAAAAGTGAAGACATTACTCAACAATGCATGACAATAAGAATGATACATATACAGATAAAAGTGAAGACATTACTCAACAATGCATGACAATAAGAATGATACATATACAGATAAAAGTGAAGACATTACTCAACAATTCATGACAATAAGAATGATACATATACATATAAAAGTTGACGTACATTAGTTGCAGATTTGAAGAAAAAGCTTAAACGACAAACAAGTATGCTTAGTGAATTATCGCATTCTAAACGTATTCACTGTTTGTATCTTATGCCATATCTCTTGAACTGGCCAGGGTAAAGAAAACTTTTTTAGTGATGGCATTTTAATCAAAAAATGTGACATTGAAATGGCAAAAGCTTTTCAGGATTCTAAAATAGCGGAGAATTTTGAATCAGTGGCACTTTACCGTCAAACCATCCAAAGAAGAATTGTTGACATGGGTGGGAAGTAGAAAAATATGTGCTTTTTCAGGTTAAAAAAAGCTCATGTTTTTCACTTTATTTGGATAAAAGTACTGATTAAACAAATGTCAGTCAGCTCTTAATCTTTGTACATATTATCTTTAAAGATTTCTTTAGTAAGGAGGAACTATTTGATTTATATCCTTTCCATGAAAGATCAGAAGGAACGACATTTATCAGACTTTGAAGAAAACAGTTGACAGAATTGAAGACTTTGATAAATGTTCAGGCATTGTAATAGAAGAGGCACCAGCAATGACAGGTAAAAAGTCTGGATTAATAGGGCTACTTTGGGGGAATGGAGTTGCTTGTCCGGCAATCCACTGTGTTATTCATCCAGGAAGCTCTATGAGGAAGCACTTGCTCCATCAAGCAGGATCAAGTTTTTAAACTTGTGATAAGGATTATAAATCTGACCAGAGGTGGAAACCGAGCTTTTTTACACAGATAACTTGAGCAGTTTTTACAAAAAACAGAGGCTGAGTATGGAGACTTGCTATTACATAACCATGTACGGTGGTTGAGTGGAGGAAAGTTCATGGAACTATTCTTTGCAATAAGAAAGGACATCCCTAAATTCCTCAATAAGTGTGTGCCATCTGACACAACTGAACTTGAAAAGAAGTTTGAAGATCCATAAATTTTTGTTCAATTAGCTTTTCTAACAGATTTGACTAATTGTCTTAACATTTTGAACTTGAGGCGCCAAGGAAAAAATCAAACAATATCAGATTTGGCTGGGATCATCAATTGGTTTTGCAGTAAACTAAAATTGTTCAAACAAACTTTGTAAAACAAAAACTTGAAACACTTCCCTAGCTGTCTTCAGTTAGCTAACAATTAAAGTCATTAGATTTTACAAGCTACATCTGTCAAATCCAAGAAGCAATTGATGAGTTCAATACTAGATTTGAGAAAATTGAAAATCTCAAAAATGGTCTTCTCCTTTACAATAATCCTCTTGGAGCTACACCAACCACCTGACCTACAACTCAAATTATGTGATATGCAAGCTGACATGTTTCTAACGATCAGGCAAGAAAAGGCTCATGATATTTTAAAGCCCTTCCCAAAGAGAGATTACCAAACTTGCGAGATTATGGACTAAAAACATCATAAATGTTTGGTAGTACATACCTTTGTGAAAATGTGTTCTTGTTTATGAAGTTTATAAAAAACCAAAATAGAAACAAGCTTTCTGATGTATCTCTACTTCATCTCACAAGGTTGGCTACAACCGAATTAGGAGTGAATATTCTTTCTTTGGTGAATGCATCTGATCGACCACAATGTTCACACTAAAATACTATATATTTTTATTTTTATTTCAGTGTTTGTGTTGATTATTAAAACTATTTTTTCTGTATGTTTTTCTTATTTGTGTAAAACAAACACCTGAGTCTTGAGAAAGGCAATGAATATTACTAATTTCTGTTTTATTTGTAACTTTACTTATGCTAATGTTGCTATTTTAAATTTAAATGAAAGTATTACTATATGGCCCACAACCACACACAAGGTTTTAATTTTGGCATTTTAGGCTTTGAAAGTTAGAGATCCCTGGTCTACAACATAATGTTTGCACAAGTGTAAACTATTCGATTAACTTGAAGATGGAAATAAATAACATTTATGTGTGAAAATTAAAGCTGTTAATTCTTACTTTTAATATAATAACATTTTAAACAAATATGTTTCTTGTCCTTACTTTCAATTGTTGTTTTCTTGTAGCTATCCCAGCCCTGTTCAGAACTAGTTATGAACTGTGGAATCAAAGGGCAATTTGCTGACTGCTTGCAAGTGTTTGAACTTTCCAAAACATTTTATGGATTTTGCTGTTCATTCAATTATTGCATGTCAGTTACAGATGTTTCAACATTTACGTAAGTTTTCAATAAAATTTAAATGCATGGCTTACTTTTTTTCCGATTATTTATTTAAAGTATGTAGTATATTTTATGTAACACATTAGACAATCTGGAAGAATTTACATATTTGTGCCCTTACCTTCTTCACCATGCAGTTGATGTCCCAGAATGTTGAGCCACTTGCCACTCTGTTATTGCACTGTCAATGGAAAAATAGTGCAATTGCCTCCGGAGAGGTTTGACTTTTGCCTGTTGGTCTGATTAAGGTATTTCATTTCCTTTCTACTACCCAAACAAAATTCAATGTAGGCATTCCCCTATCTGTCTCTGTGGAAGCCATATAGGGCTCAAGACCACAAACTCTAGAAGCACCCCTTGCACTGTCATTAGACCTGTGTTAGAATATGCACCTCCAATTTAGACTCTGGCCTTTGCTTTTGTTAAGCAGAAACTAGATTCTGTCCAATACAGAACTTCCAAAATTGTTATAGGAGCAGTTCCATCAACTAACAACAAAAATGTCAAACAGGTATGTGCTTGCCTCCCCTGTAAAATTGAAACAAAAAAGTTCACAAACAAAATATGCAGCAGCAATTCAGATCATATCTCTATACATAATTGGAAGGAAACAACAAGATTTAAATGATCCTCGACTCTCCAGCTTGAAGGGAAATCCTGCAAATGTCAACGTAGAGGGAAATGAATGTGTGAACAGTTTTTGCCAAAGAAGCAAGAGATCTTGATCAAAAATGGACCACCATCATGGAGAGACCAAATATAGAACAGTCACTCATAAATATAAAAAACCCTCTCCTAACGGAATTTGACTGTTAGAGTCTATCATTACTGTTAGCTTAGAAACTACCATTACAAGGAATGAAGATTCACCTGGCCAAAACAAGATCATTTGTTAATTGCCAAAACTGCCCTCTTATCCAACTAACTCCCAATTACATCTTGAAATCCCCAGCTGTCACCACAAATGTACTGAAATTAGGAATGGTTCCACACAAGGACTTACTGTGAGATCCTTTACAGTCCTGATGTACCTCTGTTGGCAACAGCAACAGACCTTTGGCAGAGTTTAGAAAAATTGCATAAAAACATTTAATTGTCTATCCATGAACACGAGAACAACAGTAAACACTGATGGGCTATCCAGTAATAACATTGGTTTAAATTGGATTGGATTTCATCCTTAAAATCTTTTTTTATACAAACTTAATATATCATTTTATTTGTAATTTGTAAAAAAAGCAACAAATAAGTTAAAGTCCTAGTTGCTAATGAGATACATTTCTCAGAACTTTTTATATATAAAGTTTTGAAGGGTAATATTATCTTTTAGAGTTTTTAAGCAGATAATACTTTTGGACAATCATTTATTACAAAGTGGAAACACTTTCTTCTTACAGAATTGAGGGTTTTAGTGAGTTACATATGGTTGTTAGTTTGTTTAAAAACCAACAGACTATATACAGTTTTCATGTTTTGGGCAATATATATGACCCAATATGTTCTCTATTGATATAGATATTCATATTTTTCTAACATGACTAAAACCTGAATCCTCAGTTAACTGCTATTACCCGCACAGACGTGAATTATAACTTGTTTTAAAAAATTAATAAACAATTTAAAAGTTGAATTGCAGTATTTGTAGGTTTATTTTCACTACTTCTTTCATTTCTGCTTTGAAAACAATAATATGTAATGGACAGCCTACTTCATGTTTAAACAAAACCTTGAAAAAGAGCTCTAATTGTGAAATGAAGTTTTAGGTTACATATTAAATGAGAAAATTGTCTCATTGGATTACTGCGCCTCAATGTGTCAACATTTGTAAATTGTTTAAAATTAGAATAGGCTTGAAGTTTCAGCATAGGGAAATGCTGAATTTAATTCACTACAGTTAGTTAACTTTTCTATAAATTTCATTCTACCTTTTCTTATTTCAGAGACGTAAAAAATTGCAGAAGCGTTATTAAAGAAACTCAAAAATTTGATCCCTTCTCCTATGGTCCAGATTTTGGAGTTACTATTGTGATGAACACTGGAGAAGAACAAGATTATTTCTCTCCTATTTACTCCAGTGACGGAGTAAATGTAAGTTTATAGTTTTAAACTAATTTCAAGTCAGTCTGTAATTTGGTAACAGGTATTTAAACTCTGAAATTTGCTGTTAGTATGTAAGTTGCATACTTTGGATTTGGTTAGGTTGAACAATAGAATTTTATTTGGTGATAAAGTTGTTGAATCTGATGTTTTTACTGAAGAAAGTTTGACAGTTAAGAAACTAGTAAAGTCAAAAGTAATATAAGTCAGTATAAAGGGGTAGTAAAAGTGTAATAAATCAGATTTGAGAGAAGGAAAGAATCTTGTAAAATGGCTAACTAATACATATCGTTATCTTTATTGAAAACCTAAGAGTATTTGAAGCAAAAGAGAAAGATGAATTGTCAGTACATGAAATAATGGTGTGGTTCAAGTGTGCTAAAATACAAATTTGTAATACCCTTAAGCATAAAGATAAAATAATAAACAAGTAGTTGCAGAGAAATGAAGTAAACTGGTAATGAAGAAATCAAAGCCATAATGTGGGACTGGTTTACCTACCCAAGATTTAAAAAATGTACATATTTCAGATCCAATACTCCAAGTGGTAAAATCTCTTAAACTGGCAACAACCAGTTCAAAGCATCTACATAATATCTAAACAGTTTCAAAGAAGAGACATAACATTGTCTGGAATGAAATTATATGGTGAATTGAAAGATGTTTGTTATACAAATACCTTTCAGATTTTCAGAAAAAAAAAATAGAAACATACTGCGATTTTCAAAATAATAATTCTGTTACAGCTCTAAAGCTAGTGTAACTGCAGTGCAAACATTATTATTTGGATCCTGAGTCACCGTCTCAGTGCAATTTTGTATAGTTAACTGTCGTCCGTCACAGGTGGCTAGCTCCGGTACTCTTTTGCATCAGTCCGTTGTTTTGTTTGTGAGTGCATTTCGCCAATTACCATGGCTTCTAAAAGAAAATGAGCTGTCTCATCGTTGGCGGATTAACTAATTATAGATCAATCATATTAGGGATTTATGGGTAAACAATACGGTGTTGGACAATCAACAAATTTCAGACATTAAAAGTAGCAAACCTAAGCTTTTAAACTTTGTATTAGTGTTTGGAAATAAGGATGAAAGTTTTTCAAAAAAATTATTAAGTGGAGCAAAACAACAAAGAATTAAAAAATGTCTTTTCAAGTGGTTTTTGTAACAACATTCTATGTGAAACCCAATAGACCGATTCTTTTTGAAAAAGCTAATATCTCTGCTTCAAAACTTAGAAAACAAATATAAAACTATAAAAAAATGTAAAGTTTTTTTGTCCCATTTGCAACATACTGCAATAATTAAATTTGAGCCTATTTTTAAATATTCTAATTATCTGAATTTCTGTTTATCTGAATGAGGTATAGTCACAAATGACTAGGATAATTGGAATTCTACTAGAGATGAACATATTGTAAATGAGTGAAAAACAAAACTGTAAGATTTTTCAGACTATGAACTTAACAACATTTTTAACACAGACAAATCAGAATTATTTTTTCAGCTATTACTAACAAAATCACTCATTGTTAAGAATAAAAATATGCTGGGGTTAAAATATCAAACAAAAGAGTTATGATATTATTTTACAGGAATTTAGCAGGTAATTTGGTGAAGCAGGTATATTCTATTGGGAATGGGGCAAAACCACAATTGTTCATAAACTTAATACTTGGAAATTTACCAGATGATTGGGCAAAATAATAAGAAGGTTTCGATGACTGCTGCTACAATGGAAAAAATGTTAAACAGGTTCAATGTTAAAATGAAAAAAGAAAAACAAAAGGTTTTTCTCTTTCTGGACAGTGCCACCTGCCACCCACATGTAACACTTTCGAAGTGAAAATAACATTCTCGAATGTGTGTGGTTCCCGCTAATGCTACGAGTGTACTGCAGCCTATGGGTAATATTTACCAATTTAAACCATACTACAGACACTATTTAATGCAACCTTTTTATATTAAATATACAAGAAACTGATAATTTTTATGATTTGGCAAAATCTGTTCAATTATAGATGCTGGATTGGGTAAGCAGTCAAACTAATTAAAGATTCAACCTTAAGAAAATGTTTTAACTAATTTCAAAAATACTTTACTAAGTGAATACGTAATTGCTTATTTGCTGACGCATTTCAAAACATTCGTTCCTTTTACGAAGGTAACCCTGTAGTGGCTCTAACTGGAATAGATTTATGACTTTGGAATGGGGTGGGTTGTTTGAGTTGTGTGTCATATGTCATTAGAAAAAAGTGTGTGTGATTATTTAATACATTTTCTTTATCCATTACTTATGCGTTGCACATCAAGCAACTTTAAAATGTTTTGTTAAGGCAAGGTTTGGTGAAAGTGATGATATAGACCATGTAAGAGACGCAAGTGAAGATGAAAAGGCAATATAAAATCTTTGTAGAGAAAAAACATGCCATGTAAATCTGATGACTTTATTCATGACCATTTTGCCACACATCATAACTTTGAATCGGCTACAGATCTTTTAGCCATCAGAACTCCTGAAAACATAGAAGAGAATAAATAAAAAGATGGAGGACAAAGAGGAAGCAGCCAGAGGATGAGAGGTCAAAACAAAAATACCTACTCCTGAAGAGGCCTTACAATTAATGCAGTTTGCTGCTGATTCTAACTCTTCCCGTCTTCTTGAAAATTTTACTCTGTAAATGACTGAATCCAATCAAATATTATAACTAAAAAGTAGAAGACAGTTTCTTTGTTAGACATTTAGAAGAAATAAGAAGAATATGTATTAGAGTAACTTTCATGTAAAAATAATTGGTTATAATTTATTTATCTTTAGCTAATTTTCTGAGTGTCTAATATAATGATTTAGTTTATTAGAAGTAAAAAGTAAATACTGTACCATATTATTTCCAGAACCAACAGCTTCTCTCATAAAAAGGTATGTATTACTCCTATACTGTACAAACTAAAATTATTACAGTACTTATGACTTTTAAAATTCAATCCAAACATGTCCATGAAATAAAAGGTCAATCATAACATAATACAAGACTGCTAATGGATATAATAATTCTAACTGTTTAAATTCAAATTTTATATATAATGCTTACTTTTTTATTTAAAATAGTTTTTACATATTTTAGTTAAAATCAGTTATAATTAATTCAATTTATGCTATGCATACACATACATATATATGTGTATATATATGTGTATATAACTTCATAAAGTCAGTGCAACGGAAAAACAATGGATAACGTTAAATATCAAGAATATATATATATATATATATATATATATATATATATATATATATATATATACATGAATGTCTGTGTATCTATCTTTATGCATTACTACACCATTTATTAGATCGAAATGAAACTTTAGGAACTTGTTGAGGACACACTCCCTCAAAGGTTTCTGGCACACTTGTAGCCTGATTGGTACCATAATTATCTAACTGAGCATTCTGTTATTTGAATTGAAATCTAATAAATATGATTATTTGCAACTATTAGTCAGTAGATGGAGGTAATAGCACTATAACATTCAGTTGACACTTAAATTAAGTCAATGCATGATTTCATACAACAATTTTTAATTGTGTTTAGATTAGTTTTCATAGCAACTGTTTCAAGACATTAGTTATATTAATTTATTTACTTTACATTATTAAGTTAGAATGCTATTGAATTGAAAACGAATTTATAAGTTAATAAATATAATAATTTGCAAATTAAGTATTACCAAATTATTTAATTAATTAGAGCTTAGCTAATGAGATCTATTCACAAAGGTAAAAGTCAAAATATTGAACACAAAATCTCACCAAAAATTAGTTTTTAATAAACAAACACACAACTGACTAGTTTTGTTGACGATGTTGCCTTCCTCAGTGCTTGGGTACTACTCTTACCAAATTGTTTAAATACATTAAAAATGATTTTAATTTTTGGTGTTAATGTATTACTTGAAGGTTATATAGTTAGAATTAGACAACACCATTTTGTTTTGAGAAAGGTATGGAGATTATTATTTGTATGCTTAAATCTAAATTCTTTGTAAAACTTAAAAGTACATAAGAATCAAATTGGGAGATATTACTATCCAAAACCACTAGAATAAATAAATATAATTAACACAACGCTTTACAAAATTCTTTACCAATGTAAATAAATCTATTTTCAATAAAAATTATAACCAAAATTAAGTTTTTCATAACAAGTTTTCCTTGTCATTTATTTCTTTTGATATCGCAGCAATGAGCGATGGGTAAGTTTAAAATAATAATTAGATGGATTACATAATATAAAAACATATTTAATGAACAACGGCAATATATTTTACATTTTATAAAATTTTCGTATGATCCTTTTATTAGGTTCTTATCCATCCCTCCATCAACTATCCAAGTGAGTTGGAATTGAAGACCATTGCACAGTTAGATGGTGAAGCATTCATACGGATCTCGCCCGTATCAAGATATGTATCTGAAGATTTAGAATATCTTTCACCAACAAGTCGTAATTGCTTTTTTAACACTGAAATCAAGCTGAAATATTTTTCTAACTACACTTTTGAAAACTGCCTTTTTGAGTCTAAGATAGACTATGTACTCAAGACCTGTCACTGCATACCTTTTACATTTCCAAAAATTGGTGAGTTTAATTTAAATTTGTGCCAGTTTAAAACAAACCGTAATCCCTTTTTTGCTTAGAAAAGATTAACATATAAACAATCATTTTAACACATTCAGCATGGCGGCGATATTGGTGATATCATCAAACTACTGTCTGTTTTTCGTTAACTTTCACCTCTAACTGCAGTGGAATGCTATGCGGGTTGCGTAGCTTGTCTTAGCATCTAATTATCATGCCTGTTGTTTTCATCTCAATAATTTTATTTCTAACATATACAGGTTTATTAGGGACATCAAAACAGTGTATTAGATATTAAAATATTGTTTTATTTATCTGGTCGCAATAAAAAAAAAGAAATACAAATGATAAAATAATGTATGACAAATAAAACACAATAAAAACGTCAGAGAAAAAAAGATAATTTACATAAAATTCTAAAGTACCTACTACTAAAATATACTACAAACTAAAATTAACCACTCAACTTTTAATTCAGAATGTTTGTTTCTGGTTATTTCATGTGTTTCACAAAGCGATAGAGATCGATAATGTAAACGCAGATATGGATAATGCATATGTCACATCTGAGACTATTTACAGCTGAGATTAGCTGATATTTGTGTACTAAAATCTTATGATGACACATTAGGTTTGCGGGCATCCAACCATTTTGTCAATGAATAATATTTACAATAGTCTGTTCCCACCTCGAGTGTGTTCATTCACTCTAATAGGACAGTTATCGTTTATTCTTGCGCTAGTTCAGAAATCTTAGTTTATTTTTATGATCGTTATTTTACCAGATATTTTGCCGCGTTAAGTGGTTCAAACTAAAAAAACATTAAAATATAAAAGTTAAACCAAATTAAATCTGTTCATAAAACTCCCTGAAGCATAGTTTCAGTTGAAGCATCAAAGGTTAACTTGGGATGGTCGGATTTAAAAACTACTCAGCCACATTGTTCTCCAAACTCTTTTGAAGCACTGACGTAAAAATCAAACCTTTCACGTATCAACACTAGAGAAGTTTCAATTAGACTAGGAATGACCGTGCAGGTGCACTCGCCATCTCTCAGAAGAGAAGTGGGGAGTGCACCAGCATGCTCTCAGTGCCTCGTAAGGGAACCCAGAGCGTGCCGGTACGCTAGCCGTACTGAACGTGTTAAAAATAAGTTTATTTTTCTGTGAAAGAGGATTTCAATATTGTATTAATAGACCACAGAGCACTTAATACAAATAGGGATGTCATGGCTAAACACCCAGTGAAGCAGGGTTCCTCAGCCAAATGGCGACTCCCCTTTCACTTTCCGACCCAGTACAAGTCCCGGGCGTCAAGTAGAGCCCTGAGTCTCAGTAATATTTTTTTCCATGTAATATTCCAATCACAAAATTATAAAACATGCTGAGTTATTACAAATAAATGGTACCAGGTAGCTGACACAAACTCTCACATTAATAAAAAACATGAAATGCTATATTTTTAATATTCTTTTTGCTTGAAAGAGAAATTTAAAAAATCACTCACCATTCATCTATAAGAGACCAGTGCACATAAACGTACCAAATATTTTCAAACACAGATTTTTTTTAAAATTTTAGTTTAATTATAGTTTTTAGTAGTTTCTGGTTTACCTATCAATAATTTGTTTATTTTTTAATATTTCAAAATCACTTTTTCGTTTCTGAACAGAATGGACATAAATGTTCCGAATTTCAGGAAAATTGGACCAGTAGTTTTTAATGTAGGTCAGGATTTACAAATAAATCTTTAGCATCTTCTTAAAATATTTATAAAAATAAATAATTTTAATATCGAAACTTCAAATTATCGAGTTAAATACATTTTAATTTGTATGTAAAAATTTAATTATTTTGATAACTTAAAATGAATTCATTGAAGAAATATTTAGAAATATATGCATACAGGAACAAAAGTCATGATCTAAGTGAGTATAGGCCTACAGTATTCGGCAAAAATGTGACGCTAGCATTTAAAAACATTTTGCTTTACAATTTCACTAGCAAACCAAAGGTCCTACAAACATGAAATAAAAAGAATATTAGAATCTAACTAATTATCTCAAACTTTTACGCTTACAAAACGTTTCTAACCAACAATTACAAAAAATTGTCACTTACTAACTTTTTAATGTTACTTAAAGTGCAACCCTTATTAAATATAATTTTTTAATGTTCTTTCAAATAATATATTACTTTTATGGTTTAATATTCTGAATGGGGGAATCATGCTGCTTATACCTGCCAAGTTTCAAAATTTAATTCCCACTCTAAGTGATTTAAACCTTGATTTAAGTGAAATTTTTTATTAAATTTTGTGCGCTGCATGGCATGGTATTGGAGGAATTATCCTCAGCCAAGATGGTGAATCCTGCTTCACTATCTCCATATGTCTATTTCATTGGATGACTATTCTATTTGTATTAAGTGATCTGTGTAATAGACCAATAAATATGAAATACTATATTATTTCAACTGTTTATACATTTTGACGATTTATGTAGAGGTAATAAGTCATTATCCAGTTAGTTTTTTATTTTATTCCCTCTACTTTGTACCAGTTTTTATAAAGATGTTTCCTAGAACAGTTTTATCCTGAGACACTTTCTCATATGTGATTCTCCACGATGTCTACGAATAAACTAGATTCATTTTGAATTTGGTTAAAGAAGTTAGTGATGATTCTGTTGCTAACCATAAGGAAATATTCTCCTTTATTAATTGCATTATCATTTTCCTGCACATTCCTATGACTAACAATTGATAATTTCTGTATGTTCTCTATTCTTTAATCAAAATTGTCTCATTTTTTCTAGTAAACTCTAGTTTATCAAATAGACCCTTCTTGTTTAACCTGAACATTCTGTATTCTTCAGAGCTTCTGGACAAATAACGCTGCACCCATTTAGAGCATTAAAATCTACAGTATAATTCTGTGTCATTATAATACTCACACAAAAATATGTTTATTTATTATGTTTCTTTTTAAACACATTAATTTCATAGTTGTTTTTTTAATTAGATATTTATATTTAAGACAATAAACCAGTATGTATTTTATCATTTAAATGTTCTACCCCTATCAAGATAAATAAATGTAAAATTATTACCATTTATCAATGTAAAACTGGCTTATATTAGTAGACGAGTTATGTCATGAAATATTTAACCAAAGGGATACCAAACAGAATTATTTGATGATACAAATAGTATGCCATTACTAAAGCATTGCAAGAACATTGATTCAAGTACAAGATGAAAAACTCAAGGAAATTACTGAAAATACCATTATTTGAATATATTTTAAGGAAAAAATATTTTAGGGTAGTGATAAAATCTACAACTTTTACTTTTTTCTTCTAAATTGTGTCCTTTGAAATTTCAATATCTCATAGTTCTTGCCAATATTTCGGTGGCTCTTTGTTTTTGAAGGATTAAATAATTTATTTGGTTTAATTGTCATGGGTAGCCTGGATATATTGCTATCGCTATTTAACGTTGCTTGTTTAGTAGAGGCTTTGTTTCGTAAAAGGAACAATTGTTTCGAAATGCATCAGGAAGTAAGCCCTTACTTATTCACTTAGTTAAGTATCATTTAATGATAGTATTTCTATTTAATGTTTTATAACGTTTGCTACATGAACAGCTACCCTACCACCTTTTTATGATAGGTATCTCTGATCAACAAGGTGGTTTATTCAAAACCATATTTTAATGCACAGCAACTTAATTCTTTTGGTATATGATTAATTATATTTATAGTATTTCCTCTGTCAAAGAAGGCTAAATAAGAAATTAATTATTTGTTTTAAAAGTTGTTCATTATGAAAACAAAAATCTAAATTAATTTTCTACAACTTTTTTGTGTAAAGAAAAAAACATTGTCATGATTTATAATATGCAAGTTCTTTTCTTATAGATGGAGTTAAAACCTGTACCTTAACATCATATTTGTGCCTAAAACAATTTTTTGGTAAGTAGTTTAATAACTATTACCATTAATTTGTAAAAAAATATGATTTTTTTTGCCTGGAGCTTAATTAATTATTTATAGTTTTTATATTATTTATATTTTTTATAGGTTTTTTTTTATTTCCAGACCTCATAATAATATTTTCCCTTGTACCTTTCAGTATTTCCTTGCCCAAGAGACACTAACTACTGATCACAATAGTGTGCGATCAGACACTTATGGTTATGATCAGAAACTATTTTGTCTCAGTATGGTTTTCATAAATTTATTTAAATTTTAAATCGAGCAAGTTGTTAATGGGATAGTTTTAACATATAGATTTAAACATTTTGGATATTCACAAATCAACATATTTAAGAAGTGTACACATATTAAAACGATTAGTATATTAATATAATTTTAAATACTCCTGGATGTTTACAAATTATGTTTACAACTAATAATGTAATTTTTATTCTAATGTACTGGTAACAAGAACACAATTTAGTCTTAATCTAAAACATTTATGCGTTTAATCTTTATAGAAACTTACTTCATTTTACTGAATAATAAAAATAGTTGACAATTTCCATAAGTTTAACCGTCATTAGCAGCTAGATATTATACTTTTAAAATAAAAAGTTTTTAATAATAAAAATTGTAGTTAAATCGATGTTATTTCCACAACTTATTTACAATAACCAGCTGTAAATAATAGAGGCTTTATTGTTTCATTTTACTGTATTGTTGTAAATAATATATGTAAATATTTTACAACTTGCCTATACTAGCACTTTTATATTTGTTGAGGACGGCCATTTTGGGAGAATTGTCCCATTGTCAACTCAGAAGATTGTAGCTCATGTGAAGATGGAATCAACATATATGAATTTTGCAAGCCTAGGATCAACTATTTTGAGTTGACAATGGGACACATCTCCTGAAATGGTTGTCCTCAACAAATATAAGTAGTGCTACTATAGGGAAGATGTAAAATATTTACAAGTGTTTTTAGTGAAAACTAGTAGCTCACATAAATATGGAATCTTCCATATATAAATTCCGTAAATATAAATAATATATTATTAACCATCTATTTTAAACACACAAAAATATTTTCAACTTTTATTTTATATTGAACTTTATTTTATATGGTAATAAAACTTATGAATCTTATAACTCATTTTGTTGTCAGTTATAATCAGTCAAAAATTTACATTTTGATTTAAGTAAATTACAAAACACTGCTTCTAAGGCTTATTAGAACTTAGTAAAACTCTGTTTCTATGGTTGCTACAAAATACTCTACCAAGGTATTTTTACAGCTAAAGTTGTGGTAGATACAAAGTATTATACCACAGTATTCTAAGCATTGTAGTTTCGAAGGTTTTTTTATCAACATCATGTTTAATTTTTGGCATCATATAAACATTACCGCTTGTAATAATGAGGCTCATATGCATTTGAAAATCAATTTCTTGGTTTTAAAATGGCTCTTTAGTAACAGTTCTTGCAATTAAACCTAAAGTTTTCATATAGAACTTATGCAACCCTGATAAGCTTCAGAGACCTATTCAGCTGTTCATTCCACATCAACATCTAACCCAGAATTAGATTCTTGATAGTTTGAACAAGTAAACAATTCTTGTAGTTAAGAACTATTTGAATTCCCTTGATTCTTTTAGTAAAAAATAATACAAATCATATTGTCAGAATACACAATTTTTGCTAGCTTCAAATCATGTCAAGGAAAGAAGGGCTTAGTTCTGATATGATAGATTCATACCTTATATACTGAATAAAATCACTATTTTCAGAATAATTTTTTTTTTCTGTGGGTAGTATCTGGCAGTCATAAATTTTATTGTCTTGAATTTTATAGTCTATTAAGTTCGGTGAATAATCTTAATAACTTTAACATTAGCTTATGACTATCCGAACTTTAAATTTTGTAAATTTGTAAAAACTTACTAGTACAGAATGTTTTCGATTGCTATGTGGCGATTTTCATCAGTGTCTTCTGCTTGGAGATGTTGGGTTAAGCGGTGACAGTTTTAAAGGAATGTTTTCGATAGTATCAAAGAGTATGTGTGATTTGTATTGGATTTGTTCGTTTAATAGGTTTGTGCTTTGTGTTTTTGTGTGTCTCTAAATTTCATATTGTTCTAGTGTGTTGAGATGTGGTCCTTTTTTGTTGATGAGCAAGATTTCTAGGTTATGGTAAATATTTGTGAATTTGTGACCTGTTTCTTTTATGTGATTGTAAAATGCTGGGTTGATGTTCATTTGTGTTCCTTGACTCTTTGCAAAGCTGAGACCTGTTTTCCTAATGTATAATTTGCTGCATTCGTTGCAGTTTAATTCAGGGGCTTGTAGTTTATCTTTGTTGTTGGTATCGTGTTGTATTTTGTATTGTAAATTGTTGTTAGTTTTGTATGCTATTTTGTATCCTATTTTTGAAATTTGTGGGCTTTTTTTTGATGTTTTGTTTATTGTGATGTATTTGTTTTCCCTCTATGTAGTGTTAATTTTAGTGTTTTATTGTATATTGTGCCATAGTTTGTCTATTATTGTAGTGTTGTATCCATTTCTGTATGCTAAATATTTAATTGTGTCTAGTTCTTTGTTTATGTTTTATGTAGTCATTGGGACTTCTTTAAGTCTATGGAGCATGGATCTAAAAGTAGCGTGTCTGTGTTAGATAGGGTGGTTGGAGGTGTTGTGGATAAGTATGTCTGTAGTTGTTGATTTCCTGTAAATGTCGAAGCTGTGTTGTTGTGCAAGATTTTAGACAAAGTCATACTTTTATTATGAACTCAAAGTAAGAATAAAGTGCTTGAACGTATAAAAAATCATATATACCAAGCTCTTCAATTTTTTAAAATTTGTACTTAAAACTCAACAGCTAAGATTAAGAGAAAACCTAATTTTGTTGTGTTTCCTTTTTACCTTCTAGAAAATTGGGAAAATTGGAGCTCAGATAACATTACAGTAATTATTGAAGGAGAAACAATTGAGTGCCTTGAAGAATGTAACTCATTCGACTATAATATATATTCAACTGTTGGTAGTCTTCGTGCGGCTCAACACAATAGCTTGTATGCAACTGACATGTAAGCTTGAACTTTATATTACATATTTTATTGGGGATACTTTATATGTTTGTTTTAAAACTCTAAAAAAGGATACAGACTGTATATTGTCCATGACCAGTAGCTCTACAATGAGTAAAATATTACTTAATATTACCTAATATTACGTTATTAAGAAATTCATGTTTCATATGTCCAAATTAATTGACTTTTGTTGTGGATTACACTGCTTTCTGTAACTATATTCATTTTACAACAGTAATGAAATAACTTCAAAGGTAGCTCTGACATTTTTTGAGCAATCATATACAAAATATTATTTAACATGATTTTCAATAAAAGTAAGATGACCATTATTATGTCTACAATGTTTGAAAATTAGACATTTTCAGCTGAACTAACATTACATAACCATTAAATCACTTTATGAATGTTATTTTTTGTTCATTTCAATGATTATGGGGAATTCTACTACTGTCAGTTATATTCACTGTTTGCGATGAATTAATATTTTAATTGTGCTGTTACATTTTTTTTAGTAAATAATTATTTTTAACCCTCTGAAATTAATTTTCAGCCAAAGAGGCTAATGAGAGATGCTAGGAAAATAAAAGTGATTGAAATTTAGTTTCAATTATGAAGCCCTTTCCTGTGATTTTTGCCATTATTTACAGATGATCTCTATAACCATTCATATGTAAATGTAAAACCGTCATGGACTCTGCAAATTTGTGCTGTTGTTTTGTCGATGAATAGTCATTTTCTTCTAATATGATCTGTTTCAGTTCTAATTTAGTGAGGTAATAGACTGTATTGACAGCAATGTTGAGTGAATTTCACTGAACTAAAATGGTATCACTAAAACACTTAAACATATATTAGTAAGTTACACTTGCCTATAGAAGCACCTACTTTTTTAAATATTAAGTAAGTTAAGTTCTATTATGGACAAGTGTAACATACTAATATACGTTTAAGGGTTTTTAATGCAAAACTAGTATCTAAAGTGAAGATGGAATCAAATAATATTAAAATGTCATGTTAAAACTGATTTTAATTGACTACAGGAACATTAGAACAAAAATTAGTGCTAGTGTTTGAGAAGATACATGAAACATAATAGACTGTCCCTTTTTGGCATAATTAGTTTGATCTGACTCATTTACACCAAAATATTTCTTTACAATGAACAACAAAGTATCAAATGGTTGATGCCTAAAAACTCAACAAAAATTTAATACTTTCACACATTTTGGTAGATTATTGTCCAAGCAGTTGAAATGAAGATGAAATATGTAGGTAAGTGGAAGCTTGATAATAAGCTAGTAATTGTTAAACATTGTTAAACATATGAAATATGAAGACATATGTTGAGTTGACTTTCACTAAAATATTACAACGCACAAATCTCACTTGGTTTTTTGTATCACACTTAATTTGTTACAAACTTTGGTTTTGTATGTTCACAACTAAATATTGGCGTTAAGTAGAATTTAAAAGAGATTGCAGTTTTCTAGTACATAAAAAGAAGAACTGAACAAATATCTGCAAAACAGGTCATGAGATGCAGTTTTTCTTTGTGGAGGTTCCTCTACGTGTGCTATCAATCAGATAAAAACTGAACAAATACGAGGCAAAACAATATTAAACAGGCAATGGCATACCGTTTCACAACTTGGTCAATAGAAATGTGTCATACAGGATGTGCAATTAAATTATCACATGGCATTTGATTCTTTGGATAGCTAATGTTAGCACCAAATTAAACTAGTTAAGCTTACACAAAAATCTTTTGATAATAGAGATCAAACTAAATCTAGCGAATAGCACCTTAACATTTCACTGATTAACCAGTTGTAGTCTTAGTAAGACACAGTCTTCTGCAATGGAATAAGCTTTTGTTTCAATCGAGTTTTTCCCTAAAGAGATGAATGCAGAAACCTTATGTGAACTCGTCTTTAATTTAAGTTGAGACATCAAAACATGTTACTAGTCATTTCTTCACAACAGTGTTTAGCCAAATGCAGCAGATATTATAATAGTGTCATTAAAACCACTCTAAGTGGAAAATACTAGTTTATTCTCTATCCTGACCTTTTTCACCTTCACTTTTATCTTTTTGAAACTAGATGAGTTTAAAGGTTGAGTGCTCATTAAGTGAAAACAAAGTGCTACTTCATTGTTAAATAAAAAGGTAGCAAGGTTTTTTTAAGGAGAAAATTATGAACTCTTTTCAAAAAATGCTTGAATTTTATTAATTACCACATAGAAAAGTAAAATATTGTCGGTGAGAAATTATGGACCACTAAGTTTGAGCTTCAACTATAAGTACACCATTTGCGCTAGAATAAAATTATTAATTAGCGTGATTAGTTCTGCATTTTTGTATATAACCAAAAAAATGTTAGCATGACTTTTGTTAAACTTAGCTCATGATAAAAAGTACAGTTTTATTACTATTTTTCATTGAAATTAAACTTTAAAGCATATCTGTATTAAATTCACTAATCCAATCTTTGTGAAATTTTTATACCATATTATATAACTCATTAGTAACCTAAAAATGAAATTTGAAAATTTTATCTCATTTATTAGGGGAGTTGCTGTAGATATAGAACAGCAACTTTATCTCACTGGTCCTTTGTCCGATCGAACTGGTTTTTAGCTTGTTTTAAAGAATAAAATCGCCTGAGAGGAAAGTAGAGTACAGTCTGATGCCTACTAGTCCACCCATGCCCTGGGGAGGCCGACTCTAGAAGTGCATTTGACTATTTTTTTAACAGTATAAGACCACTAAAGTCAGGTGGCAAAAAAATCATTTCAGTTTGTTTTCCTCTTAGTTCAAAATAAACTTCTGAGTAATATTTTTGAAGTGATACATACAATTTTTATTTCTTAATTATATGTTGAAATGAGAGAAGCTAGTTTATTTATTAAAATTTTTTTTTAATATATATCAACAACTAGAGACCAAGTTAATTTTGTTTTCTGCTTTTTGTATCATTAATTATTCTAGAGATACCAGTTTTATTTATCTTGTTTCTTTTGATTTTATTCATCTTTTCTGAGTATTTTTTACCAATTTTTATTTGAACTCTTTTCTTACTTATAGTTAACCATCAAATTACCTATAGATACCATCTCTCATAACCTCGCATATTTTTAAGCCAAAACAAAACACTACAGTAAGAAGTCAGATATTCAATTGCATAATTTCTCATCTCTCATCCGGATATATAAACAATTTTGCAATTAATACAAAAATTTGCCAAATATTGTGTAGTCAGAAACAACTGATTATGCACAACAATCATTTGTTATTGAAGGATTAGTTTAAAATTACAGTTAAGAAAAAGGCTGTAAAATTATTTAAATATAAAATAACTCTATAGGCCACATGAAATGAATACTCCACATGATTTACTGTTAAATTGTTTATTTCAAGCTTTAATTTGTTTATTTTAGGCCAGCAAATTTTCAAATGAACTTGACACGAGTATCTGTTTTGCATGTACATATTGGCAGCCAAGACTCTTTGCGACTTCTTAGGCAATTATCCTTTGCCTTTGATCATCAGCTAAGTATGTATAAAAACTATTTAGAGTACAGAAGTAATAGAATTAGTGCTTTTAAATTTATGAAGAAATTATCAAAATACAAAGCTAATAGTTACTGTAAATTCAGTCTTATTTGTAAGCCTGATAATTTTATTTTTAAAGCTATTTTCTATGAAACCTGGATTTTAGTAGATATTTTAGTATTTAATTAAGACTTTTAGAACTCTATAAGAATATGTTATTAAAGATTAATTGAAGATAAATTGAAAAACTCAATTTTTGTATATGCTTTATCTCAAAATGCAAACTTTTAATAGCCCTTATATTAATTTTGTATCCTTACTTTGCATGTTAACGAAACAGAGGTTAAATAACAGATCTCTTTTTCTGAGTTTTAAGTTGATCAGCTAGTATAATTATTGTCACCTATGAAGACTAGGAAAGGATTATGAATACAGGAATGATTTAGGTAAGGACCTAAAACCGTTAACAGAGGATGTAGGGAGAATCATTGCTTGATAAGCACAAGTTTATATACCTAAAGTAGATAAACCTATAACAGCATCATAGAGAGATGCTTCTTGTTAAACCATCTAGTAAGAAAAGGATAATGAAGTATAGTTGGAATTAGGTAGGTCTAAGGAACGAACACAATAAACCTCTATTCCTAGAAAGGAAAATATTGGCATTGTTTGGGCAAAATCTCTTACCTGGACTAGACCCAGTGGGTGAAGAGAGGTGCCTGCCTACTACCAAATCAAGCAACAGAAAAAATGTCTCATGGCGTCGCTGTCCATAATCTTCATTAATTCTTCAGAGGAAAAAAACCTTTTCTAAACTATGCATGAAATTTGAATTTTCAAGTTTCAAAAACATTATTGAGACAAAATAATTTATTAGTCATCATCACTGCCTATGATGACCACCAGGTGTATTGGTGAACTAATTATTGCTGGTCAATGAACAATAATTCAAAATCAGTTAAAAACAATAGACTCATTTTTAACTTGCTATATAAAATAAACAGTTCACAGTTATAAAATTAATCAACAATTTGGAAATTATCTACATATAACATATCTTATCTTACTCAACCAACATGAAATATATAAAAATTTCAAACCAAAATGTACAAACAAACATTTTAAGTGAATAAACACATTGTTTAGTCACAGAATTATAAACCTTCTTTTAGAATTGATGCCACTCGTTCATCTTATCATCCTGGTAGCCATGCCACTGATTCTAAATGGCAAGATAAGTAACCTTGATCATTTGTATTATAGGATATCTTGGTAAGTCAGATACAAATATAATGAGATATCTTGTATGTACAAGTTAGATATCTCTGTATCCTACTGAAGTTTGAAAAAAATCAAATAGAGTGGTCAATCAAATAGGTAATCTTGATGAGATATAAACTGACACCTACACTGCATTTATCATATTTGGCTACTTGATAGTCATAAGAAATTTGTTATCATAGAAATGGGTAGTCATTATGGAGTTTGAATGTACCTAAGTCTTACTGTTAAGAAGCTATAAACAATTAAAGTCTGAAAACAAATTTCCTTTTTTTATTTGTTCAAATGAACAGAAGGAAATTGTCTAAAGATACAGTCAACATTTTATTTCATTATATTACTCCTCAGTATTTGTAACTCAATATATTTCATGCTCTTGGTATATTTTTCAAAGTTCTATTGAACACTCATTCACTCTACTAAAGTCTAGTTACAACACTCAGAATGGCCATAGCACTGGCATAAAGATCATTGTAGGAGCTAATAGCTGGACTATCAAGATGAGTCCAGATATCAAAAACATTTTAATCACAATTCCTGTTTGTATCTGTTGCAGGCTCTATAGGAGGCATATTTGGTATTGCATTTGGTTGCAGTGTGATGAGTTTGGTTGAAATGTTTTATTTCTTTACATTACGATATCTTCAATATTTGTACAATGAGAACAAGGTAAAACCAAAAATCAATACCATTAATGTTATTCCTTACTGTAATTAAAGAAATTGATGAATTACTCAACTCGGAAAGTGTCCAATGGTTGAGAAATATATCTGCAAATATTTTGTTGTTTGAGTAATTATTTGTATTTATAAAATATACTTTATATTTTTTCTCAATAAATGAAACTTAAGCCTAGAAATTGTTCAAACTCATACACATAAACAAAACCTCAAGTAAGATTGCTAAAAGTCATAAAGTCAAGGTACAGTTTAGCAATTAAAACTAACAACAAACAGCAATACAACAAAAAAGATAAATTTCAACCACCAGGTATATACAAACTAAACTACACACCTGTAACAATTTCTACATTGAGCAAACAGGTTACAGCTTTCAGTACAGTTGTGAAGGGTGCACAAAGCATAATCACTCTATTAAATATGACACCAACTCATCTTTTACTTATCATATATTTTAAACAAGTCATACATACAAGGACATCAACCATAAATTAGAAATTCTCCATATCACCAAAATAGGACTCCACTGTAACACACTAGAACAATAAAAACATTTAGAACTATATCAAAGCACAAAACAAAAACATATTAAATGAATACTTCCAAACAGCCAACCTATACACTGACAAGCAGCTAACCTAGATAATGATGGAAATCACATAGTACAGTCCAAAGAGTGCTAGGTTTTGTTATATTACTGTGTATGTTTTGGTGAAGTAGGCATTTTGTCTCAGTAAGTCTTTCAAAAATTTATTTACTTTGGGCAGTTGATTAGTTTAATAATAAAGATAAATTTTTGGACAAAATCTGCAAGAAATTTAATATAATCATACCTTTATACAAGGGGTAGCAATTCAGACCTCGAATTTAAAAGTGAAAAACGTATATAAAATTAAGTTTTCTGGAGGATCACACAGAATAATTTAAAAAGCAAATCAGTAAGTTGCCTTGATTTATAAGTTGCCATAGAGGCTATGAGCAAAAGTTTTAAAATAGTAAAAAAATACTTAAGGAACTAACTAAATTGCACTTTAACTTACTTATGATCGAATGGTCCTCCCCTTCAAGTATAGTTGAAATTGCCGGGGTGTGCACACCACTTTTCCAAGTAAAGTGTTCACTAAACACTTTAAATTAATTAAATTAAAGTGTTCAGCAAACAAATAAAATTAAAATAGTTTTAGTAGAGGTTAAACACTTATAAGCTTTATTAATAGATTGGCCACATGCTAAATGACTATTGTAAGATTAACTGATTTAAGGTGAAAAATAACAAAATTGTGAATTTAAAACACACTTAGGATAATTCTTTAAATTGAGACAGATCTTGGCATTAATTTAAAGAATAATTTTGAAGATTAAAGCGAATGAAGTAACGTGTGAGATAAGCCAAAATAGGGAGAAGAAACCAAGAAGAAACGAGAGTGTGGAAGGTTGAAGTTCTCGTTTAGCACTAAACGAAAAGCACAAGGCACTCTAGGGATTAATGAAGCCACATACTTACCAGATTTAGTCACTGACTTAAATTGCATAAGGCATAGATCAAAAGAGAGAACCATGTTGAGCAGACCCAAAGTGTGCAGTAGATCGTGCACAGTAATTTGACAGATAGCCTAAACTGTTTTTGGTTACAAACTGAGTTAGATAGAAAAATTGTTAAAAGACGTTAATTATGTACCAAACACAAGAGCTGTCTAGGAAATAACCTCTTTAGATTATAATAAAATGGAATAGAAATAAAAATTCATTTTTTACTTCTTTAATTTACATATCTATATTTTTATAATACGTATTTGCTGGATAGATTTAAACATTTGTCATAAATCAACTGGTTGAGAAATTCATTCAACATACAATTCTGCTGAGGTCACAGTCAACTGATAGCATCATCTTAAGACTCTTGTCACAGTCAAAGTAAGCAATTTCTCCTTTTGCATTAATAGAAAACAACCACTTTATGCCAACTTGTCTGGACTCAAGGGCACTGGAAATATCACATTTGAACTCATAAAAATGTTTGTGAGACAGAGTGTGGTCAAGGGTTATTGTGCAAAACATAAGACTAGTTGTTTATAAGCCTTTTGCTTTCTTTGGATGGCTTATCTGAGGCTTTTTAAGTTCCCCCCACTAAGATTAATAATGTACATTAATGGGGGCTTTTTAAGTTCCCCTACTAAGATAACCTTTCTACATCCCACAGACTCTACATAAAAAACTTAGAAAATCCCCAAAAAAACGTTAGCTACTGGTCAACTTATCTGGTCAACAAAATTTGATAGGTTTTTTTGATTGTTTTATGAGATTGTATTATTTAAACCAGGGGTTCTCAACCTTTTAGTAACCACGTACCACTTGAAATTTTCAGATATTTTGACGCACCACCTTATATTTATATATATTTTTATTTTTATAAATAATTATATATAATTTACATTTGGTCATGTTTAGGAAAATAAAAATGCATTCTACAACTGTATGTATGTACATAGAATTTACTTAGATACAAAATGAAATGTATCTTACATTAAAAACAATCTCAAATTAGTTCATTGAACACAGTCATTTAAATTTAAACAGATCCTAATGAGCTCGTTGTTGTTGTTTGTCCTTGACCAAATTTTCTATATCTGGGTCGATTGAACTCAACTCGATTCTTAAGTCCTCTTCAACACTAATGCGGTTTCTGTATTTATTTTTTATGTACAGCAGTTCTGACAAGCCCGATTCACATAAGTACGAGGTTACAAATGGAAGTAAAAAGATTATTGCTTGCTTGAACACTGATGGGTATTCAGTTTTTGTCCCCATCCAAAAGTCTATTAAAGATTTTTCTTTAAACGAATCTTTCATTGAGCTGTCACTTGTAAGGTCGATGAAACACTCTTTTGAGTGACTAGGAAATTCCCCTGAAAATGGATTTCTAATCCACTCATATTTAGAAAAATCTTGATTAAAATATTTATCAAAACTCGTTTGTAGGGCTTCCATATGACTAGTGATTTCATCAGTCACTTCTGGCTTCAGAGAAATATCATTGGAGAAGGAATTGAGTCACTCGGGTTGTTTGTGTAGCGGCAAGGTCAGCTTCAAACTGCCACTATTCTATGTAAAACACAGATGGAGGAATTGTATTCTTAACGTGGAAATATTGCATCATAACAGTTTTTATTGTTATTATTAATATATGACTGCGTACCACCTGAAATGTCCCCGCGTACCACCGGTGGTACGCGTACCACCGGTTGAGAACCACTGATTTAAACCATCGATTCTTTTGACTCCAGGGTTAATGTAGGAAATTTAAGTTCCATTACCAGTCACAGTTTTGTTTAGTATATCTTCTGTTTCTTAATTTAAAAAAAAAGAAAATATGCACATGTTTACTGCATTTGTGGTTTTTTGTAGCACCAATAACCATGAGGCCCAACTTGCCACTTCAAATTCATGCAACAAACTCTTAGATATCTATGGAAAACTTTCTAAAAGTTAGATATCTTAAAATACTGTATTTTACAAAACGTTTTGTCAATTTTCTAGGGACTCACAATTTCTTCTGCCATCATCATAGTTATTTTTCTGCCTACACTTAAACAATCACAACATTGACACATATAAATGTATAAACTAGTAGCTCAAGTTGAAGATGGAAACCACTAATATTTTTATATAAACTTTGTAATTGTAATAATACTTAAATATATGATGTACAAGACTAGATCTTTCAGTAGTAAAAAGCTTTTATTGTTCATTTATAAGTATTTTTGCTATTATTTTCAACAATAATTATTATCATATAGTAATTATGTACCCCATTATACGAAGTACTCTTTTAAATTTAGTAGTACAATAAATGTAAATTGGATCAACAATAATAAAAATATATTTCATTTCTCAAATATTCAACTTCTTGGTCTTTTATTTGCAAGTACTACCTCACTAATTGTTTAAGAGATCCAGGACATTTCAAAGCAAAGAAAAATACTCAAAATATATAAAATGTATTAGTATGTTGCACCTGCCAATAGAAGCACTTACTTTTTGGATTATTGAGGACAGGGATTTTGGGAGATGTGTCCCATAATAAGCTCAGACCATAACTGACCTCTTGGTTGTTTTAGTTTAACAATAGGATACATCTCCTGAAACTACCATCTTAATCATCAAAAAAGTAAGTGCTACTATAGGCAAATGTAACATACTAATATATCTTCCTTCTTCCAATGGCTCTCACTTGGCTTACGCCATTCGAGATTCATACTAATATATGTTCGTCTTTTTAGTGAAAAACTATTAGCACAAATGAAGATAGAATCAAGTAATATGTAAAATGTATTGAAATATTTTGTATTAAAATGTTTTGAAATCATATCCACAAAAATGGATATGACAATTATTTAATAGACAAACTACACAGAAAAATACTCAACAAAAATAGTAACAACAAAAACACGAACACAAACAAATTCATCACCCTCACATACATAAACAAACTCACAAATAAGATAGTGCACCAATTCAAAAAAGCAGGATACAATGTAGCTTACAGAACAAGAAATAAAAGCCAAACAGCTATCAGACACAGCATTAATAACAATACCAACACATACAATAACCCAGGAGTATACAAACTAAAATGCAACAACTGCAATAAGTTCTATATTGGACAAACAGGCAGATCTTTTGCCGAAAGATATAAAGAACACAAAAGAGCACTACACACTACTATTGAATCCACCTTCGCAAATCACCTCATGGACACTAAACACTCATGCAAAAGTATGGAAAATAACATGAGCATCCTCCACACATGCAACAAAGGCCATAAATTAAACATACTAGAACAGTTTGAAATATATAGACATAGCAACACACATAAAAATGACATCTTAAATGAACATACATGGCACAGATCACACATACTTTTCGATCACATCACTTCTAACTTTCAAAAAGATGGTACCGAGGAAGCACAACAGCAGCATTCCTAGCGGCAAAAATACGAGGCTGAAGAAGTCGTAAGACGAAAACGTTTCCTCCAAGTGTAAGTTAACAATTAACAACTTTTAGTTAACAAATGTCTGGTTGCAAGTAATAGCAAAATTGTAATTTGTAAAATGTATTTTTATTATATATGACTGAATTTAGTATATAGCTTAGATTTATCAAACTGAAAGGTTGTTATAGGTCATGAGGTAAGTGAAAAATCATTATTTGAGTCAATTTACTGGTAATCCTCAATAAAACATATCAGTCTCTAACAAAATTGTTAAAAATAAAGGTGGCTCAAAAGCTCTGCAAGTGTTTTGATAACTAAAGTAGGAAAAGACCGTTTGTCATCTGTAATCAGAAGCTATAAAATGATATCATATTTGATATGCATACAATATTGGTGAAAGTAGGGAATCTCCACAAAACATAACTACATAGACATAACATCTAACCTACAAATTCTTCATAAACAACACAGAAATAACTAACGCTACACAACCGAACAATACGAAATATACAGGCACTTCAAACTACACCCTACACACATACTCAATACACAATTACATTACAACTCACACGCACTTTTTGACATTAAAACTCCTAACACACACAAAATACAGCCACACCGCCAAAATATCCCACCCCCACCCTAACCTACGTAAACCTTGAGATCAGTTACGGTCTGAGTTGACAAAGGGACACATCTCCCGAAATGGTCCTCAACAAGCAAAGTAAGTGCTACTATGGGCAAGTTAAAACATTTAAAAGTGTTTAGTGTTAATAATTATTCGCCACCAATAAGTGCAATTATTTGTACCTTATGTGATGAGGCAAATTTCAGTTACTAGACCATTGTCGAATCCTATTGTTTACAATTAACAACAATAAGTTTATAAAGTCAGTGCAGTGGAAAAATAATGAACAACGTGAAATATATATATATATATATATATATATATATATATATATATATATATATATATATATATTTATAGGTTAGTTTTGGTTGGTAAAGATTATTTAGATTTTTTGGACTAGGAGACTGACAGACTTACCTTGGTAAGAGTCCACACTGTAGTCTTGAAATAGAAACACATAAAAGCACTTAAACAATGATTGTTTAAGTGCTTTTATGTGTTTCTATTTCAAGACTACAGTGTGGACTCTTACCAAGATAAGTCTGTCAGTCTCCTAGTCCAAAAAATCTATATATATATATTAAAACAACATAGGCTATTCAAATACAAGAATATTTATCAATTTATATCCAAAGCTTTTCGATGCCAAATAGTACCAACATCCTCAGGAATGGAAATTACAATAATGTAAGCTATAGGCCTTTTCATATATCCTTCAAACATAGTACATTAGTAAATATACTCATTAGTAAATGAGGCCTATAGCTTACATTATTGTAATTTTCATTCCTGATGATGTTGGTACTGTTTGCCAACGAAAAGCTTTGGATATAAATTAATAAATATTCTTGTATTTGAATAACCTATGTTGTTTTAAATTATTAAACAAGAAAACATATTTTATATTTATATATATATATATATATATATATATATATATATATATATATATATATATATATATATATATGAAGTTATTATTATTACATGTAAATAATTTTTTGCACCACTAAGTGCAATAATTTTACCTTATGTAATGAGGCACCTTTCGGTCACTTGACCATTGTCGAATCAATGATTATTTTTCTGGTGTGGATGTTCGGTCCATGATGTTGGTATTTGTTGACGTCATACATATTTCTTCTTGAACCTGGTGTATAATATTTTTGAATAGTACGTTGTCTGCATATGTTGTCTGTAGGTTTATTAAATTGTTGTGCATGTTTTTATAGATGTGGTATTTTTCTACTGAGTTTAGTTTTATTGGGTTATTATTTATTTCAAGTAGGGTTAGGTTATTTTCGTAATTTGTTTTATGTGATATTAGGTGTGCTCCAACATTTGATGCTTTTGTAGTTTTATTTTTGAATGCTCTGTAATGTTCTTCAAATCTTATTTCATATGATCTGGTTGTTTTCCCTATCTAAAATGCGTTGCAGTCGTTACATGTAATTTTGTAAATTCCTGATAGGTTATGATTTTCTGTATTTGTTTTGTGGTTTGTGTAATAAAGATATTTTATTATTTTGTTGCTTGGTTTGTATGTTGGAGTGTAGTATTCTCTATTGTATATATTTCTTAATTTTTCTATTTTGTTATTGGTGTATTTATATTTTAGGTAGATTTTTTATTTTTATTATTTTTGTGTTCGGATTGTAGTGTTGTGTTGAGGTTAGGTTTTTTTGTATATTTATTGTATAATTTTTTTGTAAGGTGTTTGTTGTATCTATTTTCTATTGCTATTTTTGTAATGTCATCTAATTCTTCATTTAAATTTTATTTGTTATCTTGTGATCACAAATCCTAATCACTAATCAGGTGCCCCAAAATTATAAGGCTGGATTTTACTTTAAAAGTAAATTTGTAAAATCAAAATGCCTTGTTAGTTTGGATATGTTTAGAGTTACTTGAAACAAAATTTTAATTATCCTTTTGAAATTATTTTTGAATTTAAAAGTTTTGAAAACCTATACTCGTATTTATTTTCAAATTGTCACTATGCCTTACATTTAAGAAGTTTTCACTAACTTTATTGAATTATACTTTTGATTACTGCTAATTCATGATCGTCTGGTCTTTACGTTGTGTAGACTCTTAGTTAAACAATTTCAAGGTATACTCCTCTTTGTAGTGTTGACGTTTTTAGTCTTTATACTAAACAAGGCTTTATGAGATCTTTTCTCAAAAAAGAACAGAAATTCTACTTCTAATTATAGAGTTTGCCCAGAATCTATTATCCTTGTAGATTATGAATGAATTTACACAATTACTATTTATAATAAAATAAATAAACCATCTTCTCTTTTATATATTGCAAGAGTGTTTAGAAGTAGTAAGTGCACTACTCTTATTATTATTGTAAAAGTGAATTACCTCAGGTATCTTTGAATTCTGTTACATAGAAAATTACTGATGATACATGTTTGACAAAAAAACCAATGTAATTTTTCTTGGTCCAAAAGAAGTTTTACATTTCTTAATCTTACTCCTTGGGGGTAAAATCTTCATTTGTTTAAAATGAATTTGTGTGTGTTCAAATAAGTGTATATGTTATAATAAAACAATTTTGAAATGACAGAAATCTGCCCAAATTTTGATAGAACTAATATTTTGTTGCCTTAAAATAAACTCGTAATTTACAGTGTCGATATTTAAGAAAAATAATAATTCAATTTGATAAGCATTTTGTAATGAGTATTTAAAAATTCAGTTTTTTGGGTCATTATATGAGCATTGAAATTGCCACAGAAAATAGAAAATGTAATACCTGAATAATTATCTACTTCCAGCTTTTTGTAACATAGGTCAAACAAAGAATAATGAAAAGGTTTGTTTAGTTTATGCTTCAAAGGAATGTACACAAATCTAATTTACAAACACCTACCTTATTTAAAAGTCTGTCGGTTTTGACAAGCCCTATTGAATACATTGTAAGTATATTTTTGACTGTTTATTCTTGCATTTTTCACATTATCTTGAATCATTTCTCAGTAAGTTATTCATTTGATGTTATACACAGCAGGTGCTACTCAGAAATTACTAAACCTAGTAAAAAGATGTCATATTAATGTAAGTGAGTTTCTCTTCAATTTTTTAGACAGTAAAACTATAAAATGTTTTTTGCTTGTTTAAAAATAATCAGGAACAATTTAGCAATAATCATTGAACAATAATATAACATTCAATGCTATATTCAATGAAAATCTATAACATTAACTTACTGATTTTGCAAACTTTCCACTGAAATCTGAAATCCAAGTTGATCACAAGATTAAAAACCTGATGTTAAAACTGACTTAAATCATATCAATCAGCCATGTATTATGATGGTTAACCCAAACGCTTATGGTGATTACCTGGTGTAGTGAAAAACGTTTTTTCTTAGAAAGTTTTTTTTTTATAGTTTTAAAATTGTTTATGTTTCTTTATGGTTAGATGGAAACTGCAGGTAAACTTGTTAGAATGGCATATGACATTTTTGTGTAGCTGCTTTATATAATTAACATATTTTTTTTTACTTTTCTGTAATAAAATCTGTAAATTGTATTTTGTATAAATTTCAAAGGTCAAGGTGTTTTAGGTTACTCAAAAAGTTGGGCTTATCATACAAGATGAAAATTAAAACAAGTATTTGGTCACACTATTGGGTTTATGTAAGTACCACTTTACTGTCTTAAACTGTATTTAGTTAATTATATTTGGATTATTTATTAAGACTGTAATTAAAGAATTACTTTTTGTGAAAATTGACTACATTTATCATAAAGTGCCTTATATATGAGAAAATAGTTTTATATAAATCTTCTAAAAAAATATATTTTTGAAGTATTTGCTATTATTTAAAATATTTATGTCAGATGATGTGTACAGAAATTTAGATGATATACAGGGTGGCGCACATAAACATAGCCCTGTAACTTAGGCGAGAATGTATAATGTTAATGCCCCCTATTTTTCAAGGGAAATTCCCCCTATTTTTCTCTTATTGTGTACAACAAGCAAATGTAAAGGTCATAATAGTGTAGCAAACACACCGGATGTAGACTGGTTACTTGGCATTAGGCCATCGAATTCAGTGGAACAGAGAGTTTTCATTGTAGAGTGCTATGTCCGAAGCGATTCAACTAACAAAATACGTGAACAGTTTTGTGAGAAATACCCAAAGAGTACTATTCCTGCCAAGAGGGTGGTACAAGGGTTGTTATAAAAGTGGCGTCATACAGGAAAAATTGTAAATCAATTGAAAAATAAACCTAATTTAGTCTGAACCCTTGAAGTTGTCGCTAAGATCGCAGCTCGTACAGAACAAAGTCCGTGTACCTCAAGTCAGCATTTATCACTACAAGTTGATGTATCATACAGATCTTGCCAAAGATTTCTACATGCTTTGAAACTGAAACCTTATAGAATCAGTGCTGTTCATGAACTTCTGCTAGCAGATAAAGGAAAGAGAGTAACATACTGTAACTGGCTACTTAAAATTTAGCGGATAGTGAAATGGGCCCATTTCTTTTCTTCTCTTCTGATGAAGTACAATTTCATGTGTCAGGTTGCGTTAACGCCCAAAATGGAAGAATTTGGTCTGCCAAAAGCTTGCATGCCTTTTATACGCCATCTACTACATGACATGAAAATCTGTATTTAATGTGCCATTTTAGTGGAACTAATTGTTGGGGTAATTTTCTTCGAGACAATAGTACCGATGTCTACATACATATTTTCAACCAATTTATTAATCAACTTTTACCACACGAAATTACATATTGACATTACAAATGTCACAGATCACTGGCTAGTGGGCATGGTGTTTTTGGATGAGAAGACTACAGATTTATAGTCACTGTGATCACTTGATTCGTCTCCTTGTGATTATTACTTACATGGAAATTTAAAGAATAAAGTGTACTCCAGCATTCCAAAAACAGTTGAAGACATAAAGATTTCAATCACGAACATCATACCCACTATTACAGCTCCTTAACTCCAGTCTGTATTTCAGAATATGCTATGCCGCGCTACCTTATGTGAACAAGCTGACATTGATCACTTTCAACATATAATGTAGTAACATTACATTATTAGACTATTGAATGTAATAACAATCGGTATTTGTAAATTGGTACAATAATGCAAGATATGTCATAAATAAACAGATTTAATTTCAATTGTGTTGCATTTTATTTACCAGGCTACTTTTGTGTACGCCACCTTGTATTATGATTAGTATAAGTTGACCTTCTGCCAATTCCATCTTAAGTATAAGTATCTGAATCATTATGGTCAAATATATTTTAGGTGTTTGTGTGTCTATTGAAATTGATATAACTGATAGAACTAAGCATGCTTCTCTCTTTATCCTTGTAGTGGCAGTTGTTGTTAACAACAAATGACTTGAAATAACTTTTTGAAAATATTAACCGGTGCAATATTGAGAAACAAAATTCCACATTCCCTTTAATAGAGAAATATCAATTCTGAGTTTTGTTCTAGAACACAATTTCAGTTACATTGTTTTGTCTAATTTGTAACCTTCCTGAAGCTCTGATTTTCTATAGATTCCCAAATGAAACTATAAGTATAACAATATTTGTATGTGATCAGAATGAGAACAATACTTACCACATCTATTATAAAAGGTATTTCTCTGGTACCTTTGATTACAAGGTTAAAATTATAATCCATGTGATAAATATACAATCAAAGTTAGAATTAAAATATTTAAATAAATTATTTTCTATTATTTGATTCCATCTTCAACTTTAGCTACTAGTTTACCCCCTTTAACCCTTGTTAAATTATGTAAACACCTCTGCTAGTAGTTACTTTTTGTTTAAAACAGGCAACTGTTTTGGGATATGTGCCCCTCATTGATTGGGGTCGTAACTGATTGTTTAACATCAATTCTTGGTTATTTAACCTTTTGCATGCATATTACTGGGAGCCTTATATCAGACAAAGGTACATCTCATGTAGAGCATGATTTCTCATATTTTCGAGTTTCAACATCTGTATCCTAATAAAGTTTTTAGAAAAACTCACAGAGTGCTGGATAATGTCACCATAGTATAAACTGGCACCTACACTGTATATATCATATTTGGCCACTTGCTAAATGATTATATATCATATTGGTCAATAATGTCATAGCAATGGACAGGCTTTATGGAATCTCTGCATAGGCATATAAATAATCAAAAACCATTAGACATTCATCCAAATATGCTGTTTTGTTTTTGCATTCTATGCCTACTGTTATCTATTGGATTTATACATTTGTTACATTATTATTACAATTGTAAAACTTGTGTTTCTAACCCTATTTTACAACCAGATGAATGCTTCCAAATTTATCAGAAACATTAATTAAAACAGAGCTTTAAACAAATAGAAACTTTTGTATAGACACTATTGCCTTGCTAGCAGTTAATAGTCTATAACATATGCAGTATATTAATGATAAAGGGCTCCTAAGCTTATACAACCTAGACATAATTTACAGTTCATGTTAATAATGGAACACATCTATTTTGAGTGTACGGTATATATATTTTTTAAAGAGCTTTAAAAATTATACTCATCAAAATTTGACATTTTGTTTTTGCAGGTCAAGATGTTTTATGAAAACACAAGCCTTCATGGTTTCAAATACTTAGTGAATTACAAGATGTCTTCAAAGCAAAGGTTAGATATAGAGTAGCTTAGAAAACAACAGCTGGTATTAAATTTGAGTACAGAGCATTATTATAACAAAGTAATGATAATGATACTAGTCTTTCAGGGCTATATCTAAGTTTGATTTATAAAATTTTAACAAATATTGAAAAAATACTTTTAAAATAACAATATTTAAAATATTCTTTAATATTGTTTTTTTTATAAAGTTTTTAAATCCTCAAAGTAAGATGAAAGTGTATTATTTTTGTTTTGCCATAATTCTTTGATTTGATATCCATATCCACTCTGTCCATGCCATGCATGAGTCAAAAAAAATGTTTTTATTTTTTTGTACTTGGTATATTATCATTCAATATTCTGCTTTAAAGCAAAAAATTTAACTTCTTAGTCTAAAATTTTGTCTAAGTAATAAAGGAGAAACCTCTTTTTGCCAGTATATATTAACAAATCCTTCAGATAAATCTAATATCAACCTGTCTATCAAAATTTTATCTCTGTATATTTATTTTCTTAAAACTTAAGGCTCTTAAAGCATTCTTGGTATTACCAGATGAACAAATTCATTCCCAAAACAATCAGCTGAGTAAATATCTTTTAGATTTTGCTTTTAAGCCTCCTTTTACATCAGCAAACCAATAACTGTTTGTAACCCAGATGACAATTTAATCTTATATTATCTTTTTCATTCATAATTGTATTGTTTTTCATAATTTATTTATTTTCACTCCAAATTTTCTATGAATTATATCGGCAATAATGCCATTTATAAAAAGAAAAATTCGATGCTGTTAGCATCCAGGACTTTGATTAACAAGATTCATTCTTGTTCATGCAATATTTCTACCACTAGTTCTTCGTTGATAACCATGAGGTGTCATATCCTACAGATGTCTTTACTTATACAGACATTTGCACCATTTATTTGCCCTCTATTCATTCTATGTAGTCTGACATAAAGGGACATATTTTTCAAATTAGATGATATATCAAAAATTATTTGGTACTGGACTTGGTTTTTTTGTTTTCTAACTCATTTTCTTTAATTTCAGTAGCAGTTTCATCTTGTCCTGAATCACTTTAGTTTCCCTGACACATTCATAAGTTTTTTCTTTCAAAGACACAGTAATTTCTAGAACACACTTCTAGGTATTTGAAATTTTTCGTACTTCTTCCTTTTAATTTTGCAAAACCTATTCTTGATCATGAACTCATTTTTAAACACTAAAGGTTGTACCAAAATCAGATGGATTATACTATTCACAAACAAAAAACATTATTATATATAATTAAAAACAACAAATAAACAAATCATTTTGACTTAAAATTGACTTCACACACAGTCTATCAATTTCTGGACTACGTGGATTCACTGCACACAGAGGATACACCCCATGAGCAACCATGGAATTAACTCGTGTTAGGTGCTTTTGGTTAGACATTGAACTGACAACAGAAGGGAATCAAAGCAAGGTTTGAATTTAGTAACTGTTACAATATGTTCTTGGAATGAATCCTGTGAAGTAACTTCACATTTCAGGTATTTGAAATTTTTCGTACTTCTTCCTTTTAATTTTGCAAAACCTATTCTTGATCATGAACTCATTTTTAAACACTAAAGGTTGTACCAAAATCAGATGGATTATACTATTCACAAACAAAAAACATTATTATATATAATTAAAAACAACAAATAAACAAATCATTTTGACTTAAAATTGACTTCACACACAGTCTATCAATTTCTGGACTACGTGGATTCACTGCACACAGAGGATACACCCCATGAGCAACCATGGAATTAACTCGTGTTAGGTGCTTTTGGTTAGACATTGAACTGACAACAGAAGGGAATCAAAGCAAGGTTTGAATTTAGTAACTGTTACAATATGTTCTTGGAATGAATCCTGTGAAGTAACTTAATGGACAGCACTGAATCCACTCAATGTAAAATATTTCTAAAAATATTGACCACTAGATAAGTATTTAACAATAATTTATACTTTTAAATTAATTGTGCTGATACAATAATTATTATTTATTTATATATTGTATTATAACATCTATTCAATAGAAACTAAAACATTTTGCAATTACTTAATTCTAATATGTTGTGTGTAGGTTGATATGGTCAACAGCAATGGTATTTACATTGGTGATCACCTGTGTGTACTTATGGCGTACCATACAGTATGCAAGGTCTAACATGATGACTACAAATATTGATACAATGCAGCAATCCAATGAAGAAATTGAGTTCCCTTCTGTGTTTGTTTGCAGTTACAATCTTGTTCGGAGATCTAGAGCTGAAGCCATAATTAAAGAATGGTTAGTATTTTTTATAGGAAAATTAAAAATAATGTTTTAATAAGCTTAATAATTTTAACTTTTATTACAGAAAATTCTACAAAACTCCTTGTCAAGTAGGTAGTATGTATCTTTAATGTAAATTTATTTGTTTTTCAGGAATCTGCCATCGGTTATTGATAAAAAGAAGTTGTTTGCCGAGATAAAGATCTTGCCATTAAATATGTTTCGAGGTCGAAGTGGCCTCTTTGCACCAAGTCTCTTAACATCAATATTGACTGCCAATAAAATTTCTATTGATAATCTTTTAGAAAAGGTAAATGATGAAATAACTCAATGGTAAGTAGTTGCACTATCAAAATATTTCCTAAGACTTCTTATTAAAAATCATTCAGTTTTTAGAGTGAATACTTCTAATTGCGGGGTATAGACATATGTTTTGCACGGTGGAGAAATTCTATGAAGCGTGACAGAACATTTTAATACATCTATACATTTTAAATGATAACATATGATTTCATGTAACAGCTGATTTTATGTTATAGGTTATGATGTAGAACAGTCTTTAACATGCAGATTATTATTTATAATCGTAGATTATTTATTTATAAATAGGTTCGATCATTTATTAAATTTATTTATTCATTTTAAATTTGATAAATACAAATAATTCAATATAACAATAATAATATAGTATGTATTTTCAATCCATTTTTTGAAAACGAAAATATTTTTAGGCCTATCTTATACTTTTTAAAGAACTTATTATTATTGAATTTTTTTTTTAAAGTTCAGTCAACATCTAATAAATTTTTATTATTACCCACATTATTTTATTATTAACTACAGTAAATATCAGTCTTTATTAAATACATTCCTCAAATAAAGATGTAAAAATTGAATGAAAATGTATTAAAATTTACATCTTTATTTGAGGAACGTATTTAATAAAGACTAATATTTATTGTAGGTAATCATAAAATAATGGTACTATTGAGATCTCTAACTTGAATGTTAACTTATATTAGCATGATATACCTAAGCATGAAATTTAAACTTAAAGATTAAAATTTAAACTAGATTGTTGAAATTTATCATTTTGGTTTGTTTTTCTATTCTAAGCGTTTTAAGGAATGATATCAGGATTGATTTGTAAAATGTCTAACATATTTATATTCTAAGCGTAATATATACTGTACCAAGTTAAGTACAGGGATATGTGTATATAGCATGTAAATATATATATATATATATATATATATATATATATATATATTCCTGATATTTTATGTTATCCATTGTTTTTCCGTTGCACTGACTTTATGAAGTTAATATATTACTATTGTAAGTAATTTTATCCACCATTAAGTGCAATAATTTTACCTTGAGTGATGAGGCACCTTTCGGTCACTTGACCATTGTCGAATCACTGATATTTTTATATCACGGACGAACATCTACACCAGAAAAATATCAGTGATTCGACAATGGTCAAGTGACCGAAAGGTGCCTCATCACTCAAGGTAAAATTATTGCACTTAATGGTGGATAAAATTACTTACAATAGTAATATATTAACTTCATAAAGTCAGTGCAACGGAAAAACAATGGATAACGTTAAATATCAGGAATATATGTATTTATAGTTATTATATGTTAATTGTAAACAATTATTCCAGCAATCAATTTTTACCCTGTGATGAGGCACCATTCAGCACCTTGACCATTGTTGAATCACTGAATTATTTTGTTCTATTTTTCTTATGTCAATTTCCAGTCTGTGATTCAACAATGGTCAAGTGACCAAAATCTGCCTTATCATTAGGTAAAAATTAATTGCGCTTAGTGGCAGAATAATTTTTTACATTTAACATATAATAACTCTATAAGGTTAGTGCATCGAAGTAATAATGGACAACGTTAAACATCACATACATATATATAGGTAGATAGATTTTTTGGACTAGGAGACTGACAGACTTACCTTGGTAAGAGTCCACTCTGTAGTCTTGAAATAGAAACACATAAAAGCACTTAACCAATGATATATTTCAACCACACAGTGGTCTTTGTCAATCAAAGAGAAAACACAAAAAGAAATATCAGAGAATGAAATAAAATAAATATAAGTTGTAATCACAGATTGTATAGAAATCAGATGTCACACATTAAAGATATATGTATTGTTTCCATGAGCTTTTCCACATATATCTTTAATCTGTGACATCTGATTTCTACACAATCTGTGATTACAACTTATATTTATTTTATTTCATTCTCTCATATTTCTTTTTGTGTTTTCTCTTTAATTGACAAAGACCACTGTGTGGTTGAAATATATCATTGGTTAATTGCTTTTATGTGTTTCTATTTCAAGACTACAGAGTGGACTCTTACCAAGGTAAGTCTGTCAGTTTCCTAGTCTGAAAAATCTAAATAATCCTTACAAACCAAAATTAACCCATATATATTGTAACGTTTTTTAGTTAAACCAATGAAATATAATAAAACAGACATAGAATTATTACAAATGGTGTACAAAACTCAGCTGTTTAGTAAGAGAGATGCGGATCAGTGAAGCAGTGGGGTGAAAAGAAAAAGACGGAAATAGGTTGTAAGAAGGTTAGAGGTAACATGAGGGAGGCATTTTGTGTTAGCATGGCCCGACAGAAAATTTAAGTTAACTTTATCAAAATTAGTATGTTGAGAGTTTAAATTGGAAATGTGAAAAATAGTTAACAGTGGAGAATTCTAAGAAAATGGTAATATAAAAAAAAAACAAGCAGAATTTGATTGGTTAAAGGTTTTAGATAAAGGAAAGAATCGAGGCATAAAGAAGGATACCTCGTGGTGAAATATGTGGTTTTTAACTAAATTTAAATGCAAGACATTGGGGAAAGACTTTCACTAAAGATAAGTACTAATTCTAAGGAAATATTGTAAATTAATATTATTGTATTATTGTCAATTCAAAAAAAAAAAAAAAAGAATTCATAACGTTAAGCCTAGGCACTTTCTTAAAGAGAAATTTTATTAGAATATTGAATATATAAAACTAAATTTTAATCTGTCACTCCCACCGAACAACCTGTAAGGAATCTCGTGCTATATTTTATATAAATAAGGAAATATAATTAATTAAGGAAATATAGAAATTGTATAACCAACCAAATTTTGTAACTGAAAGATTAAACAAAGATATTGAACAATTTAAAGAAGTGTTATAATTACTTTATTGTTAGAAATCCAAATTAAGTGTAAATCTAACTGGCGCCCAACAAATTAATATTTCCTTAACAAAATTATTAAATGTTTTATAATAAAGAATTCATATTTATAATGACCAAGAAAAAAATATAATTACAATATATATATATTGTGCTTTTATGTGTTTCTATTTCAAGACTACAGTGTGGACTATTACCAAGGTAAGTCTGTCAGTCTCCTAGTCCAAAAAAAAAAAAAAAATATATATATATATATATATATATATACACTGGTATGTATTCCTTCATGGATGAAATATGGGATAAAAAGTTATTTTCCCCAGTACATCAATTCATTTTGCAGTATATAAAATAGCAGTTTCCACGAAGTGAACCTAACAACTGTGTGCGAATCAAAATGAACGATGCAAAAATGAATGGATGTACTCCGGATAATAACTTTTCATCATCATCATCATCATATATATGTATATATATGATCATATATATGATCATGTATATATATATATATATATATATATATATATATATATATATGATTAAAATAATAAATTTTATGTAGTAACATAAATTCAAAATTTTTCCCTTACTGAATAGTTTTCAACTTTTCTGATGAGAAGAAATCACTTCTGTCAGCAATCATCAAGTGCCACACAAAATTGTTTTTATTATTTTCCTCAAAGAATGTCTGCAGTGTTAAATATTCTGGATTTTGTTGATGCACACTTTTAGTTTGCTCTTTTCTTATGGTTACTTCTAGCTATGCCCTCTTCATCAGTTAATTTCATATAATTTATTTATTCATTTACCGGCAAACTGTAGATTTCAATTCAAATCATAGTTTTAATACCATGCTGATATTTTATTTAATTTATGTATGAGTCGTTTTCATCAATATTAATCAACGTTTTATTAGGCTTGTTCTAGTTTGTGTAATAATAGTAACAGCATTGAATCACATTTCCATTAGGTAAGAATAGGCAGAATAGAAATGTGTACAGATGGTACTTGAAACAAAACTTCAATAAAACCATCTATTATTTGTGTAAAGTTTTTCCACTCTAGGGGATTGAATGCAAACTTCATCAATAGCTCTACATAGGTCATGAGTAATATAGCCTACATTGCATTAATCCCAGATTACAGTATCTCTGCAGTTACAGTTAACTCTTGATCTAAAAAAATACACAAATTTGGTTTTCTATATTATCATTTTTATTGGTGTACAGTTCAAAATTTTAAGAAATCAATTTGTTTTTATATTTTGTGTTGCATCCAAAAATTAATAGACTAAAAATTATTTGTTACATGGTGTTTAAAATGGTCTTCTAAAAGTAGTTCTTCATATGTCAGCTATAGTATACTCTACCAGTGCGCCACACACAAGGTGATGTTACAGTCTGGACAACAATACTGTGACTCTTGCTAAATCTTCTTGATGCCCTTCACTCTGCTTCACAACACACCCTAATGCCACTCACATCAGAATTAGTGGCCTTAGGGCTGTCCCTAAACAGTTTTAGGTCTACCAAATTTTGGCTTCAATGTATTGAAATTATATTTTTCCATAAACGTTTGAATGACTTCATGTCTGTACAAGAGAAGACTCAAAGTGCCGTCACCCTTTTTGTAAATTAAGGAATTCCAAAAAGATAAATACAGTAATACCCAGTACTTAAGAATCTTCGATTTTAAGGTCTTGCTCACGCATTTCTATTAGCTCATCAATTAATTGTCGCTCTTGGTTATGTAAATCCAGTAGTTCTTGAACGTCATCACTATCCACTTCTAAATTTAGTTGTCTGGCAAAACCAACAACTTCTTCAATCACATTAGCAATTTCATCAGACTCTGGCACTATTCCGCTTGAGTTTTAGTGGCAAAAAAAATAGACACACCTTTTTTCAAACGCCATTAAAAGTTTTTTCAGAAATTTCATTCCAAGATTGTCCAATGATTCTCAAAGTATCTAAAACATTGAATTGTTTCCAACACTCTTCAACAGAGAGCTCGTTGTTCTGTCTCATAGCTTCACGCAGATGCGCAAATGATCTTCTTGTGTAATAAGGTTTAAATGTTTTGATGACTCCCTGATCCATCGGTTGAAGCAAATTATTTGTGTTTGGTGGAAAAATATCACTTTAACCCATATGTTGAAATTATTTAAAGTAGTAGGAGGGTGGCCAAGTGCATTGTTAATTAATAGAAAAGGAATTTGTTTAGACCGATAATAACGTTCATTTTGAGGTATGAAATGATGACCAAACCGGTCCTAAAAAAAAGCTGTCACAAAAGCCTTCCGATTCGACCTCCAAATCAAGGACAAGCTAGCTTTAGAAATATTTTTCAATGCCCTCGGATTTTCTGAGCGATTGCAACTTACAGTCAACAGCTGTATTTGCGTCACATATCACTGTCAATCGGTCTTTGGCAGCCTTAAAACCTGAAAATATTTTCTCGTCATGCCCTATAAAAGTTATCATAGGCATTTTCTTCCAGAACAAGCCAGTTTCTGCGTAAATCGGACTGCTTCATTAAAAACCGCATAACTTGATAATTGCGTAAGACAGGGTAGCATAAGTCTAGGTATTACTGTATCTGAAAACTTGAAAAATACTTTTTACATCACTTTTTACTTCATTTTCTTGGTGTGGGTTAACTAGAAATCTATTGATCTACTGGATCAACACCACTCATTGTGTTGTTGAATGCTGTGTCTTTTAGTTCCAACGCCCCTTTTCTTACCTCAACCAATTTTGTACTGTGAATTATTGAAAGGGAAATTTTCCCTCGTTGACAATCTATTATACTTAATTCCAGAGTGTTTATCTTTTCCAGTGTAAATTGTGAAATTTGAAACTCAACTACTTTAAGGTTCACAGATTAAATAGTTTTTATATACCAAAATAAGCTTGTAGGGGTGTGAACAGTTTCTTAAACAACTGGGTCTTGAACATAAGCAAGTTTCCATCTACAGTTATGCTGTTATCCAGGGTAATGCAACTCTTTGTGTGGGGTCTGTTGATTTTTTTCCTAAAATTTACTAATATCGGCCAAATTTTGTTCAATTTATGTTTGGGTGAGCTATAGGGTTGTACTCATTATGATTTGAAAAATGTAAAAATCTGTTTCATTTGTTTGTACCTGTGATAAGGCATCACTTGAAGGAAAACTGGTGTAATAAGAAAGAGATTTTTTTATTAGAACAGCTCCATTTCCGTTTATTTTTTTTTGAGAAAATACTCTAGGTTTATTTTGGAGAAATTAGCAAATAGTTTTGCTCTTCTATGATCACTCAAATAACCATTAGCATTACAGTTTGTTTCTTCTCGAATAAGACTGATAATGTCGTCAGAAAAAAAGTTCCCAAATATTTGAAGAACACTTTGAGCTAATGACAGAAACAGAAAATTACATTAGGAACATAGTGGCATCTACTAGATTAAACCAACAGTTCCCAAGGGAAGTAGAGACACTGAAGCTACCCAGGAGAAAACAAAGAAACTACGTAATAAATGGAGCTGCTAGTACAGAAGATAGGTCAACTAAAATTTATGGAACAAATAAACTAGTGTTATTTTAAGGTGGTACTTAATATTTGTAGTCAAATAAGACAGGCGCGTATCCAGCGACTTGCTTTGGGGGGGGGGGAGCGATCGATGCATTATATATATATATATATATATATATATATATATATATATATATATATACATATATATAATATGTGTGTGTGTGTGTGTGTGTGTGTGTGTGTGTGTGCGCGCGCACGCGCGCGTGCGTGTATGTAAAAACATAGAACAGAAAAAGTTCTTTCTACGCTTGCGTTAGAAATCGGTAACGTGATAAAGATTCGTAGCAAATTAGACTTTTTTAATAAATAATTATTCCAGTTTCGATAACACTTATGGCTAGAGAATATTATGAATTTCATAATAAGCTATTATTATAAAAATGGTTTATTAATTAATATAAGTAGTTATTCTTCCAACACGAACAATTCGGAGTCAACTTCGAATATTACGCTTGCAAAATTACGTATTGAAAATCATATGTTCGAGACTAAGCTTCACTAGCGCTATCTGTTATTAAAACGTTTAGACGTTTACGAGGGTATGCCGAGGGAACGCGTCACATTTTCAAATTAAGAATTAAAATTTAATTTTTATTTACAGTATTAACCTTAGTAAAAGTCTAATTTAATAGAAAGTCCTAATTTAATAATATATTTTCGAGTTTTAACCCAAAGTTCTTGAGGGTTGGGGGGCGATCGCCCCATCGCCCCCCCCTTGGATACGCGCCTGCATAAGATGAGTCTGGTCTAGAACAAGTTGCCTGAGATAACTTGGGTTAGTCATTAAGTGGTTAAAACTACTCCCAAAATACCACAAGACCTAGAAATTTTAACAAAGAGTAAAAGACATTACTATAACCTACTAATGATCTACATTGGTGTGGGACTAGTTAAAGTACAAAAATAATTGGCATGAAAATTATTTATTATGTATAGAAATAAAGAGGGTTATACATTTAGAATATTTAAATAAGTTTTCAAAAACCTTCCACATGTTCTAAGACTCAGGATTTCTTCTTTTATATAATTATTCACAGTAAATAATTTTTCCATAAAGGGATTAAGTAAATAATTCTTCCATTTTATAATTATCACTATTACAGTTAGCTGTACCTTGTGAAGAATTGATGGTTAGATGTCAGTTTAAGAACAAAGTACTAGATTGTGCAAAAATATTCCGACTAGTGAAATCCTATGATGGGTATTGTTGTGGTTTCAACTATTTTGCTGATGCTAATAGCACCGTGTGAGTAGAACAAAACTTTTTTTTAAAATTATTATTGATAACAACTGAAAAAATTATACACTCTAGCAGAAAATTTCATTTTGTTCTTTATACACTTTTAGTTTAGTATGAATCTCATACACAATATTCGTTAGAATAAATAATACTAAAGAAAGTGTTAGATTTATTAAAAGATATACTCAAGTGCTGTTTTTTAAGCATTTTTAATAAGTGTTGAAAAAAAGACAATTTAATATAAAAAATGTTTACTAACAGTTTTGTGTGTGTATGTATGTGTGTGTGTGTGTGTGTGTGTGTGTGTGTGTGTGTGTGTGTGTGTGTGTATGTGTGTGTGTTTGTGTGTGTGTGTGTGTGTGTGTGTGTGTGTGTGTGTGTGTTTGTGTATTATTGGATTTCAGAGGATCCTTATGAGTGCTGAGCCCTTAGCTGTAGCCTTTGTATTTTTCTCATCCCTACCACAGTATTCGCTTAGTGTATACCTATCTCTTTGCTCTGGCCAATTACCCACTTCCTGAATTTCGGTTATCCTCTGACGTTAAGCCCACTCAGATTCCCGTGATCTTTGATGAGCTCCTCCATGATTCTGAGTTGTAGCCTACATAAGGAGAGTAGTTCTTTCCCCCATCCAATTCCCAAATATCCCCACCGAGCTCTGCTGCTACTTGTCTTTCAGTATTCAATACCACAAAGACTAACCTTGGCACAGTGATGACAAAATAGATCCATCTCACCTATAGGGGATCCAGTCCTCTCTTCATATGTATTATTGGATCTCAAAGGGACCTAATGAGTGCTGAACCCTTAGCTGTAGCCTTTGTATTTTTCCCATCCCTACGACAGTATTTGCTTAGTGTATATCTATCTCTTTGATTTGGCCAAGTACCCACTTGCAGACCTCTGGATACCCTCTGACGTTAAGCCCATTCAGATTCCCGTGATCTTTGATGAGGTCCTCCATCCCAATTGTAGGCCTGTCAGTGAACTGTAATTCACCCTATTGAGATTAATTTCTACCCACACCTCTCTTTTTCTATTGCGAAAGACTGTGTTTTGATCTGAGTTTTTTTCCAAAGCGCCTTGTATCTCCAAATAGTATATTTCAGTATTCAACACAACCCAGTCAGTTGCTTCTGGCAAAGACTAACCTTGGCACAGTGATGACAAAATAGGTCAATCTTACCTATAGGGGATCCAGTCCTTTCCTCATGGGCATTGCTCCTCAGCATTGCATTTTTTATCCATGTGTCTAAACCAGAACAATATCCTATCCAGAAGGCCTACCAGATATTAAGTATGCTCTATGTAATTATCTATGTATTCCCAAATCTTCCTCTCTAGCAACTTAATTTATATAGCTTGGTGAAGATGAGTGTGGAGGGTTCAGCTATTATTCTGACAAAAAGAGAGTAAACAAATTAATAATATATCCAGAGAACCATACAGATAAATATAAAGGCAAATCTGTGAGTTACCTTGAATTTGTGATTTAACAAAAAGATTATGAACAAAGAAAAATTGCTTTTTGAAAACACACTTTTTGAAAATGTTAACTGTACACTGAGTTATTTGAAAATGTTCACTAAAAGCATAACAAAAGGTTCACTAGCTAGTTTATCATGTGCTAAACACTTGTTGAATAACAAGTGGACAAGAAATAACTTCCTTATCTCAGAGGATGCGTAAAACTGACCGAAAAATTATGAGAGGCTTGTGGAGTAGAGTGTGCTCCGTAATTCACACTCAGTAGGTTATGCACAGTAGCTTGACAGAAAACCAAGCTGTAAGGATTTTGAAAGCTGTACCAAACAATGAGTGCCACATATTTATATCCCTGGATGCATATTGCCTTCCTGCACTACATAGCCACTACCTAGAGTGCCTCTTGAAGCAGCGCCCTAGGGACCCAATTAAAGGCCCACCCTAATCCACTTCCATATAAAGCCTTAACCTTGAGGTGATCCTATTTCGTATGTTTTGAACCCTGACTGGGAGTGTCATCTACTATGTTACATCCAATGAGAGTCCACTGCCACAGAGCCCTAATATCTACAGAAGTAGGATAACTAAAATACTTGGGGGAGTCTCTAAGTGTCCGTTAAAGACCCTTCTTGCCCTGAGAGTACGAATCTAGATTGTCAGAGATTGCATAAGACCTTCAGAACAGCCGAGTAAATATTTATCCAAACCACCACCACAAGTGGGGCTGCTTCTTGATCATCCATGAAACAGAGGGCAAAAAGGGAGAGATCCAGGAAGATATAAACCCTTCACATACTTGTACTCATTTCCTTAGACATCTGGTTTATAGAAAGTCATCTTCATACAATTCCGCCCCATCCATCATGGATTAAGCCTCTCCATCATGACAAGGTCCTCCAGAGAGAAACAGTTATTTATACTAAATTTAAACTATTTAACTAAGTGAATATGTAATTGCTTATTTGCTGGCGCGTTTCAAAACATTTGATCAGTGAATTCAAGATGATTACATCAAGAAACTTCAGTTATTTATACTTATGATTACAACTCAACAAAGTCACCCTGAGTTATTTGTCATACCTGTGGACAAGTTTTCCAATGCTATCTTCATAAAATTAATAAATTTAAATGAGTTGTGATATTTTCTTCAAACTATGTTACTTTGGAAGTGCTGCTCTTCTGCCCACTTCCTAGGTTCATGGAAAATTGGAAACATGTCGAGTAGGATTTTTATTAGGGTTGAAAAGATGTTATTAAAACTACTTTAGACGTTGTTGGTGGTTTCAGTACTGGCAGGCATCATTGATTGTCTTTTTGATTTCAACAATGACATAGTGTGTTGTGGAGAAGATGCACATTCCCTCAAAATACAGCACCTGGCGGCCACTTGTCTGGAAAAAGAAAAATCTTACTGAAATTTGCAATAGTTTTGGTCCATGACAATGCCTGTCCTCACAGTGTTTTCCTTCCCAACAAGTCCTTGAGTATTTTTGTCACCTACCATACAGTTTCACCTAGTGCCAAGTGACTTCTCTCAAGTGAAGAAATGATTAGAGGGCAGCCATTCCATACTAACAAGGAGCTTCAAGAAAGCATCACAACTTTTTTAAATGAATTGTCAGCAATACTTTATGAGCATTCTGGAAAGCCTGGAACATTGTGGAAATGCTTCAATTGTCAAAAAATAACCATCATTTTACATAATGGGCTTTAGTAGTACATTGTAACTAATAATATATTTTTGTATATAAGTTGATTCCGCCTTCACGTGAGCTACTAGTTTTTAACTAAAACACTTGTAAATATGTTATATTTCCCTATAATAGCACTTATCTGAGCTCTGAGTTGACAATGGGACACATCTCCCGAAACGGCCGTCCTCAATGATTATAAAAGTAAGTGGTACTATAGGCAAGTGTGACATATTTACAATTGTTTTTAGTTAAATATTTTTTATATTTCTCTCCCTTTTATTTATACAAAGATATACCAAAAGTTGAAAAAGATGTATAAAAGATGTGTAGCTTGTGTGATTCATAAAATAATTAATACTTGCAGTTTTTGTGTTTTACGCTTGAGGTTTTTATATTAAGAGTCTTGTGCATGTCTCTCAGTATTGAACAATGCACTGGCCTAGTTTGAAACGCGTCTGTTGAAAAATATCAGTAAGTAGTGGTTTTTTTACCAAGTGATACCAACAGTAGTAATAATTATTAACTAGATTACATATAAAAAATAATAGTTTTTTAAATTATTTTTTATCATTTGTTTATAATTTCTTAAGTTGCCAGTTTCAATGTACCACTTTAATAACTCTGATTTGTAATTACTTTGTTTAATGGTGTTACATTGTCATTCTGAAGATCTAGAACATAGGCTGTTACTCATATCTTCTAATAAAAAAGGTAAGTGCCCAAAACCAGACCCCCACTTTGTTTTCAATGTTTAAAAATAGAAATAGTAAACAAATTCTGTTTTAGAACATGTAATGTTTACTTTATAATACGATGTAATTTATATAATCTGCTTCATTCCGACAGAATAAAAGTGTGCCCAAATACAGACCTTAATCCATAGTGGATTAATTGTTACTGTTCTGAACTGACCACAGCAATTGAATAATTTCTGACACAGCTTGTAAATTGTGTTACAATAATTTATTATTTTTTAATTGATTATTTTGTAATTATTATTATTAAAAAAAAGAATAATTATGAATTGAAATGTTTAAAATAATAAATATAATACAAAATTAATAATATGCCACTTATGGTGTAAATACTAGTAGGTTCCCTTAACATTAATGCTACCAATTATTCACTTCACATTTGTAGAAAAAAATTTTAACTGAAATAATTTCAAACAAATCTTAAAAAAAGCATATATTCTATAATATTATTATTAACAATATATAGACAAAGGTACAAAACTAGGGCCTAGTTATGGTGTCATTGCGCTCAATCACTTACGGCAATCTCTAATGCACTACTAATAAAGTGATAAAAGAATAGAGTAAGAGTTTGATCTAATTACCAGCTGACATTAATTAATTACAAACATTAAGAAGGCAATAAAAATTCTAGCTTATGTGTTCTAACACCATTAGGACGGAGATAAATATCTTCCAGTATGGGGACACTTATGAGAGGCAAAACAATTGCTTAGAAATGAGCAATGTGTAGCACGGGAATGATAACACATTAACAAAGGTCAAGCAGACTAAACATTCAACAAAAAAACAATTAGTTTCTTAAAGTAACAATGAAATTCAATGTCGAGAAACCTTTCTCTTTTCACCTGTTAATAATGTTTTGTAAGCACAACATGACAATCATTTGTGGGGTGCAATGAGTTAAACATGATAAAATAGGGGTTGGTTTAGGCAACTGAAAGGGGTCTGGTTTGAGAAGTTATGCTTACATTTGAATATAATAAATATTTAACCAGATATCAAAATGAAGTGGTTTAATGATAATTATTGTCCATAAACTTGGCATTTAAGAATATGTATAGATCAAAATATTTAACTGTAAATGTCTAGAAAATATTTTAAAAAATATAGGACAATCTAAAAACTTTTCCAACTCTCAAAACACATTGAAATACTGAAAAGGAACAAGCAAAGTAGAAGGCTTATGAGCTCTGCTATAGAGTGGTAGAAGCCAAAACTATATTTTACAATTAATTAGTCTCATTAGAGTTATTGAAAATGTAGAGCCATGAGACCCAGGACCCCTTTAAGGGAAGAGTCTGGTTTTAGGCACTTTCCTCTATTAAAAAGTCAATATTGCCTGATTTTTTGCCCAAAAAGAAGCAATGGAATAGTCAAATAAATTTGCTACCAATAGTGTATATACATACACTCTATCGACATTTGTTTAATCTCTGTATTCAAGTTTTTAAAAAGTAACCAGTTTAGCACTAATATATTTTTTTTCTATCACTCAGTTCATGAGAAAATAAATTGGTTTTTATAATTAACAGAGAAATTTCATAATATATATTCAATTTCTTTCTTTCATAAAAAATGTTATTAGTTAAATTATTTTTGGTAATTTTTCATAGTAAATTACATATCAATTACAAAATTAGGATGTTTTTCAGTGGTCCCAATGGAATCCCATACAAATCTAAGAGGATTGCCTCAACCAGTTATAGAAATGGTTTGGCCATGTTGATCAAAACTAACAAAAAGGACTATTACTCCACAACATTTGGTACTTATGGCAGCAAGGTATCATATTTAATCACTTGTAAAGGCATATAAATTCGTTAATTAACTATTATTGTGAATAATGTAAAGTAAAATTCTTTGCAGTATTTAACCTTCAGTAGGCAAGTGGACCAGATGGGTCCACTAGTATTGTTGTTTGGCCTATAATCAGTTTTTAGAAAGGGTGGAGATGAGGTCAGTTCATTAGCTGTTGTTTATGATTTACTGGTGTTATTAATGTTTGTCACTGAGAAAACAAGTGTGTCTTTACTGTTTATAATCAAATGTGTTTAGGTAAGCCTGTAGCCCGCATGACCTCTTGTGCTATGAGGGTTCAAAATAGTACCCAGATAACAAATGTTGGTATTTAAAATGAACTTGAGCAGGATAACTATTCAGATGAACAGGACTTGATGAAGTCGACAAACATGTTGTGAAGAGTAATTTTGTTGATGAAAAATATTCTCTCTACGGTTGCTTTGGAAATAGATTAAAACTGGGAAGTGAACAGTGTAGAGTAAAATATGTAAATTTTATAAAAACTGAATGAAGATCCCCAACCAGTACCCCTTGCTGCAGAGAGAGGGATAGATCCACCCGGAAGTGTTGCAATATGTGTGAGCATAAGATTTGCCCTGACTAATTTTGAAGTTTCTTATTTAATGTTCTGGTAAAAAAGTAAAACATTCAGATACTTTTTCCTAAAATCTTTAAAAATGTGTGTACCAAATGCAAAAAGATGTTAAATAAATCTGTCTAAATAATAATCATTAAAAATAATATAATTACTTCTTTTATTTATAAAAACAAGAATGCGCTTCAAGGGTAGCTACATGGGCCTTAATGTGTTACTTTCAACCACTTTAATCTTTACAATTGACAGTTAAACTAAAAAAAAATTATCACTTATAAACTAAATAAAACCAATCTTATAAAGTTATATTTAATTAAGGCCTCAACTAATTAGATATAAATGTATAAAATTGAGTATTTATACAATACAATATTTCTATGCAATAAAATATAGACAGCCAATTTTGAACATAAATAAAATTACTCTATTGACTTGAGAAGAATATGCCTCTCTTATGCAATTATCCTTTATACATTTTTATTTTTAATTAATAAAATTTAATAAAGTCATAACTTAACAGAATTTAAAGTTTTTAAAAACTTGTTTTACTTGTTTTATCCAATCATAGTAGCATTGTCATAGCAACAAGTTTGTTTATTCATAGTGTCAAATCCCATTCTCATTAATTTTTCTTTAATTATTGTTGTCTGGACTCTTATAACAATGGGTAATATTACAATATAGGTTTATTTAATTTTCAAGTTTTATTCCTCGTTTTTATACTCCTTGTATTTACTTAATCCCATCTTCTAATTTTTGTAGATCAGTGCTAGTAGTGGTGTCGCCCTGTTTGGTAAGATTTCAGAAACTCTTATTTGCAGATGAATACATTATGGATTTTGAAACAAAATGGGACCTGCAAAACCTTTATGTTTCCACTTTTTAAAATAATTACTTGCCAAACCTATAATTATAATTTAATCATAATTTAAATAAATGTATGAGAACTGTACTGAGAAATAACATTGTTTATTGTACTGAGCCATCTTCATTATTATCATAGACAAGATTTGTCCTTCTTCCATGATGGTTCCACCAAGAGGTTCTATTACTTCTTAAAATTTCCTCTAATTTTAACTTGTTTATTAGTTGAAATGCAATGTATAGCAAAGTTTGAACTACAAAATGGTATTTATTCACAACAGTTTTTAAAAAATCATTGAAAGTGTTTTAACTAATTAGCATAAAATATATTACATTTTTGTGTAATAAATTTTCAATTTGTATATATATATATATATATATATATATATATATATATATATATATATATATATATATATATATATATTGTAACATTTTGAAGTAGTATATATATAAAAGGCACTTACAAAATAAGATAAATATATATAAATAAATTCAGTATGTAAAAAAATTACTAAAATATACCAGTAACGAAATGTAAACATAACCTAATTTCACTTGTGTAGAAAATGCACATGGCCACATTTTAGATCTAATCACAAGATTTTATATAAAAAGAAAAAAAACACACAAATCACTATTTATAAGAAAATGTATTAGAAGAATTGATAGATAACAATTTGAATAGAACAATAGAACGATATAAATACACTTAAAACTTTCAAACAGCAAGCTAGTGAAATGTTCTGAAGTAAACAAGATGGGAGAACGAATTTGTGGAGTTGCGTGCGCATTGACCGGCAAAAGATATTCGTTTTAAATATTTCTCGTGGAGATATAATCTAAAACAGTTTGGGAAATAAGATTTAAATGCAATTGTTTTGCAAAGAAATTTAAGTGCAGTTGTTAAGAAGAAGAAGTGTATCAGAGGCGGTGAACATGACATTCGTAAAGCTGTTACAAGGAATAAACGAGAAAATAGCGGAAATTGACGACTTGGCCATTTTATTGCTAAAAAGGGAGCGTCAGTTAGTTGGGACAGAGCATTTGAACGAGGCAGACGTGTTTCAGAATTGGCTGTAGAAATTTTATTTTTTTAACTGGTGCGGAAAGTGCAGTATCGTATTCAAATCATAATTACAGAATAACATTAAGCCAAATCATTGAACTGATCGATTAAGAAGACATTATTCAGGAAATTATTTAATTAGAAACCAAATAACTTGTAAAAAAATTTTTAGCTTGTAAGAATTGTAACTTAGATATTTTTTTGAAAGTGCCAACTCAAATTTTATTATTCAAAATTTAGAAAACCCACCTATTAACCCGAGATAAGGAGAGCTCAAGCTCAAATTAAAGTAATTAAATCAAATTCAATTAATATTAAAATTTATAACTAAACTTCTTGCTGCCATAAACAAATTTTAGACTTAGGCTAATAAAGCTTAATTTTTGTAATTCTTTGTGGATGAAATAAGACTTTGTAATTAGTAAGTGACTTTATAAAAGAAAATAAGGAATGTCATATTAAGATATTAAAATTTTTGTAACAAAAGCAGCATTGAATCGTTATTTCTTTTAACTTATAAATTTTTATTAAGACAATATAAAAGTGAATTTACCAATTATTACATTTGGCACACAAACGTGGGGCTCGATTATAAAAAAATTTAAGAATTAACCTTAAGGCACTTTAGATAAGATTATTAATTAAATATTTGTATAAATATTGTTTACTTTTCAGGACTTTGCAACCATAAGTCAATAATTTTTTTAATTTTCAAAATTTAAATAGCATAAAGGGGAATTTTGAAACTTTAGATAAAGAAATAAAAAAAAAAAAATGGAATCTGAAACAGGTACATATAATTTAAGGGGGGAGAAAGCGAAAAAAACAGAAAAATTAGAGGAATATAACAAACATAGTAGGTCTAGGAAGGGTACAGCAATTGAGGAAGCTGCAAAAGGAAAATATGTGACATTAAAAGAAAAAATAAATGAAAAAGAGGAAGAAGCTACAATAGGCCTAATAGAATTGGAAAAAGGGACAAGCCTAGAAATACAAGAGACAGAAACGGAAGGCACAGATATGCCTATAGAAGAAAGTGAGGTGGAAACCCAAGTAGATGAGGCTAGGGGATTACCACTGATGCAAACCCAACAGAAAAAGGGAAATAATGAGGGTGTTGATTTAAGGAATATAATGAGGACTTTAATGGAAATGAGTGTAAACATAAATACAGGGAGAGAGGAAATGAATAGAAAATTTGAAGAGAGTAAGGAGGAAATAAAAAAAGAAATGAATAGAAAATTTGAACAGAGTAATGAAGAAATAAGGAAATTAAATAAAAATAGTGAGGAAATAAAGGAGGAAAATAAGGAGATGAAAGAAGAGATGAACAGAGGATTTGCCTCAAGTAGGTTGGAAATGGATAAGAAATTCGAAAGCCTAAAGGAAGAAAATAGGAGAATGATAGAGGATATGAGGGAACAGTTGAGAACAGAGAATAATGCTGTAATAGGAGTTATGAGAAGAGACTTAGAGGAGAAGATTAAGGAGAATTTTGAGGAAACAAAAGAAATAATAGCTGATGTGACAGAAATTAATAAGAAAGAGATAGAGAAGGTAGAAAATATAACAATACAGAACAGGGAAGAGTTAAGAGTTTTAAATAGGGAGATAGCGATTGAGAAAAACAATAATAATGATAGAATTGACCGATTGGAAACAGAAGGAAGGAGGAATAATGAGAAACAAGGGGAATTGACCCAGAGAATGGAAAAGGTAGAAAAGAAGGTGGAAGAAAGTAAAGGAGGAGAAGGCCTAAGGATCATACAAGTGTCTTGCGGGAATCAGGAGGAGATGCCCAAATTTAATGGAAGGAATGGTAACCCTATGGAGTTCCTCAAAAGACTGGATAGGTATGTGGAGAGAAAATTTGAATGTAGGACAGGGGAAAGATTTGAAAATGAATGGAGAGGAATCATAGATAGAGCTTTGGAAGTAGGAGCGGCTAGATGGTGGGAATCAATCAGAGAGGAGGTGGAAAATTTCACGGATTTACAAGATAGATTTATAGAAAGATACTGGGCCAAAGAAATACAGGAAGGCATTAAAGAGAGAATGGAAAATGAAAGGTATATTGAGGGAAATGGAAGAGCCAGAGCAGATTATTTCATAGAAAGAGTCATAGTTTTAAAGAACATGACACCACCGCAAAATGAGGAAGAGATAGTCCGGAGATTAAGCCGGCATTTTAATGAAAGGATACAGTTGTCAAGAAGGGTGCAAAATATAAAAACGATCCGAGAGATGGAAAGGATGCTGAATGAGGAGGACATAGAGGAGAGAAATAAGGAAATAAGACAGAGAAACAGGGGACCATGGAATAGGCCTACCCCTAGAGAGGAACAGAATGGAAATAGATTTCCACCCAGAAGGGGTGAGGAAGGGATGAGACAGCAGGGAAATAGAAGATTTCCAGGACCAGGAGAATTGTATAGAAGGAATGAATATAGGAATGAAGGGCGGCCATATGTCCAGTTTTTTAACAGAAGAATAGATAATCATATGAGGGGGAATGTTGAACCAAGACCAGGGCAGGAAAATAATCGAGAAAATAGAGGAGACAGGAATTACAGAACCAATGACAGGAGCCAGAAGGAAGTAAATCAGATAGAGACAAGGAGATGTGTGGGGACAAGGAAGGAGGATGGTGCACATAGTCAAACGGAAAACTAGAGAACACTGGTATCGTCGCCTTGGATCAGGAAAAGGAGCATCAAACAGAACAAATGAGGTTGCCAGTGATAAAATTTGATAAAAGCTCCTACGATAAAAATAAGTTAACTATAAATAATGTATTAATCAGTAGAAAATTTTTAGAACAAGAAGATGAGGAGAGAAATTATAATTTAGGAATTGAAAAAAAAATAATAAACCCAGAGATAGAGATTAAGATGGAAGATACAAGTTTACCAGCATTAATAGACACAGGCAGTAACGTAACATGTATCCAGGAGAAATGGATGTTAGAGAATAAAAATAAAATAGGAAAAATAGAAATCCTACCAATACAAAATTTAACCATTCGGACTGCAACAAATAAGAAAACTAAAAAGATAAACAAAATGATCATGGTAATAGGAGAAATAGGAGGGGTAAAATATCCGTTTCAATGCCTAGTGGTGCCAGGCTTATTGAGAAAATTTATTATAGGTACGGATATGTTGATGGATGTGGAGGCACAACTTGATTTTGGAAAATGGGAGATGGAGTTTAAATATGAAAACAAATTATATAAATAAAAAATGAGTGTAGATGGGCAGACAAAATTTAAAGGGGAGATGAATAATTTTGAAAATGAGATGGAGGAGGAATTGAGTTGTGATGAACAGGAAGGAATGAATGATATGGAAAAATGGGAAGAATTTGAAACTTTTGGAAACCAGAGTCAAAATTATATTAAAATTGTACAAGAGGAGGGAGAGATAAAAAAAGAGGATATTATTGAAAGAATAGGGAATGAAGAGGTAACTGAGGAACAAAGACAGGAGATGAGTGATTTAATAAAGAAGTATTTTCAGACCAGCCCGGTTTATGCACTGCATATAAACATAAGATTAAAGTTAGGGAAGATGTACCATTTTACCAAAGAAATTACCCAATTCCTACAAAGTACCAAGATCAGGTACAAGAAGAGATAGAGAAAATGTTGAGGTTAGGTATAATTGAAAGAAGTACTAGTCCATATATTAATCCAATAGTCCCAGTCATCAAAACCAATGGGAAAGTTAGATTATGTTTAGATGCAAGAAAACTAAATGAAATTATAATTCCGGATTATGATTGCTATAGAGGAATAAATGAGATTCTACACAGAGCAAAGAGAGTTAATTGGTTGAGTACCATGGACCTCACTAACAGTTTCTGGCAGGTTGAATTGGAAGAGGAGTCAAGAAAATATACTGCCTTCCAACATAGAGGGAAAACATACCAGTTTGTTGTTACACCCTATGGATTGAAAACATCTCTAGCAGCATTGGCAAGAGCTATGGACAGTATTATGAGGGAGGAATTAGAAGATTTCACCTTAATATATGTAGATGATATAGTCTGTATGTCTGAGACATTTGAGGAGCATAAAAAACACCTAGAAAAGATCTTCCAAATTTTTTTAAAAAACAACATTACCATTAAATTTGATAAATCAGAGTTCTGTAGAAAAGATATTTCATTCTTAGGGTATAGATTGACTACAAATGGAGTAAAAATGGATGAAGAGAAGGTTAGAGCTATATTAGAATTTCCCTCACCTAAAAATCCTCGACAGTTAAAAGGTTTTATTGGAATGGCTAATTATTATAATAAATTTATAGAAAAATATTCAGAATTTGTACAACCATTATTAAAATTATTATCTAATAGAAACAAATTTATTTGGACAGAAGAGGAGGAGCGAAATTTTATTAAATTAAAGAAAAAATTTTTGGAAACAAATGTACTTACTCACCCAGATTACCAGAAAACATTTTACCTACAAACAGATGCCAGTGAATATGCCATAGGAGGACACATCTATCAGATTGATGAAAAGGGGGAGAAAAAGGCAGTAATGTTTATGAACCGCACATTAAAAGGAAGTGAAGTTAAATATTATACCACTGAGAAGGAATTACTTGCTATATTGTTTTGTCTGCAGAAAGCAAGACAGATCATCCTAGGAAGAAAAATTGTGATCCAGACTGACCATCAGGCCTTAACTTTTATTAAGACTTGTAAAATTTTAAATTCAAGATTGCATAGATGGATATTACTAATGCAAGAATATGATTATACTATTGAACACTGTAAAGGAAAAGAAAATGTAGTTGCAGACCTATTGAGCAGGAACCCTTGTGACAAAAATAAGTTTGAAAGAAGAGACCAAAATTCAGAATTACAAATAAATTATATAGAAAGAGTTATGGATATGGAAATGTGTACAAAATTTAAAGAATTTAGTAAATTACAAGTAGAAGATTTGGAAGTTAGAGAAATAAAAGGAAACATTCAAAATTATCCTCAAAATTATAAAATTATTAATAACTTAGTATATAAAAGAAATAGGGAAAGTTGGAAAATAGTAGTACCAAAGGGAATGATTAAAGAAATAGTGGGTACTTGTCATGAATATTACCTGCATGCAGGAGCTAAGAAATGTCATACCATATTATCAGATAGCTTCACTTGGAAGAAAATGGGAAAAAGCATTAGGGGAATTATTAAAACATGTAATATTTGTCAAAGAGCTAAAAATGTAACCCAAGGTAATTTTGGAGAAATGAAAGGGATCCAAGTGGAAAAACCAAAGGAGCAATTGTCAATTGATTTTATAGGACCATTTCAAAGAACTGTAGGAGGCTATAAGTATTTATTAGTAATTTTAGATGTATTTACAAAATTCGTTCAAATCTATAAATTAAAAAAGGCAACCACAGGGGAGGCAATTAAATGTTTAGAAAATTATATAGAAAAATTCGGGAGAGTAGAAAGAATACAGACTGATCATGGAACCCAGTTTAATAATAAGAAATGGCTGGAGTATATTAAAAATAGAGAAATGAAACCAATATTTTCTCCAATAAGGAGACCACAAAGCAATATCGTTGAGAGGGTGAATAAGGAGATCATTAGATGTTTGAGAACATATTGTCATCATAACCATAGAGAATGGGGAAAATATGTAGAGGTTATTAACCAGGCAATTAATGAAATTCCTCATGAGACTACAGGATACACACCTAACCAGCTACAACTAGGAATTCAGGATGAAAGGTTTTGGCAAAAGGAAATAAAAAATTTAGGCTGGAGTTCAAAATTAATAAATTTAGAAAGACATTTAGAAATTGCTAGGAGTAGAATTAAGAAGAAGGCTCATAAGAGAGCAGAGAAATTTAATAAAACTCATAAAATAGAAGAATTAAATGTTGGGGACAAGGTATTAATAAAAGAAAATTGGCAACCACAGGGTATAAGAGGTGAGATGGCAAAATTATTTTATATATATGATGGACCTTATGTGATCACCAAGAAATATGACAAGGCGACTTATGAAATCAAAGATGCTAGAAGCAATAAAATTAGAGGAATTTTCCATATTAGCTTGTTAAAGAAATTTTATGAACCAAGGGAGGCACACCATGGAGAATCAGATAAATTTCAGATAGAACAAATTAAATAGTAAGGGAGAAATCGAGAGAAAGGAAAATAACAAGGGATAATAAGATGGTAACAACAGGAATGACTCAGGATATAAAAGTATTAGGAGAAGGAAGCGAATGTAGGAGGGATAGATAACAAATAAACCGGAAATGACAATGGACCAGAAATGACTTAATAATTAAACAAACACTTGAAAAAAAAATAAAGAAATAAAAAATATATAAATTTAAATAAATTAGGAAGGGATGAACGAATAAGAACAAGGACCTAACCTACAAACAACCTAGACATGCTATGACTCGGTTAAGCTAAAATTAAGAAAAAAAAAACACTGTGTCAGAAGATAGATTATATAGATAAATAAAAAGACTTATGATTGGAAAGATTCCATTCTATTAAAATTAAAATAAAGAAAGAAAAAGAAAAAGGTTATAAAATAGATTCTAAGAATCAGAAAATGATTAATGTACTAGATGTTAAGAGTATAAGAGGATTGTTGATTAAATGTTAATTTATTGTATTGTTAGGAGTTAAGTATATCATATGTAATTAGAGGGCAGCAGACAAGCAAGAAGGATAGAGTAAGAGTTTACTCCCAAAATGTGAAAATTGAGATAAAAAAAAAGGAATTTTGGAATCAAAATTTTTTTTATCTAAATTTGGGGACTATGTAACATTTTGAAGTAGTATATATATAAAAGGCACTTACAAAATAAGATAAATATATATAAATAAATTCAGTATGTAAAAAAATTACTAAAATATACCAGTAATGAAATGTAAACATAACCTAATTTCACTTGTGTAGAAAATGCACATGGCCACATTTTAGATCTAATCACAAGATTTTATATAAAAAGAAAAAAAAACACACAAATCACTATTTATAAGAAAATGTATTAGAAGTAATTGATAGATAACAATTTGAATAGAACAATAGAACGATATAAATACACTTAAAACTTTCAAACGGCAAGCTAGTGAAATGTTCTGAAGTAAACAAGATGGGAGAACGAATTTGTGGAGTTGCGTGCGCATTGACCGGCAAAAGATATTCGTTTTAAATATTTCTCGTGGAGATATAATCTAAAACAGTTTGGGAAATAAGATTTAAATGCAATTGTTTTGCAAAGAAATTTAAGTGCAGTTGTTAAGAAGAAGAAGTGTATCAGAGGCGGTGAACATGACATCCGTAAAGCTGTTACAAGGAATAAACGAGAAAATAGCGGAAATTGACGACTTGGCCATTTTATTGCTAAAAAGGGAGCGTCAGTTAGTTGGGACAGAGCATTTGAACGAGGCAGACGTGTTTCAGAATTGGCTGTAGAAATTTTATTTTTTTAACTGGTGCGGAAAGTGCAGTATCGTATTCAAATCATAATTACAGAATAACATTAAGCCAAATCATTGAACTGATCGATTAAGAAGACATTATTCAGGAAATTATTTAATTAGAAACCAAATAACTTGTAAAAAAATTTTTAGCTTGTAAGAATTGTAACTTAGATATTTTTTTGAAAGTGCCAACTCAAATTTTATTATTCAAAATTTAGAAAACCCACCTATTAACCCGAGATAAGGAGAGCTCAAGCTCAAATTAAAGTAATTAAATCAAATTCAATTAATATTAAAATTTATAACTAAACTTCTTGCTGCCATAAACAAATTTTAGACTTAGGCTAATAAAGCTTAATTTTTGTAATTCTTTGTGGATGAAATAAGACTTTGTAATTAGTAAGTGACTTTATAAAAGAAAATAAGGAATGTCATATTAAGATATTAAAATTTTTGTAACAAAAGCAGCATTGAATCGTTATTTCTTTTAACTTATAAATTTTTATTAAGACAATATAAAAGTGAATTTACCAATTATTACAATATATATATATATATATATATATATATATATATATATATATATATATATATATATATATATATATATATTTATTTATTTATTTATTGTATTATATATATATAAATATATATTAATTTATATATATATATATATATATATATATATATATATATATATATATATATATATATATATATATAAATGTGAACAAGATATTTGAACTGTTGCATTAGGAAATTTGTTATATCAAATAACCTAAGAAATATGAATTAAAACAAGATAATCTAATAATAATTATATGTAAACAAATTTGTAAACTGTAGGAACATAGGGCATAAGTAATTACTTGGAGGAGAAAGTGAAATACATTGTAAACAATGAGATAAAGGTTATGTTTGTATGAATTCAGCTCAAAAACACACACAATTCGGAATTATTACAGAAGTAAAAAGTAAAGACACTTCACACACAAATAATAGTAAATAAATAAACACTGGAAGGTTTGTTAAGGATCGGAAAGTTGAAACAGTAAGTTTAACCAAATTAAAACGCCATTGTAAACAACCTCGTTGTTGCATCAGCTGTAAACCCAAAGTAAGTAGGTCAGTTACAGTCGACTCTAGTGGGAAAAAATCGAACTAAACTACAGGCAACATGTGTTTTAGAAGAAGGAGAGGCCGCCATATTTTAAACAATTTTTAAAAGAAATAGGACGCATTAGTAGTATAGCGTGGGACGCTAAGGTAGCGGACCTGCCCTTAGCAGTCAAGATTCCATTTGAAGAATTTCGTCAAAATTATACAGATTCGTGAAGAAAATTGGCCAAAGTAAAACAAGTATAAGTGAATTTAAAGATATAATACAGTGTTAATATAATTTGAAGTAACTAAAAAGAATTTAAGTGTGTTAAATACAAAATCTAAAGAGAACTGAATCCTACGTGTTAACGAGTGACCTTCGAAAATTTATAAGTTGAGTATATAGCGCTATAGAAATAAACTTTAGTGGACTTTTAAGATAATAAGGAAGTTTAAATTTGTACATTATTAGAATATCTTGTGATTAATTAATAGTTAGTAATAAGAAACATAATCCAGTTCAAATAGTTTAGGGACCTTTTTGCTTATTCCAAATTTGTTAAGTTTTTTTTATCAGGAAGCTATTTATTAAAACTATTTTCTAAATTTAATCTTGTTTTTCAAAATTTATTTAATTAACAAAAGAGTTAAAAATATTGTCCATGCATATAAACCCCGAGATATTAAGAGATCTCAGAAATAGCCTAGGGTATACAAATTTGTAACTAAAAACAAAGGAATTGAGTTAAACCTATTTTGTTAAAACTTGTTAAGTTGTAAATTTTTGTTTTGTGTTTATTGTTTAACTGTTGAAATAAAATTGTTATAATGAAGAATTATGAATTGTTCCTGAGTAGTTTTTTTGTTTTAAATAGAAATTCAAAATAATCATTCAAATAAATATTTAATAGTAAAACACCATTGTTGTTGTGTAGAATTTATGTTATAATATATTTAATAAATTAAAAATATTTCAAAAACAAGAATACTTTTAATGAATATATTTATTCAAAGCTTTTCGCCGATAAAATAGTATCAGCATCTTCAGGAAAATAATTATCTAATCTCTTATAATAATAATTATATTGTTATATTATTTATTTGTTTATTTATTTAATATTCTTATTTTATGACTTTTCAGATATTAATTAACAGACCTTGGGACTATCCTGATGAAACTTCATGGTTAACCATTGTCAAATCCAACATTTTAATGATGATATCATACATACCTTCAACTACAGTCTCTAGTGAAGAACTTTTAGAAGTAGACAAATCAACGCGCAATTGTATTACTAAAGAGGAAGAGAGGTTAAGTTTTTTTCCAATTTATACTTATAAAAATTGTATTGTAGAATGCAAGATCAATGAAACAGAAAAACATTGTGACTGTATACCAACAATCTATCCTAAAAGAGGTATGGATTAGACATAGTATAGTAAAATCATTGTTATGTTTAAGATTGATGTGTTGGAATTTATGTTTCTTATTTTTTCTCATAATTTAAGATTATAAATTAATAAATCAGGTTTTTCTTTCAACTTATTTCTATTACAATTTTTTCAAAGCTAGAATCCAATAAGCTACATTCGTATTGAATTATATATTTTTCTATAAATCTTTTATAGATTTTATATTGTATTTTTGATAATTGTACTTTTACCACAAATTTCAGATTTAAAGATTTCAAGAAATTACTTTTTAATTCTTACTTCAACAACAACTTCTCAATGCATCTTATACACCAATACAGTTATCCTTCCACTATTTAGTAATGCTAATACTCGTCTTTTATTATTTACCATTTATTACTCAAAAAATTATCAACATGATGAGATTATACTTTACCTTAGCTTGTAAAAATTTACTAAAGCAACATCACACTATACAAACCACACTGACCTTCATCAGTGTCTAGGTTGTACACTGTTGACCAGGATGGAGATGGTTTTTAGGGCTAATGATCTATAATCTGGTCAAAAAGTATATGTGATTTCTAATGGTTTGTTCATTTTATGATTCTTATTTTATATATTGATTTTTTCAAACTTCACATTGTTCTAATGTATATCTTGAACTCAAATTTATTGTTGAATAAAATGACAACTTTGGTGAGCTGTAGTGCATTTTAAATAAAATAGGATTTATAAAAGAATATTTGGAGAGTCAATCTATGCTGACAGTTTATAACAGGTATTTTTACGATACATAAAAACAGTTATGATTATCAAAGTAATAAACTAATTTATAATTAAACTAATATAAATTGGTTTAACTGAGTTTTTATGAGTGACTTCCCTTTATCAGTAGTGAGGAGTGTGGTCTAAATAGATGACTAAACATAATTGTTTTAATTAAAATATACACATTTCTCAAGAACATAAAAATTTAATTCATAAGATACACAAAATCGAAATTAATTCATTGAAAAAAGACGTGAAATATCCATGAGTAGGCTGTGGATTTTCTGTTTTCAGTTTATCAGTGTACAGTAATACCTCGACTTTTACTACCACATCTTAAGTTATGCGGTTTTAAATCATACTGTCTGAGTTACGCAGAAACGGGCCTGTTCTGGAAGAAAATACCTAAAAGAACTTTTATAGCGCATGAAGAAAAAGTATTTCCAGGTTTAAAGTCCGCCAAAGACCGATTGACAGTTATGGTTGGCGCAAATACAGCTGGTGACTATAATTTGCAACCTGTCATAATTTATTGCTCAAAAAATCCAACACATTAAAAAATATTTTTAAAGCTAGCTTGCCCGTGTTTTGGAAGTTGTATCTGAAGGGTTCGGTGACAGCTTCTCTTTCTGAGGACTGGTTTGGTCCTTATTTCATACCTTAAAGCAAACGTTATTGTCTGTCTAAACGGATTCCTTTCAAACCAATTCTTTTTTAATTGACAATGGATCTGGCCATCCTCCTACTACTTTAACTAATTTTGACTCAAGCGTAAAAGTGTTATTTTTGCCATTAAACACAACTAGTTTGCTTCAACCGATGGATCAGGAAGTCATCAAAATATTTAGAGCTTATTACACAAGAATATCAATTCCGTATTTCCTTGAAACTATGAGATAGAACAACGAGCTCTCTGTTGAAGATTTTTGGAAACAATTCAATGTTTTAGATGCTTTGAGAATCATTGGACAATCTTAGAATGAAATTACACAAAGAAACTTTGAATGGTTTGGAAAAAGGCATGCCTATTTTTTTCGCCAGTAAAACTTCGCAGAATCAGTGCCACAATCTGATGAAATTGCTGAGTGATTGTAAAAGGTGTCGGTTTGGCCAGACAACTCAATTTAAAAACTGTCTAGAAAAAATATCTATGATTACTAGACCCTTTGAAAAACTGACAAAAACCAGCTAGTATCTAAAAATATATAATAAGAATTTTTATCTTGATTTATGAAGTTAAAAAACAACTACAAATATTACAACATTGCTGAAGTAATTACAAGGCTAATATATTATTAGAGTATTTATTTCAACAAGTTGTTAGTTGAGAATGAAAATTGAATAAATTGTCAAATAATACAGATTTCATAGCATGATAGATTAATAATAGAAATCTTGGCCCCATCAAATGAAAAAAATCTAGTGGAAAGGGAGATTAAAGAAAGAGATGACGTTTGTCAAAACATATTTTGTATATTATATCTGGAACCATAAAAATTATACATTTGCACATACAATAATATGTACCACTTGGCTATAGCAGCACTTACTTTACAATTAATAAAGACAGCCATTTTTAAGAGATGTGTCCTATTGTCAAGTCGGACAGTTGCCACATCTCTCAAAACAGCTGTTTTGAATCATAAATCAAAAGGTAAGTGCTACTTTAGCACAGTGTCACATATTATTATACGATGTTCAAGTTTATAGGAGTAAAGTAGTAAATCAAGTTAGAGATGAAATTAAATAGTTAGTAAATGATTACTTTAAAAATCATCCTATAAATAATGTATTTCAGGTAACCACAAAGTTTGTGACTTGAATGATTTGCAGTGTCTTGCGTCACATCAGGGTAAGTAGTTTTATTATTATTAGTCTCTTTTACTTTAAAATGTCATTTGTTTTACTATTAATATTCTGTCAATAAATCACTTTATCTTTTTTGTTTTGCCAATAAAATATAGAAGAATAACCATGTCAATATAGATGAATTTATATTCAGAATGATATTACCTTTGTCATTTTTACTAGACACTAGAGTAGAGTCTGACAACAAAATTAATTTATGTAAGAAGGCCTTATAGCTCATGTAACTTAGATTATGATACCTCTCCTAGTAAAATTGAGTTGTTCAACACATTGAGTGGAGCAATGTTTTATAGTTGCACATCAAAATTGCTGAAAAAATATTATTGATTACTTGCATTAAAAATGTTGTTGATGGACCCAATTGGCTAAGCATTCATTTTCGTCAGTTTTGGTGATGTGATTTCTGGTACGTTCATGTACATACTTTGCCGATGGTGCCGGTTCTCAAATCTCAGGTGATGGTTATCGACTGTCTAACTGTTGGGTTTCTCTCCCAATTTTCGCTAGATACTGACAAACCTTTTTTCCAGTCACAACACTTAGTTTTAGAAAAAGTACCACAGAAAAAATTAACTACCTACAACCCTTCCTTCCGCCATTTACAATGTTTTTCAACTATAAAAATACGTTTACTTACAATGTCAATAAGTAATTAATATCTAAATAGTTCTAACACAGTGTTTATAATAATTTCTAAAATATACCTAAACAAATACTATATATAACCCTACCCCTGACAGTTTAATACTCACCTTTAGTCATCCATGTCCTTGTGAAACTTGTCAAAACATCGCAGTTCACACAGTCCTGGTTCATCTGGGTACACGGCACTAATGTAGGTGATCAATTTCCTATTGCCTTCTTTTGCACAAACTCGGCATTTTCTTTGAACTCGGCGTCCATTTGCTTTCCTTTTGTTATTATTTGAGAGCCTGTGTACGCGGTTTCGAGTAGGGGTCACCATAATGAGAGCCTATTTGGGGGAAGAAGTCCTTCAATGATTCTGAGACGGAAATCATACATGCTCAGTTTATTTTGGTGTGAAGCAATAGTCCCAAAAAAAATTATAATTTCGGCCAAAGTCACGTCTTTTCTATATGTAATTCTTGACTTGGCAGTGTTTTGTGGGCCATAAAAAGCTTCAAGACATATCTGTTTGTCTCAGCAACAATTGTCTATAAGAAAATAATGTATATCAATTAGGGATGGGCCGATTCCCAAAATTTTCGATTCCGATTCTGATTCTAAAATTTTCCGTTCGATTCTCGATTCTTTCAAGTTATATTAGCTTACATGCTAGCTCTCTAATAATTAATTTAGTTAACATCTTGGTCATATGGCAAAACTTTTTAAAAGTTCTGTTTTAATGTAATAGGCTACACAAAACCTTCAACCTTGATTTATCAATAGGAATTTTTAAAAGCATAAAAACATATCAGATAAAAGTAATGACTTATTTTAAAGTTAAAAATATAAACTTTACAATATTTTATGATGTTTGAAAAAATACCTAAGCCTATTTACATTGTCTCTCAAAACAAAAATTAAAAACAAACGAACAACATAAAAGGTAAAAAATTAATACAAATAGGCTAGCTTTTAATATTTAAAAGTCTGGCAGGTAATGTACATTTCTGTTCAAAAACACAAGCATTTGAACACATTGTGGGTCAAGCTAGTTTCATCGCTTGTCATATATAACTCCTGAAGTAGAGAATGGTTTTTCAGAAAAAACTGTCGCGTGTGGGCAGGCAGGTTTTTATTGCCATTGCATTTAAATGAGGGTATTTGGCACTTTGTACTGCCTAATACTTCCCAACATCAGAATCTGGACTGGCTAATGGTTCCCCCAGATAATTGTTTACTTCTTCTTCTACTGTCAATTCCCCTGGGGTACCTTCTTCCTCAACATTCTGCATTAGTGGGGCATACCTTCTCTACATCTTGTGGGACCTTTTTTCTGCAGGTGTCTGTAACAAGTGCAACTGATTCAGGCCTATTTTGTATTTATTACTCAATCCCAGTTAGTTTTTAACCGACTATCACTTGTAGGTCCTGTGTCTGAGGATAAAGTTTCTTCAAGTATAGATCTTTTTTGTTGATAAATTTGGGCAAAATGAATTTTGTTAAGTGCTTTTTCATATTTGATATATTATGTGGTTTTCCACCATCAGTTTCTGTTAACCGTCATCGAATTGATGCGACGGCCAGTACCCTGAACCTAATACCGTCGGGCCTCTTAACGCTTTATGTTTATTAGTACTACTCAACTGGTGTTGCTACTTTTGGAAAAATTAAGGCACAGTATTTAACAACAAGCTTTACACTACTTACAGATGTAATTACGATGGTTTTTGTTTGATAGATAAACGCCGACGGGATTAAAAACATGATGTTATTTTAAGAGCTTTTTGTCCGTAGTTATGGGCCGACACACATATTTGTTATAACGTATTGTAATGATTTTCACTACTGTTTTCAAAATTTCACAAAACCTTAAAAGTAAGTCGGAAATATTGACTAAATATTTACTTGTAAAATAATCCTTAAAAACGGACTTTGTGAAAGTTAAGAACAAACATTGATACACTTAGATAAACTCATCCTTACTAGGAAGTAAATTATAACGTAAATTCCTTAACAAGTAAATTATTTGGTGTTAAAACTTTTACTTAATATGAATCTTGGATAGCATTTACTGGACCTGTAGCATTACTTATCAGAGAGAGAATATATTACACTTTAGTTCTATATTCAAAATATTTATTAACTCACAAATCAATCACATGTGACACGTTTACGTGTCTTAGTGAAAGACAAACACTTTTATCACCAGTCAGTTTATTATTTGGGTAACCGGGACATGAAATTATGGTTTTGATGTTTCTTGCTAACACAAAACACAAAAAATATCAAAACAGTGTTGCACAGATAATAAAATTTAATTAAATCAAAAACAACGTCTGGTCAATTGGTCCGACGGAGTTTATTTACGTTTCATTTACGGTAGGAAAAAACTATGTTGGGCCAGTTGGTCCGACACGTATTTTTATAAATATTATGATAAGAAACGTATATTCATACTTAGATATGATAGGGGAACAAAGTATAAGAACACATAATTTAAAAATGAGCTTAAAATATTTTGGCAATTCTCTATGAAAACGCCGATATTGTGGCCGGTAGGTAAAGTATTAAGGTGCAGTGACGCGTTCGCTTTGTTTGTTAAACTACACGAACTATTTCACCTGTAAGTTTATATTACTGTTTATATTATTGTAGCTACTGTGCGGATCTGTTTATCATGTAATAAATAGTTTCATTTACTATTACAATCGTGTTTATTTTCTTTTCGCTCCCAAATATATTACATTACTGTGAGAGTGATATCTGTCCATAATATAATTTAATGAGGTCAAGTTTCGGAGGAATAATACAGTGTTTCTGTTATCCGTCTATTCGCTCAACCATCATGGCCACGGTTATTCGAGTTTTTACTGTACTTTTTTTGTGTTTTGTTCTGACATCTATAAATCAGTGGCAGTAAGACACGTGGGAGAGAGAGAAAGAGTATCGAACCTGCTCTAGTGAGAGAGACGAGCGATGTCAAACAACTAGAAATGGTTACGATCTTGATTGCTGATGCTTCATAAATACTAATATTTTCGTTATATTTTCGTTTACGTTTATCATTTAATTCATTCAAATCAACTAATACATAAATAAGACATAGTTGGTCATTAATTATTTTTCCAATAAATTACTCCGCACACATATTTTAACAGTTAACAAAATAGGAATCGGAATCGACACTTTTATGATGAAGAATCGAGTATCGACGATTCTTCGATACCACCTAGAATCGACGATTCCTGGAATCGAGAATCGGAATCGGCCCATCCCTAATATCAATAAATTAAACCAATCAGTTGGAGTATTGTTACCAGGAATTGGCTCTTCAAGTCCAGAATCTCCTGTGAAAATTACGTCTATCATGCCAGTGACACCAAGTGTGGACCACCATGTTAGACACACCTCGTTGTCATCGTCAGAGCTATCTTATCAGAGTAGACATTCTCCAATAATTCAACCTCATTATCCATATTCATTGTACAAAATATATTAAACAACTATAACATACTTCAAGTAACACTAATACGATAACACAGTCCGAATCCAACAGTAACGGTGGAACAAAAAACAAAATGCACCAAAATGTTCAAAAAGACTGGCACAATAACCAATAAGCGATACAATGTTTTCCGGCAATAGCTAACCTCACACTGAACCATTGAATTGAGAATAGACTTGGGGTGTACATGAATGCCTATCGTCACGGGTACTAGTTATCCAAGGGCGTTCCTGCATTCAATGTGTTAATAAACACATTCTGTAACTAATTTTATGCTTGTAAAATTTAACACAAAGAGTATATCCAATTGTTTCAGGTATACTTTATTGTAAAGACTTTGTGAAATAAAATATACTTTATAAATTTTTTTGTGTCACTTTAAAATTTTTCAGCTATGATTAGCTCATTTGTGATTGGAATGGACCAAGACCATATTTTGAAATCTGTAAACTCCAATCAATGGCATTTACCGTGCAACTGTAAACCTCTTTGCTTCTCTACAAGTTATACCACTGATTCAACAAGCAGTCAACTTAATTTTAGTTATTACCATAATGTTGGAAACGAGTTTTTGTAAGTTTTTTTAAAATAAAATTTGATTTAGGTATATACTTTGAGCACAGTATTTTTCCTTGTATGCTATTTATCACTGGATACTTTTTCATCCTTGAATCCATTATTTGTTAATACCAAATTATAATGATTTATCAGTATGTCCTGTAAAATCTCTTAAAGAATTCACTACTTGAATTAGTGACATGACTATGTTCAGACCTTACAGTTGAACCCTTAGTTACATATGATTCCAAATAAATCACTAGTCTCACTTGATTAGATGTCAAAGATTATTTATAAAATAGAAGACACTGACGAAGATCTCCACATAGCGATCGAAAACGTTCTCAGTAAGTTTTAACAAATTTACAAAATTTAAATTTCGGACAGTCATAAACTATTATTTAAATGATTAATTAAGATTCACCGATCATAATGGACCCCAATATTCAAGTATTTATAAAAGTTTCGTGTTGTAATCATCTTGAATTCACTAATTAAATTATAAGTAATTATAGTGTAACTGAGAGAATACTTTTGACCTTACTTGCGGACACATTTCGAAACAATCACTTCATTGATGAAGCCTACCTTCTACTGGCAGTGATCACTTAATTTGTTGCTGGACGTACGATTTATGAGGAGGGAAGAGAGGTTAGGGCTGAGCAGATTGTTTACTATATAATGGAATAAGGTGTTAGATTCAAAGTGTGTGTGGTTGTTTAAGGTATGTTGTTTTTATGTTGTGTGATGTTTGAATTTAGCTGGATTTTTGATTGTTTTTTATGTTGATGTGTTCTTTGAATCTTGCCAGCTACACAACACATATACAAAAGACTTAATACACATACACATACATTCATACTAATTAAATATTCTCCACATATTAAACCATAGTAAAAACCTAATCACTGCAGACAAATTTGAAGTACTCAAACATTATACAACACAAAAACAACATATCTTAAACAAGCACACATACTTCAAATCTAACACCTTATTCCATTATATAGTAAACAACCCACTTAACCCTAACCCCCTCATAAATCATACGTCCAGCAGCCTTGAGCGATCTCCAGCAGTAGTGGGTCAGGATTGTCAATGAAATGATTATACAACTATTCTTTGATCTTAGCTTGTGAGGTTATGTTAAAACAAATAAAAAAAATACACAAAACTCACAAATTAATCATTTATTTACTCATACGCATTTCAATGACAAAGTCATCCTCATCAGTGAGTGTTACTAATACAAACGCTAACTTACAACTAAATTAGTTGTAAGTTAGAGTTTGTAGTAGTAACACTCTCTGATAATGATAACTTTGTCATTGAAATGCGTATGAATCAATAAATGATTAATTTGTGAGTTTTGTGTATGTTTTTTTATTTGTTTTAATGAAATGATTGTTGGTTTATCACTGGTACCTGTCACTCATCCCTAACCTCTCTCTTCACCCCTCTCTAAAGGGTAGTTGATGTTACCTCTTTATATCATGATAGGTGACACTATGATGTCTTTATTTGCATGCTGTATTAGGACAAAATTCTGAAAAATTTTAGAAAATAATTTTTTATATTTTAAATTATTCCTAGTTTTTTTTTGAATGCAGTACTTGTGATTTATTTTTGCAAGAAGGAATTATTTATGTGTAAAATAATCATTTTTGTCATTTCATTTTGCTAGATCTGCTTTCTATAATGAAAATCTACATAATGATCTGTACTGAACTTACATACCAAAAAAAACAGCAGTCATTTTGTTGTACTGAAGATACTATGTTATGTAGCTAAACTGGTATACATTTTCTAAAAATAGAAAGTTACACCATTTAGAGTATAATAAAACTACAATCTTACTAGCCAAATAAGAGAATATTAATATAATATTAATAACTGATTTCGTTATTGTGTCAGATTAGTTTCTTATTCTTATTAGAAGCAGTATATCTTATTATAGATCAAATTTTCTAACTTAGTAATAAGTTTAGAATTCAGTGTTGAAACTTTTAATAAATTTTGTGAAACTCACATGATTCCAGGGGCGTTTGATGTTAAATAAAATCGGCCTCCTCAAAAATAAAAATCAAGTTAAATAAAATCAACTCCTCATTTTGCTCTTTATTGTGTACTTAATTTTATGTAACAGTATGATATTGCTTGAGTGCTGTATTAGTTTTTGCCAAACCTCTTTCTTTCAGCCATTTTTCAAACCTTTTATCCTGCTGGAGAGTTGATATTTTTGTCATTGCATAACTTTTTTTACTAACTTTTAACAAATTATTTCATAAACGATATAAAAAATTATCAAAACTTATTCTGAAGTTAATATCTAGAAAATATTTTGCCTTCTGGTCTAGTTTTTCAACATGTACTTTATACAATTTTCAGAAAAAATCCACAACTAGGCAACAACAATGAATATATTAATAATTTTTAGCGGATAAAGTTATTGAATTTATTTTACACCATTTATTGAGATATATGTAATAAAAGAAAACTTTAGCAGAATAAGAGTGGTGTAAACTTTACATTTACAAAAATTTCTCAATAAATTACTTAGGCTGAATATTTTCAACTCATCATTCACTATCATTACTGGTTGAAAATTCAGTCAAAACACTCTGTCTCAGGAAGTTTTTATTAAATTTACATATAATTTAATTTATATCTTATAATTCACAAATGTTATTTTTTACAAAAATTGTCTTTACCAGTCTAAGTTGTTAAAATATTAAAACGTTTTCTTGTCAAATTTCATTAAAAGAATTTTTTTAACAATTGATGCAGGCAAGGAGTGAACCTTTCTCAAAGAGATCTTAGTCTTATTTATGTCTTTCCTCAAGACCTAGTTTCAACTCGTAACAGGAATGATGTCTACTACTCCTTTACTTCATTGCTTGGTAATATAATATAGTATCCATTATTAAATAAAATATATCCATTTGCAGAAAAGAAATGAGTTAGTGGAGCTCATTAATAAGTATTTCACTTTTATATTGATTTTCAAAGTAATAGTCAAATTATTTTCAAAATTGATGGAGTATATTTTATTAATTTAAAAAGTTTTATTGTTTTTTTATAATTATTATAAAATTTGGGATAAATGATATAATTATTATATGGTACAAATTACACTTTTGCTATTACTTGCGACCAGACATTTGTTAACTAAAAGTTGTTAATTGTTAACTTACACTTGGAGGAAAAGTTTTCATCTTACTACTTCTTCAGCCTCGTATTTTTGCCGCTAGGAATGTGAATGCTGCTGTTGTGCTTCCTCGGTACCATCTTGTTGAAAGTTAGAAGTGATGTAATCGAGAAGTATGTGTGATCTGTACTTTTGCATGAGTGTTGAGTGTCCATGAGGTGATTTGCGAAAGATATATCTTTTTGCCGAAAGATATAAAGAACACAAAAGGGCACTGCACACTACTACTGAATCCACCTCGCAAATCACCTCATGGACGCTAAACACTCATGCAAAAGTATGGAAAATAACATGAGCATCCTCCACACATGCAACAAAAGCCATAAATTAAACACACTATAACAGTTTGAAATATATAGACATAGCAATACAGATAAAAATGACATCTTAAATGAACAAACACGGCACAGATCACACATACTTTTCGATCACATCACTTTTAACTTTCAAAAAGATGGTACCGAGGAAGCACAACAGCAGCATTCCTAGCGGCAAAAATACAAAGCTGAAGAAGTCGTAAGACAAAAACGTTTCCTCCAAGTGTAAGTTAACAATTAACAACTTTTAGTTAACAAATGTCTGATCGCAAGTAATAGCAAAAGTGTAATTTGTAATTTACAACCAGCTCATCATGAACAGCAACAAGATTTCGATTTTATATGGTACTAAAAACATTAACACAAATAGTTTTTTAAGGGTACCATTGAACAAACAAAATTAATATGTAGTTTTTTGGGTTGTAGAGTTTGATGATTTTATTTAATAATATCTTGTTATTTCACTTGGCAAAATAACTATTTACTGATGTTTTCAGCAGACGTGTATTACACTTGGTCAATGGACTATTATTCAATGTTGTGAGCTACCCAACAGCATTGAATAATGCACTAACCAAGTATGAAATATGACTACTGAAAACATCAGTAATTAGTGGGTTTTTTTGCCAAGTGAATAAATAAGATATTATTATGAATCGGTTTTTACATGTGGAGTAGTTACATAATTTAGTGTATTTATTCTCATAAATAAAATTTGTGTACTTAAATAGGCTAAAAAATCCATACATATAAAGTTTATTACAGTAACATACAATAATTTTAACTCAAAACTATTTATGTTTCTCTAGCATCTTTTGGATCATTCTTATCATTCTTTTTGGGCTTCAACATGGTCTGTGTTGCTGAGATTGTATATTTCTTGATTCTACAGCCATGTCTAACTCTTGTTATTTATATATACAGAAAAATAAGCCTAATTGTACAAAAACTGTAATATCATATTAATAAGCAGTAGGGTGATATATATATATATATATATATATATATATATATATATATATATATATATATATATATATATATATATATATATATATATATGTATATAAGGTAGTAAACATTATGTAAAATGTAGCTAGTAAATAAATCATTTATTTGAATATAATTTGTAATGTATGTGTGTGTGTGTGTGTGTGTGTGTGTGTGTGTGTGTGTGTGTGTGTGTGTGTGTGTGTGTGTGTGTGTGTGTCTAGGCCCGACCTAGATACAGGGTGGTTGTAGAGCATAGCTACCCAACACATTCAGCCTACACTAAAAGTAACCATATTTAAATGTTTTCTACCTTAGTTGGACATGATAATGATGGCTACTGTAAGTCTGAAATGGGCCATTTTAACTGCTGTTAAAATATGATCCCACCCGACTTACCAGATCCTGGTACCTGTGGTGCGTCTAGTTTGATTTGCCAGTGGATAAATCCCTGGGCTTAAAGTAAAAATCAACCAAAATGTTCATTAATTAATATGTAATAATATATTTATTATTTATTGTTTACCTGCGAAATTAATTTAATATTTTGTCATTCCAGGAATACTACTTAAAACTCTTTAGTTTAACTTGATTTGAATTTTTATTCTTCTTTTGTTGATGGTTGGAAAAGTTACAGAAATTTTGTGTGGTTGGTTACCACAGAATATTTTTTAATAACTTTAAACATTGATTTTTTATATCTTGATTAAATGAAATTGAAATTTAAACAAAAATAAGTCCTCTCTACTTTTTATATGTCATAAAAATTTATAATAATTTTACTGAACGTTTATTATGATTTACACAATTATCTTTCATTAGTTTGACAGGTTACAAGTTAATTTGAAAATAACTTAATGTCTTCAACCCTAGAATGATGCCAAAAAGTTCATCAATAATATTGTTGAGATTATTATTTAAAGTTCTTTAGCATTTGTTGTTATTTGACAACATTTTGCTGTTTTATATTTAAAATTAAACACATGAAATGACATATAGATTTAAATATAACATGATAAAAATTAACACAGATGAATATTGTGTCCATAAATATATTTTTGAAAATATTAGATGAAATTATTTCTTAGTAATTTTATTTCAATTTATATTTGTGTGCCCAAACATAAATCTCAAGCATTAGCCTACTCTTTTGAAATCTTATTTTTACAAAAACAAATTCATATTAATTTCATTATTATAATAATTGGATCCTGATTGCTGAGTATATTTCATATAGGCCAAAATTTTTGTTATATACACTTAAGCAATGGCTAAAGAGTTAATTTTCTTTATATTTTTTAAATTCTATTTCTTTCTATTACTTTGTCTATATTTGAAATGAATTTAATTAATTTTGTTGTAAATTACTTGTAATATTTCCTATTTTAACTGGCTTGTGATAATTTTAGTATTTAATTTTGAAACATAAAATTGGCATTTTATATACATGAATTTCTCTTACATTATTAACACCAATTATATTTCTATTTTATATTATATTATCTGATCTTTCAAAAATTGACTTCAAAAAATTTTTTTATTGGATATGTATTTATTTATTTATTTTACAAAAGTCTCTTGACTAGTTATTTATTTATTAAATGCTATTTTTTGATGTTATAGTTCTAAATGAAGTCACAGTTTATATATTTATTAATTATTCAATAATAAAAATATTCATTGAGTAAAAATTATCACTTAGCTATAAAAATTTTAACTAAGCAAATATGAATTTAATAATTTTTCAAAATTTAATAAATAGTAATATCGATATTAAAACTTTGACATGCTCCAAACCTATCCTCTTCTCCCATGGTTTCGGTAAAAAACTCCTCCAGTACTCCCTGAGGATGGAACCTTGCTGCACTCACTAGTCATCGATTTTAGACTGCCTTCAATGCTGTTTTATTGTTGATTCATCATAAAAATTCCAATTACCGGTGGTTATAAGGTCGTTGAGACATTCTCCACTTCCATCTTTGGCTAATTTTGGATTCTTAGCCATAATGTGTGTGTGTGTGTGTGTGTGAGAGAGAGAGAGAGAGGGAGAGAGTATTGTGTGTGTGTGTGTTTGTGAGGCATGCTTGTGTGAGTGTGTGTTAAGGTTTAACCGTAATCCTAGTAAAAATTTAGAAATATTGATTCCAAGTACTTATTTTTAAATCATTTTTAATATATAAGGTCATAATTACCTGTACTAAAAACACACACCTTTTTAACTTAGCCATATTATAAACAATTTATAATTGTCACCACTAACTTAAACATATCTAAACTTGTTCCATTATTCTTCAAAAAACATTTTGTGAAATTTGTAACAAACTGGAATAAACCTGTATCATCTTTATTCGTGTTTTACGAGTTCATAAGAATCTGCAGTCAGAAGACTGCATTAGCGAATTTAAATTGTAAAAGATTTAGTACACTTTTGATAGTAGTTGATAGCCATTTTTAGTATGAAGTGATTAAAGAATGTTCAATTTTGTCATTATCTGACTGACATATTTGCACTCTTTCTAGATAGAAATGGTCTTTTTCAACTCTTAAATTACTGTTTACCATGAGTAACTTATGAAATTCAATACAAGATTAATTTTTCTGACTTGAATGAATTAATACAGACATGCACAATATAATCCTCAAATCAGTCATTAATTCACTAGTGATTTGGGAACTGTTTTTTTATAATATTTCCTATGAAGATTTTGAAAAGGATTTGTGACTACAAGAATTAAATTAATAATGTAAACAATTTTTTGTCTTGTATTAAGAAAAGGATTGTAGCTTCTAGGTTGTAGAGTTACATATCTGAAATATACCATTCGAAGTCATAGGAAATTCTCCACTTATTACATTAAGCTAGTTGTAATAATGATGTAAGATACTATAAATTCTGAAATATGTTACATTTATCTTCTTTATTTTAAATTAAATATAGAATCGGCCTAAATATAAGAGAAGGTTTTTGTTTCATTTCATGTTGTAAAAAATAATGATGTTTGATGTAACCTTGAAACACTTCCAAGAGAGTAATTTATTGAGAAACAAAACAAATGAAAAGACGAACCTGATTGGTCAAATTTCATGTATTCTAAAAACACTTGTAAATGTCACACTTGCCTATAATACAACTTGTGTAATGTTGTTGAGGACGGCCGTTTCAGGAGATGTGTCCCATTGTCATCTCAGACTGTAATGTTCACCAAAATACACCCCCATCCCCCCCCCTAACCTACAAAAACCTTGAGATCAGTTACAGTCTGAGTTGACCTCAGATTGAAACGGTATTGAAACGGCTGTCCTCAATAATATAAAGTAAGTGCTATTATAGGCAAGTGTAAAAATGTACAAGTATTTTTAGTTAAAAACTAGTACCTCACGTGAAGATGGAATCCACAAAAACCATTTATTCTGATAAAAGTTCCATCGACCATACAAGGTACAAAACTAGCAGTACAGTTACAAACAATAGAAGTTTTTTCATATTAAAGGGCAGAATGGGGATAGAGAATGCTTGGTTGGGTTCACCCAACTCATCTTCTTGTATTCATTTTCCAAATTCCTTGTAGAACGGATCATGTCTGGCTTAAAACTTCAAGATTTATTTTGGCAGAAATTTATATCCTGCAGAATTATTCCTTTAAAACTGTAATTTTGTGAGAAATCAGTAAATTATTTTAAATATAAATAATTTAAATATAAAACTAGAAAGGGTTAAAGTGACTGCTCTTTAATAAAAGATAATTTCAAAGTAGTATAACTTAAGGGGTAATGGTCAATGTTAAGTGAGCATCTCAACTATGTAACATATTTAGTGAGGCTCAGTAAAATGTTTTCAACGTTTGTGTTTGATAATATAAAATTATTTCTCTGGATTTGTAAATAATGTTTTAGAAAACGTTTCAGATATATTTTAACACACAAATGTTAATATTTTTTTTTTGTTAATTGGATCATTGAAATCCCTCTTTCCTTATAAAATGTAAGTAATATATGTTAGGAGATTTTAGTCTTTTATTGTTCCAAATTTAATTATTTTTCTTAATATTCAAGAGAATATTATATTTTTGTGAAATGAAATATTTTCTTAGCTATAGAACAGATTTTTTAAATCTTATCCTGTCTCCGCTTTAACTAGAAAAGGAAATAAGGTGAACAAACTTATCAAACACCTGAGCTACATTATAACGACAGAAATAAATTCAAAATAATAATTTAACTAATAATTCTTCAATGGTAAATTATCTTTGTATGTACATAAGAGTTCTTGGTGAAATAAATACAAACTAATTAATTCATGTAATTTTATGTTGGGACACCTAACAGGCAGTCACAATGGAAGTAAACTGTTTTAAAGTAGTAAGAAATGCTTTATTATCTGGTATAAATATACATTTTTTAGTACTATTTTTCATAAAAAATCAATTGTAATATTTACTGTTTGACATGTTTGGTGGAAAGTAATTGAATAGAAAAATAATAATATTAAATTATTATGCTATGAATTGATCAAATTTTGCATTACAAACTGTTAATAGTAGCTTCCATAAATTATAAAATGAGATTGAAATTATAATGAAACCTACAATAATTTCCTACTTTAAAATGCTTTATTACTCTGTGTACTTATTAATGAAACAAATTAACAAAATTAAGACATTTTTACTTTAATGTAACAACAAATAAAATAAAATACTTTAGAAACCCTCGTCAAAAATGTTTTTATTTACCTCTTTTCTGTTTGTACACTTTATATGTTACTAGCTGATTTTTTACTTCTGACAGATTCATGACTTCACTAAATTGGAAACCGCTAACTACAATAACATCAACCATTTTCTTTTGCAGTATTCTAACACTGTCAGCATGCTAAAGGCCATTCAGATGCATAACCTGGCAGACTTCCAGTTGTTTCAGTTAGCTGTGAACAACCGAAATGATAAAACCCAATTGAACTTCAAAAAACAATTAGGGGCTTCAGCGATATACATCTACGCCTCACTTAACCCCTTTGTGATGGAACAAGCACGAGCGATGGAACTATTGCAGAGACAACCTAAGAGCTCAACACTGAAAGTTGAATGCACTACCAGACTCATAACAATGTTATCAACAACTGCCGCTAAAGGTAACCCAGCAGATTAAGCAGATGAATCCCCAGGACTGAGTGAAGCTCATCACAACACTACAGCACATCTCGCAATGATAATTCAACCGCAAGCTTTGGAACCGCCAGGGGTCCGCCTGAGAGCACCCATGCCCTCAGACAAATTGACACCAGACAGTGTATGCCTACACGATCAACCAACTCACCTCGTAACGATCCAGCTGCAGCACAATGTATTTATTGCTCAGCCATTCACATTATCTTCCCCTGATAAGACTTTCTTAAACTAAGGGCCACAGAACCTCGTGAGTTTATATGACATAAGCAGCAATGCTTCAATTGTTTCGGCACTCACTACTAACACATGTACAAATCATCTAAAACCTGTCAACATTGTAATGGCAGTCCCTACTCCTTGACACACGGCTCTGCTTCACAACAACAACGTTACACACCTCGACACCCAAGCTCAACTGACAACTGTATTAACTCAACCAGCAATGGAAATCTGCAAGCCCTTTCTTGTAACCTCAACGCTTCTTGTGCCTTATTGGGAACTGCACAGATCATTGTTAATGATCATTTTGGAAGTCCACATTTTCTTCAGACAATCATTGACCCAGGCAGTCAAGTATCTGCCATAACAAAAACCACAACCGCACTGTTGTGCTTCCCTACTGGGAATTCAAACCTTACTTTGATTGGTGTCGCTTCATAAACTACACGCATATTAGAAAACGTGTCCCTACAAATCTCCTAAAGATATGACACAAATTTCAAAATTATTGCAGAAGCTGGAGTACTACTACACATCACTGTCTTGCTTCTACCAGCTGCTTTATCACCGAACATCTGTGAACACTGCAAGCACTAGCCACTGGCTGATCCACACTTCGACATGTCTGCAGAAATCAACTTAATCTTAGGAGCAGACCTCTTCACCAACATTATTGTCAATGGACATCTAACCATCATCAAAGGCCGACCCTCTGCTCTTAACACACTCTTTGGATGGATAATCTAGGGGTCACTTCCCGACAGTCAACCACACATATTCAAAACCTTGTTAGATGCATGCAACTTCTACACACATCGATCTAAGAGAAAATCAAAGTCATCTGCACCAGTATAAATGCACAATGCTGTGAGGACTTATTCAGAACTATCACAACTTATGACACCTTAAGAAGACTTTGCCCAGGCAATAGTATCACTGATTCTCTCTGCCCTTCAAAACCTCTCATTTACACCCCCCCCCCCTCCGGACAGCTCAGGATGGGCAGTAGAGTTCACCATTCTTGACTCAACCGTGTATTTCATCAAAATTGAAGCAAATCTCAACAGAAAATCTTCTAACTTTCTCCTGACCCTAGCGAATACTGATCGTTTCTTACTCCAGGAAATCCAATTGGTCGCAACTACTGTCTTCCTACAGAATGCTTGAACGAACCACATCTCAAATCATGCTGACCTTCAGCAGATGTCCAACCATTTTTGGAAGGTTTGTATTTGCATACTAAAATTTAACACCACTAAAGGATTAAGGACTCGACTCCCCTTAAGGACGACCAGTTAGTCTTCATACTGGTGAACAAACTTGTAGGATTTCCGTCAACCGCATAACTATCCGTTGATTTCCTGATACTTCCTCCTGGCTGTCCCTCTCACCTTCACTCCTCATCATCTCAAGTTCTAAAAACATCCATTTTTGGTGGGCAGTACAATGGTACCTAAACTCTTACGGGGTTAGATTCTGAATTTTATATGTTTTCTGCTAGTACAACAGCTGACATCAATTTCACTGTTTTGAACGCTAGATGGTGATCTTGTCATGCTTTTTCATTCCATTTTCCCACTGTTAAATTCCTGCCACCTTATTTTCTCTCCAACAGTGCATCCATGATGGCAGACTCCTTATCAACCTCTTTTTGCAACTGTTCAGTTTAAAGTCAGAGCCTCCTCGCCAGAAAGTATCTCTTCATGAAACTAACTGCAAGAAGTAATTCAAGCCGCAACAACTTCATGTCATGCAATAGATGAAGGAATAACTGCATTCAATTAGTTAAAAGTAATGTTTGTAGAAGTTAACCGATAACCAAGTAGTGCTTTGTTACAACCTTTTGAATAATCTTACTTCATGTTTAATCATCACATCACAGTGCGTCCTTATTTTGTTAGACTATTGTTAGAATAAATATGAGTCAACCGCTAGAGTGTCAGTGACTTATTTTTAACATAAATACAATTATCTGACTCGGGCCCCCTTCTTTGTTTCTTGTGTACTCAACATTAGAACTTGGTTTTTATTCACTAATTAGTCATTGTTAAATATTACAGTGAACCTGAACTTCTAGTGAATGTGATTTCTAAGGACCTGTGTCCATGATTCATTGGTAAGACTTTACAGTAATTTAAATTGTGTTATTTTAACTTTATAATTTTGTGCAGTTACTCACATTTAATTTCATATGCTCAAATTCTTATGAGGTGGTCCTCCAGTCAGAGACTATGCATTAATTTCATTTAATTTGTAATATTATCTTAAATCTAAGGGCGGCCCCCAACATCAGGATTTCTAAATTATTCAGATTTGACATATGCACACTCATTATGCCTAAACCTATTTGGCTGTATTCTAAGGTAAGGGCTTGGAAAGTGTTCTAAAGAGTAAGGCTGAAAAAATCAACATCAATCTTCATTAATTCGCCTATTAAAAAACATTAAATCAGAAATTTTCAGTAAAAAAAATGTTGAATTTAGTTTGAAAAACCAAACAAACTCTTAAACAACTGAAGAGCAGAAAAAAAAAGTTCCTGAGACATAATTGATAGAAGATGAAGCCAAGGACACTTTCTGTTTATTGTATATTGTCTTTGTCTTTTAGAACCTTGAGGTTTAAATTTTTATGTATTAAAATTTATTATTTATAGATGAATATAAATTGCTGACAACATAGTATTTTGTAGACTATTCGACAAGCGTTTATATTACATCTATACAAAACTGTAATTATGTTGAATCAAATATGTGTGGGTTAATACTAACCAAGAAAGAGAAAAAGAAAGGAATTGGTAACAAGAACCCTGTACTAGGCAGAACGTAAGCTGAGACACAGGTGGCGCAGTGCATGCAACGCAACACAAAACAGAAAACTGTGCCGCTATATTTCAATATTTGTGTCTGGCACACGCGGGGGCCAGTATGTCACCGTTTGTAGCACGGACACAGATTTGATCGCACACGCCACGCAACTAGAGATCCAAGATGTCGTTAACGACACTTAAGATCACTTAAGTTAACGACAAATCGAATTATATAAAAAAAAAGGTTGAGTTATATAAACAGAAGTATTATTTTGACTAATTTTTAATATTATTAAGGAAATCAATATTAAAATCAGCATTATAAATTTAGACAACTACTATAAAATTCACCAAACAAAAATTCATCGAAATTGCTATAAGAATTAAGATTCACGGAAGAATTACAAAATTCAAGAGTAATTAGGTTAGTTAAATGGACAAAAATATTAGCCTACATAAAAAAGAATCATAGAATATGGATAACCTACTCTCCTACTCCCTCCGACCTTTACTCATACTCCCTCCAACCTATAAAAAAAAACTTTTCCGTTATGGCTGCACTAGGAATAGCATCGATAGTCAATGTTTTCTGATGATAACAATGCCTTTACCATCGATGGTAAATGATTGATGTTTTTTGTGCATCAGAGGTTGTTAATTACACATGCTTTTTCTGTATGGATTAAATGTATCTGAAGAACTTTTGGGAACCCAGTTCATTTAGTAGATCTGTTTGTTTATGCTCAAGTGTATTTATCCAGGTCATATTTTTATTAAAGATAATGACATAGGCCTATATTATTTTATCATGAGTCCTAATTAAATCATTAAACAAATTATTTTTTTTCACAGTTTTACTATTATTTTATTTTCACCTACATTAGAAATGGAAAATATGAATCTGTTCTACGAATTTATTTTCATAGTTTAGGCTATCGCTTTTTTGCAAAAATAAATTATAATTTTTAGGCAAATTTAAAATAAACGACCATAAGTATAGTTATTTCTAAAATACTAAATAGGCCTATCGTTGAAAGAATCATTAATGTTTTAAAAAAATTCCATGTTTGAGTTGAATGTTTTTGACCCGATGGGTAGTGGATCGATAGTGACGATGTTTTACTTACGATGCTAATCTTCTGGTAACCTTGGTTAAGATGCAACAAAATCTACATAATTCGTAATGCATTCGCTTATATGATATAGCCTATGTGCCGCTGTTTCAAAATATATAAAATCGTCTACAAATAAAAATAAAAGTGCGATGGTTGAATTTTTTCCAACAGAAATTATTGCTAGAAAAATATAACCATTTATTCTATATTCTAACTTATGCCCGATCATTAAGAGTTGGGAAATTCCAAAGGCATAGTATATCCATTTCTTACCTTTCACAGGATAATTGTTATTCATATATTTTAATTTTAAAATGGCGTCATATTCATACCGATTAACTTTGAAATTTCAAAATAAATATAAACTGACTCTTTACAAAGAGAACAATTGTATAATCCTATAATGTACAATGCTATAATGCTTTTTTAAAATGTTGAAAAGTAGACAATCATCTACTGGAAGTACAGGGAAACCTAACGAAGATAAAGATGAATTTGCGGCTCTTAATTTGGACAGGCTTAAAAAAAGCGAATTAAAGGTAAATAAGTTTTTAAAACATTTTTTAAATATCGTATTTTAAATTAAATCTGTAACACAATGTAAGTTTAAAAAACATAACCTACAGATTTGAAATATATCTAAAACCATAGTTTAGTTACCTATAAATAGGTATCTATACACATAGGATGTTTAATGTAGTAATAGAGTGCGAAAGATTACAAGTTAGTAAAACACTCTGGAGAGTAAATGTAATACATTATCTTACTATAATTTTACGACTTAGCTAATTAAAAGTATTGTTACTTTTTTTTCAAAATATGTTACAAACTAGCACTATAGAATTTTATAGGTTAAGAAACAAGATATTGAAATGCTTTTTTGGGTTATCATTTACTTATTGAATTAAATACTTAGTAAATAATGTAGGCTACTTCATTAGTAAATTAAGCCTATAAGTAATAAGCTGCATAATCTTTGAGTTACTACCGATTACGTGGCATATGTTGAACTGCTTGGTATTGTTATCCTGTCATACATAACATACTATTCAATTATTTTAAAGTGAAAACGTTCATGATAAGTTCGTAGATTAAACTAGATAGGCCTATGCATAACACAATAAAAGGTAAATAATAGTAAAAAACCTCTAACCACAATTATTTTATGTTTACCTAATTACCATTTTACTGTTACCAAATAACCATTCCACCAGTAACCAACCAGACTAAGAATCTTGGTTGTTACGCCTCTGAGGATGGTTACTTGATAATTGAAATGCATAATCTATTAGGAAAATATAAAATATGTGTTTAGCTGTTTTTTATTATTATTTAACAACAGTTTATTTCAAATAAATAGTGAATAATAAAAAGGTTTGATCCTACATTTTTAAATAACATTTGGCTGTAGTTCATGATCTAGGAAATTTGAAAAAAACATATTTTTGTGAATTTAAAAATAGGTATGTTTATATTGGGAAAAAATTATTAAATTTTTTTTTTTTAATTTCAAGGAACTCTATATAACCGTTCTTATGCTTAGGCTTAATGAGAGGTTTTCAGACCTATAGAAAAAAGTAGTCCGTACTTGAGACAGTTGCTTAAACTGTCGTCAAATCTAGCACCTTTCCAAATTTCCCACGATAATGTTATGAAATTATGACAGTTTTTCATTAAACAATCCATTCTCTATAATGGGTTCGAGAAAAATTTCAAATCGATGTACAGTATTTATAAACCCCTAAATGTTGCTCGCATTACTAGTTTGTCAGTTGAAGGCGTGAAGTGGGGTGACAGGGATTCCTAAAGTTGAACATTGTGCTTGATGATTGCTTACCAAATATTTTTACAAGGAAGATCTATACCCTGAAGACAAATTAAATCTACTTTTTGCCTTTTCAGATATTTAAATTTATAATAAAATATTACACCTGCACCTAAACCTATTTAGGGCAGCCTACGAGTATTTAGCATAAGCCGATATTACACTGCTAAAGCAGAATAATGTTCCTAAGAAATTTATATAAGGATTCTTCGAATTCATTCTGAGTTCCTCTCCGATATGTTAGACCTTGTTGTTGAGGCCTACTCCTCGCTCTTGACGCAATACTCGACCATACTCTTTCATGTCTTCCTATTATCCATGCAAAGATTTTATGACTTTATAGCACGGGCATCCCAATACTCCACACGCGCATGTTAGATGTAGGTGTCGGCGAGATACACGTTGGAGTTTTTTTATGGGTATTGTACAAATATATTAATTTAACAGCTGTAAGTTTACTACCAACTATCTTGGAATTTTAATATTTAAATTTCCTTGTGAGAACTTGAAATTAATATAAAATTTGTTATAAACTAGCCGATTTAGACATTTTCAAGTCTGTAAAAATTAATTAATTCTATTGGGGGGAGGTTAACTGCCAAACACCCCACACTTTGGCCCTGATTTCACCTTTTTAATTATTTTAATGTACATTATTACACTGTTTATTTAAATACTGTATATTTTAACACTAAACACTTTTAAATGTTTTAAACTTGCCTATAGTAGCACTTACTTTGCTTGTTGATGACGGCCGTTTCGGGAGATGTGTCTCTTTGTCAACTCGGAGCGTAACTCTAAGGTTAAGTTACCTAACTATTGAGTTACGGTCCGAGTTGACAAAGGGACACATCTCCCGAAACGGCCGTCCTCAACAAGCAAAGTAAGTGCTACTATAGGCAAGATTAAAACATTTAAAAGTGTTTATTGATTACTAGTAGCTCACGCGAAGATGGAATCAACAGATTTTAACACTATTTTGCCAACTATCTGTTTCAAAAGCATTCCTAGAGCTGTCACCTTTTAGTACTACATTACGTACACAGATGTTCTGATACAATAAAGAGGATATCATTTACAAGCATTTTTATTAGGACATAATTTCACTTTAGCTCAAGGCAGTAACAATACGCCATTGAAAATGCCTTATAACGCAAAATCTGTAGGTGATAGCAATACATTTACTACAGACAAAACGTTCAGAAATGATTAGGGAAAAATATGTTATCAATGTAATTTCTGTGGCATCAAAATTGTTCCCACACATATTGTTAAATACAAAGGATTGTATGTCTCCAGATAGAGAAGCATCGTGCAATTTATACCGATCACTTTATTAAGTGGTGAAACATCACTACTTTTCATGATATTCCGTAAGAAATTGACAAATCCTAAATAAATTTGTTACACATGAAAATGGAATTATACAATCTCAGCTTATCAGTAGTATGGGTTTCGATGCATTTACCAAATTGTAGAGTAACATTTTTTATCTATACTTGTCAGTGTCATGTGCGACTAAAGAAACCGTTTGCCAGATGGTGACGGATCGCCCTGCCAGATATAGCGTTAATAAAACTGCTTTGTAACCAATTTCCAACATATATTTGATTAAACGGGCTGATGTTCTGGTATACCGAAATTTCAGGTATGTTTGTTCCTTTATAATACATTTAGATGACAAAAATTGTAAGAACGTTTTAATTATTTTATTTAATTAAAAATAATGTTAATCTACCAATGTAAGTTAGTCTTTGGTCTAACTAAGCTTACATACAAACTTCGATTCCAATCAGATATGAAATTTATGATTTTAAGTTTATAAGATGTAATAGGAAACTGTTTTTATTTCAAATAAATGTAACCTTAATATTTCCCTTAACTTTACCAGCAACAAAAAGGTTAGAAAATAATTCAATTTATACTTTATTACTAATAACATTGTGAATGAAATAAGATGGCATGAATATATTTGGCTACTTCCAGATATGAAATTTCTGCAGGTCATTAAACTTTATTCAGTAAGCTAATCATTTTGTTGTGGTTTCTGGTAATCAACCAAACGAGGTTATTAACACAATAAAATCAAGAGGAGCGCAATAGTTATAGATAAGCCTGTGCGGCGAAACGGATGTGAGCCTCAGCAAGTGTAAACTAGTATTTTTCTTTGAATAATTCAGTGAAAAGGCAAGCTGTCATCAATAGACCGCTATAAAAATTATATATTTTTGTTTTTTAAAAATGAAAAAACCAATTCGTGAGACAAAATTGTCGCAAGAAAGATGGGAAGTAGCTATGTGTAAACAGTGAATTTTCTGCTTTTAGCGTATCCGATTCAGTGCTTGAATTATCTCGCTTCCGGTCCCACCATCGACCAAACCCTTTGTTAGGTTTGCGCATCAGTAGTACGTTCGGTTCCTTCCGTCTTTTTGCAGAAGTCGACATTGGTCTCGTCCTTAGGCTTCTGTCTTATACCTGATACCACGATTGCTTTTGTATTGTTAATAGGTAAGCCCAACTGTGCGTTATGCTGTTTTAATTTCTTAATAGATATTTTAGATAGTGATTATAAGTGATAAGTGTTAGTAATCGGTAACTGTTATTAAAATACATATATAATAAGACAATACGGTTTAGCAAAGATCGATGTAAACAATTTTAGCGGTAGTCAATACCCAACGCTAATACAGTCTCTAACTTACAAGCTTTACTATTTCTAACCATGAATATCATAACTGGGTGTGTGAAAGTAAAAGTTTATCGAAGATTTTTGTTAGCCTTGTCTTTTGTTTTTAATCATCGAATAAAAATGTTTTACTTGTAAATGGTTTTTCTAATTTAAGTGGACTTACCAAGTCAGCTGAAAGTCATGAACAATCAGTAAGTCATCTTTAATCTGTATTAGATCTGTATAATTTTGGGACGCAAAGAGTTGATGAAGGCTTAAATAAAACTTTAAATATTAATAATACTTAACAAAATCAGAAGTTGAAAAGGAATCGTGATATTTTAAAGCGCTTAATTGATATTACGATTTCTTAGCTAAACAAGAACTTCAGTTTTGTGTATATGATGGAAAAAAATAGAGAAAGTTATATTGAAACGTTAAATTTGTAAAGAATATGAGATCCCATATAAAAAGGTATTTTGAATCGGCTATTGTATTTAAAGGTGATGTACAAAATGAACTTATTGATATGATGAGAGATAGGCCCTAATATGAGTGAAACAGTTGTTAAAGAAACTAAACAATCTGATTTTGCTGCTGTTTTGCTTGAAATACCATCTGACATAAGAAGCAGGAAACAGTTGTCCAGGTATGTAGCCTATATAAAGGAGTTGTGCCAAAAAATGTACATTTTCTGACGTAAGTACGGTTTATTTCATCATGTAAAGAATATTTTAAAATCATATGAATTAGGCAAAAAAATTGCTGCTCAAACTTACGATGAAGGAGCAGTGAAAGCAGATCAAAAGTGCCAGAGCAGTACCCAATGAGTGTGTTTACTCGCTGTACACACGTTTTAAACTTAGTCTTGAGTCAAAGAATGAATAAGATCTCCGAATCCAATTTAAAAATTTTTTTAAAAATATTTATACGCAATTTCAACATTCAATTTCCATTCTAGCAAGTGGACATTCGTTGTTCAAGTGTACCTAGAAAGTTGACCCCATACTTTACACCTTCTAGATAGTGTTTCACTTCCCAATTTGTTAATACAATAGAAACTTATCGCAAAGATACAGTAGAATTCCTTTTCCATATTTATGAAAATATTGAAGATCAGTGAAAAGTAGCTGACGTATGTACTGCATACAGCTTAATGCAGTTTTTACAAAATGTTCAAATTGTATTCTTATGAACACTTTTTCACCCTTATTTCCCCAAACTGATGTTATTTTCAGAATACAGGACAGTGGCCACATTGGTGTTTTAACTTGTTTGAATGCCATTCTAGAATTTAAAAAAACACTTGAAAACTAACCGAAAAGGTTTTGTTAACTGTGTTAGTTGGAATGAAAATTTGGCTATCAAATATCTTTAAAAAAAACTGACGATAAACACTGTACGCACTGTGATAAAACAGGTTTTAAGCCAGTTTGGGGAAACAGTTTTTATGGTGGATTCCCCATCTTTTTCTTAAAAACGGGAACAAAACGAAATTGACAAAATATTGACCACTGAAAAGAGACTTAGAATACTATATTACGAAATCATAGACAATCTTTTAGGCCACTTGAAAACACGCTCCTCGACATTAGAAAATTTTAAGTTTTTTAATCTAGAACTACACGTACAAGAGAGACACACAAAGAAAAGAACAGCTTAATATGGCTTTAGCACGATTGAAAAGTAGCTCTTGGAAATAATTAAAGCTGAAGAAGACTTTTATCTTTATGATACTGTGATCCAAAAGCTCCCTTTGAAAACTCGAAGAATCAAATAACGTTGTACAAATAACGTATGTAAATAATGTTAATTTCGTTTAATAATTTGTTTTGAAATCTAATTTAAAACTAAAATATCTACTATAATGAAATATTGTTTAGAATATAAATTGCAGTCTGTAAAATATAGAAGAGCCCTGTGCGCTCAGGCTGCCCAACGATCGTTAATTCTAGTGTCAACTGTCCTCTTACTGCTTATCCTGGCTTATTTATTCGCAAAATTATCAATAAAACTAGTTTCATTGAAATGAGAAATTAAAAAAACAAAATGGTACCAAACACAAAACCATTGTATTAGAAGTCAATCGTATAGGGTTTTATATAGAGTTAATATATTATTATATTATTTATCAAAATGCAGTTCAATTGATTTCCTAATAAAAGTGTTTCGTGTTTAGTGTCGTTATTCTTTTTTTGTTTGTATTTCTTATGTATCAGACTGGAGTTACGGTCTAAGTTGATAATGGGACACATCACCTGAAACGGACGTTTTCAACATTTATAAAAGTAAGGACTACTATAGGAAAGTGGGACATTTCTACAAGTAATTTTTTCTTTTATTAAAAAAAATACATTTTCTTGAAATCTTTTTGAAATAAATAAAATAACATTTGTTGATTCCATCTTCACGTGAGCTACTAGTTATCACTAAACACTTTTAAATGTTTTAAACTTGCCTTTAATAGCACTTACTTTGCTTGTTGAGGACGGCCGTTCCGGGAGATGTGTCCTCAACAAACAAAGTGCTACTATAGGCAGGTTTAAAACATTTAAAAGTGTTTAGTGAAATAAAATATGTTTTCCTTTTGAAATACAGAAAAGGTAACTAGTCTGGTAGGTAAGTTCTTGCTTGATCAAGAAGTACAAGGACTTTTGACATGGTATTATAAGGGCCAGTTAGTAGACTGAGGCCACAGCACTGTTCCAAAACTTTACAAAATATACAAAAATGTAGTTTAATATTACTAAAAGTTTTGCTATCTTACGGCAGAATATTCGTTACATTTTTGTAGAGGTATTGCTGACCGACCGGCTCGCTATTTGCGTCAGAGAAGACTAGATGAATTAATTACGCTTCACTACTAAAAAAATTTTTTTACTTTACTGCTAAAATAAGAATAGATTTTTAGTAAGAATACATATTTATTAGGAGACCATTTCGAACATTTTATTCAATTTTATAGACACAAGAACAAGTTCGAAGACATAGCATTGATGTGTACCTAGAAAACCGAATCATAGACAGGGCTCTACATATATTATCGTGAGTATAAAAATTTTGTGTTCTATAAATTATAATATATAGTCAAATCAAGAAATTGTGTGTTTTGTTCCACAAACTTTATTTGATATGCTAAGTTTAGTCTACTTCACTTCCTAAAAATTACATTGTTTTTTACTGTATTAAACAATATTTTACTATAAAGTAAAAAATAATAAATTTTTAATAACTCTTTAACATATTAACGAATAATACGAGTAATAACGAATATATAGGTCAATTATATATATATATATATATATATATATATATATATATATATATATATATATATTAAATATGGTGATATGTTTTCTTGTAATATAGTTAATAAATTAAAAATATTTCAAATACAAGAATACTTGTAATATATATATATATATATATATATATATATATATATATATATATATATATATATATATATATATATATATTTCCCACGCTGAGGGAAATAAATTGGCTAATGTGGGGAATCAGACGGGTCAGAAAAGAATTGCTTTCTTGCTTTTTTGACAAATTTATATTTTTCATTAGTATCACTCTTGTAAATAACTAATTGATCTCTCGAAGCCAGAAATCTGCTAAGAACTAGAAAATGTATGCAGTAGGTGGTATACCTAGAATTATTATAATTTTATCCCATCTTCAACTGGAACTACTAGTTTACACTAAAACACTTTAACATGTGTCATTGTTTTCACTTGCATATAGAAGCACTTACTTTGTTTGCTTAATGATAACGGCAGTTTCCATAGATGAATCTCATTGTCAACTCAGAGAATAGCTGACCTCTTGGTAAGGTTGGGGGCAGGTTAGAATAGGGATATAAATAATACCACTGTCCTAACCCACCTCTAGCCTTACTCAACATCTACCCTAACATGATCAAAATAAGTAGCCAGCCACGGTCTGAGTTGAGAATTGTATATTTCTAGCAAAATAGTCATCGTCACAAAACAAAGTAAGTGCTACTATAGACAAGTATGACCTTTAGTTGGTACTTTCTATGTTCACACAGAATATATGTTTTTGTCTTTATGCCCCCGTTATGTCTAAAATAATATGTAATATAAAAGCTATATAATATTCAAAGGTAGTGCCTAAATAAGGCAGAAATACAATTTTACTCCTCTTTAATTGGTTCAAATACTTTTGAGAAATATACTATTGTTCTAAAAGGAAAGGAATAATATTTCAACTAATTGCAACCTCCTAATTATCTCTTCTCTCATGTAAATTTGGCAGATCAAGTTCCATGAATGACATGATATTTATGATTTAATAAAATATTACATCTAACTTGTAATACGCATCATGGAGATAAAATTACAAAGGCGTTACTTTATTAACCTTGACTCTTTTGACACCGTATCAGTGGCTGTGGCTAGTGACTTATAAAAATAACATAACCTAGATATTTAAGTTCGATGATTTATACGAGTCTTTTATACGATGTTTATACAGATTGAAAATATCATTATGAAAAATAACTAGTAATTATTTCATAAGAGACATATGATTTTATGAAGGTGAGTAATGAACCTAAGTTTTAAGTTTATCGTAGTCAAGTTGACTTGTTACATTATTGATATTATCTTCAATTATTGTTTATTAAAATAAATAAAATTAGGTTACAGTTTGGATTCTGTTGTTTCAATTTTTATGGCTAATTGTTTTACTTATATTAAAACTATTTTATTTTGATATTTTACTCAGCACATTTAGAAATATTTAAGATAATAAATAATTGTCATGTTAGGTTATTGAGAACAAGCATAACATAAAAATGTTTACATTGTTTTTAAATTGAGCGTTGGCTTCAGGGAATACTTGTCAAATACTGTATTAACATTTTTATTTCGTTTCACATATGTTATTCTAAAGAACATTATAAACAAGAAAGATGTGACTCCACATGTCAGGAACCATAAATAGTGGTTCAAATTTGAAAAATTCAAACATAACATGGATCCACAAACACATTAAACTGTATGCTGTGAATTTTTATTATAAAATGAAGTACAATTTTATTCTCCTTTAAGTTATTATATTTGTATTTTACATTGTACTGACAAAGTATCCAGTTGACAGGTTTAGTTATTAAAAGATCTGATAATTTTATGTTCATATGCAGCAACAGTTTATCATCATATGCAGCAATATTATATCCAACAATTATTTTCTTCTTATTTTTAACCAAAACTATAACATAAGTTTTTGTTATTTGTAATTTAGTTATATGAATAAAAATTTCCATGTTAACAGTGTATAATCCACACAAAAAAACTACAATTACATCTACCCCTACAGAAGAAAAATGCCTTCTTCATGGATATTTTAATGTTTTCCCGAACTAATGTTAAAGTGATTAATTAAAAATCATATAATTAAAACCACAATACTTAATATAATTTAGAACCTTATGCACTTTAATTTAGAACCTTATGCACTTTTCAGTTTATATGGTAACCATCTTCAGGGTTTTTAACTGAATACTTTTTTACCAACATAAACTTTAAGCTTTATACCATTATTTAAAAAATTCTAATTTTAAATATTTGAAGAATAGCCTATGACTTTTCATTCTAAAAGTGACCCTAAGTAAAGAAGATAATTCAGACCAATTGAATCGTCAGCATTTTTTCAACCTAGTTTTTAATTTAAAAATGTCCTAATAATTTGTTTACACAAATATTGAAATTTATTATTTTTCAAATGACTTTTCTAATATGTAATGTAGAAAATTAGAATTATTTCTTGATTTTAATGTTTAAGAAAATAGCTAGTTTCATGTTTTCTACTAGTGTGATGAATTTCTTTATATTTGTTTAGTTTTCTTTACATTAGTAATTTATGTGCTATTATTATTCAGTTCTATTATTGTCATTGTCTTTTTTACTTGAGAAAAACAAGATATAAATACTAAATACTTATAGTATTCTACTTCAGAGCAGGAGAAGAAATTCAAAAAATAAGTGTGGTTAAAGATTTGCCTTCACTCCTCGAGGAAGATCCAGCGGGATGTCTTCAGAGAGTTATTCCAAGAATACAGCAGGTAAAGGATTAAAAATTGTTTATAGTTTTGTGGAATATAATTTAGTTTTAATATTATTTGGTTCCATCCTTAATTGAACTACTAGTTTTACATTAAAACACTTGGACATATATGTTATGTTACACTTGCCTATGGTTACACTTACTTTTTTTTTATTATTGAGGACAGCCATTTCAGGAGATGATCCTATTTCAGCTCAGAACAATATGGTAAGTATAGGGAACTACACCACTATAGTTCCCACTATAGGGAACTGTTTGTAATATAATTGTTCATGTGTTTTAGTATAATTTATTTTTGATAACAATAACCTTTAAAAATTTATAAATAAATTTATTTACAAAAAAGTTATAACTTAGTGCCTAAATAATTTCTAATACTTTTTAATACTTAACTTTATACTGCTTGACCTTTTTTAATGAAACAGTTCTCATATTTTTCATGATCATATCCATTATGAATTATCCTTATAAAAGAGTTTTTATTTGTTTTTTAAAAATTTTTTTGCGGAATTGATAAAGCCTTTTGAAACTTGATCAAGTAATTTTTCAGTGTCATAAGCCTTTTCTCAAATTAATTGTCCATTAATTGGCACATTGTTAGGTGTGACATTAACAAACCACGAATGAACTGCCTTGTCTAAATAATCATGTCATGCGCTGTGAATTTTCTTTCCGTCCAGGTTTAAGACTACAGTCAGACAACACCTTGACTAAGATTTTTTATAGTCTTTCAAAAAATGTAGTTAATGTGATTCCAAAATCTTTATCTGTATTTACTTTCTTCCTGCCTGAATCAACACTTTTTATTATGTCGAGTTTGTCTTTAATGTCTTTTCATCCCTTGTATCTCCATTATGAACTTATACACTATAGATACTTATTGCACATGTACTGCTTACTGTAGTGTATTATACAATTCTTTACAATGAAACAGGTCGTGCAAGTAATTTATGTTTCTTTTCAAATACGGCAATTAACATGACTCTTTAGAAACCGTAATTAAACTTTTGTAGTTGTAAAAATATTTCATTATACTGAGATTTACATGTTAAAATGTTTTGTTTAAATAGACTTTGTTACACTCATATTCATATGGCATTCAAACAAAACACAATAGAATATTCATTATACTGAAAATTGTTATATTGTTATTCATTATAATGGGATTTTACCTGTAATTTAGGCTATACCATACTGGGAATAGTCTATTCTATTGTCTTTAATCATAATAACAGGTCTTGTTGAGCATATCAACTGCTTATTTGGTTCAAGTCTACTGAATTATAGTTTTAAAAACATCTAACATTGAAATTAGGGAAGAGTATCAGTTTAGATGTGAAATTACACGTTCTAAATGGGTTTAATAAATATTTAAACCCAATTTAAAAAAAAAACCCCTCAAGGGTGGTAAACAAGTAAGAAACATTACAATACTTTCAAATGTTATTATTTGTGATGATGTAATCATTCAACTTGATATATCACTGTTTTGTTTAGCGCTTTTTATAGCGGAACACATCTACACCACTAAACGGGATATTACTTTCATTTTTTTTGTATCCATATATAAAAGAATTGAAATATTCATATTTTGTAATCATAGATTTTTAAACTTGTAAAAAAAATTTTTATAAGATTCTAAAACTATATAAAAGAAAATATTTCTGTTATTATTGATTTGAAGATGGCTATCTTTAAGTTTATCCAAAATCATATTAGAAATAATAAACCATTAGCTGATCACAATAGGATTAAATAAAATTAGTATTATTGCTGTAATTTTACAATCTTATATTGAACCACTTGACATTTAGTTAGTAGATATTATGTTTTTTAATATTATATTGGCATTATTAGTAAATTGTTATTTCTTCAGACTCTCCCTTCTGGAAGTACAGAATACAACATGGCAGCATGTACAGCTGTGCAAAATATTGCACAGCAGAGTCTGATTTCACCACAGAACTTCACAAAAACGTTTCTTCAAGTTATACTTAACTCTGTGGAAAGTCAAGATACAGGTACATCTGAACATTTTACTTTGAACAAATGATGTTTTTCAATCAAAGTTTGCAATGACTAAAATGATAATAATTATTGTAATTATATAACTATAACAATAAATATAATATGAAGAGTTTATTACATTCAGCTATTAATTATGCCAACAATATTGTTGTGTCATAACTTATAATCGTAATAAAATTTATAAAAAGAATGTATAAGGAAGTAGATAATAATGTTAAACACTACTAAAAACTTGAGAAGTTCGTGTTTAGTCCTTTGCTAAATATCTTTTTTTATTTATTTTTTCACATTCCCAACATAGGTTTATGTATTACAAAAATATTATATCTATTTTTTTCAAAATTTGTTACAGATATTATTTTAAAAAATAAAACCATTTCTCTGTGAATTTTTTTAATAAAGAAATTCAAGTCACTTTAATCTCCACCTGATTGTGTTGTATGTAGCTACTAAGTATAAAGTTCTACATTTTTTTTTAAACATGCTTTCCTAAAAGTAGCATTACTTGATGTTAGAAGTCATTTAATATTTATTTTTCTTGTGAGTATTTGTCCATATTGATCAGTGAAACTAAAATATTTTATCAACAAATAATGACTTGCTGAAAGTATATTTATTTTTTATTGCAGATAAAAAATGAAAGGTGATTAATTTTTTTTATGGCTCATTTTGTTTATATAGGTATTGTGTTTTGTATTACAATTAACACTTATACCGAAACACCGGTCTCACAGGCACTAAGGGAAATTTATTTATATAATTGTAGCTACCCTGGGTGCGTGGCAATGCTGGCCTTTACAATAGCTACCTCCCTCCCCTCCCCTAACACATGGTCAATGGTCGTTTAGTTTGGTTTGATCCTCTGAACTTGACGTGTTGTCTGTCAAAATCCTACCAGCCTGTGAGATCGTGTGTTTCTGTTGCCGTATTTCGCGTAGGGGTCTGAGGTACCAGGTGTTTCGGTTACTGCATATAGGGGTATATGAGACCGGTGTTTCGGCTGATGTATTCTTTATTATATTTCTTTTTAATTTTTAATGTTGCTAACTAAAGTGCTAAAATGGCTTGCCAGAATGTTTTCTCAAAGGATCCCGACTACAGCAACACAATTAGTGGACTGTTAAACAAAGACAAAAGTAATGTTATTAACGATCCAAGTAGTAGTGATGTAGACGACTCAGATGCTGATCCTGATTATGTGTTGTCTGGAGAGGAATGTAATGAGTGATCTGGGAAACTTGGATGATGATAAAGACCTTCTTTTACGGGAATGAAAATGTTTTACTAGATACTGGACAAGACGACTTGCCAGAGTATTTCATGGAAAGAAGGAAAAAAACAACATGGTCCTCCCAATGCTTGGAAAAGCAAGCCTACTATAAATTTAGTCAGAACCCTAGCACGCAATATTATTCGTACTGGCTTACCAGGAGTAAGAGGCTGTGCAAGGCGATTAGGTAACAACCTTTATAAACAGATGTATGGGGGCTTTTGTTTGAAGACAACATTATGTAAATAATAGTAGAGAATACTAATGTAAAGCTCTAAAAAGTACGGCCACAACTCAGTGATGAAACAAAAAAAAGTATTTACAGGGATACTTGCATTGAAGAGGCAAACGCTCTTATAGGTCTGTTTGTTTTATCATTGGTGTTACGATCTAATGATGAAAAGATTCAGTCACTGTTTACCAAAGACTCTTGCACCCGCCCAATATTTCCTACTGCAATGTCTGAAAAGCGTTATGAAATCCTCACATCTTGGCTGAGATTTGATGATTGCAACACAAGGGAGGAAAAACGAAAAGATGACAAGACTGCAGCGATTTCACAAATGTTTTATAAATTTGTTTTTATTTTGTCATTATATAAGTTTATATTAGTTATACATGTATTTTATTTTGTAAAAAGTCAATGCCATTTGTATAATAAAACATTTCTAGAGATATCTGTCTGTTATTGCACTTTAAATTCTCAATGTAAAGGCACAGGGTAAAATAGCGGTCTCTGAGACCTGGTGTTTCCGTTAGTGTTATAATAATAATGTTTCGGTATAAGTGTTAAAATATATATGTTTTTTCCATAGTCATAATTTATTAGTGTTTTCAATTTTTCATAATATAAATAATTTTTAAAGTTCAAACTTACTAATGTAACAACTTCACCATTAATTAAAGTAATTTTAGTTGAAATTTACTGAGACAAAGTTTACAACTGCACTTGACAACTGTAATAAGTGTTTATAATGGTTAACTCTACACAGTTCCCTTATTTATAATGAACCAAACTACTTGTCCCCATCAAGAACACTGCAGCCTCTATTCTTAACAATGCTTTGCCATGCTCCCGGGGTAAAAGCCAGAAGTCTTATACATAACATTAAAACAAATCCTTGTACATTAAATTTCTAAGAAAGGAAAAAAATAGTGACCAACTCAAAATTGTATATAAAAATTTTAACCTTACTTTAAAAGTTAAAACAGAATAAGACCTCTATCACAATTATAATTAAATCTCTGGATTATATTTACTAATATATAAACTTTCAAAACTATTCAACAGTCTATTGCTCCTAACATTCTTAATTAATTTGATTAATTAACAACTAAATAATGATTAGTTTCTAGTACATGAGCAGCAATACTTTACTTGTCTAACCTTTTGTATTTTATATCACTAATATGGTCTTTAAATCTCGTTAATACATCTCTTCTTGTCTGCCCAATGTACATTTAATCACAATCTTACAATTCACTTTGTAAATCCCTAATTTATCTAATGTTTCTATCTTATAATTTACTAAGGCCTGATAAGCTTTTAAAAGTATTATGATTTTTATATGCAACTTTTAAATTAACATTCTTAAAAATTCATTCCAATCCTTCATTTAAAATTTTATCAAAAGGTAAACTAATGAATTGGCTTTTCTCCTGAATTTCCAAAGACAATGTTAAATTATACTCTAAAATTCATATTCTTTTGCTTCCTAATAACATGATCAATAATTTTAGGTTCATAATCATTAAATTTTCCTATACTCTTAATCTGTCCTAATTCAATTTTAAAACATTTTCTATCCAAAGGTATGTTAATCAATCTATTTACTAAACAGTTAAAAGCTGCGAATTTGTGTTGGTTACAGAAATTTAAATCTTGCAGAATGAATCTATTTTTAGATGTTTGCTTTCTATAAATGTAAAATTCTATTTTATCGCTATTTCTAATGCAAAAAACACCAAGAAACTGTGAATGTTTTACTTTTTTGATCTCATAAGTAAATTTGATGTTAGGATGTTGATCATTTTATAGTCTTTAAAAACTGATCTATTTGAAATTCCGTTCTGCTATAAAAAGTAAAAGACTGTTTCCCAAGACTGTGGCATCTTTTTGTTTTATAAATGTTCATAAGACTAGAATAAAAATATTTGTGGTTAGAGGTTTGTTATGTGTATTATTTATTCATAATAAACCACAGCAAATTATTTCAAGTAATTATTGTTAAAATAAGATCACTAAATATATTGAAAAACAAGGTAGAAGATAGTATTTTAAAAAAACAATAGCTACAATACAATGTACAACACAACACAGACAAAATAATAAAACTCAAGCACTGGTATAAATAAACTAAACTATATAGGCTACTAAATTGTATATTGAGCAAACAGGCTCTAGTTTTCAACAAAGTTTCAAAAACTACATACACTCAATTAAAAATAGTTCTCTCTCCTCTTTTGCTAGCCATGTATAGATAGATAGATAAGAACTAGAGATAAAGAAAGAGAGATGTGTAAGAACTGAAATATTTTGGGTAGCACCACTAATTTTTTAAAATTTACAGTTGCTGCTGATGCTTGGCTTTCTACTTTACTTGATGTCATTGATGTTCTACCTTCAACTATCCTCCAGACTGAGGTGAGAATGTACAAAATGTTTGTTGTATGTGAAAAATGTTTTTGTGACAAAAGGACAAGTAATTTAATCTTTTTGTAGTTATGATATTATGTTTTTTACTATTACATCAGGAGTGTCAAACTGGTATTCTTGTGCTGCATATAACTGCAAAGTAATTTTTTGTCCTAAGATTCCCTGAAATAAAACTATAGCAGAAGAATATGTTATGTAGAAAATATCATTGCAAAAATACCATAATCTCAGTTTTGTCATGTTTTAAATTAATTTTCGTTATGCTGCTTTTACATAACGCATGCACTATATATATTATAATGACAATATCACTTTAGGCTGAGCAATACAGTTTACACAATTTTATGTTAAAAATATAAGTTATAGCTCTCTAGATGTTGCTGTTACTTGGGAGCAGCACAAACTAGCATTTATAGAGAGATGCCCTTAAAATTCTTTATCAGTGATTCAACACATCATGTTTGTCAGATGTACAACAGTTTGTGATTTTGTTAATTAGTTACCGGGAAAGTCTATAACTCTCCTTGAATCATACATCTCTTCCATATGCCCAGAACAATGTCTCTTTTACCATAATTTTGACCTAGTTTTATCTTAAGGCTGGTAGTGCAAGCAACATGTCTCAATCAAAAATTGTATTGTCTATAACTACTATTTTAACATATTTTCCATTAAAGCTGGCAGTTCTGCAAATACCTAAATAATTCAGGTCGGCAAACATATTCCTGAATGAGCTTCTTAATCATTTTGATATCTAATTTAATACTACAATATAATTTATTATACTCTCTCCACTTCATTGGAGGCATTAAAAAGCATGGGGGGAGGGGGTAAATGACATTCTTATTATTAAAAATAAATGAAGATTATAGTTTAAAGCTCATGACAAATCACAGGTTGGTTATAAATATATTCACAACTAGACCATGGAACTACTATGGTTAAAGATTCATTTATTCTGCTTTCCCACCACATTTCCTATATATTGGTATTTGAAGTATATTTTCAGTTGGTTTGGCCAATCTTTAGTACAGGCTAGGGTCTGGTCACAAAGTGGCTTAAGAGGAAGTGAACTTGGGAAATGTTTTTTTTTTTTTTTAATTGTTTCTATTAGCTCAATCTCTCTCTTGTTATATATCTTGTACAAATTTTCAATCATAATTAAGATAGGTTTTAATCCATCCAATCAAGTTCAAATACATTTTTTAAAATCTGAAGTGGATGACAATTGATGTTAATACAGTTTTTTTTCAAATATTTATTCAATAATTATATTATACAATTTCTGGGGTCATGCCGGATTTGAACCGAGAATCTTCATGTTCAAAGTCTAGCGCACCTTGGCAATGTGCCAACTTTCCAATACCTATTCTCCCCATATGATTCTTGTCAAAACCTCAGCAATGCGCCAACTTTCCAATACCTATTCTCCCCATATGATTCTCGTCAAAACCTCTATTGTACAACCTTAAACGGTTGCCATAATTACCGCACAATATCATAAATAGTGCTCTAGGGTAACTAAAATAAAAATTTTCTCTGTTAACCTCAGTAGGAATTTAATGTAAAATTTTTTTTTATATTGTTATAAATAAAAATACTGTAAATAATAAGTAAGGATTTATTAAAAATTCCATACTGGTGTATTTTTAAATTATGTAATAACTATATATTTGTATTTTTTAAATAATAATTTATGTCAAACTTTAAATCTGTACTTTTAGTGTGTAGACTGTTTGATAGACTTTTTGTAGACTGTAGACCTACTGTTTGATCAGTAAGCATAGCCATAAAATACATAGTAGCCTTCCGAAAATACATAAACAAGGTAATTTGGTGAGACCAATTGTCTCAGGAATTGATTCACCAACTTATCTTCTATCAAAATGGTTGACAATAACTTTTGGAAAGTTAAAATTTAATACAAATTCATGCTCAGTAAAAAATACGAGAGCCAAAATAGCCTTAAAAATCTTTTAGGTAACCCAAAAGATAAAATAGAAACATTGGATAAGTCAGAGATTTATAAAGTAACTTGTAATTCATGTGAAAAGATTTATATTGGTCAAACTAAACGAAAAATTTCTACTAGATTCAAAGAACACATTAGTCATATAAAATTTCAAAGGCCAGAGAAATCAAGTGTAGCTGAACATATCTTAGAAACTAATCATAACTTAGATATAAATAACCTTAAATTAATTAAAAATGTTAAATCAAAAAATATGTTAAATAGTTTCGAAAGTATGTTTATTAATAAATATAAAACTAATAAATTATTAAATTCTGACAAAGGGCCTATCCCGAATTCCCAATTGTATCTATTAGTTAAGAGATAGTTATAGTTTTTAATTGTTAAATGTGTAAATTTAATAATTACTGTAAAATTAAAAATAATGTAACGGTAACTCCTTCTGTTAGACCAGACCTAGTTGTTACTCGTAACATGATTGGTCGGATAGTGTAGGAGGCGTGGCCAAGGAGTTCCCGTTGCTTATAAATACGCATAGGTTTAGCTGTAAGTTAGTTATTTGTAAAAATACCTCTGAAGATGATTACTTTGTAGTCGAAATGTACATAAGGTTAAAATAAAATTTGTTGAATTTGTGGTGAGAGGTTGTTTTAATTAATATAAACATTTACGCCACAGTTTCTTTAAGTTGTTGATAACTAATAGAAATAAATGAAGTAACCTTACTATAATTTTAGTTACTAGTTATAAAGTATAGTTTAGCTCTAACCATTGATGGTATTATAATAAATGATAACCTTTTAATAAATGAATTTATTGTTAGTCTCTGTTACTTTTATTATTAAGTAATTAATATAACCTGTTTAAAATGTCTGTTTAGGTATTTCCAGTATTTGCTAGTAAAGCTCATATATCAAAACCTGTGCGAGTCCGTATCATAAGCTGTAGAGTACTTGGACGCCTGGCTGCTCTTCTTCCATCTCCAGTGTAAGTGTAACTTCAGTAAGCAGTTTTATAATGAATATTATACTATTTGATTTTAATGTTTTTAAAATAAATCTAGGCTAGGGAAAATATTTATTCACAGTCAAATAGTAAACCTCAGTTTATACTTATATAAATTAACATACATTAATATATAAATACTTGCCTATAGTAACCACTGAAATTGCGGTCCAAGTTGATAATGAGACATATATTCTAAAATGGCTACTGTAGGTATTTCCTAAGTAATAGCTCCTAAAGTAAGTGCTACTGGAGGTAGTTGTATACATATTAATATATGATAAAAGTGTAAACTAGTACCTTAAGTTGAAGCTGGAAACACATTGTTTTAACTTCTGTTTCTTGTTATGTACAGAGTTACAAAAGATATTCTGCCTGTCATCATATCTTTGTGTCAAGATCCGTATGGAAAAGTACGAGCATCCATGTGTCAAGAGCTTCCATGTATATCTCAACTCGTTGGTCAAGACTCAAACAAATATTTATTAAACTGTATTTTAGATTTGGCCAATGACGAGGACAGTTCTGTGAAAGAAGCCTCATTAGACTCTATAGCTCAGCTTATACCATTTATTCCACTTTGTAAGTATACTTTATTTTTTTGTAAATCTATTCATTTATCCCTCTTTATACAATACAGGATCAACTTCAGACAAAAATAAAACTGTGATAAGATTTCTCTTTCTTACCTAAAAACAAGAAGACTGTAAGACAATCAATTTTGATATGTTATATATATTTTTACTTATGGAGTGGATGTATATTATCTATATTTTGAATTGTATTTAACTCTATGGAGAGATAACATAAAATTAACTTTTTTTTAACAAAAAAACATTTATTTGTCATAATTTATTGTTGAAACTAGTAAATTTTAAAAATACACTTTTCAAACCTGTAAAATTAATAAAAATTTAGTTACCTCAATGTTCATATTATTATTATATATAATGGTTAAATGTACTGTAATGGGCAAGGGTCCCTCCCATGATTTATGGCATACACATTGAGAAATACAAGTCCTTTTATGCTTTAGCAGACAAAACAGCCGTCTCGTAAATTCTAGAACCCTCTACCAGTAAAATTGATAGAAGGTTACTGCAAGTAGCAAGTCTATATACATTGAAGGATCAGTGTTTACAATGTAGTGAAGAGAGTAAATTCTTTAGTGACATAGTGACAGTGTGTGGTTCAGTGTAAGTAGACTGTAAGCGAACTTAATAGTTATTATTATATCTATTTAAAACAGTTTTTGAACTCTTTTATAAATGTTAAATTGGTGAATAATAGTTGCCATAATCATGCGAATTATTAATACAGTAGTTATTTGGTCTAAAACTGCCTTATAATATATTGAATTGCCAGTAAGAATATCATAACTGGTGTCAGAGTGTGGGGTAAGGCAATAAGTAATTATCTAAGTAAGATGCTTACAAAAAGTTGCTCAAAGTAAGATGGCTACAAAAAGTTGCTCAATGTAAGATGACTACAAAAAGTTACTCAAAGTAAGATAACTACTTGAAATGGGAACTCCTAGAGTACAAACTGGAATTAGTGTAGGTAAAATTATGCTACAGCAGCAGCTCTAAGATGCCTTTGTGGGAGCAGGAAAAGATCTGGAGATTACACGGTTTTCTGGGGCAATGAATTGGGTAAGATACTAGACAGTCTTAAGAAACATTTAATGGTAAATTTCACTGCTTTAGAGAAAAAATTAATAAAGAATTCACCTGCTTTAAGGAAAATTTTAATGAAACATTCAGCTGCTTCAAGGAATAAATTAATGGAAAATTCATCTGTTCTAAAGAATAAATTTAAAAAAAAATTCAACAGCTATAGAGAATAAATTAATGAAAAACTCAACTTTGGAGGAGAAATTAACAAATAAGTTAGAGGACTATTGTCAAAATTTAGAATATGAAGTAAGATGTTTGAAAGATAAGTTGCGGACTTTAAAGAATAAAGTTAGTGAATTAGAGAGTAAATTATTAGTTGCTAGTTACAGTATATTAGAGACAAAGTTGGCTGCCAGTTTTGAATCCAGAATGGAGGACTCACTATGAATTTTGGAAGAACGCTTAACCATACTTGAGAATAAATGTAGAAACCCTTTTATCGCCAATATGCCATTAGAGGAGATCCAAAATGGAAATCTTTCGGCGCTTACAGTTATGATGACTGGACAGAGAAATGTTCCAACATTCGATGTCTTCGGTAGGCTACAAAACCCTGTTTGAGATAGTGGCTTCGATTAATAGATAATCACCAACACTTGGAAAAGCTGAAAAAAGTCAAACCGCTTTCTCAGTTGAAATGACAGACTCAAAATTCTTCGGAAACTCTCCAAGAATTTGAAGTTGATATTGCCCGGCTAATAAAAAACACCTACCCACCAGTGACGGATAATATTTGTGAGAATTTATTGATTGAAAAATTCCTTGATGAACTTGGAGATGTCAAGACACAACAGTCAGTAAAGCTCTCCAGACACTAAACAATGTTCTCTTACAGCCCATGGAGTTTAAGGCTGTGAAGAACTCAGTTAATCACTAAGTCTGCATTCAGACTCTGTATAAATACAGAGATGAAAATACCCTCCACGATGGGCTAGTAGTAAGAATGTGTTGAACGCTTTGAAATGCTAGAAGGAAGACATTCACTGTTGAAGATGCGACGAATTGGGATCTCCTAGGAGCAAATTCTAGGCCAAATGGCCAGAGAACGGGCAACAGGAAAAACTAAAGAGGTTTGATGGGAAGAAGCAGCTGTCAACCTACTGTCAGAAGACTTCAGATAGAAGCGTTGCTGGCAAGAAGGTCAAAACTGGTACAATGAAGCTTTCTCAAAATAGTTGACATTCTTTAAAATGTATGTGTGCTTTGAAGTACATTATTTTTTTCTAAGTGATAATGCATTTTATTTAATACTAAAAGTAATTAATTAGAAAAAAATTGTATTTCAAAGCGCGCGCACATACACAACATTTAAAAAATTTCAACTATTTTTATGTCTACAAGGTACTTCTATGACTGTTGCTCAGGATACCTAATTAGGTCACTAAACAAATATCAGAAAACAATGAAAAATAATAAATACATTGGATGTAAAAGAGGACAATAATTTTTTTTCAGAACTTCATCTGACAAGATAATAAAAGCATTCAGTGGAAGGCTACAACCCAATCAAGTCAAAAAGTACACCTGCAAATCTATTATTTATACAATACTGGTTATGTATGTAGTTGTATTGCAAATATCAATGAGTAAACATACATTCTAGTGGATGATTAACAAACTGCAACCCCAGAATTTATTATATGTTTTCTGCACTTGGGCTCAGTCTGGCCAGTAATCAGGAGATAGGAATGAGTGTCTTGTGAAGTCAAAAGTACAAATTTTAATGGATTTTTGTGACTATTTTGTAAATATACATGCATTTAAATTAATATTTGAACAACATTCATCCTAAACTTAAAATGAAAATTCATTGAAAATTTTATTACATCAGTGTCATTACATCCTTCTTATTTATAACAAATATTTTGTCATTGAGTATTGCCTACTTACAGTAATAGGAAATAATTTTCTATCTTGTTATAAAAAGTTGTAGTTTGATATAAAATTTGTTTTGCAGCATCCATAAAATCTCTTGTAATCCCATTGACCAAAAAATTGTTTTCACTTTCTATCGAGGCTGAAGATGGATTAATTGTTGCAGTTGCACATTTTTTTGGCCAATACTGCATCAGACTTAAAGGTAAATCAAAATATTGACCTTACAATTTATACCTGATATACCGTAGGTGTCGTTTATTGTAATCATATTTGTCAGAAACATATTTGGTAACAATAACTTACTGCATAATCACGATGTACAGAAGTGCTGCATTGAACTCACTGTATAACAGTCGCAAGTGTTTACTATATGTTATGTAGGCCAAGCATTAAAGTAAGTAATTTTAATTCCATAACAATACAACTACATTGTAATTCAGGCACGTGGAAATCATGAGTGATTACTCACCTATTTTGCAACTCCAAACAGTTTATTTAGTATAGTAATATTTTATAATTAGGTCTTACTTGTTATATTTAGCCAGTATACTTCACATCAGATTATTTTGTTCCATTGTAGATTTCTTAAAACACTAATTGAATCTAGGATATTTTTTAAAATAAATAATGAACTATGTAAAAAAATTCATAAAACACTTAAACACAAAACTTCATCATAAAACACTTCAATCTTGTTTGCAATTCAAATTTATTAATTTTTTTGCAAAGAATTTTACAATACAAGATTATCTAATCTTCCAGTAAAATATTATTGGTAAACTGTTCATGTTCATTAATATTTTAGGAAGATATTTGGCTTTTTGGCACATTGATGGGCCATCAACTCTTGCATCTTTTTTGCAAATATTTGTAAACCATAATTTCAAGCTGATTCCACTTGTGAATCTTTCTTGGAATGATTTTTTGTGCTATCAACATTTTCATTACACTTTGATAATGACAAGATTGAGACTTTGTTCTTCAAAATTTTATATAAGAGAGGTAGCGAAACACCACATTGAGAAGCAGCATTTCTTTCACTCGTTTTTGGTAATTTACTGTATTGATCTAGAATGTCAAGTTTTTATTTAAGATTTAAATCATGTCATTTCTTTTGAGATTCAGACATTTGCTACATTTTGAAACTTCAAAGGACACCAAACTTCACCAAACAAATGAAAAAAGATCTTCCAAAATTAAATTGCATAAAATCAACTGAAATCATAAATGTAAATGAAAATAAAGAAATAAATGGTGCAGTACTGTGCAGTAGTCGTGTGAACATATGATATACGAACCGCTAGATGGACAAACAACTTACTGTACATTTTCTGAAACCTATAAGACGTGTTTGAGTAAAGTCAAACGGCTTATGAATGATATATGGATAATGAATTACGTCAAAAACAGCACTCATGGACAGTATCTCATTCACTATATCACTCAACTGATTTTTTAGAATTTACAGTACTTGGTAAAAATTTTTGTTTAGCCTGTGCTATTGAATGTATATTTTACTGCATGACAAATTAGATGATTACAATAAGCGACTCGATTACAGTGTACTTATACGATTCCATGTCTATCCTTAAGTGAAATGATAATAATAACATTTAATGTGATCACTATTCAGCGCTAACTGTATTTATTCAATTAATTAATTATAATATTCATGAATTTGTTGTCCATAATAACTGATGATACATTTACGTTAACTTTATAAGTAACATTTTTGTCAATCTCTTAATTTAAGTAAAAGTGTTGTTGAGTCAGATAGCATCAGTTTTAAAGCAAGATTTTCTGAAATTTGGTAAAATTTCCTAAAAGTGAGGTACATGATAAAATCTAAAACTAACGAATTAAAACTGTATGTACCACAAACACCGGAAAAAAACTATAAAAAACACAAGAGTGTAAATATAATTAGTAAACAATAATAATCCTGGCTGCTAATATTTAGTCTTGATGTACAACTTCTGATGATGCTAAATGTGTTAGCTAAATGTACATCAAGGTTGTATAAATATTTGTAGCCAGGGTTATTGTTTATTAATTACAACACAAGGTATATTTGAACTGTACATATTGTACAAACTTTAACAAATCTACATTGGGCAAACAGGTCACAAGTTTCAACAAGGTAAAAACAACACGTGCTCTATTAAATTTGTCACTAACACTCCTTCTGCTAACCATGTAATAAGAACAACCAATAACACAGAGATGAACTACAACTTAGAAATTCTCCACATCATCACAAAATGGCTTCGTAGATGCAAGGTAATTTTGAAATGTCCATCAAGGTTTTTCTAAATGAGAGTTTTTAATGAAGAAAAATTATTTGGAAATGTAATACTTAGGACACTCATAGGCTAACATCTTATGAAATGACATTTTACATTTTATTTCATATAATTATGAAGTTCAAAGTTCTTTCAAGTTGGTTCCAGGTATGATGGATTGGTGAAATATGAAATGAAATCATAAACATTCTTTAAATATATCTTGAAATAGAGAAATTTTGATTGATTTTGAAGCCAATGAACAATTCCACTATATTTTGGAGTTCTTGCATTTTCCCTAAACTTAAAATGTCTTCTAACCTAAAACTTTGTTTAAAAACAGTACATTTTACTAGATTGTTGACTTTAATAGGCTTCAATTTCTGTATGTTTAATTTAATACAGGAATGGCTGATAGAAATGTAAAACAAAGATTCTCATTAACTTTATTTCATTTTAATATTGTTACAGATTACCTTCCTCTTACTGATAAAGCTTGGTTTGTTGCACGTTATGTACATCTGTCCCAACTGAATACTACTAACAGGAAGAAATCAGACGATTATAGACTTGTAAGTTTCAGAAATTCTAATTTATTACTGTACTCAGCAGTTATTAAAAATTCAAAAATCATCTGTGTTATACTTTATTGGCTCATTTTTACTAAATGAATACAAAAATACAGATAAATTAGCCTTAAACAATAAATTTGTTATCTTGAGTATGAAACATGAAAATAACTAACTAAAGAGGACCGTTAGATTTTTACCTTAACGTGATTTTAATTATACACTGTCAAGAAATTTGTTTGTCACTAGAAGCATCACAACTTATAATTTATTACAAGAAGAATATTATTTAAATAGTTTTAAACAATTTTTTAAAAAAATGGCAGTTTTGATATTATATGCTATCGAATATTAACTTTAGATAAAAGCAATTCCTTTCATCTGCATGAAAAATGTTCAAACAAACTTACATGCATTATACATTTAATATAAACTCTACCTTATTTATAAGATGTAATTATAATCAGACAAAATTGAATATATGTAAATAAAATTGTCTAAGGTTGTTGTTTTTATCCTGTTGTTTGACTAATGTGTGTTATTGATAATTTGTGTCATTACTCTTGGTTAAAAATAAAATCATTTTATATTATTTGTTGCTGTTTTCAAATAGGCGACTTATAGCAACCAAGCCTTCTGCTTTTAGCAACTAATATTTAAGACCAATAAATAAATGATGGTGAAATCTAAAGCTTTGTCAATGTGTCTCTTGAGGAATTTCACTTGAGGTCCTGATAACATTGAATACACTATAAATAATCATCTCCCATTATTGGGAAAACTATCCCTTGTTCAGATTTACAAGCTTTTATTCCAGAAGCATTTTTTTCTCGTGGATGTATAGAAGCTTCAGTAATTCCTATTCTCAAAGTCAAAACCAATCCAATTAACTACCAAACGACCTTCTTTACTATAGTACTTTATGTAATCAATTTTTTTTTAAATGTAAACTAGGTCTTGTTTAGTCCTTAACCTTCGAAGGGGGTGCATAGAGTTTCAAGCGGGAGCTTGCGGAAGTTTATTTTTGGGTTTATATTTGGGTGACTACAATTGAATACTATATAAATATATTGAAACAATTTCAGAAATTATTATTGTACAATTTTGAATTTCCAAGTTATATTTCAAAAAAAAAATTTTAATTGTTAAAACGTGTAAGGAATGTATACTAGACCATTGTTTTCATTACGGGAAAGGCGTTTGCGAGTTATTTTTCTGTAATAAAGTAATTAAACGTGTAAATATAAAAATATTTAATCGTGATAGTACATATATGAATATGAAATTAGTTATAATATTTAGTGAAAATAAGGAATGTTTTACTTCAAATCCTCTACAAATTAGTGGATGAAAAATTTATTGCCTTTATAACACAATAAGTTCTAGAGTCAAATAAAACATGCAGAAACTTACAGTGTTTGTTGAAAAAACAACTCATAATTGTTCATTTCTAAGCTCACTAGTTACCACAAGTGCAGCTTGAACATGACCCACTCTCATGAGATTTAGGTTTCTTCTTGCTGTCCTCCATTGCCTTACTGGTTCAGTAGACCACAGCATTTTTCGGTTCTAAAGAACTCTGCACAAATAAGTTACATGAAAGGGCGCTTACAGACAAAGCCTCCGCAATCTGACCGAAAGTGACAAAGATTAAATTCACACTAAAGCTACGAGGAAAAAAATAACAAGAATAGGTTGGGCCGTTTCATAGAATGCAGGTTGTGGAGTAACAAGCCGGAAATAAACCACTGACAACTGGAAAGACGTTTTCTTAACAAATTTTGCGCCCTCTCGAAGGTTAAAAACCAATGTTCAAAGGTTTGTACGGGAACCAATGTTACTTAGAATGTTCATCAGCTGATCATTTGGTTTTTGTCAACCATCAGAAAGAATGACAACTGTGGAATGGCAACAGCAGAATGATCTCTAAAGTTAGTTATTCACAGATTACAGACTTAATCTCAAATTATAGGCTTAAAGTTTCTGCTACAAAGGTACCTTACAAATGTTTATGTATCTGTTATTAGTCATAGGAAGCACTAGAATCCTATTCCTTTATCTTTCAGTATTTCTGATTCAATCAATGGTTATTGTTAGGTTTTGGGGTCTTTTATTTTTAGGGACTGTCATTAAATCCCTCTTGAGTGTCATTTGAAGATTCGATACAAGAATATTTCACACATATGTTGATATATTTTCAATCCTAATTTTGGAAGGTGTAATCAGAACCTATATACTCTAATTTCTATTGCAACTTTGTTTGATTAAGTATGGATTATGGTTGTATGTCAGTATTCCTCTGCATGTCCTACAGTTCTATAAACACATGTACAGTACATTAATTTGATCTTTGACTTTTTTACTCGAGCCTTCAAATTAGAACTTGTGATAGTTTTACAATAATTGAAGAACCAACACTTTTGTGATACCTCATATTGTTCATATATTATTTTATAGTGTTTGTTGTGGAAAACGTTTTTGATTATTTCATTGAGGTCTGAAAAACAATTTAACACGTAATATTTAGAACAAACTATATGAATACAGGTATTTTTTTATTAAAAATCATCATCAGAAGTTTGAAAATCATTAAAAGTTTATTTTTAAAATATTATTTCTTATGTGATAGTCATGATCTTCTGTTTTCTTGTTAGATACTTCTAATTCCTCTAAAAGTATTTTAGAAGACATAGGGTTAAGTTTTGACTTAGCCAGATATCATTTTACACATAGATATTCACTCTTTAAATATCAAATTATCTTATTTCAAAAAAGTTATTTTCAAAATTTGCAGGTAGTAATACTTAACTTATTTTTAGTTTCTTAGTTCGAAATAACATTTCTTTGATTTTTATGACAAGTATTGATGAAAGTGACTTATGACATATTTCTTTTTTTACTTGATGTAGATTAGGAAGGGCAGTATTTTCTCATTATGATTTTTCCATATAATTTCTCTCAAATTTTAAGTACATTTGTTTATACTGTAACCAAATATTTTTACAATATATATATATATATATATATATATATATATATATATATATATATATATATATATATATATATATATATCGATATTTTACGTTATCCATTGTTTTTCCGTTGCACTGACTTTATGAAGTTAATATATTACTATTGTAAGTAATTTTATCCACCATTAAGTGCAATAATTTTACCTTGAGTGATGAGGCACCTTTCGGTCACTTGACCATTGTCGAATCTCTGATATTTTTCTCGTGTGGATGTTCGGTCCGTGATATTGGTATTTGTTGACGTTACACGCACTTTCTCTTGATCTGTGTGTATGATGTTTTTATATAGTATGTCTTCTGTATATGTTGTTTGTAGATTCATTAAATTGTTGTGTATGTTTTTGTAAATGTGGTATTTTTCTAGTGAGTTTAGTTCTATTGGGTTATTATTTATTTCAAGTATGGTTAGGTTATTTTCGTAATTTGTTATTTCATGTTTATGTGATATTAGGTGTGCTGCAACATTTGATGCTTTTGAATTTTTGTTTTTGAATGCTCTATAATGTTCTTCAAATCTTATTTTAAATGATCTGGTTGTTTTTCCTATGTAAAAAGCGTTACAGTTGTTGCATGAAATTTTGTAAATTCCTGATAGGTTATGTTTTTCTGAATTTGTTTTGTGGTTTGTGTTATTAAGATATTTTATTATTTTGTTGTTTGGTTTGTATGTTGGAGTGTAGTATTCTTTGTTGTATATATTTGTTATTTTTTCTATTTTGTTATTGGTGTATTTATATTTTAGGTAGGTTTTTTTATTTTCATTATTTTTGTGTTCCGGTTGTAGTGTTGTGTTGAGGTTAGGTTTTTTTGTGAATTTATTGTATATATTTTTTATAATGTGTTTGTTGTATCCATTTTCTATTGCTATTTTTGTAATGTTATCTAATTCTTCATTTAATTTTTGTTTGTTATCCTGTGTGTAAAATTACTTACAATAGTAATATATTAACTTCATATATATATATATATATATATATATATATATATATATATATATATATATATATGAAGGTATTATTATTACTTGTAAATAATTTTTTCCACCACTGAGTGCAATATACACACCAGAAAAATGGGAACATCTACACCAGGAAAATAGAGAAAATTAATTCAGTGATTCGGCAATGGTGAAGTGACTGAAAGGTGCCTCATCACATAAGGTAAAATTATTGCAGTTAGTGGTGGAAAAAATTATTTACAAGTAATTAGGGATGGGTCGATTCCGATTCTCGATTCCAGGAATCGTCGATTCTAGGTGGTATCGAGGAATCGTCGATACTCGATTCTTCATCATAAAAGTGTCGATTCCGATTCCACACGATTCCGAATATTTATAAAAATACGTGTCGGACCAACTGGCCCAACATAGTTTTTTCCTACCGTAAATGAAACGTAAATAAACTCCGGACCAATTTACCCGACATTGTTTTTGATTTAATTAAATTTTATTATCTGTGCAACACTGTTTTGATATTTTTTTGTGTTTTGTGTTAGCAAGAAACAACAAAACCATAATTTCATGTCCCGGCTACCTAAATAATAAACATACTGGTGATAAAAGTATTTTGCGCCTATCACTAAGACACGTAAACGTGTCACATGTGGTTGATTTGTGAGTTTATAAATATTTTGAATATAGAACTACCCCAAGTGTAATATATTCTCTCTCTGATAAGTAATGCTACAGGTCCAGTAAATACTATCCAAGATTCATATAAAGTAAAAGTTTTAACACCAAATAATTTACTTGTTAAGGAATTTACGTTATAATTTACTTCCTAGTAAGGATGAGTTTATCTAAGTGTATCAATGTTTGTACTTAATTTTCACAAAGTCCGTTTTTAAGGATTATTTTACAACTAAATATTTAGTCAATATTTCCGACTTACTTTTAAGGTTTTGTGAAATTTTGAAAACAGTAGTGAAAATCATTACAATACGTTATAACAAATATGTCTGGCGGCCCGTAACTACGGGCAAAAAGCTCTTAGAATAACATCATGTTTTTAATCCCGTCGGCGTTTATCTAGCAAACAAAAACCATCGTAAATACATCTGTAAGTAGTGTGAAGCTTGTTGTTAAATACTGTGCCTTAATTTTTCCAAAAGTAGCAACACCAGCTGAGTAGTACTAATAAACATAAAGCGTTAAAAGGCCTGGCGGTATTCGGTCAGGGTACTGGCCGTCGCGTCAATTCGATGACGATTAACAGAAACTGACGGAGGAAAACCACATAATATATCAAATATGAAAAAGCACTTAAACAACATTCATTTTGCCCAAATTTATCAACAAAAAAGATCTATACTTGAAGAAACTTTATCCTCAGACACAGGATCTACAAGTGATAGTCGGTTAAAAATCAACTGGGATTGAGTAATAAATACAAAATAGGCCTGAATCAGTTGCACTTGTTCCAGACAACTGCAGAAAAAAAGGTCCCACCAGATGTGGAGAAGGTATGCCCCACTAATCCAGAATGTTGGGGAAGAAGGTATCCCAGGGGAATTGACAGTAGAAGAAGAGGTAAACAATTATCTGGGGGAACCATTAGCCAGTCCAAATTGTGATGTTGGGAAGTATTTGGCAGTACAAAGTGCCAAATACCCTCATTTAAATGCAATGGCAATAAAATACCTGTCTGCCCACTCGCGACAGTGTTTTCTGAAAAACCTTTCTCAACTTCAGGAGCTATATGTGACTAGCGATGAAACTAGCTTGACCCACAACGTGTTCAAATGCTTGTGTTTTTGAACAGAAATGTACATTACCTGCCAGACTTTTAAATATTAAAAACTATCCTATTTGTATTAATTTTTTACTTTTTATGTTGTTCGTTTGTTTTTAATTTTTGTTTTGTTTGGGAGACAATGTAAATAGGCTTAGGAATTTTTTCAAACATCATAAAATAAGTAAAGTTCACATTTTTAACTTTAAAATAAGTCATTACTTTATTCTGATATGTTTTTATGTTTAAAAAAATTCCTATTGATAAATCAAGGTTGAAGGTTTTGTTCTATTACATTAAAACAGAACTTTTAAAAGGTTTTGCCATATGACCAAGATGTTAACTAAATTAATTATTAGAGAACTAGAATGTAAGCTAATATAACTTGAAAGAATCGAGAATCGACTAAAGAATCGAGAATCGAACGGAAAATTCTAGAATCGGAATCGGAATCGAAAATTTTAGGAATCGGCCCATCCCTACAAGTAATAATAGTAACTTCATAAAGTCTAAGTGCAACGGAAAAATAATGGAAAACGTGAAATATCACGATATATATTTATTTATTTATTTATTGTAACTTGGGATAAACCTAAAACATATTTTCGGTTTATCAAAGTATTACATTTTAATATAAACTACGTTACATATATTTTGACAAATTTAATGCCATATATTTCCTTCTACTTGTTTGCATTTTAGTCTTTTAGTTAGAAATTATGCATATGAGAACTTACTATTATATCAAGTAACATTCTTATACGTGTGTCTGTATGTTTGTGTATCCTTTACATAATTAAATATGTTATCTGTTGAACAATAGGCTATATCATCTGAAGAAGAAGAATTGAACCAACGCCTTACTCAGTGTCGAGTGCAGTGTGCTTATAATTTCCCTGCCATGGTGGCATTCACAGCTGATCTTAAACCTGAATTCTCAGAAAAACTACCTGTTGTGTTAAAGAATCTGTCAAGTGACTCATACTACTTAGTACGAAAATCTATTGCTTGTGGATATCATGAGGTTAGCCCAGTTTTTTTAAAAATAGCTTTTGAAATAATTGTTCACTTTGATTGTATAATAACCGAAATCATTTTTTATGTAAAATGAAATATTAAAAGAATTACTTGGTTATTCACATTACACACAAGAGTTTAGTATAAATTCAAGAGTAATAAAAGTTACGAGAAGCATACTGATGTATAACTTTTCCATTATGGGGATATAACAGAGTGAGTCAAAAAGAGCATTAAAACTTTGAAAATTCATATAAACTTATTACATTGAGTTACAAAATTGGTAGAGGTGTTATTTTTTATCAAAACATTTCTTGTTTGATTCACTTATTACAGTAGTACCAAATGCCATCACTGTTTGCCCAGCATATCCATTGTTAAAATGATTATTTTTACTGGTAAGAAGAATGGTTGCTGAGATTATTTTTTCATGAAACAAACTTGGCAACAAGTGTTCAGCAAAAATTTCATATAGAATAGACCTGTTACACAAAACTTTGGTTGAATGGTTATTCTATTTATCATGTAAAACCCAGAGGAAATCTTTGAACACATAATCATCGCAGACAACACCAGGAGCCTGTCCTCTATCTTGATGGTGTGGGGCTTCAAGCCACGGATAATGTGAGATTTTTGGGTCTTAGATTCGATGAAAGACTTTTATGGATCTCACATGTGCGCAATTTGAATATCCAGTGCAACAAGCAGTTTAATATGTTGGGGAGCATACAGAACCTGTTTCTATTGTCCCATTATAAAATGGCTTATTCGTCTGCTCATTCTACAGCTCTGAAACTTCTAGATTCAATCATCACTTTGGTTTTAAGACTTGCTACTGGTGGTTTTAGATCAAGCCCAATCTCCAGTCATCTTGTTGAGGTTGGGGGCCTCATCTTACATTGTAACATCAAATACTTAAAATTTCATATTATACTGGTCTTCAAAGTATTCAAAATAGTTTTTCATAACTCTTTCTTGAGGATCGTTACTATGCGTGTCAACGTTCAACTGCTTGCTTTGGCGTAAGAATGTTGCCCATTCTTAACAATTTGAATTTGCAACTACCTCCTGTATTCAAATGAACATTGTGCTACATTCTTCCATGGATGGAAAAAATGCCTAATTTTAACTTCTCATTGTCAAGGTATCTGAAACACAACACTCCTGATGTTATATAGTGCCAGGAGTTTATGGAGATCTATAAAACCTACCAACGCGGTGTAATTAATTTCACAGACGGGCAATCAGATAGGATGTGCATGTTATTTCTCAGGAAGCACCTACACCAACAGATTGCCCTCATTTTGCATTGTTTTCACAGCAGAGCTTTCCTATTTAACAAGCGCTATCATCTGTTCCATCTGCGTCATCACTTCACCTTGTGTGCTCCGACTCCAGAAGTGCTTTCCAGGAAATGTACTCTAAAAACTCTTTAAATGAAGATATTCTTTGTTCAATACACAAACCTCAATTAAGGGGTGTCAGTGTATCACTTTGCTGGCTGCCGGATCACTGCGTAATACTTGGAAACACAAGATCAGATGAAGGGGCAAAATTGGTTACAAGCATGGTGCCAATGTGTCATGGCATCGGATTTCATACACAACGTGAAGGACTCACTATTTCTTACCTGTAATGAAGAATGGCAAACTGTATATGGAAACAAGCTGAGGGAAATTAAGAATACCATCAGATATCGGAAGTCTTCAATTCTTTTGAATCATAGAGAGGAAGTGGTGGTTACTCGTCTTTGCATTGGTCACTCCTTGTTAATGCATGGGTGGTTGATACAACTTGAGGATCCGCCACTATGTCAGTTTTTTGAAAGCGTCATTACATATTCTGCTTGAGTATGAGGAGTTAACTGAGATTCAATAATGTTATGATCTTCGAGGGAGTTTACAGGTAATGTTAAGTAACACTGCCGCTGACTTTGGCTGTGTCATCTCTTTCTTACACCACCTTAATTTACTTAATTATGTCTAATTTTATTTTATTTAGTTCTAGTAAATAATATTAGAATCAGTAGTAACTATTAAATATAATTTTAGTATTTACTTTCACTTTAAGTAATCTAGATAAGTGCTTAGGTTTTGTAGTAGTTTAGGTTTAGATTTTAGGAATAGTTTAGTTTAGTTTAATATATACCAATTGTTCTCGGCATCTCACACGTCTCTGTATTACCTTACAGGTTTTTCACACACACACACACACACACAAAAATGAACAAGTTCAATAACAATTCTATATCAAGCATTTTTGCAAAGAGATTGTAAGTTTGCTGATTTCTTATGAATTGTAGTTATTGATAATTATTATTAAATTTAACTTTTTTCACTATTTTCTTTCAATTTGAAAGCAATAACATATCAGAAGTACAGTACAGCCCCATTAGTCCAGTTTAATGTGGTGAACAGTAGGCCTGATTTAGTAAAAAGCCGGATAACTGGATGCTAGTTAAAATAGCAATTTAAAGACATATTCCTTGAAAAATATTAGATATTACAATTAAGCTTTTGTGCATTCCTAATGTATGTTTAGCTTTGTAATTAAAAGTAATAAATTATATTATAATAATAAACCACTATATGAGATAAATACGATCAACAGTAAATACAATCGAAAGTATTACGGTAAGTAATGTACATCTATCAGAACAAAATCTGGAGCTTAAAATACAGTTAGGCATTAAAAATTTACACTTTTTGTTAGTCAACTATTTATTGTAAAACAGATGAAGTAAACTCTAGACAGGTCAAGTTGGTTGTTTACTATGTAATGGAAAAGGGTGTTGGCTTCATAGTCTCTGCGGTCATTTAATATATTTTCTTTATCTGTTGTGTGATGTTTGTATATTTCATATTTTTCCATAGTTGTTAGTTTTTACTATGATTTAATATGCGGAGAATATTAAAATTAGTATGTACATTAGTGTTTTGTAAATTTGTTGTGTAACTTTATTTCGGGTTTAGGTTGCTTATGTCATTGATGTGTTCATTGTAGCGTTTGTTGAATGATATATTAAAATTAGTATGTATGTCAGTGTTTTGTAAATTTGTTGCGTAGCTGGATTTTGGGTTTAGGTTGATGTCATTGATGTGTTCATTGTAGCGTTTGTTAAATGATCTACTGGTTTGGCCGAAAAGAACCCTTTAAGAACACACACACAACCCTTTCAACAACAGACAAATACAATCTATCCGGTATATACAAAATAACATGCAATGAGTGTCCAGCTATTATATTGGCCTAGCCGGTAGATCATTCAACATACGCTTTACAGAACACATCAATGACATAAACAACCTAAACCCAAAATCCAGCTACACAACATATTTACAAAACATGCAGCATACATACTATAATGGTCCAAACAAGTGGGAACTTATAATAAAAGAAATTTAAAAATTCTTAATTTTGAATAATTATATAAAAAAATAAACTAAAATATTTTGAAATGTTTTTTCTCAACTTAAAACCTAAAAGTAAAGTCATTTTGAAAGAGACACGATGTAATTTCCCAGTGTCAAAGGCCGTGTTTAATTATGTCAAATGCAAGTTTTCATGTAGAAATTCCATCGACATGACATTTTGATCAGGGTAAGAATTCTGAGAGAAGTTATAGATATGAAAAATCGTTAAATTGCACCAAAACAAAGTTAGAGACATTGTAATGAAAACAGATCATTTGTTCATAAACAAGAAGGGAGAGAGAGATGTGGGATACCAGCTGTTGCAAGTCAGCAATATCAAAAGACGAGTTGAGGGAACGCTAACCAAGGCGAAGTCAGTTCGAAAACAACACGGGAGAAAGTAAGATGTCGGGCATGGAATTGTTTTTGAGCTGTGAGTGTTGAATAGATAGTTTGCGGCTAAAGGCAGGTGGTGACGTCGAAATGTAGAATTTGTGTTATCCCGGAGTAAGATTTAGGGGTATAACCCCTAAAACCGAATATAACATCGGTGTTCAAAGTTCTTTTTGTTTTCCAAATTATAATATTATGCGTCACGCTTTGTTACGTGAACACTAGATGATAAAAAATAATTTTGAACGCAGTAGGAACTGTAAGTAAGCGTAAAGTGGTTTTGTAATGCCGAAATGAATATCAAGAATAATTAAATCAAGATTAAAAGTTAATTGAAGCTTAGCATAGCAAACTTTAAAAATGTATTAGATAAAAATTAGGAGAGAATAGCAAGTGTTACAGCAGATTTCTTCAAAACTATAAAAATATGAGCAAATGAAAACCAAACTATCAAGACAAAGAAGACATCCGGTGCAAACAAACAAAAAGGGACCTATGTGGAGAGAGCGAAGAGCCAAGGAGAAGAGAGGGCGAGAGGAAGATGCAACCCCAAGGACAAACCAAATCGAAGACCAAAACACCAGACTGAGGGCTGTTCAAAAGGAAGGATTCCTGTGGACAAGATTGACAAACAAGTTAGCATTGTCTTTGGTTATCTTTAAAATTTTAAATTTTAATTAATTAAATTTATTTGAAATTTTTAAATCAATTTTAAATTTATTTAATTTATATTTTTATCATTTTCAAAGTAAATTTAAGTTACATAAAAAGTAGTCTAAAAGATTAGAAAATTTAAATTGATTTTAAAACTGTTTGAATAACTTCAATAAGGCGAGATTTGCAAAGTAAACACAAATATTCAAAATTGCTTTAACTATAATTACTAAAGGAAATAAGTTGAAATTTTTAACAATAAGAAAATAATCTCTCAGTTGATATATGAACATGTTTAGATTTATAAGTCTTTTAGTTTTAACAAATGTTAATATTTCATGTTTTTTTTATATAAAATTTGTGGTTTTTTACAAAGGATTTTTGTGTACAAAACAAAATTAATAGACATTAATTCAGTAAATTAAAATTGAAAGTGGATAAATTTATAAAAAAAAACTTGGGTAAAAAATTATAAAAATTAAATTTTGAATTAAATAAATATATTCGAAGAAGATAAAAGTAGATTAAAATATGATTGATAATAACACAAGATTAATAATAAGTAGGGAATGTTTAAAAATATTTTTCAATTAAATGTAAAGTATTAAAATGTACATTAGATATATATTTTTTTTAAATAAATTTTAAATTAAAATTTTATGAAAGTAAACGGGAGATTTGATTATAATTTTGAAATAAAATATTTGAATAATTGTAGAAAACTAATGAAAGATAAATCATACCACATAAGTAAAAAGAAGGAAATTAAAATAAACTTTTGTTCAATTGCATATTTTTGGAGGTTAATATATATTTTGTTCATAATAAATCGTTACAGGCTGAATTATTGAGTTGTTAAATGTATTAATGGTTGGGAAATAAGTAACGTTAAAATATTAATAAATATTTTCAATAATTTGAGAATTTCTAAATTAATATTTTAAATTTTAAAATAATTTATATATATATAACTAATTAATCATTAAAATTCCTGTATTAGTAAATATTTTATATAAATAAAAATCAATGGTTTTTACTAACTTACGACTAAGAGTTAAATTTATTTTTCACTAAACAAATTTCTTAGATAATTCTACAATTGGGTCATTAAGCTTTGTGATGCCTTTAAATAAAATTTTCCCCAAGATATACTGACTCAAAGGGTTAAATATCAGTAAGTTAGAGTTTTAAAATCAAAGTCTAGTGACTGGTTCTCTGTCAGAATTTGGAAGGCAGCAGTTCAGGCTCTGGTTCATGTCAGATCTGCTTGTTTCAAATTTTACCTGCATCGGCAGTCTACAGGTAAGTGTGTTCCCAGAGGAATACAATGGCCAAGATGTAGAGTCTGCGTGTGCTGGGCACGGTATACAGGGACATTCTGCAACGTCCCACCCTTACTTTTGTTTGTTTATTTGATATCCCTACTTGCAGAATACCAACATTTCGTTGTTTAAAAAACTTATTTATAAACAAACCAAACAACTGCCAACCACCCCTCTTGTTAAACCGTGCTAAAAACCCTGAGTTACGTGTATATTTCCCGCTCGTAGGGCCAGGCCCAAAACAAGCCTATTCCCGCTGACTACTATTTAAAATAAGCATAAACTCCCCAAAATTGGTTTATCAATTATGTATGGTCTAGATATAGTCACACATGTCATTTCAATAGTCAGCTGGAAAGAAACACATTTAAAATAATACACAAAATATTCACAGAGTCTTACCACCTGATGATGATCTGCAGAGTCAGCATGGGAACGTGCAAAATATGATCGTGTTTAAATTACCTATTTTAAAAGGCTCCTGTGTCCTTTTAAACACAATCTGCCAGTAGATAAATCTCTGGACTTTTATACAAAAAACCAACTAATCTTTAGGCTAGCTCACTGAAGTTAGTTGAGAGAAACTCTTTAAAAACATTAGGCTTTAACTATTATCATTTAGTGAAATTTAATTAAACTTGTTTACTGATTTAATAATCATTTTCATATTAGTTGGAAAAAGCTAAACAGTTTTTATTGATTATTCGACACAGGATGAAATGCAAATACTGTTGATTTTTATAACATATTTAATTTTATTTATTTAAATAAAAAAGAAAATTTATACTTTCAAATACAACACAATTATATTAACAAAACAATTCACTAAATAACTTGTTGTTTTTCATCCTTTAAAATCTTATAATTTCCATTTATATCAATTACATTTACATAAACATAAAATTATTTTCCAAATTACACATAATAAAAATTTATCTTCTATATTGAATTGGTAAATTCGTATTTATGAGACTTAATTTTTAAATTTATAATATTCTAAAAATTCTTATTTCCTTGAAAATAAATGGCTTATGGCCAAAAACCCTTTATAATTTTAGTATTTATCATTTGAAATATTCTGATCACATAAATTCATTTTATTAAGCATAAAATTTATTAAAATCTTATAAAGAGTGAAGTCATTGTTTAAGCTTGAATATTTGTTTGAATTTAATAAAATTAACTGACTAAATTTGACGTAATTGGTATCGAATAGAGAAAATGACTTGCCAAAGATGTTCCTGCCAGTCCTAGAGTCTCTCGTCTAGATTCCCTGGTCCTTGGACATCGGAAGTCGCCATCTCTGGTTCATCGGAGGTGGTTTTTCTCCATTCCCGCGTCCTGGAGGCTGAGTTTGGAGCCTTCATTCCTTGGTAGTCCTAGACGTCGGAAGCATTGAGATTTGGTCCATCTAACCTGATGGTGGTCCTACTCGCGGTCCAGCATAGCGTTCCGCGGCACCTCATATTAAAAATTTATTTCAGACTGTCTCTAAGGTCTTAGAGACCTAGTATATATAGCGGTGAAGTTAACCTACCTCACCCCGCCTGCGATACTTGCTATCTTTGGATTTATTCCTTGTACAGGCAAGTCGGGCAACGAATCTGTTTTAGCTTTTTTTAAACACTTAGAAAATTTTCGCCTCACTCTCGATGGTCAAATTTAGCTAGTTATTACAAATTTATTCTTTAACCCATTCGCTTACAATGACGGCGATCCGCCGTCGCGACCCAGTGTGCCATTCTGTGAAGCGACGGTGAATCGCCGTCCTCCAATATAACTAATTTGTGTCGAGTTATTTCTCAGTAAATCCAATAGATCGCATATGCATCTTATTCTACAGGCTTTGGGCTTTCCAATGGTAGTATTTTTATCTTCTTTGGACTGTCCGTTCTTTCAATATTTACGTTTTATCTGGCGACCGATCAGCTGACATTGTCTGTGATGTTGTGTTTACGTTGTAGTTGTGTGGGATATGTTTATAACCTAACCAAATTGTATTTAATTTGTTATTTGTGTTCTTTTTAAGTTAAAAATGAGTGGATTTATTATTTTATTTGTTGATGAAAGTGAGTAGGAGTTGAAAGATTGTGAAATTGAAAGAATTTTTGGAGAATGGGACAGTGATTTGTTTGAGGAAACATTTGAGAGTGATAATGAAATAAGACAGTTGGACATTGAATCTTAAATAGATGTAGATGTAAGTAATGAATAAAAAAATTCATAATAGACTGTAATATAACAGGTTCACCACATCATGAAAAATGTAATCTGCCTTGTTCTGCAATAAGTGATAAGTTGCAACTTGAGCAGCCCTCTTGTAGTTATGTTAGGCCTAGGACTCCACTAGATGTAAATAATGTAATTTCTGATATAAATGTCCAAGATAGGCCTGTATTACCATCTAATTCAGATGATGAAAGCTCACAGAATTCCAATCTAATTGAGCTACTCGATCAAATCTACCTTGATGGAATAATTGCCCCTCTGTCTCCTACTGCTAGTGAGGAGGATGATGCCCCTAGTTTTCTTGATCCTTGTCCTAGGCCTATTAGAGTTAGTACTAGAGATAGGGGTAAACCAAGAAGGGGTAGGCCTAAAGAAAAAATTCCATGTTCCAAACCACCTAAGCCCACTAAAAGGCCAAAGAACCAGTCGGTGGGAGTGTGGACTGTGCCTCGTCGCATTTCACCTACCAGAATGTTTCAAAGTATACAACACAAAAGTTAACTTTTCTTAACTCTTGTGAAATTGAAACATATTCTTTGCACCCTGAAGAATATTTTGGAGTATTTCCAAAGGTAATTTATGCTTTTACTTTAGGATAATTGAAATAAAAAAAATAATGTTTGATATTTTTCGTTGAAACATTTTAGTTGTTTACATATTATTAAATTATAAAAGAAAAGATATTATAAATATTAGTATATATTTTGAAAGTAAATGTATTTGTGAATAAAAAAATAACAATAGGTTCCATAAGAAACTTAAATATGAACTAAAAGAAAGTAATCAACAAAAACCTTTAAAAATGGTCTAAAAAATTAGTTTTTTATGGCTCAGTCGGTGTAAAAAAAATTGTAAGCGAATGGGTTAATACCTTTTAATTTAGCTTAATTATTCTATTTAAGGTTTTATTTAATTTTTCACTCTTTATTATTTGTATAACTCCAAACTTGATTAATTTAAAAATCAACTTTATTCCTTAAAACCAGGAAATTATTTATTTCCTATTTGTCACGGAATGTCACACCGTTACAACTTCCCTGCTTGAAAGGTTAAAAATGTTTTTACTTTATCAAAATATTTTTTACCAATTCATAACCTTAATCTTAATTCTACTTAAATTATCTTATTCTATTATAAAAATTGCCTTATTATTAATTTCTTGTCCCTTTATAAGTTTTCAACCTGAAACACCTCAAACACATTCTATTAGTAAATTATAAGTCACTTTTGTCTATACTAAATTTTATTTCGTCTATTGACACTTTGTTCGCCACACTAATGGCTGTCATTTCCTTTATTTATCTACCATGTCAATTTAATCTATATTAGTTATGGCTTTAAAAACAATGACTTCGTAACAAGCCTACTTGTAAATAAAAACCTAACTAATTCTACAATTTTATATTTTAAACATATCTCCTTTTATATCCTAATTATCACTTGTTGTTATTGTGTCAGCTGTGGAAGTACACTTTATCTAGCTGAGTTTGTTTATTTTCCGATAGAACCCCTCGTCATACCGGCTGACTGTTAGGTGAATTCCACATTCCATTCTACCTGATAAGGTCAATGAGCTGGCTTGTAAACATCCTATCAAAATACAAAAATAATTTGATGCATTGCTTCCTTGAACTTATCATGTTAAAACATAACGACCCTTGCCTTCAAATTCTCTAGCTTTGTATTGTACAGTTTATAAAACTGGCTTGTGTCCAGATTATCAGAGTCCAACTGATAAGTCTGCGTTGCTTCTGCTTTTAATGCAAAGCTCTTATTGTTGCGACCTTGATCGTCAGTACACAGGTTTTCTTGTTTCATTTGGCAAGGTCTGACAGTGGATTTCTGTACAAGTTATTAAAGTTCGGCTGCTATCTCCGGCTTGTTGACTTAAGCAGTGGAGGTAGCTGGCCAATGTTTGCTCAATACACACAGACTTCCTGAATAATACTTTGTAATGTTTGAAATATTGACTTGGTAATTGAAAAGTTTTGTTTTATATTTCAACATTTGTCCTTCTATCAGTTGTCAGTCTAAAGTTTCGATTTAAGTTCCTTTTAAAATGTTAATACTTGCAAATTTATATTCTTGTTGTAATCGAGTTTGCAATATTTTTGTACAATTTTATTCCTGCCTAATTTTGCTTATCGCTCATGTACTAGTTCTATTAATGAAGCAATATTCTAATTTGGCATTTCTATATTTTTTGGTTCATGATAAGTGTAAAGTTCACATTTTAGAATTCCTTTATTCGTCATAAAACTTTTTAATGTCATAGATGCCTCGGATTTTATTTGTAACCACGTTTGCAATTTCATATGTTTTTCGACCCATTTTCCTCTTAATTTTATAAGGACCCTGGTACCTTAACAACAGCTTCTCTGTCTCGTTCTTAGACACATCTGATCTATTGTGTCTAGTGATTAGGACTAAATCACCCGGTTGAAACGACGTTTCCCGGCAGTTTATATTTTTTATAGCAGCCCGTCTTTCTCCCACTGTCCTAATGCGATCGAATACATTCTGTAATGTCTCTCTTTGCGTCGCCTGGTCCGCATTTCTACAATCATCTGGCAGAAATCTCTCCCATATATATATATCGGTACTCCCCCATGGTGTACCTGGATAGGTGAATATCCAGTTACCTCATGGGGAGTGATGTTAATTACCTGTTCCATATATGGTAGGTATCTCATCCATGATGACTGTGCTTCATGACAATATGTCCTAAGAATCCTGCCCAGATCTCGGTTTATTCTCTCGGCATGGTTTACTTGTGGATGCCTGACCGGAATTAATGTATGCTCAACACTGTTGTCGTGCATCCATAAATTCCATTGTCGAGACGTAAAGGCCGATCCGAAATCTGAGAGTATTCGCCTAGGCTTCCCTATTGCCTGAAAATAATGCGACAGTTTGGCGATTGTACTCGTCGTATTTGGGCGCTTGACTGCATATAATTTTACTAACTTCGAGAATACGTCTACTACAACTAAAATGTGCCTTGCACCTTCTGTGCTTCGGGGCAAAGGTCCTAAAAAATCGACAGCAACAATCTCTCCCAGCTGTTGTGTTAAAATGGGTTTAGTCCTTGCTTGCAAATATCGATTTGTTACTTTTGCAAACTGGCAGATCCGACATTTCCTAATGACATCCATGACTTGTTTATTTATACTCTTAATGTAAACATGTTTGTTTACCATTTTAACAATTTTATTTTTTCCTAAATGTGCATACTGTTTGTGTACATGTTCTATAAATGGAACAATATTTTGTTTTGGCATCACAACCTTTGTTCTATTGTTTACAATTTTACATAATACATTGTTACAAATTTTATAATGATTAAAATCATTTATTTGATTTATTATATGAAGAAGCTCAGGTTCTTGCTCCTGGACTTGTCTCATCTCCTTAAACATTTTTTGTATGATTGTAGGGCATTCTATCTTAATTTGTCCTATTTTAATTACATTTAAACCCTTTTGCCCGCTATTATTCCCCATGTTAGTTTGATACATCCGACTTATAGTGTCACAAGGAACGTTTTCTTTACCCGGACAGTGTCTCGTTTTTGGCTGATATTCCTGTATCGCAAGAATCCACCTAGTTATGCATGCATTGGTATAATTGCATGAATAAAGAAACTTTAGTGCTTTGTTATCTGTAATGATAGTTAATGGGGCTCCCACTATCAATGGCCGAAACTTCCTTAGGCCATGTACGATTGCCAAAAGCTCCTTCTCGCACACTGTATACCCTAATTCCGCCTGTTTCAGTGTTCTCGATACAAAGCCTATTACCTGTAATCTGCCCTGTTGGTCTTCTTGGTACAGCTGACTTGCTATAGCGTTATCGCTCGCATCACTTTGTAAAAACGTTCCTCGACCTTCCACCGGATGTGTCAAAGTAACTGCTTCCACAAACAGGTTTTTTACATTCTTAAATGCATCTTGCATTTCTATATCCCAAACCCAGGGTTGTCCTTTTCTTAACAGCTTCAACAGGGGTGAAGTTTCTCGGGCGTATTGACTTGTGAATCGCGAATAATAATTTACAAATCCTAAGAATGATTGTAATTGTTTCTTGTTCTTAGGACTAGGAAAATCGCGAATTGCTTGTAGCTTATCTCGGTCAGTTTTTACCCCTTTCTGGTCAAAAATGTACCCTAAAAACTTCACTTCCTGTTGGCAGAACAATGTCTTATTGGGATTTATTGTTAAATTTCCCTCCCTGAATTTGGAAAATATTATATGCAAGTGCTCCAGGTGTTCCTCAAACGTCTCCGATAGACATAATAGGTCGTCAACATAGGCTAATATGTTGTCGCTTAATTCCACGCCAAGTGTTAAATCGACTGTTCTTACTAGGGCCGCTAGAGAATTCTGTAACCCGAATGGAACAACCTTAAAATTGTACACCTTATTGTCGAATAAAAAGCCGGTATATTTCTTTGACTCGTGTGTCAATGGTACTTGCCAAAAACTTGATGTCATATCGATCTTCGAAATATGCCGCTTATTTCTTCCCTTTCTTAGGATGTCGTCTATACTAGGTGCACTTTCATAATCGGGTACAGTTATCTCGTTTAATTTCCTAGCGTCTAAACAAAGTCGAACAGTATTGTCTGATTTTATGACAACAACCATAGGATTAACATACGGCGTCCTTGACCTTTCAATTATGTCATATCGGAGCATTTTATCTATTTCTTCCTGAACCTGTTTGCGGAAGTTCATTGGAATAGGATAGTTCCTGTTTACAAAAGTTGTGCCTTCCTTAATTTTGAGCGCATGTTTATATTTATTAGATCTACCGGGTTTTTCATTAAAAACATCTGAATAACTTTTTATCAAGTCTTGTAACCTGGACATTTCTTGTTTATTTAATATACAGTTATTATTTGTATCTTTCAACCTAACCGTATACAGTTTAAAATATTTTTTATGCGTTCTGGTTTTCTTTCTGCGCTTTGCGTTACGCCATTGTGCATAACTTCTGTATTTTATTTTTGTTTTTAATTTATTTTACTTGGTTTATTTTGGTAATTTTGATACTTCTGAGATTTACCTTTAAATTTATTTTTAGCGAACAATTTGGACTTTGTTTTTAAACAAGATTGATTAGAATTAAAATGCTTCGGAAGTCCTGTATCGTCTAACTGATAAGTCTCCCGACAATTAGGTCTTTCCCTAACTTGTTGGAATTTTAATTGTTTCGGCTTGTAGCCATTTTTATTTAATTCGTCGAATCCTCCCTCGTCATTATTTAACTTGTTTGTTGTAGGTTTGGTTAACCCATTTTTTGCTTTATTTAAGTATGTTAGCTTACTTGATTCCGTTCTTTCACAAATTAATAATTCGATCTCCCTTGACTTTTCGCTTAATTTGTTATCTAAATTTTTGGTAATCTCGTTTGTAACTTTTGTTGTTGACAATTGTTTTAATTTTATGGTTTGTTCCCCGCTTGTATCGTTGGAACATATTAAATTTTTAGTTATATTTTTGTTTACAGTTTGTTTACTTTCTAGTTCGTCACCACCTAACTCGCACAAGGACCCATCTTCCTGACCCTTGCACATGAATAGCCCCCTCTGCTCGCTATCCACTATCGGACCCTCCAATGTCGGCTCTTCATGTGTTAATTTGCCGTCGTTAATTGGTCCGCCTATACTAGGCGATTTTATTATATTTACTTTCTGTTCCCCGCTTGTATCGTCGGAACATAATAAATTTTTGTTAATATTTTTGTTTACTACCTTACTAATCTTATTGCATCTTATCTCTTGTCTTAAATTGTTTTTGTTATTAGTTGATTCTAGAAACTCCTGGTGCAGCAGATATCCATCAATCTCATACGTCATAAATGATCTCTCCATGTTTATCCGGGCTTTTAACTCACACAAAGTATTTGCTCCCAAGATAAGGTCAACCCGTAGATTGTCCACTATCAAGAAAACAAATTCCTTTGTGTGTCCGTTTAATGTTAGAGGTAGCATAGTTTGCAATTTGACTCGTTTACAGGTTGCCCCTAATGCTGTGACTATCGCTACGTTAGCTATAGGTAGCTCATAGAATAGATTCCCGTTTTGTTTTAGGGCTGTGTATTTTTCTGTTTTAATCACAGACATTTGGGCACCTGTATCGACTTGGGCAATTAACTTATGGTCTTTAATTTCGCACTCTATCACTGGACACTGGTCTACATTCTCCAGTTTTATAACCAAGTCATTTCCTTCCTCTAACAAATCGTCCCGAATAGACATGGAAAAACCGCCTAGGCTAATCTTATTATGATGGTAAACCGGCTTTTCCTTTGGTCTCTCGCTCTGAATTATTTTAAAATTTTTATTGCCTCGGATCTCTAACCTGGTTAACGTATCTCCCTGATTGTTGCCAGAGATCCTCCTATTCAGTTTTTTGGCTTCTGGTCGCTTGGTCCGGGGGTTTTGGTATTTTGTGGAATCACTATGGGACCTTGGGTTAGGGTTAGGTTGTTGGTTTGGAGCAACCTGCCTCTGTTGACTTCTTTGAGCGTTCCCATTACCATTTCCATTGTCAGTAACGCTGTCTAGCTGTTGTAGGAAAACTATTGCTTGTTTGATATTACTTGTGGGGTTCCCCACACTAGCTAGCTGAACGTTACTCCCAAAATGTTTCATCAACATGAAAATCAGATGGTTCTCTAGGATTATCGGGTCTAAGTTTTTCGCCCTGTTTACCATCATAATAAAATACTCTGCCATAGAGTATGGTCCATTATTATGGTAGCGCCCTTGATTGATTTGTCTGCGTACCCTATCCTGCTGGCGATAACTCCAGAAATGCTCCTTGAATTCCTGCTTGAATTCAGAATACGTTTCTGTGTTGTTCTTAATGGCTTTCCACCATGCATCCGCTGCCCCTTTCAAATATCGCTCTGCAATCCTTAATTTGGCAGTCTCGTCCATAGTATTGTCTATCTCGGTAAATAGGTCTTCTATTTCCCCTAGGAATGTCATTGGGTCTTCTTTGTCATTCCCCCAGAACTCAATTCTACGGTACGTAGCCTCCCCGTTCCTGTCTATTACCCTTGGTAAGCAAACTTGTGTTACTATTCCTGCTCCAGCTGTTTGCTTCACTGTTGCAACTTGTTGTTTCACTGTTTTAATCTCCTCTTGGATATTCTGTACTTTTTCATTTAATTTAGTCGTTTTAGTTTCTGTTTTAGTTCTTAGTCTTTCTATTTCCGTCTCATGTTCGTTTAACCTTTCGTATATATTATTTGTCTTAGTCTCAGTTTCTTTTTGGTAGTCATCGAATTTTAACTGGAAAGCCTCCCATAACTGCCGTCTTTCCATTTTCTCTTCAGCTTTTTCTTTCTCTCTCAATTGTCTCTCTTTCTCTCTCCATCGTTTTTCGTTGTCTTCTCTCTCCTTCTCCCTTTGTTTTTCTTTGTCTTCTCTTTCCTTCTCTCTTTGTTTTTCTTTGTCTTCTCTCTCCTTCTCTCTTTGTTTTGCTTCCTCCTTCTCTTTCTCTCTCAATTGTCTCTCTTCCTCTCTCAATCGTTTCTCTTCCGCCTTCTCTTTCTCTCTCAATTGTCTCTCTTCCTCTCTCAATCGTTTCTCTTTGTCTTCTCTCTCCTTCTCTCTTTGTTTTGCTTCCTCCTTCTCTTTCTCTCTCAATTGTCTCTCTTCTTCTCTCAATCGCTTCTCTTTGTCTTCTCTCTCCTTCTCTCTTTGTTTTGCTTCCTCCTTCTCTTTCTCTCTCAATTGTCTCTCTTCCTCTCTCAATCGTTTCTCTTCCGCCTTCTCTTTCTCTCGCTCTTCTTTATCTTTTTCTTCTTTTGACTTGAAAAAGGCCATCAATTTATCCATCTCGGATCTAGACATTTTGATTTAATACTGATTTATTATTCAATTAATTATTTTTCCACTTATTCCTTTCTATTTGATTTCCTTTAGGCCAGATGGTTCCTACCCGCTCTTTCGTCTAAATCTTTATTCAAATGCAGTTATTTATTTATTTTATTTTTATTTGTACGCTCTTGGATTCCTTCAATTTATATTATTATTTAAAAATTTAATTGCATTATTTAAAACATTCTGACTTCACTTATTTAAACAAATCTTGATTTATTTCTATAATTTAACTATTTAATCTTGATATAGGGAACCTGTGCAAAGTCCCTAACGTTCGGGCGCCAATTCTGCAACGTCCCACCCTTACTTTTGTTTGTTTATTTGATATCCCTACTTGCAGAATACCAACATTTCGTTGTTTAAAAAACTTATTTATAAACAAACCAAACAACTGCCAACCACCCCTCTTGTTAAACCGTGCTAAAAACCCTGAGTTACGTGTATATTTCCCGCTCGTAGGGCCAGGCCCAAAACAAGCCTATTCCTGCTGACTACTATTTAAAATAAGCATAAACTCCCCAAAATTGGTTTATCAATTATGTATGGTCTAGATATAGTCACACATGTCATTTCAATAGTCAGCTGGAAAGAAACACATTTAAAATAATACACAAAATATTCACAGAGTCTTACCACCTGATGATGATCTGCAGAGTCAGCATGGGAACGTGCAAAATATGATCGTGTTTAAATTACCTATTTTAAAAGGCTCCTGTGTCCTTTTAAACACAATCTGCCAGTAGATAAATCTCTGGACTTTTATACAAAAAAACAACTAATCTTTAGGCTAGCTCACTGAAGTTAGTTGAGAGAAACTCTTTAAAAACATTAGGCTTTAACTATTATCATTTAGTGAAATTTAATTAAACTTGTTTACTGATTTAATAATCATTTTCATATTAGTTGGAAAAAGCTAAACAGTTTTTATTGATTATTCGACACAGGATGAAATGCAAATACTGTTGATTTTTATAACATATTTAATTTTATTTATTTAAATAAAAAAGAAAATTTATACTTTCAAATACAACACAATTATATTAACAAAACAATTCACTAAATAACTTGTTGTTTTTCATCCTTTAAAATCTTATAATTTCCATTTATATCAATTACATTTACATAAACATAAAATTATTTTCCAAATTACACATAATAAAAATTTATCTTCTATATTGAATTGGTAAATTCGTATTTATGAGACTTAATTTTTAAATTTATAATATTCTAAAAATTCTTATTTCCTTGAAAATAAATGGCTTATGGCCAAAAACCCTTTATAATTTTAGTATTTATCATTTGAAATATTCTGATCACATAAATCCATTTTATTAAGCATAAAATTTATTAAAATCTTATAAAGAGTGAAGTCATTGTTTAAGCTTGAATATTTGTTTGAATTTAATAAAATTAACTGACTAAATTTGACGTAATTGGTATCGAATAGAGAAAATGACTTGCCAAAGATGTTCCTGCCAGTCCTAGAGTCTCTCGTCTAGATTCCCTGGTCCTTGGACATCGGAAGTCGCCATCCCTGGTTCGTCGGAGGTGGTTTTTCTCCATTCCCGCGTCCTGGAGGCTGAGTCTGGAGCCTTCATTCCTTGGTAGTCCTAGACGTCGGAAGCGTTGAGATTTGGTCCATCTGGCCTGATGGCGGTCCTACTCGCGGTCCAGCATAGCGTTCCGCGGCACCTCGTATTAAAAATTTATTTCAGACTGTCTCTAAGGTCTTAGAGACCTAGTATATATAGCGGTGAAGTTAACCTACCTCACCCCGCCTGCGATACTTGCTATCTTTGGATTTATTCCTTGTACAGGCAAGTCGGGCAACGAATCGTTTTTAGCTTGCAGAGTTTGATTATCATATTTGGAACACTGGAAAATGTCTATTTTATTAAAACTGCTGTAACTTTTTTGTTTTTTAAGTTTTTCAAATTTTGTTTTCACTAATGTTTATTCTGGCTTATTCTGGTTCTTTTAAAATGTCGATGAAAGTTCTACGTGGTTTGGTTCTTAAGATAGCTTTTTTTAAGCACTTAGAAAATTTTCGCCTCACTCCCGATGGTCAAATTTAGCTAGTTATTACAAATTTATTCTTTAATACCTTTTAATTTAGCTTAATTATTCTATTTAAGGTTTTATTTAATTTTTCACTCTTTATTATTTGTATAACTCCAAACTTGATTAATTTAAAAATCAACTTTATTCCTTAAAACCAGGAAATTATTTATTTCCTATTTGTCACGGAATGTCACACCGTTACAACACACATACTAATTTAAATATCCTCCAAATATTAAACCATAGTAAAAAAACTATCAACTATAGAAAAATATGAAATATACAAACATCATGCAACAGATAAAGAAAATATATTAAATGACCACACACACTTTGAATCCAACACCCTTTTCCTAATGGAAACAGCTATCGTAAACAACCAACTTCACCTAGCTTCGTAAAAAAAAACAATAGTTTCGAAACAAGTCAGCAAGTAAGCTCTAAAGTATTTACTGGGTTACCTATTAATTGATTATAATTTTTTCTTAAAGACACGCTAAAATTTTAAAAAAATACAATTCATACTAGAACTTTTTCTGTTGGCTTGTTTTTTTCAACATTTTTTTGTCTGTAAAAAAAATTGTGTATAGTATTAATACTTTATATATAAATCTTTAGGATACCGTACACTAGATGTACGTAAATATTCATTGCATTTTATTGATACTCTAAATTATAAGTTGTATAAATAACTTTAAAAATGTACTGTAACAATCTACTTGAATAAATTTTAAGTTTTTGAAAAATCCTATAATCTGCTTGATTTTGTTATAACGTTGCTTTGAAATAATGTCCCTCTACCTTCTAAGTACCATGATGTCAGTCACTGTTACTTCTTTTTTATTTTCTAATTAGTGTATCAACGAATTGATGGTCTTAAATTTGTCTGTTGCTTCCGGTTCACCCTCTCTTTTGTCGCTATCATTTTTTGGCACTTTTCATTCCCTTGTTCACTTTTTTGATGTTTGCATTTTCACATCCAGGTTTGTTGCAGTTACTTTCTCATTTTTAGTATGAAATTCTTCCATCAGCTCATCATTTTCGTCAGCTTTATGTTTGAAAGCTTTCTCCACAATTTCACCAAGATTACAGATTATATTTCATCCCATGCCTGTCTTATCCAATTGACAACATTTAAAATATCTGTCTTTTTGAGGCTACCTTTCAAATGGTTTTCCTTGTCTAGTTTTGCAATCAACATTAATAGTATTTTGAGCTGATACTTATTTTTAAGTGCTTATAAGACCCCCTGACCCATTGGGTGACAGATTGGCATTATGTTTAGAGCCAAGAATTAGCACTTTATCAGCCAACTGGTTAAATCTTCAACAGGCAGGTGTGTTGTGTTAGGGCATTGTCTAAAAACTGTAAAACTTCTCTAGGAAAATTTTGTTCTCAATGATGTTTCTCAACAACATTTACAGACTTGTCAATACGCTAATTTTAAAAAGGTCTGTATTTGTCCAAGCACTGTTCTGGTTTATACAGCAAAGCACAAGGTTTTCTGCTTTTCCCTTTCATAAACAGTTTTATTTTGAGTAGTTTAGTAACATTACTGCAGGTTAATACAGTAACTCTTTCCTTCTTCGTTTTACGACCTGGTGCATTGTCTTCTTCTGTACTTGCTAAAGTTTTACTACTCAACATTTTAAAGCTAAGTCCAGTTTCATCACAGTGGTAAATTTCTTTACCACCTAACCCCTCTTTATCAATTTATGAAATCCCACCTTGAAGTCTGCAACGGTTGAGTCATCCACCTACAATCTTTCACACTGACCTACAGCCATTTTTGTAACCATCTCCTACAGTCTCCTTTTTCATTTTTTTTTTCTTGTTACCACTTGTCGAAACCTGATCTGTACACCACTTTTTCAATTTCTGTACAATTTTCCCCCCATCTCTTATTAAGCTTTTAACTATACTATAGTCTAGGTCAATTTTGTGTGTGTGTGTGTTGACACTCATGCATCCAGAGTCTTTATAAATCAGCAACTATTTGTTCCCTACGTTCTTTTTTTGTTTTACGTTCATTTTTAGTTGCCTTCAAACAAAAATAAAAAGTACTGTATTTGTAAAATTTCTCACAAAAAAATACAAAATAGTATACAATTCCTTTACTAATGATATGGTGTCGAAAAAAAGTGAAACAGAAAATGGTGACTTCTCTTTGTTACCTACTCGTGAGAAATGCATTTGGCCAGACTGATTGTTACATTTGCAAAGGATTAGTGAAAGACATTATAGTTTAAGTGCATATTCCACATGAGAGATTCCACTCGTATGTATTTTTCTAGTAGTGCTCGGAGCATAGGCCTGTATCTATTATTTCAACGCATAATGCAAGAGTTCCTGTTCCAAACAAATCTTTCCAATTTGTTATTGCATCTAGTTTGACCTTAAGAAAACAAAATTTTATATGTTGATCAAAAACTGTTTCTACTTTTGTTTTGCTAAAATATATAATATTGAAAAAATTTTACAGACTTATTATTTTCAAAATCATGGAATACAGGGTTTATCAATTTAGACCTTCTACTGTAGGTTCATACAAGAAATTTAAAAAATTGGGAAAACTTTTATTTCAAAGGTTCTTTGTTCTTCAACAACACTTCTTAAATTATTCAGTGAAAATTACATTTATTTGAGTTTGAGAAATGTTTTAACTCTTATGTCAATATATTTTAGTATTCAATCTGTGCTTCGTACTTGAATATTAAAAATGTTAAATTTTTTTTAGTCATTTATTTATGACATTGTGCATGTGCAAAAAAAACTCTCTTTATTGGTCAGGAAACACATATTTTGTAGCCTAGTAACATGTTCTTGCTAATTTTACAGCTGGTTTTAGTTCGTTATGGTTTTAGGGCACAAATTAGACAAAAAAGGGTGTAAAAATGTTCATTGTTATATTTTCTGTTTTGTGCATTGTGACCATTAAATAGTGTTTGTTCGCCCTTTTGAGACTTACTATTGCCAAAAGTAGAGATGAAACTTTGAGTTTATAAAATTTTGTATATACAGTAAAAATGTGATTTATATTGTTTTTTTCAAAATCTGTAATTTTTTGTTTGAACCTCCAAGTTTAATTACTTTAGTAAACATTTTGTGAGTTACTATTTCAAAAAATAAAAGTAAAATCTTGAATTTGCGAGGTTTTAGTTGTGTTATTGATTTATAGTGACATTTGTCTTTTTTCCCAAAATTTGTAATGTTTGGGTTCTCAGCACTAATTTCTATTATTTTTCGTATGTTCCTGATAACTTTTTCCGTTGCCTGGTATAATTTTTTTTCAACAATCATGATAACCTTTAGGAAGGAAATAATTATCCGACTTCGAAATCATGTAGATATGACTTACAGCATATCAGTAAAAATGTCAGATCAATTTCTTTGCACAATCATTCTAGCAAGTTGGTTCCTGTGGCACTAAGTGAGTCAAACTACAATTGTTTTGCCACTGAATTTTCAGACTTGTTAAGTCCATTTTGATTCACCATGTACAGTAGTAATTCATCAGTTACAGGTATTTTCAATATTTTTTTTAATGGAAGTTTACTGCTATCTTTATTTGATGTTTTCCCTAAAATTATACTCTTAACCATCTAATCAATTTGGCTTCACATCTATTGTATTTTCAACATTAATAAGATAAATAAAAACTTTGTATGTCATAAGCAAAAATGACTCCCAGGTGAAAAATCCAACAACATGTTGTAAATAAGTTAGAACTCCACTGTTGTTAAAATTAATTATACATTTACAATAGTTATCAGATTTTTCAATTGATGGAGAATTTTTAATAAAGATAGTCATGTGTATCAGAATTATAATTAAATTGATCATACTATTAAAAGTTTTGTTGTCAAAACTACCAGTAACCTATAAACAAGTAATATTTAAAACAATTTTTCAAGTCAATTCTTACTGAGGTCAAGAAAGAAAATTTTTATCATTGTTTGATTATTTACCAGTATGTTTATTTTATTTGCTTCATTCATTTTTAACCTCACAGCACTATTTATTTTGTGGTAACGATGGCAACAGTTTAAGGTTGTACAATGGAGGTTTCGACGACAACCAGATGGGGGAAAGTTGGTAAAGGAAAGTTGGAGCAGTGTCAAAATGAACTAGACTTTGAACACGAAGTTTCACAGTTTAAATCCGGATAGACCCCCAAATTTTTATTATTTAATATACATTTGAAAAAAATATATTAACATCAATTGTCATCCCACTATAGGATGAAAAAAATGTGTTTGAACTTGAGTGGATGAATAAAAAGTATTTTATTAACGATTGAAAATTTGTACAAGATATATATCAGGAGAGAGTGAGATAATAGAGGAAATTTAATGAACTTCAAATTTGTGATTGTAATTTTGTCACTAGTATTTTTAAATAGTATGTTTTATGAATTTTTTAGTGTCACTGTTATTTTTTATGTATTAATAAATATCACAGATTGCATTGTTATAAACAAGATGTTTTTTGATATATTTACATAAATAATTTTTTGTATTCTATTTAAAGCTTATTTATAATAACTTGTTACGTTACAGCTATTTAAATTACAACCAAGATGGATGTCACTGCTTATAGTAGAATTTATGAAACTTCTCAAGGATGAAAATGAGCATGTGCTTGAAGGACTAGTTCCAAATATTAGTAAAATTTTGTCCATCATATGCGAAGGATCAGCTTGTGACAAGATAGTAAGTTTCAAAAGTCTTTAGGGGGACTTGGATGTTAAAATTATGCTAGAAATAAAATACTATTAATTATTTTGTTGTTGTCTGTTCTTTTCAAAATAATATTTGCAATTTTTAAACTATGCTTGAAATAATAAATTAAATAATTTTGAAAAGTTTCAAGAAAAAAAACTACAAAATCTAAATTTTTTTCTCTAAAGAATATATTTACATTATTAGAGCAATTCATAAAATCCTTTCACCATGTACCAAATGAAATGATTTCACTAATGGAAACTGCTTTACTAATAACTATAATAAAAATAAGATGAAAACATAATTATAAAAGTAGAACTTAATTATATCTATATCAGAAACCAATAAAATTTGAAAGATAATTACCAGTTAGTAGGAGACACTTCTTTTCATCCCAGTTGACTCGGTCTATTTCAGGGAAGTAGGCTCGCATCCATAATCTCCCCAGTAACTGGGTGATTAATGTATCCTTTCTTTAGTCCTTCCAAATTCCAACTACCCTTCTTCTCACAAGGGGTAAACACTTCTTTATGAACTCAATAGAGGGTAGACCAACCTCAAGTATGAAACCCTGCACACATAATGTCATGATCTCTTTCTTATATCCTGTATCAGAGGGTTTTATGTCCCTAGTTTAACCCATTCCAAATTAAATGATTCGTGTTATGAGGGACCCCGAATACGAATTAATTCCTAACTTCAATTAAGTTATATTCCGCTACAAAAATATTCTCTCTTATAAAGCACAAAATGTTATATAGTTTATATGGGTGTGATTTTTATTCATTATTCTCTACCTTAGTTAGTTTGTTATCTTATATGTTATTTGATTATTATTTGAAATTATAATTAGTAAAAATAAGAAGTTAGATACGGTTTGAAGTTCGCATTACATTCTATGCTCCCACTGTTATTGTTCACTTATGGTGAATACATAAATACAATAATTATAAAAAATATTTAAAGTAAGTAGTTTTTCCAAAATTTTTAATTTTTGGGGCATCAACACTAATTTTTATTATTTTTCCTGTGTTCCTGATAACTTTTTGCAGTGCCCGGTATAATTTTTTAAAATGATATTGATAACGGTCTAAAATAGATGGAATTACCCAACTTTGAAATCATGTAGCTAAGACTTGAAGAATCAGTAGAAGTGTCAAATCAATTTCTTGCCACACTTATTCTAACAAATCTGTTACTGTGGCATTAAGTGAGTCATACTACAAGTGTTTTAGACACAAAAATTATATCTCCACTGATTCTGTAATAAATTTATATAAATATTTAGAGTTGTAAAGTTGGTTTTTATTTACCCTGTGCAATAGTAATTTCCCTAAATTCTGTGAACGACTGGAGATTTTGCATGAACACACAGCAAACATCAGTTACTAACATCGAGTAACAATTATACGGATCAAGAAAGACCTCAAAACTAATGACAGGTATATTATGTTTAAAACATTTGATGAAAAGAAAACTTATGTGCTGTAAATATCTATCCTTCAAGTTTCGAAAGGTAATAACTATACCTTAGACAGCACAAACATCCAGTGTTGTACATGTCATATAAAAAAATAAACACTGTTGAAGTAAACCATCAACAAGTTAATAACCTGTGTATGATCTCTCTCTCTCTCTAATGAGTTGTGATTGCAGTTGATGATCCAATCATCTTACTGCATTTAGCTCCAAGTAAATTTACAAAAATTAACATTTTGTATCATTTTGAGGTTAATTTTTAAAAAAGTACTGTAGTCTTTCTTTATTAGATATTATATTCATAAAGTTTTTATGTGCTATTTTAGATGAAATATTTTAAGACATATAGGTCATATTGCTGATTGATTAGAACAACTCTTATAGAAGTATGAACTCTTGAATTAAAAACAAATACACCCATTTCTAAAAAAAAATTTTTTTAATAGTTCATTTATATAAATTCAAATTTTGTCAGTTCTTCATAAATAACAATATAAAACAAACAAAAATAATAAACGTGTAACATTCGCTTAGAGTTATCCATTTAAATCTAGAAATGTTTTTTTCTCTAACAATTTTGTTTTCTGTTTAGGATGCAGCACAATCATTGCTTACTTGTGAATTGATGCTCTTTGAGTCCTTAAACTGGAGATTACATTCAGATTTCTTAGCCCAACTTCAAATTATACCAAAATGTTTTCCCCCTGATTTTGTAAACCAACACTTTGTGCCTCTTTTCATGCAGAGAAGTGTAAACAGTGTAAGTAATAATATTACTAACAATTTTGTTGTGCAGGAGAAAATATCAATACTCTTGAAATTCTTATTCAGTTTTGTCAACTTTGCTAAAGGCTGTAGAAGAGTTATGAAGTAGACAAATTCCTCATAGGTGCTCAGGTATAAAATACTTAACAAGATGTAACATTCTTATTTTTTTATTTGTAAATAATAATTGGTCACATTACAGATGCATTTTAAGTTTGTATGCTTACATCACTTAGAATCTCAGGTAGTAGATATTCACCTCTCTTCGCCCCAAATAAGGAAAGGCTTTAGAGATAAGTGACCATAACCACATGATGTTATTAACCCATTCGCTTACAATTTTTTTTACACCGACTTAGCCATAAAAAACTTAAAAAGTTTTTAGACAATTTTTAAATGCTTTTGTTGATTACTTCTTTTTAGTTCATTTTTATGTTTCTTATGGAACCTATTGTTATTTTTTTATTCATAATTACATTTACTTTCAAAATATTTACTAATTTTGATAACTTTTCTTTTATAATTTCCATCACAGTTGATTTGATCGAGTAGCTCAATTGGATTGGATAAATGTGAGCTTTCATCATCTGAATTAGATGGCAATACAGACCTATCATGGACATTTGTATCAGAAATTACTTTGTTTACATCTAGTGAAATCCTAGGCCTAACATAAAAACAAGAGGGTTGCTCAAGTTGCAACTTATCACTTATTGCAGAACGAGGCAGATTACATTTTTCATAATCTAGTGAACCTGTTACATTACAGTCTATTATTATTTTATTTGATTTATCACTTACATCTTCATCTATTTGAGATTCAATGTTCAACTGTCCCATTTCATTATCACTCTCAAATGTTTCATCAAACAAATTACTCTCACTGTCACTGTCACAATCTCCAATAATTCTTTCAATTTCACAATCCTTCAACTCGTTCCCACATTCATCAACAAATAAAATAATAATTCCACTCATTTTTAACTTGAAAAGAACACAAATAACAAATTAAATACAATTAAGTTAGCTTATAAACATATCACACACAGCTACGACATAAACACAACATTGCAGACGATGTCAGCTGATTGGTTTTCAGATTGAAACGTAATTATTTACGGAACGGACAGTCCAAAGAAGATAATACAACCATTGGAAAGCCCGAAGCGAACTCGACACAAACAAGCTATAATGGAGGACAGTGATTCGCCATCGCTTCATTCAGTGGCCAACTGGGCAGCGACAGCGGATCACTGTCGATGTAAGCGAATGGGTTAACTTGCCCTATTCCTAGTGCCAGGGGATCATTATATCCTTACCTTAGTCTTCCCAATTTCATTTACACTTCCCTGTACTTTCTACAAGAGATTGTAATGCGTATCCATCTCTTTGTAATCCTGATAGAAAGTATCTGTCAAGGTTTATAACTCTGCTCTTGTGATACCGTATTATCTCAAATATATCCTTAAGCAGAAGGTATTGTGTGCATAACATAATCCTACCTATATTATAATCATTCCTAGGAGATGATAGTCATACTCGCTCATCCCCTTAATAATACTAAAAAATATTTTCTTACATTATTCAATTAAATATCAGGTATCTAGTAAAGAAATACAGTCGAACCTCTATATAACGAAGTTGATTATCCAGAGAAAATATTCGTTATTGAGAAGTTGTGTTGTAAAGAATGCTCCCACCTCATTTTACGCATATCGCACTACCTGCGGTAATAAAAGGGATACAGTATAATATCACGAGCGTAATTAGTGTAATAGGCCAATGTTAATATAGGATAATGTTTTATAAAGTCTCAATTTATTTGAAATTCAAGTTGTTGAAAATTTCGCTCGTCATCCACGCCTTTTTATTAAACGCTTAATCAACTTCTAAGGACTTGACAGATCGGAAACATCGCGGAGATTTGCTTTTTCCAATCACAAGCAATTTGAGTTTTTCTGTCCCTAACATGTTAGCTGCCACTAATACGGTGATCCTTTCTTTGCTGCCTTTTCCTCCAAAACAAGGGTTGGTTTTAGAAGTTAGTGTCTTGCTGGGCAAACATTTAAAAAACAGACCCGTCTCATCAGCATTGAAAATGTCTTTCGGTTCATAATCATTTAAAACTTTTTCCAAGGCACTTCCTTTCCAAAATTCACAAGTGGGTATATTAACACTAGCACTTTCTCCCGAAATGACTTTTTGAACAATGTTATGGCGTTTTTTTAAAAAATTTTCTATCCAACCGTTGCTAGCGTTAAAGCCACTGTGTCCTAATGATACTGCAAATTCCAAAGCCTTTTCTTTAATAAGATTTCCTGACAATGGAAGATTTTTCTCGCGCATCACCGTAACCCATTTAATCACAGCGTTATCGTTATTGTCGAATGTACAATGTTTCATTTTCTTTCTTTGCAAATCATAAGAAACACTTTGTTTTAGAATGTGATCCCGGTTTTTTAGAATAGTGGATAGCGAACTCTGAGGTATACCGATTTTTTTTGCAACATCCAACTTTTTTTACACCTTCATCAACCTCTCGTAAAACACTCACTTTTTCTGCTACACTTAAACACTTTCTTTTTGACATTTTTCCACGGCACGAATAAAAATAAGTAACTGAGCTAGCAACACGTGTTCCACAAAGCCATAGAGATCGATAATGTAAACGGAGATATAGATAATACATATGTCAAGTCCGAGACTATTTATAGCCGAGATTAGCTGACATTTGTTTACTACAATCTTATGTTGACACATTAGGTTTTCGGGCATCCAAGCATTTTGTCAATGACTCATATTTACAATAGTCTGTTCCCACCTCCAGTTTGCTTATTAACTCCAATAGGACAGTTATCGTTTATTCTTGCTTTAGTTCAGAAAGCTTGGCTAATTTTTATGATCGTTGTTTTTACCAAATATTCTGCTACGTTAAATGGTTCAAACTAAAAAAATACATTAAAATATAAAAGTTGAACCAAATTAAATCTGTTCATAAAACTTCCTGAATCATTGTTTCAGTTGAAGTATCAAAAGTTAACTTGGGATAGTCGGATTTAAAAACAACTCAGGCACAATGTTCTCCAAACTCTTTTAAAGCACTGTCGTAAAAATCAAACCTTTATATACAGATATCGACACTAGAGAAGTTTCAATTAGCCTGGGAGTGAGCGTGCCGGTGAGCTCGCCGTATCTAAGGAAATAAGCTGGGAGCGCATCTGTAAGGAAACCCAGAGCGTGCCGGAATGCTAGCCGTGCTGAACGTGTTAACTGAACCGAACTATAACATGCAGTCAATTACCCCAACATGTGTTTCGCCTACCATTCTTGGTTTTGTTGACCTTCCTGCTGAAAATAAACAATTTCCTGGAAATACCATTGTGAACTACCTATACAACACTACATTTCTTCGGTTGAGAAAAAAAACTTCGTTATTGAGAGGTAAAAATTCATTACATAGAGGTAAATAAGCAGTATAACTTCCAAAATGTCATGGGACAAGATAAAAATTCGTTATATAGAGGATTTGGTTATCTGGAGGTTCGTTATATAGAGGTTCGACTGTACTAATGTTTTGCAATAGTTATCAAAATGAACTCTTGAGAGAGATGCTGTCTCAGGTTAAAACAGTATTTTTAAAAATGTTTTCTGGTTAAAACTTTCAGCGTGCTCTCTGAAACTTTAAAATATTAATTTTTTTATGTGACCCTAATTCCTAATTTCATTAACTTGTGTAGTAACTGTTGACTTGTAAAATTCATCTTAAAGTTCATTAACACTTTGGATGCCACACTGTAAAACATGAAAATAGAGGAAATATTTGATCCTGAACTCGAGGAACTAAAGTGTACTATAAAAAAAAAATAGTAGAAGTATGTTGTGTAGATGACATTATATTGGTAATTTTTTTTTTTCATGTCATGCTATTAATGTCACTTTATCATAGTGTACTATTGAATTCAATTAGTTAGGGTGGGTTTAATATTCAAGCTACAATAATAAATAATATTTTTATATCATAAAAACTTGAATTTTATACTCAAAAACTATTTTAAATTGTAAATATTTAACTGAAAGTATAAAATTCTGTTTTTTATTTATATTAAAAAAGTTAATTTATATTATTTTATATATATATATATATATATATATATATATATATATATATATATATATATATATATATATATATATATAGAGAGAGAGAGAGAGAGAGAGAGAGAGAGAGAGAGAGAGAGAGAGAAAGAGAGAGAGAGAGAGAGAGAGAGAGAGAGAGAGGTTAAGGAAACCAGACAGACCCACAATAGATGGACAGGTAGAATATACCCTCAACGGTCCCCTACTGTTATTAAATTTCAACTTTTCCACTCGGAAGGAAATATTGGTGGGCCCTTCTCTTTTAATAAAGGCACTTCTGCTAACCAGCAGACACAAATCTCAATTTCCAGAAAAATCGTACTTCTCAATATTTTATCTTAGTATGGGAAATTGTCAAAATAACGGCGACCTTATTAAATCTATAAGTGTGTAGGACGCTGTTTCATGAATTGTATCTCTGTAATACAAAATGTTAGGAAAACCACAATAATCAATTGCTTCTAGAAAGTGAGTTTTGTAGAAGGAAATATAATTATAGTTACAGAAATTTACTAAAAATACCAACTTGTTTGCACTGGCATATTTTACTTGTGTAAATAAATAATCTGACCTAGTTTTCTGTTTATTGTTTCATTTGAACAGTTTTTAGCACTGATTTTTATTAAAGAGTTACTAAAATTGTAAAATTACAAGTAAATATCTAACTTTTGTTAATTGATCAGTTTCAGTAACTGTCTTAGTGTATAATACCTTCCTATATCCTCTGCCATAGGGTTTGTAACAAATTCAGAACTCATAGAGTTACTTTGTCATAAATAGTTTATATTTATATGAAATTTATCATATATTGTTGCACAGGCATAATTTTGCATATTATGGATTCAGAATTTCTTTCTCAATATTATAAACAAGGAGTATTTATTTTATTTTGGTATTTTTAAGCTGCATATTGACATGCAGTAATTTTTTTTTATACTTTAAAAATTGATTTAAATGTCTTGAATTTTATTAACAATTGTAAAATAAGCCTGGTATTTTTCTACCAAGATTTACTACTTTTTGAAGCCAGTAACTTCAACAATCATCCCATTTAGGATTAAAGAAAGTGCCATTCCTTTTTAAATTTAGTTTGGTTTTATTTATTTGTTACATTTAAATAGTTATAACTATTTTTGCTTTTTTACGATTGTTAACAGAGAGCATTGCCTTGTAAAATGGCAGCAGTTAAAATTATTCTTTTAATTATGTCAGATGAAGCTCAAGCAAAGCAAAAACACAGAATGAGGAGTCAACTGTTAGGTAAGTAGTAGGTTATATTAAAGCTTAGCTCAAACATTTGTTTTAAGGCAAAATAGCTGTTTACTCATAAGCTGGTGTGCTATCGGCCGATAGAAAACAAAAAACTAGCCCTATTAAAAAACGTTAGTTTTTGTAGTGCATGTTGCATCAAAGGTCATCGCTAAGATATTTCCGGCGTTGTGGTCGTTTAGAATACTGATATAATTAAATTTGTTCAAAAGTTTATGTAAATGGTCTGGTTAATATGACAAATCAAATAAAATAATATTTACAGCTGCCTTTCGGCCTTGTCAAGTCTACATTATTGTGATATAAATACTATACCTAATATTGTAATGTCTGTGGAACAGTATTTTGCTTCCTCTATATTCCCTTCGCCTATGCTCGCCCTTCGACGTCACATGTCAGATTACATGTGACGGTCTGTACATATAATATTTTAAAAGTGCAAGGCACAAGACAGTAAATATCAAGATAAAACTGTGGTGTCGTATAACTAACTTCTGTGAACTTCGATCTCAGTACATTTTTTGTTCACTTCAGTTTTATAAGGTAATGTTTCAATGTTTGATTAAGTGATTTGTATCAACATTGGAACTATAAAAATCATGTTATTACAATCCAAATTATCATATAAAAACCGTTAGAATTATTCTCATAAGTTTAAGCAAAACTTGATTATGGTGCTGATGGTTCAAGGAGAAACAATCATCTCCAATATTCTAAATGATCCTTCAACAAACTTAAAAGTTGATGAAAATGGCTTGTTAATTTTGGCTTTCTACAACAGTTTTTAGATATTCCCTTCACTGTGTAAAAGCTGAATCAAATTTAACAAAATGAACTGAACCTGATATTTCTACAATTTACTACTGGTAATACCAGGGTAAAGGGTTTTACATTTTGATAAAAGTTTTTATTAAACTGTTGTTCATCCACCACACCCTAAGTCAAGCAAGACTCATTGCTACTGCTGTTAATGTGTTAGAAAAGATAAATACTACTTCTTCAGTATTTCATCAAAAGGCTACAATGGACATGGTAAATTCAAGGAATGTGTTCAGCAAACTATTAAAAACAAATATTGAACTATACACTGCTATCTTGCTATATATATATATATATATATATATATATATATATATTCTTGATATTTAACGTTATCCATTGTTTTCCGTTGCACTGACTTTATATATATATATATATATATATATATATATATATATATATATATATATATATATATATATAATTATATCAACAATTATAACTATCAATTTTGACAAGTTACGCTATAAACTATTATTGAGTTTTTATATACTGACTGTAAAGTGATTGAGTTTAACATTAGTTTCTATAAAAAATGTAAACAGGTTTGTAGTAAATTTATTTTCATTCAGAAAATTCTACATGTAATATGTATTTTATAACCTTGTTATAAATTTACCAATTTGTATGTTTCAGAGTTATGCAACAGTTTTAATTTTTATTCAAGGATGGTTTTTGTGCGTGCCATTACTCTTTTGATTGATATTTCTCCCAAAATATTGAAAGAATTATTCTTCCATAACATTATTGCCATGACAGGTAATGTTACTAATGTTAACCAAAACCCCTTTATTATATTCATAAGTAATGGGTTTATAACTGAGAGAAAATTACCCACTTACTATGCTGACATGTTTCAAAACTGTTGTTTCAAGAAAACATGTTTACTAGTCTTCAAAAGTTTTTTTTTATTATTTAAGAATTTTAAGATTACAGTAGAGTCTCGAAATTCCGAGTCCCGATATTTCGAGCTTCCGATAAAATTCAAGTCTATTTCTATTTCAGCCTATTTTAACTATTTCAAAGACTTTGGCTTTCAAAAAATGTTTATATCAATATGGTATGCAAAGAAAATGAGTCAGGCTCCCAAGAAATTTTCATTTCAATACGGTATGTAAAGTAAATGAGCCGTACTTCTAAAAAATGTTTTTATCAATACGTTATGCAAAGGAAATAAGTCGAGCTTCCAAGAAGTGTTCATATAAAGTTCTATAAACTTATTTAGAGCATTTATAATTATAGTATTAGGGTCAATTAAAACTCCTACTTCTGCGTAATCCGAGTTTTTGATAATTCAAGAGGGTCTCGGTCCCATTTATCTCAAATTATCGAGACTCTACTGTGTTCCCAAATTTTAATCTTTTAATGACAAATGTACTTCTATTTTTAAAAATAATTTGTTTCATTATCTGGTTTAGTGTTCTAACAATTGCATCATACTTCTTTTCACTCTATCAGCTTTTACAACTATCATTTAACATTTACTTAGTGAGACAAATTTTCCTCAAATGTTTTTTGAAAACATTCTTTTTTTGATGTATGTTAGGAACTACCGTATTGGTTATATCTTTTCTAAAAGGTATAAACAAAACCAAGCCCAATAGCTAATATAAAATGTTCTACATAAGTGCTTCAATGCAAGCTACTGGTGAAAACTATCAACAATTACTGTGTTTGGTATTTCACCATCAATTTCCATCAAACTAACAAAAAATGTGTCTCAGACAAGTAAAATCAGTTGGTTTTTCTAGAGCAAGCTATCAGTAACTGCCTTTCGTTTATATCAAGGCCAATTGCTTTTCGAAACCAATATATTTTTTTATCTTGAAGAGATATATGGAATGGGAAGAAACATTTAAAATCATGCAATATACAAGGGAATATTCTATTCTTTCATTTAAACAATTTTTTTTTCTACGAGATATTTTTGATTACATCTTGCTCCATGTGCCAACAGTGAAAAAAACTTAAAAGATTACAGGCAAATATTAACACAATTTCCAAAAAAATTCAAATCTATTACAGACATATTTATTTTGATGGAAATTTTTAACATTTAAAGTTTTATGTGTTAAAGAGCATAATTTTTATAAACCCAATTTAAATAATTTTATATAAGTCATTTTTACTTTTTATATCTTTTGATATTACTTAATTATTTTTTCAACATTGTTATTTTTGAATCTCACTGCACTACCTTTATTTGTTATAGCATTTACAGAAAAAAGATTTTTAGTAAGATCAGGAACAAATAAAACATAATACAAATACAATTTTCTGATTCATAATCACCAATTTTTTTCTAAGCTCATGAATTTATTGTTTTTATCGGCTATAATAACTAATTTAGTTTTTTTTAGTCTTGAAACAATTTTAATTGATTAGACATATGTCCTAAGTAACCGAAATCAACAACCCATTTAATACCTCTTCATTCGTCACCTCTTGAGTAAAAAATGTCACTTTATTACTGCTATCTTTATACTTTTTTTCGTGTAATTGTTATTATTATAAAATCGATTTTCATTTTTAGTAAGCAAATAATCCATCTCTAAATGATTTTATTATATTTGTTGATTCATCTTCATGTGAGCTACTAGTTTTCACTAAACACTTGCAAATATTTATAAACTTGCCTATAGTAGCACTTACTTATATTTGTTGAGGACGGCCGTTTTGGGAGATATGTCCCGTTGTCAACTAGAGATCAGTTACGGTCTGAGTTGACAATGGGACACATCTCCTGAAATTGCCGTCCTCAACAAATATAAGTAAGTGCTAGTATAGGCAAGTTTGTAATGATTTTATTATATTATTGCACATTGAATATTTTCTCCAGATGTATTCTTTTAATTACAAAATTTAGCTAAATGATTACCTTTATAAATAAAACATTTTTCAACAAATTATTTATTCAACAACTGTTTTATTGAATCTATTTTTTTCAAACAAAAATCTAACAGGTTAGGTTTTTTTCATTTGCAGGCGTAGATTCCTAAGCCAAAACAAAGTCTGTATTGATTAGGTAAAATTAAACAATATTTTGGATTTTACTATATTGTCAACTTTTTGTTGTAATGAATTTAACTAAAATGTTATAATTGCAGCTGACTTGAATTGTATGACGTATCATATATATTTTTTATATTACCATTGTTAATATATAATTTTAAATATACCTAAATATGCTTTTGTAATTTAATATCAAACAATTATATTAATTATATAACACACTCAAAAGGTACATGTCTGATTGTGTTGGTATCTTCCCAGACCTGACGTCACATTCTCATGTTACATCAAACATTCATAAGTTAACAAAGAGTATTCAATATGAAGACGAATAACTATCCCTTTTTGTATGGCTTGTATAAATAGATGACGTTCATGTTATAAGACAGTATCCTTGATTGTCCTAGCTCAATATGGTTTACTTATTCTTATTCTTCATTCCATAACCAGAATGGTGCATAATTTCATTACATAAATATAATCAGATGCCATGACTTTCTTGGCACTATATTAGTAGCTAATTTCTCTCCTTCATTTATTTTTTCTGATACTCTCCAGTACCAGGTACAAAGCAAAATTATACTCCCAACACAATGGTGCATTGATCACAACATAGCTCTAACTAAAAAAGTACTTAGAACAATTAAGAAGCCTAAAGAGCATATTTGGACTTATAACACATAGGGCAATGCAGGTATGAAGATTGCTATATTTAATGTTAGCATAAAAATATGTGGTAAAACATTTTTAAGGAAAAATATTCTGATACATAAAAATCACATCCGCCATTGTCTAAATTTGAATCATCATGGAAAATATTTCAAATCCCCTGGTGGTATATAACATAGGTGTATTTTGTTTAATATATTTGGACAATGAGAAGTCAAATATGACATTTCTGCTTTCCACTGAGGAAAATAAATTATACTCTCAAATGAAGTTGGCAGCTGCAAAACTAAATTTTGAAATTATTCCATCTTCATATGCTAAATAGAATTGTACATTGGTAGGTATCATAATGATAATAATTGTCCGATACTATGTATAATTTATGTATTTTTATAGAGGACAAGATACCAAATATCCGGCTTGCTGTGTGTAAAATCATGCCAAAGTTAAAAGCAATCGCCTATGAGCCATATGACCGCAGGCTTATTGCTGCTCTTGAAAGTAGCGTAAGAAGACTCATGGATGAGAAAGACAAAGATGTATTAGAGCAGATCAAGATCATGCATTTTGAATTTGACGAATTGGATCGGTCCAAGGTAAGGCTGAAATATTCCCAATATTACTGACAATTTTAGGATAGTATGTCATTTTTGTGTAAACAGTTTTAAATAAATGGTAGGAAAATAGGTCTATTAAATAGTAAATAAATAATTCCATTCATCTAAGCTTACGGTATTACAGAATATCTTGGCAGGTCATATAATATCAACAAACTTTTAGTTAATGATATTTTGTATATAAACGCTTTGACATCTGTATCATCTTATAAACTGAGTCAAATAGTAGTCAGGATCAATCCACACACCTTAACTCTTGACCCCACCAAAGAAAAGTCTCTCTCCCTTTTTCAGAATTTTCCCAACTTTACTGCTAGTCTTTCATAACAACATCCCTATTTATTTGCTTAACACACTCAGCACGGCGGTGATATTGGTGTTAGACATTAAAATATCGTTTTATTTATCGGGTCACAATAAAAAAAAAATACAAATGATAAAATACTGTATGACAAATAATAAATCACAATAAAAAAGACAGAGAAAAAAAGATAGTTTACATAAAAATCTAAAGTACCTACTACTAAAACATACTACATACTAAAATTAACCACTCAACTTTTAACTCGGAATGTTTGTCATTTGTTTCACAAAACGATAAAGATCGATAATGTAAACGCAGACATAGATAATGCATATGTCACGTCCAAGACTATTTATAGCCGGGATTAGCTGACATTTGTATACTTCAATTTTATGATGACACATTAAGTTTTCGGGCATCCAAGCATTTTATCAATGACTCATATTTACAATAGTCTGTTCCCACCTCGAGTTGGTTCACTCTATAGGACAGTTATCGTTTATTCTTGCATTAGTTCATAAAGCTTTGTTTATTTCTATGATCGTTGTTTTTACTGGATATTTTGCCGTGTCAAGTGGTTCAAACTATAAAAAAACATTAAAATATAAAAGTTAAACGAAATTAAATCTGTTCATAAAACTCCCAGAAGCATTGTTTCAGTGGAAGTATCAAAAGTTGACTTGGGATGGTCGAATTTAAAAACAACTCAGGAAAAATGTTCTCCAAACTCTTCAGAAGCACTGACGTAAAAATTAAACCTTTATACAAACACGTATCGACACTAGAGAAGGTTTAATTAGACTAGCAATGACCATGCCGGTGCACTCACCGTCTCTCAGAAGGGAAGTGGGAGCACACTGGCATGCTCACAGTGCCTCGTAAGAGAACCCAGAGCGTGCCGGTATGCTAGCCGTGCTGATTGTGTTAATCCACTCTTTAACATAACCCCTACCCTCCCAATAAAAAATACTCTCCCCCTTTACCGAGCTCACAATAAACTTTCTCTTCAATTCCAAATCCAATAAAATCACACAGCTATAACACAAGCTGCATTATTGGATAGTATTTTATATCCCCTTATCATTCTCAACAACAATCTCTAACCACTCAGCAACTTTCTCATGTCAATCACAAACAAACATGCATAGCCCACAATAGCAACAAACAACCCATTATACAACTTTTTATTGCTCTTATACTACACGTTCATACTCCTAACAATACCTAGCACACTTCTCATTTTTTCCCGAGTCCTATAAGTATACTCAGACACATTCCCACTCACACTCAACCCTTTACCCATTATGTTATTCCTAATCCTGGTTCTACATTTCAATGACATACACATAGTCTTCCATATAGATAGCAGCAACTTTCCAGACACACATGCACACTATTTATCTAATAAACCCATCATCTCTTCATCTTTCACGTATACATCTTTCTTTGAGCTTTCACCCTCCACCACCACTCCATCATCTTCAACATAATCATACACTTTATTCTCCACAATCGTATCAAACACTTCTTGCAATACATGTGGACCCAACACCGGATCCTGAGGACACCCTTTATTCACTATTCACACTTTTATCCACCCACTACCTTCTGTATCTCCACCCATCTCCTCTCACATAATCCCTTATCACTCTGTACCCGTCACTTTTATCCCTGGCTCCCTCAACCTGTCCAATATGCCAATCACCACTTCGCCCTTCAGTAAGGTTCTAATCACTCCCTTTTCCATCTATTTGGAAAAATGCTATATCTAAAATATACTTTAAAAATTTTACAAACTATCCCTTTCAAGCATCCCCACCCAACTTTCAACATTTCGGCCATCACACCATCCTTCCAGGAGCATTCCCTCTCTTGAGTTCATGCACAATCTTCTATACCTCACTATCACACACACACTCACCAGTCCACTCTCGCACACATAACTCTCCACCTTCCCTCTAAAGTTCCTATGGTACTCATTCTTACTTCCTCATTCATCATCCCTTAACTATCAGTTCCTTTAACAACACCCTTCCTGATTCCACCCAGCTTGTTACCCTTATTCCCTCCAACTGCACATACAACCTCACTAGGCTTTCTACGTATATGGAAGACTCCATTCATCCTGCATCTCACATTCTACATTTCCCCCAACTTACCTTCTTCTTGAGTCTGATATAGTGTTTGTACTCACTCCTTTTTCCCTGTACTTCCTCACTGCCACATCTCTTTAACTCCATATCCATCTCCCTCTTGAATACCTTTCTCAAGTCACATGCTTCTGTTTCCATCCTGCTCAGTTCATCATCCCACCCTTGTTCCTATTCCTTTTTCAAAACCTCCCTCGATATAGTCCCGTTTGTAGCCTCCTACAAACACTCACTCAATAAATACTCCGTTAAACTACAGCCTGCTTACACTTTACATCCATAGTACACTATTCCATACACAAATCTTATAACTTACTGACCAACAAATTCCAGCAGTAACACTGCAACAGCGCAAAATTAAATAATACTGGAATCTGTAGTTAATAGTGAAATTTCTTTAAATCTAATGTTGATTAATAAATTTTAATAAACAAAGTTGGTTGTTGGTGAAAATGTATAATTAGGTATACATAAATTTGTATTAATAACAGCTACAATTATCTAGACATATTCAGTCATGTTCAAGTTCCTTAACCAATCTCATATTTTAAAAATGTGCTTATTTTTATTTCTATTTAGTTGTTAGCTTTAAAATGCCTAAATGAACGGAAAAAATGTAGCTGTTATTAGTAAATTTTGTAAAACTTTAAAAATTTGTATGATAAATTAACTATATTAACTTCTTTAAAAATATTTAAAACCTACTTTTATCTTCTAATTAACATTTTTTTAGTAATTTTTATTTTCTATTATGTATAAGTACGAAACAAAATTCCATTAATAAAATAATAATTAAAAAAATGTTACTGTTTACAGAGAACCTTCAGAACTAACCGAGATTCTGACATATCTAATCCATCATCATTGTCAGCCTCACCATCTAAACATATGGCTCTGACTCAAACTCCTTGTGAGTGAACAAAGCATAAAATCATTACACATGATATTTAAGTTAACATAAAAGCACTTTTTATGTATTTATATAACATAATTCTATTACAACTACACTACTGTGATTTCAGTTTTTATCCAACAGACAAATAAAGTAGAGCTATCATTTTTGAAGCATAAATTTAATATGTTACATGTAGCAAGATTGTTACATGTAGCAAGATTGTTACATGTATTTATTATAATCATATATGATTAAAACTTTTCCAACATTCTAACTTTGTAGTTATTGGTACAATAACTGTTATTTTAATTCAACTACATAAGTAACTGTTTTGGCAGATAAATTATTTTAAAACGTAAATTAAATGTGTTTTTATATAGTTTTCGATTACATCCTTGTGACTGAACGATAATGGATTGTTTTGCTTTATTACTTCATTACTTTAAAATTTGATGTGTGTGTTTAGATTACTTAAAATACAAGCTAGTTATTTTAATGTAAAAATTAATTCATGGTTATAGATTATATATACAAGTTTACTGTATGACTCATAATTCTTAGTAAGGGTGTGAACAGTATTTGGAGATATATATGAAATTACTAATAAGCACATCTAAGTATATTTTAAATTTTATTATTATTTTTTTTAAATCATTCTATAGGTGTATGAGAGTATTTAGAAGAATAGATATGAACTTAATTTCATTATATGGTCATATATTATTCAGATTTTTATCTAAGATCTAAACTATTACAGAACTTAAGATTTCTTTGATTTCGTTGATATGAAATAAACTTTAGGTATTTCCTGAAGAGTCTTATCAAATTGTTTCTCTGTTACTGTGAAAGTAATAATTAACTTATTAGCTTTCTTGAATTTTGTAGTCCATTACGTTCGGTGAATCTTAATAATCACTTAAACAATAGTCTATGACTATCCGAACTTTATATTTAGTAAATTTGTTAAAACTTACTGAGACAGAACGTTTTCGATCGCTATGTGCCGTTCTTCATCAGTGTCTTCTGCTTGGAGATGTAGGGTCAAGCGGTGACGGTTTTAAAGGTAGGTTTTCGATAGTATCAAAGACTATGTGTGATTTGTATTGTGTTTGTTCGTTTAATATGTTTGTATTTTGTGTTTTTGTATGTCTGTAAATTTCATATTGTTCTAATGTGTTGAGATGTGGTCCTCTTTTGTTGATGTGTAGGATTTCTAAATTATGATAAATGTCTGTGTATTTGGAAGTTTGTCTCTGTCTCAGTAAGTTTTAACAAATTTACTAAATATAAAGTTCGGATAGTCATAAACTATTGTTTAAGTGATTTATTAGCTTTGTTTAAAATACACAAATATATTTTTTGTTGTTGTTATAAAGTATTAAATTTGTTTAATGACATAAAGAAAATGTTCAAGTTTTTACCCAAGATAATATACAGATGGTTTCTTTTTTTCATCATTTTTTATTGCTTAACTTTTTGCTTTCAAAAAATAATTTACCCTTAAAATACCTTGATGGAATTCAGTTAGAATTATTCATAATATTAAAATTGTGCTGCTGCTACATTTCACTTAACATGTTTTTTTTTAATATTGACAAATGGTAAATCTTTTAATGTAAATTAATTTCTTATTTATTACTATTTAATTTATTATTACTATTTATTTTTTGAATAAAAATTAATTTTGTTATGAAAAATTTAATTTTTTCATGAATAGCCGTTTCTTCTGTCTGACATGTTGATTGCTTGTACATTTTATCTTAAACAAGATCTATTTCTCTTGTTCATTTATTTACTTATAAAAATTAATTACAAAAATTATTTTTATATAAAAAATGGAGAGAAAATAAAAATGTGTAAATAAATTTAATGTTTTGAAGCTAAAAATCAACTCTTGTAGTAATAAATCACAGTTCTGAATTAATATTAAAATTAGTATCGAAATCTTGTTGCTGTGCATGGCGAGCTGGTTGTTAATCACTTTTGCTATTACTTGCGACCAGACTTTTTGTTCACTAAAGTTTGTTAAATTGTTAACTTATACTTGGAGGAAACGTTTTTGTCTTACGACTTCTTCAGCCTTGTATTTTTGCTGCTAGGAATGCTGCAGTTGTGCTTCCTCGGTACCATTTTTTTTAAAGTTAAAAGTGATGTGATCGAAGAGTATGTGTGATCTGTGCCGTGTTTGTTCATTCAGGATGTCATTTTTATGTGTGTCGCTATGTCTATATATTTCATACTGTTCTAGTGTAAGTTAACAATTTAACAACCTTTAGTTAACAAAAAGTCTGGTCGCAAGTAATAGCAAAAGTGTAATAAGTGATTAACAACCAGCTCGTCATGCACAGCAACAAGATTTCGATACTATTTTTAAAATTAATTCAGAACTGTGATTTATTACTACAAGAGTTGATTTTTAGCTTCAAAACGTTAAATTAATTTACATGTTTTTATTTTATCTCCATTTTTTATATCAAAAATAACTTTTCTATTTTAATCAAATAGGTGTTTAAGATTTTTACATTTGATTGTTTTATTTTTCTGTTCACAGGTAAACCTCTATCAAGTGATAAGAGCCCAGTATTAAGAAGGTAATAAACATCTTATTATTGCTAATTAACTGAATAATGTTATATAAGTGAAATATCATAAAGCTGAAACAAATTTGTTAACTTGAATCTGAACCCAATTTTTAATAAAATATTGAATATAACCCCAATATTACATAAAAATATTGTTGAGGATTCAGATATTAGTTTAATCAGTAAGATTTTTCTAGGGACATACGTTTGACATACAGTAGTTAAAAGTTCTTTTTTTAAATTTGTTCAGTTCAATATATTAAGCTATTGAATAAGAGTTGCTTTAATCATTTTGAATTCACTGATTAAACTATTATTAATTATTGTGTAACTAAGTGAATACTTTTGAACTTCCATGCTGATGCATTTCAAAACATTGTTTTGGATTTGTTTTTTATGTCTTTGATGTGTTCGTTTAATCGTGTGTTAAATGATCTACATCGGTTTGGCCAGTAGAAACTGCGACAGTTTTTACATGTTATTTTGTATATAGCAGATATATTGTATTTGTTTGTTGTTCAAAAGGTTGTATGTTTTGTCGTAAAGTGGTTGTTGTTTTGTATGATAATTGATAATTAAGTAATTTTGTGTATGTGTTTGTTGTGGTAAGTGAGGGATATATATTGTGAGCGATATTATTGTTTTGTATGGGGTTTGTCAGTATGGCTGTTTGATGATGTTTATGTTTAATTTTCTTGAGTATGATATCTATAAGTATATGTTGGTACCCATTTTGTTGAGCGATGTATTTTATTGTATTCAGTTCTTCGTCGTAGTCTTTTTGTTGCATAGGTATATTGATTAGGCATTGTATCATATGTTTAAGTGCAGTGTGTATGTGTTGTGGGGTGATTAGATGTGTTTGATGGTATCTGTGGTTTTTGGTTTTCTGTGTATTTTGAAATTGTGTTTGGTGCTGAGTTTGGTGATAGTAAAGTCCAGGAAATTTATTTTATTGATGTTTTCTAATTTGAGTGTAAATGTTATGTTTTGATGTATGGAAAACGTCATATCCTAGCTGAAATATTTCTCCTTCTCATTGAATAACATTATAGCCTGCAGAACAACAAATATACACTTAAAATAATTTACTACTGTAGATATGTATACAACATTTTACTATTATATGACAGCAACAAACAGCAAATCAAACAACTACACAATTACATCAACACCATATAGTTAGATATGCAATAATTACTTATAAGTTAGTGAATAACCTTAGCGCTTATACAACCTGTATTAAATTAGCTTAATAAACTAAATAATAATAAAAGTTAACTATTTTTCCATATGTTGTGCTGACTTTAATGGGTTATGACTTAAAATAAAAGCCAGTCTACGAAATTTTAGTCTGTAATTGTAGTTCTGACTATGGTGGAAAACATATTTACCTTACTGCAAAGATTTCTGAATATTAAGAAAAATATATATTTCTGAATTGACATTATTTCTTACATGAAGCAGAAGAAATTTTCATCACTTCAATATTATATTTCACCACTACATTTAGCCATCATTACATGGTTTGTCACTTCCTAATAATTTCGTTCTTACCAACACAGATTTGTTCATTTATTATGTGTATAGTTCAGTAGGAAGTACTGCCATCTTCATACTGACGTGTTTCAATATGCTCCCATCTATTTGAAATAATTTAGAGTACTGTAAAATACTTCAAATAGGTAGGAGCACTCTGAAATACATCACGTAGGAAAATGCTGAAAATGACACTGAGAAATACTTATAACTTCCTAGTATTAAATACGGAAATAATATTGAATTTAATCCAGTAAGCTCTAAGGCAGCTAAACCGCTAATTAGTATTAGGAACTGCTGTATACATTAGGATATTTGATTATTGTTTACCATGTAATTGATTTTATTTTTCTTCAAAGGAACTTATATCTGCTTTATAATTTACAAACTAAATCATTTATATGTAACAATATTTTTTTTTAAATTTTTTTACAGTAGGTCAGTACCACCTACAAAAGGAGTATATCCCGTTGCACAATTTCCCACAGCACCACTTAGGCCATATCCATGTAAGTATGTGTATTTCTGTTACATGCGAACTTTCCAGTATTTTATAATTTAAAACAAATTAAAGTAAAACTTGAAATTTCAACCAATTATAATTTTAAAAATTTATAAAATTTAATTAACACTAAAACAAGACTCAAACATATTTCAGTTATTTACATTGCTAAGATTTGTTATTATAACTTTTATAATAATATATATACAATGGAGTACTTTATCTACAGTATATCTTTTTCTTGTGATATTTTGCTTTCATTTTTTCAAATAAAATGATAATTGTTTTTTAGTTTTAAAAAAAATAGTTTTTTACACTGAGCACTGAGTACTTTCTGAAAAATAGTCATATATAGCAAAGCTCTTGAAAATAACTTTTCTTTATAATTTTATGAGAATATATATATATATATATATATATATATATATATATAGATAGATAGATAGATAGATTTTTTGGACTAGGAGACTGACAGACTTACCTTGGTAAGAGTCCACACTGTAGTCTTGAAATAGAAACACATAAAAGCACTTAAACTATAATATATATATATATATATATATATATATATATATATATATATATATATATATATATATATATATATATATATATATATATTTAAACTTTGCAACTCTGTTTTCTTGTATTCACTTATCACTTTTACTATAAGTACTTTAACAAGAATCTTACTTGGTATTAACTTTCGAAGATTGATAGAATCTTCATTGTCAAGTTGTAGGTGTTGTAGTACCTGGCAATCCACTACAACACCCAATTCCGTTGATGCTCAACAATGAAGATACTATTAATCTTCGAAAGTTAACTCGCATAAATACCAAGTAAGATTCTTGTTTAAGTACATATAGTGAAAGTGATATGTATGTAATATACATATCCTATATGTATATATATATATAGGAATTTTTTGGACTTGATAGGAGACTGACAGACTTACCTAAAGGCAATAGTCCAAAACTGCAATCTCTTGGAAATAAGCACATATAAAAAACACATATAAAACACTTAATACACTTTTATTTGAAATATTTCGATCAACATGATCTTCTTCAGTCAAGAAAGAGAAAACAAAACAAAAGATTGAAGTGAACCACAGATGTGTATAAACATCCAAATGTCACAGATTCACAGATTTATAGTTTATGATATAGAGCTATATGTGATATGTGTAGAAATTGTGTAAAGATCGGTTACTTGAAACTAGATATTAAAAGTCTGTCAGAAGGAAGGTAATGGAGCTGTTAAAAATGGTAGAAGTTAGGGGGAAGTTAAAAGGAGTTTTATCTGATGTTGAGGTTAGGAGGCTCTCTAGATTTGGTATACCATTGGTATGATAACTCCCATCTTCTTAATTCTGAAGAGTTGCAATCCGGGGGGAGGGCTTTATTCTAAGCTCTACTAGAACTAACCTAAATATATATATATATATATATATATATATATATATTTAGGTTAGTTTTGGTTGGTAACTATCATACCAGTGGTATACCAAGTCCAGAGAATCCCCTAACCTCAACATCAGATAAATCCATTCATTTTTTTTTTTTTTTTTTTTTTTTTTTCCCAAATAGCCTTATCTCTTTTCCCCTGACAGACTTATATAAACTATAATCACTCATATGTTCATGGAAACAATATATATATCTTTAATCTGTGCATCTGTGACATCTGATTTCTACTCTACACAATCTGTGATTACAATTATTTTATTTCATTCTCTCATATTTCTTTTTGTGTTTTCTCTTCGATTGATAAAGACCACTGTGTGGTTGAAATATATCATTGTTTAAGTGCTTTTATGTGTTTCTATTTCAAGACTACAGAGTGGACTCTTACCAAGGTAAGTCTGTCAGTCTCCTAGTCCAAAAAATCTATATATATATATATACCTACAACGAATATATATATATATATATATATATATATATATATATATATATATACCTACAGTAGAGTCTTGAAAATCCGAGTCCCAATATTTCAAGCTCCTGTATGATTCGAGCCTATTTCTATTTGAGCCTATTTTATGTATTTGAAGAAAATTGATGAGTTGGGCTTCCAAGAAATATTTACATCAATACGATATGCAAGGGAATGAATCGAGCTTCCAAGAAATGTTTATAGTCATATGGTATGCAAAGGTAATGAATCGGGTTTCCAAGAAATGTTTATATCAATATGGTATGCAAAGAAAATCAGTCGGGCTTCCAAGATATGTTTATATCAATACGATATGCAAAGAAAATGAGTCGGGCTTCCAAGAAATGTTTGTAACAATACTGCATGCAAAGGAATGAATCGAGCTTCCAAGACATGTTTATAGCCATATGGTATGCAAAAGAAATGAGTCGGGTTTCCAAGAAATGTTTATAGTCATATGGTATACAAAGGTAATGAATCGGGTTTCCAAGAAATGTTTATATCAATATGGTATGCAAAGAAAATCAGTCGGGCTTCCAAGATATGTTTATATCAATACGATATGCAAAGAAAATGAGTCGGGCTTCCAAGAAATGTTTATATCAATACTGCATGCTAACGAAATGAGTCGAGTTTCCAAGAAATGTTTATATCAATACGGCATGCAAAGGAAATAAGTTGGGCTTCCAATAAATGTTCATATAAAGTTCTCCTATTTTTTTAATTCACAGGAACGTACTTCCGTGTAATCCGAGGAAGTTTCGGTCCCATCTACCTTGAATTATCGACACTACTGTATATAGCTAGACTTACGCTACCCCGTCTTACGCGATTCCCAAGTTATGTGGTTTTAAACCATGCTGCCCGAGTTATGCAGAAACTGGTCTGTTCTGGAAGAAAATGCTTATGAAGAGAAAATATTTTCAGGTTTTAAGGCTGCCAAAGACTGATTGTCAATGACATTTGGCGCAAATACAGCTGTTGACTGTAAGTTGCCATCTGTCATAGTTTATCACTCAAAAAATCGAAGGCCATTAAAAAATATTTCTAAAGCTAGCTTTCCAGTGATTTGGAAGTCGAATTGGAAGGCTTTAGTCACAGCTTTTTTTTGAGGACTTTTTTGAGTTTTGGTCATAATGTCATATCTCAAAACGAACGTTATTGTCAGACAAATTTCTTTTAAAATAATTCCTATTAATTGACAATGCACCTGGCCATCCTCCTACTACTCTAACTAATTTCGACACACGGGTGAAAGTGATATTTTTCCCACCAAACACAAATAATTTGTTTCAACCGATAAATCAGGGAGTCATCAAAACATTAAAGCTTATTACACAAGAAGATCATTTCCGCATCTGCATGAAGCTATAAGACAGAACAATGAGCTCTGTTGAAAATGTTTGGAAACAATTCAGTGTTATAGGTGCTTTGAGAATCATATGACAATCTTGGAATGAAATTTCACAAAAAAACATTGAATGGCGTTTGGAAAAGGGTGTCCCTATTTTTCTTTGATACTGAAACTCAAGCGGAATCAGTGCCAGAGTCTTTTGAAATTGCTGATGTGATTGGACAAGTTGTCGGTTTGGCCAGACAACTAAATTTAGAAGTGCATAATGATGACGTTCAAGAGCTGCTGGATTTGCACAACCAGGAGTTGACAATTAATTGATAAGCTCAGAAATACGTGAGCAAGACCTTAAAAATGCAGATTCTTTAGGCTAAGTTGATGTAGAAGATGAAAAGGCGGTTAAAACTTGACAAACAGCCTTATTTTAATTGAGCAAGGTTTACAAATTTTGGAAAACGAACACAGAGATGAGAGTATTTCTGCCACAAAACAAAAACATTAGCGAGTTATAAGGAAATTCCAAGTGAGAAGAAAATATTTTCAATTCTTCAAACGAATTTACTAGATTTTATGAAGCCTTCTATGTTAAAATAACTTCTTTTTACTTACTTCTTTGCAATTTGTAAGTATATAATATAATTTTTTGTTGTATTATGTATTTATGATTTTAATACATACATATTTTTCTTTTAAATTATTTAATTTATTTAGTCTTTGGTCCCAGTTAAACATGATTCCTGATTTTATGTAAAATTATACCCCGACATACGCGGATTCGACTTACAGGGTTATCGCTCAGTCCCATCTATCACATAAGTACAGGGTATTACTGTATATATATATATATATATATATATATATATATATATATATATATATATATATATATATATATATATGTATGTATGTGTGTGTTTACTATTTTTTCAGTTTCATTAGGGTAAAGTTTTCAGATTATTTTTAAACAGCTTATAATTTTTTTTTTTTAATTTTAGCACCTTCTCCATCACCTTCAAGAGTAAATAGCAAACCAGTTCCGGCCACTAGACCTTTAGCTAGGAGGTAAAACAGTGCTTTATTTTTTTCATTTTTTAAATTGCGAATTTTACTAATTTATTTAAGTAGATAAGTTATTTTCAATTATTACTTGTAACATAGTATTTTGAATTTAACATATTGCATGGTATTATATTTTAAAATATTGCTTCTTTTTTATTTAATTGTTTGGAGACTTGGTTAATTATCTTTTTTTTTACCCTTGGTATGGTTTCATCATTGCAGAAAGTACTTAATTTATTTAACTCTTCCTAGCTGATACAACTGACTTTGTAGCCTGTCAAGCATCTGTTGCATTTTTTTTTTTTATATAAAACCTAATAAACACTTGTAGACTAACACACAACAGTGTTAAGATGCCCCGTGTCTACATTACAAAGATGTCATCTATATATCTGAACCAACATAATCGTTGGTGTGTTTGATTTTTTAGGAATTCCGCTTTGATATTACCCATGTTCAGGTTTGCGTACGACGGGGCCATCCTAGTACCCATTGCTGTTCCTTTTATTTGCAAGTAATTTCTTCCCTCAAACTGAAAATTATTTTTTTCAAGAATGAATTTTGTGAGGGGTACAAGGAAAGGTATAGTGAGGTAACGATTGTCAGAGCGTTTGTTGAGGAAACTTTCGAGAGCTGGTAGACCATGTGCATGAGAAATGTTCATATAAAGAGAGGTACCACCTATGGTGACCAAAATTGTTTCAGGGGGTAGAGCTACGGGTATTTGAGAGAGCCAGTCCATTAAATGATTCGGAATGACGGAAGATTTTTCACCAAAGGTTGAATATACAAATCCAGAAAAGCTGAGATTCTTTCTGTGATCGAATTACAACCAACGATTATTGGCCTACCAGCTGGAAGTACGATATTTTTATGGATCTTTGGCAGTATGTAAAATTGGAAGTGGAGGGGCTTTCATTGCATAGTAATTTTATAGATCCTTCTGAAATTTATTCTCTAGGAGCTGTATTTTTGAGCAAGTCCAAGAGAGAATTGTAGTCTGATGTTAGGTTATATGTGAAGAATTTAAATGTTGTGTTGTCAGACAGTAACTTGTTTGTAGTCATCTCTGTTCATGACAACTGTGGTTAAACCTTTATTTACTAGAAAAATCATGATGTTATTGTTTTTAGAGAATATATTGCTGCTTTATCGAGTCTGGTTTTGAGGCTGTTGAATGGATGATTTATCCATGGAATTTTGCATTATGAAGTTTATGTAGAGTTCAACAGGATGATCAGGTGGTGAAGGGGGCCAATCAGAAGGTAGCTTGAGATTTGCTAGACAAGCGTTTACATCTGTATCCTTTTTAAAATTTGGTGTCTGTGCTACATAGTTTTCTATTCTCAGTTTTCTGGCAAATTATCATTAACAGTATTCTTCAAGTTGTATCATGTGCAAGTATGATGACTCTGAATCTTTAAGTCCACAGTGGTTTCTAGGCTATGGATACTATTTCTTGGGATGTGTATTTCACACGACTCTGTACGCAACAAATAAATTTTTTTGACCAGGTCCAGAAATGTGAGAATCAATTTTTACCGATTAACGAACCACCTCTTGTTTCTGACAAGCCTAGCCTCAGCACTATTTTTAAGATACCTGTACCCAGTGGACAGCTCCCACGTATATTGCCAACAAAACCAATTCTGTTGAAGAATACTGTTAATGATAATAACAAAAATAGCCTAGATATAAAAGATAACATTCCACCGAGTACAATTTCAGTTTACAATATTTCCGACCACATATTTACAAAACATGAATTACTAGAGCTTTCAAATATCTTGTTGTTCACACCATTTAAGGAAATAGACCAATTCAAGACGGGTAATAATGTCTTTAGCTTTACCAGAAAACTGAGAATACAAAACTATATAGCACAGACACCAAATTTTAAAAAGGATACTGATGTAAACGCTTGTCTAGCAAAGTTCAAGCCACCTTCTGATTGGGACCCACCACCACTATCACCTGATCATCCTATTGAACTCTACATAAACTTACCAAACTCAATAGAGCAGCATTTAGTTCTCTAAAAAACAATAATAACATCATGATTCTTCCAACAGATAAAGGTTCAACCACAGTTGTCATGAACAGAGATGACTACAAGAGGCAAACAAGTTACTGTCTGATAGCACAACATATAAGCTCCTCACGTATAACCCAACATCACACTACAACAATTCTCTCTTAAAATGGCTCAAATATACAGCTCTTAGAGAACAAATTTCAAAAGGATCTATAAAATTACTATGCAATGAAAGCCTCTCCACCTGGTAGGCCAATAATCGTTGGTTATAATTCGGTCACAGAAAGAATCTCAGCTTTCCTGGATTCGGATATTCAACCTTTGGTGAAAAACGTTCCATCATACATTCTGTATATGAATCATTTCATGGACAGGCTGTCTCAAATATCCATACCTCTTTCTCCCGGGATGATTTTGATCAACATAGATGTTACCTCTCTTTATACGAACATCCCTCATTCACAAGGTCTATCAGCTCTGTTGGTACAGATATGTAGATGACATCTTCGTAATTGGACACAGGAAATCTTAACACTGAAAAGTTTTTTTGAAAGGTTTATCACTATTCTTTACACTTCAATTTACCTGGGAGAAATCTACAGCAGCTATCACCTTCTTGGATGTAGATGTAACAATCAGAGATGGGAATATCTATACTGGTGTAAACATCAAACTGACAAACCATCTACAATACCTCCATTTCAATAGCAACCGCCCTTTGAATATAAAAAGGTCCATTCCGTATAGTCAGGCAATCAGGAGCAAGAGAATTTGTTCTAACAATATATGGAGGAGGACTTTAATACAAAGATATTACTAGCTTTCCAAAAAAGAGGATATCCTAAACAACTTGTTGAGGATCAAATCCGCTTAGCTCAATCATCTGATGAACCCAGACCACCTATGGAAGACAACAAACTGTCTTTAGTTACAGATTACCATCCAGGCCTACAGAAGCTGAACAGAATATTAAAGGATGGCTTCAAGATTCCACCCACACCAAAAATATTTTTTCAATCCACCACATATTTGGTTCAGACAACCTTTTAATTAAAAAAAATATTTTAGTACATCCAAAACTACCAGATCCAAGTACTAAAAACCACCTAAACTTCCTCATGGCTCCTTCCCGTGTAATAGACCTAAATGCAAGACATGTCCAATACACATCCCAACAAATAGTTTCCATAGATTGCATTCCATTTTTAAGAGATTGCAGTTTTGGATTACTGCCACTAGGTAAGTCTGTCAGTCTCCTATCTAGTCCAAAAATTCCTAAATAAGCTTTAAGCCCTACTAAAAATAACCTATAAATATAAATAAATAAATAAATAAATATATATATATATATATATATATATATATATATATATATATACAGAGAGAGAGAGAGAGAGAGAGAGACCTTGTGATAAGGCACCTTTTGGTCACTTGACCATTGTCGGATCACTGAATTATTTCTTTCCATTTTTCTGTTGTCGCTTTCCAGTCCGTGACGTTGGAACTTGTTGACATCTTATGCATTTTGTTTTGTTCTGTGTATGATGTTTTTGAAAAGTGTGTTGTCTGTTGGTTAATTAGGTTATTGTATTTGTTTTTATAAATTTGGTTTTTTTCTTGTGAGATTAGTTCTTGTTGATTATAATTTATTTCAAGTATGGTAAGTTTATATTCGTAGTTTGTTATTGAATGTTTGTGTGATATTAGGTGTTCTGCTACATTTGATTCGTGTTTATTATTAGTGGTGATTGCTCTTAAATGCTTTGAAAATCTTGTTTCAAATGATCTTGTTGTTTTTCCTGTGTAAAATGCTTTGCAGTCGTTAAAGGTAATTTTGTAGATTCCAGATAGATTATCTTTTTTCTGTATTTATTTTGTGGTTTGTGTTGTTGAGATATTTTATTATTTTGTTGCGGGGTTTGTATGTTGGTGTGTAGTGTTCTTCGTTATAGGTTTTTTGATTTTTCTTTTTGTGTTCTGTTGATTTTTGTGTCTGTGTTGTATTGAGGTTAGGTTTTTTTTGTAACTTTATTGTATATGATTTTTATAAGTTGTTTGTTGAATCCATTTTATATTGCTATTGTTTTAATGTTTCTAATTCTTTATTTAATTTTTATTTGTTATCCTGTGTGTGTTTTATTCCTTTATTGATCATGTTACTGTAAGTGTTAATTTTGTGTGTCCAAGGATGGTTAGATGATTTATGTATTGTGGTATTGTAAGTTGATTTTCTATGTAATGTGGTTTCTATTTTATTATTATTGATATTTAATGTGATATCAAGAGAGTTAATTGTTTTGTTTGTTTCTATTTTGTATGTGAATTATAAGTTTTTGTAGTATGCGTTTAGTTTATATAGTATTATAATCTGTTCGTTGTGAATAATAGGTTGATGTATTACAATTATATGATCTATGTATCTTGTCCATAGTGAAATGTTATCTGTGTGTAGTATTGGTTTAATTATTATTTCTTTGAAATGTTGTATATATATTTCTGACATGATTGATGATTAGGGTGATCCTATGGACAGACCTGTTGTTTGTTTATAGTATTTTATTAAATTGGAGTAGTTTTGGTTGCAGACATGTTTAATTAGTGTAATAATGTAATTTATTGTTTTTTGTTTTTCGTTATTTTTTATTAGTTTGTTTTTTATTATTTCTATAGCTTTTTTTATTGGAATGTCAGGGCATGTTGGTGATGTCTTAACTAATTATTTGTGTATTGTTATTTTTTTCTATGTTTTTTATTTTATTAATTAGTTTGTATCTGTTTTTTATGTTGTATGTGTTGTTAAGATGTATTTTAGATCTGACTATTTTGCCTATTATTTTTACAATTATTTAAGATGCTGCTGTTTTAAAGTTAATTAGTGGTCTGAATGGTGTGTTGGGTTTGTGGATTTTTGGTATACCTATTAACATTACACCTAAATATGCAAAACTAAACTTACACAATAAACATAACACTGTATTAAACAAAGCAACAAAAATAACCGAATTACATGTAATTAAATAAAAAAACATCAAATCTGCTTACAAAAAAAAGCAGGCAGTTGTTATAACTATATACAACAAACTTAGAAATCATGAAAACATTTGACACTCTTACACCAATAATACACGAAAAAATACAACAAAACATAATAATCAAACACAAAATAAATAGAATAAAAAATTATAGTAAGAAAATAAAAAATTTACAAAAACAACATAACCTAAAAAGAAACAAAAAATTCGTAAACCTAACCAACACACCCTATTTTGGCTTTCTTTACATCTTTACTCATCTATGTGCTTGTCCTTTTCTCCATCTGTTATTTTTGGACACCTTTCTCCTATTTTTAATGGATTCTCCATTTTCTTCATTGCCTGTTTGAGTCTTGATCATATATATTTTATTTCATTCTCTTTTTCAACTTTCTATTCCTGATGTTGTCAACTTAGATTACTTTTACCTCTTTATCAGTAATTTTATTTTATTTGCTTGAATACTGCTTCTTGAATTCTTCTTCAACAAAATCTATGACAAATGTTACAATAAGTAAATAGTAAACATATTAATATGTGTTTACTATTATGTAATACATTTGCTATCCTGGGGTTCATTTAAGTCTATTTACTCAGTCTCTTTTTTTGTATGATTCTAACTTCTAAAATTGTATTACTTTGTTATTTTATACTTTATATAAAGGTAATAACGTTTGTAACAACAATTCACCCCTATTTTCAACACGTTTTTAAACATTCCATAGAATCTATGTTGTAAAATGAGAGTTAATAATATTACATATTTAAATTTTGTATGAAACCATTGTCTCTAAAATACAGTCAAATGATTTTCAGAACCAATTCACTGTTTCGATGAAAAGGAGAACTAACTTTTAAAATAGACCAAGACATTTAAATAGTAGTGTAAATATTGCCTAGTAACTAGATAGAACAGGCTCATCATTAAAAGTTTTTATTAAGCACAACTCCATACACATACTCGCATATTTTATAAAAATAAAAACATATTTATAAAACTTAAAACTTGTAAAATATTCGAGGACATTTAAGACACATTAACCTACCCATTTAGTAACCCATGTAAAAAAGACAAACTAAACAATAGAAATTGAAAATAATCAAGGCAATATAATAAAATATTTTTACAATTAGGTTTAATTAAATAGGTTTTCAATGCTTTTGTTTCACTTATACAACACACAATAAAAAAAAAATTACTTTCATCAATTACAATAATAAATGTACATTAATAATAAATTACTATAATTGTTTTGGGATGTGAAATGAAGGAAATGTCCATGAACACTTGTGGTAAAATTCAAATAACAAAATGACAGAAATAAAAAATATAATAAAAAAATAACTTGACAAGGTTTATCCAATTACACTCTTGCACAAATTTCTATAACCTTTTATCAAATTCAGAAACATTTGCTGCAATTAAAGTAACAAATTAAACAAGAGTGGAGTTAGATGAAACTGACAAGTTAATACTTAATTATATTTTATTTTCATGTGGTTATTTGTAGTAGCCTGCTAACAGCAGTTTTTTATAGGATTTTATTACATATATGATTTTAATTTAAATTATAGTTAAATAATAACTAATGGAATAAAAATGTATTTTTGCTTATAGCATTTATGTTATACCTTTTGTTTTCAGGAAATAAAAATGTTTCTCCAATTTCATTACTAACTTCCTTTGTCCTTCCATCCTTGTTTTTGCAATACATACCTGAAAGGTACTTGTAAGGTAACTGTTTTTTTTATTCAGTTTGCTGATTTAGCAGAAGAGGTTTTTTTTCACTACTATTTTTAAATAGAATTTTTACCATAAACTACAAGTTAGCTTATAGACATGTACGTTTAATGCAAATGTTTCATTGACAAGAATCTATAATTTTAATTTGTTAAAAGCTGTTGCCAATTTACACAATAGGCATTATTAAAAACCAGTACCAATTTTTACCACTAAATAAAACATTCTTGTTTATGGGTATTTGTTTCAATAAATTTGTAACAAGAAACTTTTCTTTAAATTTCAATATATATTAAAAACAACATAGGTTATTCAAATACAAGAATATTTATTAATTTATATCCAAAGCTTTTCGTTGGTAAACAGTACCAACATCATCAGGAATGAAAATTACAATAGTAGTTATTTGAATAACCTATGTTGTTTTAAATTAAACAATAAAACGTATTTTATATTTATATATATATATATATATATATATATATATATATATATATATATATATATATATATATATATATATATATATATATTCTTGATATTTTATGTTATCCATTGTTTTTCCGTTGTACTGACTTTATGAAGTTAATATAATACTATTGTAAGTAATTTTATCCACCATTAAGCGCGATGATTTTACCTTGTGTGCTGAGGCACCTTTCGGTCACTTGACCATTGTCGAATCACTGATATTTTTCTGGTGTACATGTTCGGTCCGTGATGTTAGTATTTGTTGATGTTACACACATTTTCTCTTGATCTAGTGAGTTTAATTCTATTGGGTTATTACTTATTTCAAGTATGGTTAGGTTATTTTCGTAGTTTGTTATTTCATGTTTATGTGATATTAGGTGTGCTGCAACATTTGATACTTTTGTATTTTTATTTTTGAATGCTCTGTAATGTTCTTCAAATCTGATTTTAAATGATCTTGTCGTTTTCCCTATGTAAAATTCATTGCAGTCCTTACATGTAATTTTGTAAACTCCTGATAGGTTATGTTTTTCTGTATTTGTTTTTTGGTTTGTGTTATTAAGATATTTTATTATTTTGTTGTTTGGTTTATATGTTGGAGTGTAGTATTCTTTGCTGTATATATTTGTTAGTTTTTCTATTTTGTTATTGGTGTATTTATATTTTAGGTCGATTTTTTATTTTTATTATTTTTGTGTTCAGGTTGTAGTGTTGTGTTGAGGTTAGTTTTTTTTTGTAAATTTATTCTATGTTTTTTATAAGGTATTTGTTGTATCCATTTTATATTGCTATTTTTGTAATATTATCTAATTCTTCATTTAGTTTTGTTTGTTATCTTGTGTGTATTTTTTTGCTTAATTTATCATGTTACTACAAAATTAACACTTATAGTAACATGATAAATAAAGCAATAAAATACACACAAGATGACAAACAAAAATTAAATGAAGAATTAGATAACATTACAAAAATAGCAATAGAAAATGGATACAACAAACACCTTATAAAAACATATACAATAAATTTACAAAAAAAACCTAACCTCAACACAACACTACAACCTGAGCACAAAAATAATATAAATAAAAAAATCGACCTAAAATATAAATACACCAATATCAAAATAGAAAAACTAACAAATATATACAACTAAGAATACTACACACCAACATACAAACCAAACAACAAAATAATAAAATATCTTAATAACACAAACCACAAAACAAATACAGAAAAACATAACCTATCAGGAGTTTACAAAATTACATGTAACGACTGCAATGCATTTTACATAGGGAAAATGACCAGATCATTTAAAATAAGATTTGAAGAACATTACAGAGCATTCAAAAATAAAAATACAAAAGTATCAAATGTTGCAGCACACCTAATATCACATAAACATGAAATAACAAACTACGAAAATAACCTAACCATACTTGAAATAAATAATAACCCAATAGAATTAAACTCGCTAGAAAAATACCATATTTATAAAAACACAGACAACAATTTAATGAACCTACAGACCACATATACAGAACATATGCTATATAAAAACATCATACACGCAGATCAAGAGAAAATGCGTGTAACGTCAACAAATACCAATATCACGGACCGAACATCTACACCAGAAAAATATCAGTGATTCGACAATAGTCAAGTGACCGAAAGGTGCCTCATCACACAAGGTAAAATCATTGCACTTAATGGTGGATAAAATTACTTACAATAGTAATATATTAACTTCATATATATATATATGAATTTTTTAACTAGATAGGAGACTGACAGACGTACCTATCAGTCTCCTATCTAGTCCAAAAATTTCTAAATAAGTTTTAAGCTCTACTAGAACTAACCTATATATATATATATATATATATATATATATATATATATATATATATATATATATATATATATTCAAACCCATGGTGACTGCCGATTGGGGAAAATGGAAATATCAGGCTTTATATCAGAATTATTAGCTTCAGAAAAAAATCGGGGTTTATAAGGTAATTTGGTAATTTAGTCACAGTTTGGAAACTTTTGTTGCAAATTATAAAATTCTGTTTTTTTCATATTATAAAAGTAAATTTGTAATTGTAACTTATTTCAAAATATATTGTAAATGTGTAATATATAATTTCGGTCAAAAGGCAAAGGCAAGATCATGTACGCTCTATTTTTTATGATGATGCATGTGCTGGCTGCCTCCTGCACCATATAGTGTGGATAATTGACTATATAAATATTTGTAAAATATAAATACTAAATTTATTTAAGAGTCACTTTTAGTATGACTTCCACCCATCCTTATCTAGATAAGTGTATTATTCATTAAATTAGTTTCTGTCTGATGCATGATGCTTTTTACCCTGAGCAAGAGTCCTGAAATTTTAAACATAGATCAGAATTAGATGTCAATGTAATATTCACTTGGTTTTTGTATTTGTATTTGTTTAAACTATAGTTGATTAAACAAATCAAATTTGGTTGATGAGCTAGAGACTTAGAATTTGTTCAAATATATGTCAGAACTGACTAATAACTTTATATTTCTTGTTCCTTATCTGCAAGATTGTTTAAACAAATCAAATTTGGTTGATGAGCTAGAGACTTAGAATTTGTTCAAATATATGTCAGAACTGACTAATAACTTTATATTTCTTGTTCCTTATCTGCAAGATTGTTTAAACAAATCAAATTTGGTTGATGAGCTAGAGACTTAGAATTTGTTCAAATATATGTCAGAACTGACTAATAACTTTATATTTCTTGTTCCTTATCTGCAAGATTGTTTAAACAAATCAAATTTAGTTGATGACCTAGAGACTTAGAATTTGTTCAAATATATGTCAGAACTGACTAATAACTTTATATTTCTTGTTCCTTATCTGCAAGATTGTTTAAACAAATCAAATTTGGTTGATGAGCTAGAGACTTAGAATTTGTTCAAATATATGTCAGAACTGACTATTAACTTTATATTTCTTGTTCCTTATCTGCAAGATTGTTTAAACAAATCAAATTAGGTTGATGAGCTAGAGACTTAGAATTTGTTCAAATATATGTCAGAACTGACTAATATCTTTATATTTCTTGTTCCTTATCTGCAAGATTGTTTAAACAAATCAAATTAGGTTGATGAGCTAGAGACTTAGAATTTGTTCAAATATATGTCAGAACTGACTAATATCTTTATATTTTTTGTTCCTTATCTGCAAGATTGTTTAAACAAATCAAATTTGGTTGATGAGCTAGAGACTTAGAATTTGTTCAAATATATGTCAGAACTGACTAATAACTTTATATTTCTTGTTCCTTATCTGCATGATTGTTTAAACAAATCAAATTTGGTTGATGAGCTAGAGACTTAGAATTTGTTCAAATATATGTCAGAACTGACTATTAACTTTATATTTCTTGTTCCTTATCTGCAAGATGGTTTAAACAAATCAAATTAGGTTGATGAGCTAGAGACTTAGAATTTGTTCAAATATATGTCAGAACTGACTAATATCTTTATATTTCTTGTTCCTTATCTGCAAGATTGTTTAAACAAATCAAATTTGGTTGATGAGCTAGAGACTTAGAATTTGTTCAAATATATGTCAGAACTGACTAATAACTTTATATTTCTTGTTCCTTATCTGCAAGATTGTTTAAAGAAATTAAATTTGACTGACAAGCTACAGACTTGTAATTTTATGTACAGATTAGGACTGGATGACAATCCAATATCCTCTCGCTTTAAGTTTATTTAAACAAATTAGATTTACTCGTGTACACGTGTACTATATATGTCCCTGTCAGAGTATCATCAATATATACAATATCGATTGAAATTTTTCACCTGGAGGTAAGACTAAAACACACAAAAAATAATGAATTAAATTTAAACATTTTTTGAATATACCATGTTTTTAAAATGGACTAAAAAGTATAAATTAATTTTTCATGGCCCTTCTACAATTTTGAGGAAGAATTCATAGTCATATATTCACTTTGGATATATTTGTAGTAGTTAGATAGAAAAGGGTGAGTCGCAGCCAGTAAATAATACAGTTATACAATCCGGATGAATTGTCAGCTGATTACAGTGAATTGGAAACCTTTTTCATTAATCCATATTTGTGATTCACTGCTATTTAAAAAATGTACTCCTCCTTAACCATCATGAAGTGCCTCAAAAATATAAACAAACAAAACATTAAACCTATCATGGAAATACAAGCAAGACATGATTATTTACATAGCCTAGTAAATAAAATGTCCCAATCAAAGGAAACATTGTACGGAATAAAAAAAGACTGGTAAAATAGCTTCAACAAGTTGAGCACAACATATAAACAAGGTTCCTCACCTTAAACAGGAGCTGAGCCCAACCAACAGAACCCTTCATTAAGTATCCTTTGCTAATAAAGTATCTGATTTAATGACAGTTGCATTGCTCGCAGCTACTGCAATTTACTGTTTTGTTTCTCGTATGAAAATGTTTAGAAAAAAGAAACAATTGTTTAACGAGCCAAGAATGATTATTTAATAGGTCAACGTTTCTAAATTAAGCTGTTGTCCATTTTAGGTCATTATTAAACATGTGGCCTAAATACAAAACATCAACAATTTCCATGTCATTAATTATGTTATGATACTGTAATTTACACAAATCAATTGAATACATCAGGATATGCAATTTCCTTTAATTACATCCTGGCTACAAATAAATAGACATCTTCGCCTGTGCTGTCTTTGTTAATGTGTGAGTTACATATTATTCCGGGCAAGGCTAAACTGTTAAACTGTAATTTATGGTACATAGTTTTACAATTTTTCAAGTCCTTTCATGCTTGAGGGGACACAACAGCCATCCTCTCTAAAACGTAGAAAACTATATAAAAATTGAAGTGGCCAGAAATCGCTAGAATCGTCAAGTCCATATATAAAAAGTTTTCTTAAGCACGAGGGTAGTCAGGTTTTGTAATGTAAGAGAGTCGGAGTTTTAGTGACAATTTTAGTCTATGTTAAGTGCAAATAGACTATTAGCGAACTCAATTGAAATTGGGAATGGTGCCACTTGAATACCATCTGAGAGCTAATTTCTTCAGTCAAAAGGTGCTAAAGCTGGCGGCCACTATCTTCCGAACTTTTGTTATGGTCTAAGACTCCATGGACAAAAAAACAACAACAGCAAAATCAATAGTTATTAATAGACCTAATTAAAACAGTGTTTGAAAAAAGTTATGAATGTCAAGTGTCTAGGCATAGAAGTAGCCATAGAATTATGTGAATTATTAAATAGTTATTTAACTTAGTCTAAAATTGCTTTAATTTATTGAATACCACCAAGAACGTAACAGTATTGTTATTAGATTACCTAAAATGTGTTTCTGTTGTCGATCTGATGATATACTATAAAGGAATTAGAAACATGTGGGGGCTGCCGGAGACGATAATGTTTTTGTCCACAGTTCATTGTCAGTAATTATCATCCAATGCAATTAGCATCTTTGTTATATCTATGTTTATGTTGACAAAGGTTCCCTTGTGAAGTTATACTCTTACCATCATTATATCTTCCAAGCCATTTTAAATTATATTTTACTTACAAAGTAATATTAGGTAGCATTTTTGTAACTGCATCTAAGTCAAAAAAAATTATGGGAATCTACTATTATTAATTGAGGAAATCATGGGAAAAAATGGAAATAGGAAAATTATAACAGAGTGGCCACATGGTTTGGGTATGACAGTAGTTAACGTAGTTTTTGATTGGTTTCTAAAGGTTGGAGAACTAAAAATTCCAACTTACGGGTCCATGATTCAAACAAAGGCCTTAGAAGTTGCGAGTGAACCTGAGATAGACCATTTCAAGGCATCAAATGGATGGGTCGGAAAATTCTGTATATGCCATTTAAAACAATTTTGGGTGAATGTGCTTCGGTAGATAAAAGTACAGTGAGTGAATGGGAAAACAAATTGCCAGGAATTATCAAATCATATCCACGTGAAGATTTCTTGAATGCCAATGAAACAAAAATGTTTTTCCGTGCTTTACCCTAAAAAACGATGTGTTTTAAAATTGAAACGAGTGTTGGAGGGAAAATTTCAAAAGAGCGGCTAACTGTTGTACAGTCCCACCGATCATCAAACCAAATGAAGAATAATCTTTATTTTAAAAATTCATTGGCTAGGCTCTACAGTAATTCGTAAATTAAGTTAATGTACAGTACTGTATAGTTTCAGTGTTTATTATATTCGCTTTTGAATTTATGTTTAATAACAATACAGTATTTATTGTACTCTATAATGTATTTATAAAAAGGTAGCCTACATTATTAAGTAAATACTGTACGTTAGTATTAGTATTAAATATATTAATACATTAGTATTAGTTAAATACTGTAGCCTATTATGTATTGGATTGGAAATAAGTGTGTAGGGAATAAATATTGTAATCATTTTTGAAATTCGGCTTAACCTTAACACCCCTCCACTAGACAGATACCTCTCATGGGCGGACAAAATATCGAGAACCGTATGTGTCAACAGAGGTTTCAATATATATATATATATATATATATATATATATATATATATATATATATATATAATATATTACTTACTTCTTCGTGCAGGCGTCCAGCTTAACTATAGCCAATGGGCCGATGCCATATATATGTATATTAAATATGGTGATATGTTTTCTTGTAATATAGTTAATATATTAAAAATATTTCAAAAACAAGAATACTCTTAATTAATATATTTATTCAAAGCTTTTCGCCGATAAAATAGTACCAGCATCTTCAGGAAAATAATTATCTAATAATATATATATGCACATTGCTTAGTATATATATATATATATATATATATATATATATACATATATATATATATATACATATATATATATATATATATATATATATATATATATATATATACATATATATATATATATATATATATATATATATATATATATATATATTATAACAACTTCTGTTATAATTAAATTTATTTTTTAAATGTTATTTATTTACCTTACCTATTTAATATCACACCTTCAGGTTTATAAAAGAATTAACACTCTTATCAATTTTTAAACATCACTTGCATTTATTCTCTTCAATTAACTCTACACATTAGTCCAAATTTATATTAATATTTTGCAGTGACAGGATTAGTATCTTAACTAAATTTACAATGATAAAAGGTGGATTTCTGAGGCTTTAGATTTCTAATAGAATAACATTTAAAAAAACGGTAATAAAAATTTTATTCTTGCTCTCGGGGTCGCTATTACGGGAACTTTGCTTTTAAATTAGAAATGGTGACTAGAATAATTTTTATAAATTTTGATGAAATTAAAATTTGTTCTGAAGAGTCCCTGGAATCCTGGCTTTGTTCACTTCAGCGCTTACACTTGACACATAAAAAAACTTACTTTTATACTTCCAAAAAAAACTTTACGTCGCACTTTTTTAAATTTTACTTATAAAAAAAAAACTCTACCTAATTTAACAAAATTCTCCCTTTACAACACTTCCATCCTTGTCCCCACCAACCTGTCTTCCTCTGTCTGAGACTCTCCTCAAACTTCCTCCCTAAACTTCCGATCATTTAGTTTTTATTAAAAATCTAAATCTCTCCCACTACCACCAATACGTTCTTTGTAAGTTTCCCACAGTTCTACAATTAGCTAAACCTAACGGTACACGGTTATTTTCCCATGGCTATATTGGCCGCTGGATTTCCAGTCTTAACAAGCTTTGGACCTTCTATTGTCAATTTGCCGGACTCAACTTATAGCTTTCGTGGAAAGGATAATGACATGGTACCTGCTGTGTCCGCCTAGAAAACTATTTGTGTCGTTCTTTGCTAAATCCTATAGATGATTTATTTTAGCAACTAACTTAATTTAATCTAAAGCCTCGTACTTTATGTTATAGAGTCCCCAGAATTTTAAAATTAATTTTCTTGATTTCTTAAATTTAAATTTTACAATATTTGAATGCTATGACATCAAAGAACAATTTGTTTTAAATTCTTCACCAATCTTAAATTTCTAATATATTTAATTTTACTATAGTTAAACCTCTTATATCCTAAATCATTTCACTTATAATTAGTACATAATTATAAATTCACGTCATACAAATTAATACTCTTTCTTTAAAATTAAATGTGAAAGTTTACAATGCCATTGTTCATCCTACGATCCTAACCATTAATTATTTATTTATTCATGAAAATCTAAATTTCTTTTATACAATTATTTAATTACTAATATGGGTTTGTGATACCTTTTTAACATTCTACAGTTAAATTTACCCTTAAGTTTACCATTAATTATGGAAGTAAGTTGGTAACTGCTATTACCAAGACATTTCTTAATTTCGTAGGGCCCCTCATAAATTTCTAAGAATTTGCTGCTTACAATATTTGAATGCTATGACATAAAGAACAATTTGTATAAATTCTTCACCCAATCTTAAATTCCTAATACAAATATAACCAACTTAATAAGGTTTATTACCAAGGAGAATATTAATTTCGTTTACTAAGACGAGTATTTTGTTACAGGGTTAAGATTCGTTTTAAATAAAACAAACAAGCAATTGCGTTTAGCTAAAATTACATATTAAAAATCACTAACAGTTAATTATCATTATCTTACAATTTTAAAACATGTCATTCAATATGCTGCATAATTAATTATTAACTGAATAAAATAATTCAATTGTTTAATGTTATTAACACTAAACAAAACAAAGTGTCGCAATATAATGCTATAATTATAGATTAAATTTACTCGGTTTTGTGAAATGTTTTAGTGATTAAATGTTTTAGTTGACAGTGTCTTACTTAAAACTATTACAAAATAGCTGACAGATGAAGTAACTTGGTTGAAAGCCTTACAAGTTTATTAAGAAGTTAAAATTAATATGCATACGTTTCTAAATGGTTAATAATTATAATACTGTTATACCTTCTCAATTTTAATTAGTTACAATAAACAAATATAATTATTCTCCCATTTATATTAGAAAAATTGTGTAGATCGTTTCTCTTATCAAATATTCCATAATTACAAAATCACATCATACAAATTAATACTCTTTCTTTAAAATTAAATTTGGTATTTTACATCCATTTTACTTGTTTAATTAATTAATAATTTTATAACTTCTTATTAAATTTCCCCTTTGCGCAGTTTATTAAATTTAAGTTCGTTATTCATTGTTTATTATTTTTTTCGTAACACAAATATTATTATTATTATTTTTTTTCCAAAACTATTATATGAGTCTGAATAATTCTACATATGATCAACATAAGGGTTGAATTGTCCTTGACTATTGCAGGTGTTTTCCTTTCTCAAATGGGGTATTTTCGTGTCTTTGGCTAAATCGGCCGGGTCTATTGTGTCCTGTAAATCGAAAGTGTTCTTTCTGTTGAAAGTGAAATTTTGTTATTAAGTTGACGAACGCACTTTTAGTTTTTATCGCTATAGTGATTAAAGCTGTAGCAACATTCGGGTCAAAATGTTGTGCTAGTTTTCTAATTATTACTTCATCTGATATCCCTTGAACATACAATAAATTCTGTTCGACGTTATCTATCATGTTGATAGGTCCCTTTCGAATTTCTACAGACGTTAAATGATTTTTGTTTTGTTTAAGGTGGTAGTCTAACTTTTTTAACTCAAGGTTGTCAGTAATACATTGTCCCGTGTTAAATTTGAATGTGTTTAAATCCCTCCACTTGTTTTAATAGTTGATCTTCACACATTATTTTTACGTCCGCTAATATAGTTTGTGTTGTATCAATTTTATTGTTTAATTCTAAGCTTTCATAATTGCATTCTTCCTTATCCTCAATTAATACATCATTAATTTCTACCTTAAAGTCTCCAATATTCTTAACTGATCTATCATTAACTTCCTTAACTTCATCGTTGATTTTGTTGTCTTTATTATTTATTTGATCTAATTTTCTGTTAGTTTCATATAATTTACTATTTAAATCTTGTGAATATTCGTCCAATTCACTAATTAAAGTTTTCTTTAAATCTTGTGTAAATTTATCTATTTCGTACTTAAGAATTTCATTAACTGTAGCATATCTATTCTGGTGTTTACGCTAGTCCCTACATTGGTCTTTGTCCCCTCACTAATTTTTTTCATCTATTTTATTCATGATTTAAAGTTTCTTCCCTAATAATGTTTACTATAATCTTAATAATGTTCACAGTTTTTTTTTTTTTAATTTCCTTAATTAACACTTTAACTTAAGCCAACAGATTAATAAGTTTGTTTATTAATTTATGATTTATATTCACCATTTCTATTTAACTTTGCTAACTATTTGCACGCCAAATTATAGCTTAACTTTTGTTATAATTAAATTTATTTTTAAATTTTATTTATTTACCTTACCTATTTAATGTCACACCTTCAGGTTTATAAAAGAATTAACACTCTTATCAATTTTTAAACATCACTTGCATTTATTCTCTTCAATTAACTCTACACATTATTCCAAATTTATATTAATATTTTGCAGTGACAGGATTGGTATCTTAACTAAATTTACAATGATAAAAGGTGGACTTCTGAGGCTTTAGATTTCTAATAGAATAACATTTAAAAAAACGGTAATAAAAATTTTATTCTTGCTCTCGGGGTCGCTATTACGGGAACTTTGCTTTTAAATTAGAAATGGTGACTCGAATAATTTTTATAAATTTTGATGAAATTAAAATTTGTTGTGAAGAGTCCCTGGAATCCTGGCTTTGTTCACTTCAGCGTTTACACTTGACACATAAAAAAACTTACTTTTATACTTCCGAAAAAAAACTTTACGTCGCACTTTTTTAAATTTTACTTATAAAAAAAAAACTCTACCTAATTTAACAAAATTCTCCCTTTACAACACTTCCATCCTTGTCCCCACCAACCTGTCTTCCTCTGTCTGAGACTCTCCTCAAACTTCCTCCCTAAACTTCCGATCATTTAGTTTTTATTAAAAATCTAATCTCTCCCACTACCACCAATACGTTCTTTGTAAGTTTCCCACAGTTCTACAATTAGCTAAACCTAACGGTACACGGTTATTTTCCCATGGCTATATTGGCCGCTGGATTTCCAGTCTTAACAAGCTTTGGACCTTCTATTGTCAATTTGCCGGACTCAACTTATAGCTTTCCTGGAAAGGATAATGACATGGTACCTGCTTTGTCCGCCTAGAAAACTATTTGTGTCTTTCTTTGCTAAATCCTATAGATGATTTATTTTAGCAACTAACTTAATTTAATCTAAAGCCTCGTACTTTATGTTATAATATATATATATATATATATATATATATATATATATGCACTAACATTGCAGATGCTTGTTTATTTTATTATTTTTAATACATACAATTTATTAGCTTGGTTTCTACAATCTTGATAATTATAAATATTTGACTGCAACTTATTAAAATACTGTATGTTTCAAAACAAAGTATAATACGAGTATAATAACAAGTAATATAATAATAATATTTTCTTTCAAATTGTTTATGTTATCGTGTTTTTTAAAGACTATTTTGATTTCCACAGGCTTGACAATGCTCTGACTAGTGATGCATTTTTAATAGACACCGGTATTTCCATGCCGACTGCTAATTCTTCCAGCAAAAGTAAACAGGAACTAAAACCTCCAGAAAGTAATATGGCCATGACAAAATGCTTAACTGAGGTTTTTAAAAGTTCAAGTGCCAATAAAACTGAAAAAAGTGAAATTGACAAAAGTAATGCAGTGAACAATAAAATTCAAATATATAGTGCAAACATATTAAAACCAATTAGAAGATTACCCACTCCTCGACCTACTCACCGCTTTTCAAGTTTTGGTTGCCTTTCAAATAATGCTGAGACCATTGATCTTGATAAACCTGATACAAATAGCAATCTAGTAGGAACAGGTAACACTCAAGAAAAAGTTGAAGGATTATTAGTTGGAGGAAATAAAAACTCATCAGTGTTAAAAGTAATTAACAAAAAACTAAATGAAAAACCAAGTGGTTTACCTCTTAAAGTAAATCAAACCAACAAACTGTTGACAGAAAATGTTATTTGTGAAAATCTTAGTAATAAGGATTTCTATACACAAATTGATTTAAAAAATAAATATAGAGAGAGATTTAAACTGCAACAGAATCAAACAACAGATACAAAAAAGAGGCATAGCCTAGATGTAGATACAATATCAAACAAAACACTTAAAACGCCAAACAAATATACTAATATAAATAAAAGATATAGTTTAACTGTAGAGATTAAGAAGGACACGCCATGTAAAAATAGTTTGGCTTATAATAATAACAACAATGTTTTAGAAAACACTAAACTAACAACACTTCCATCTTCGTCGACAAATTCAGCAACAAGGCATCAGCCAGGACAGCCAAGACCCCAATCTTGTATATTAAAAAATAATGAGACAGAAATATTTAACAATTCAAAGAGGTCTGTGTCTGTGGAGAATTTACCGCCTAAAAGTATACGCTCTGCCAGTCGCTTGCCTGTTAGGTAAGTGTTTAAATTTTATATTTAATTCACAATTAATTATTATTTCGTGTATTAATTTTTAATCAGTTTTTCAATTCATATTCCATGTTCCACTACTACCACTTTCCATGTTTAAAACTACTGATTATGTTGGTTTTGTATTTTCCTTTTACATTTTTTGTCAAATAAAATCATTTAACTGGTTTTAAACAAATTTTTTCCAATATTAGTAAAGGACAGTTGATATACGAGACAATAACATTTGTTTTTAAAAAAATGACGTTTCAGCTGCTAGTTTGTCATCTTCATCGGGCTAATTATGTGCTCTCAATAGTTGTAAGTACCCAGAGCAGTATATTCCCTTTTTGACACAGGCCTCATTGTATGCCTCACAATATGCCCTTTTTGTCAGAAATTCAGGGAACCCTAAACTAACAACACACTTAACCACTCTGTACTTACAACCCAAGCTATTCAAGAGTTACACTTCAAGAACCACAATAATCAAGAACAAGACATTAAGCTTGAAGTAATATCAAACTTAAGTATGTTTAATTAAATTACCAGAACCCCTCAGTGGACCACTGAGTATAAATCCATTGGACCACTAACCGTATAGATCCAGTAAAGTTCAAGAATAATACTACATTGAAGCATAAAAGGGATTACTGTCCTGACCACCTAGACCTAGCGAGAGCATATAATTAGCTTGATGAAGATAGCAATATAGCTGTCAAAACGTTATCGTTATTTTGAAAATAGTAATTGATTCATTTATCAACCACATTTTCTTATTATCAACACTTGAGAGTGTGTATATACAAAAAAAGGTTGAGCTATCTACTGTTCAAGTACTATAGTTGTTTGTTATAATTAAATGTCTATTTCTACTGTTTTAATATAATATTTAATTAACTACTATTACTGTATTTTTTTATTGTTACATTTTTGCCTAAATAATATAAGTGTAGGTGTATATAGAGCTTAGAAAAATAACATTTTATGGAAAAAAGAGCTATCAATTTCAGAAAAACAAAAATTTGGAGCAAGTTGAAACATTTGTTTTTTAAAAAAAAGGATACCTTTGTAAACATTGTATGCTAGTTTGTAAATATTGGTCATCTACAGTGAATTTGGCAGTTATTTTTATTTGCCATGCATTTATTTCCTGAGCATTTTATTCTTATTATATAATGATGTTTTATTTTTCATATAGAGTAAGGTATTGTTCATGGATATTGTTTACATTTCAATAGCTCAGCTAATATCAATGTAAAAATATACTATGTACCCAAAATTTTAGTTCAAATTAAATTTCTAGTAAATTTAATTGTTTTTGATTTATGATATTTATTTATTGCATACTTTTTATTTAACATTAGGTTATTGTTACCACTTTTTCAATTAGCTTATTGCCAACAAAAAAAATCTGAAAATTGTTTGAATTTTTAATTTTGTGATGTTTGTTTTCTATATTCTTGCTAAAATCCCAAAAACATGCCGACAATTTATGCATATGGCTTGTAGAATGGCTATGACACTGAAAGGGTTATTACAGTTGCTGCTGAAGTAGTACTTTTTGTCTGATTTGTAGAGAGATGAATCTCACCAACCTTAGTCTTTCACCCACCAATGTTTTAAAAATATTTTGCATTAATTTTATAAGCTTAGAGTATAATCTACAGTTAAGAAAAACTATGTATAAAGTAAAATTGTATGCTAATGTAATATGAATTTTAGCATCAGGTATTTCCATAATTTTTGGACAATAACCAATTTATAGCTAGTGCAATGCTTATTCTCATGCTAAATCATCCATCACAGACCATAATGTAATTAAATTCTGCAGTTTTTGTGCTGTACATCTTTAAGTTTTTTTTTATGTTTTTATTTTTATAACTTTGCAATACTTAGTGATATTTCTCAGTAGGCGTGATTCGCATTGCTCAGTGCTGTGAATCACGGAATATATAGTTAGACAGGTGTGCTGTGTTCAGAATCTAATCTAACACAACCAAAAAACATCTACAAAATATAAAAAACACTCCAGAACAAACACGGCAGAGCAGAAGTATACAGGATCATATATAACAACTGCCCTAGCTTCTACATAGATCAATCGGCGAGGAAATTAACCACACAATACAAGGAACACATAAGAAACGCACAACCCAAATCAAATTTCCTACAAACATACACCAACAACAACAAAAATATTCAAAAACCAATCGCAACACATTCTAAACAACAAAACACACTCACAATCAAATATTATTTATTCAAATGCATAATAAACAACTACTATGTGAAGAATAATACACCACAGAATACCAAAACACCACAGACTTACAATAATACAACATTGCTGAGAACCAGTCTTGTTAGTGATTTACAGCATTGAACAATGCCCTGATCTAGTGTGAAACCAGTCAATTGAAAAATGTTAGTAATTGGTTTTTCCCCAAATGATATTAATAAGAACACGTAATTAAAGTAAAGAGCACACACTAGCTCATGTAATTAAATAATGCCAGTGATAAATCAATCAATAATTATTACTTTTATTAAAATGATTTCTTTTAATACTCGGGCGTGTTTGTATTAATGTTTCAGAGCAATTGATCCAAAGACTTCAAAACCAAAATGAAGTTTGCACACAGTTTCAACGACTTATCTGTGATATTTATAATTTAGTTTGATCTGAATTTCATATATATTTATATAATGTACTACTGTTGTCTATTGTTCACTTGTTGTTGAAACATATTTGTTAGTATTATTTGGTTTAACCTAAGATAAATTATTTTTTTAGAATAGATCATGCAGTATTAATAAACTAAAGTAAAGACTAATTTATTTTAAACCGAATTTCAATTCGCTATTGGAATCTCAGGTGTTTATTTTATGAAAGATTATTTTATTATATTTTTTATGTTGTATATACATCAAATTATTACAATAAACAAATTTATTCCCAAACTACATTTTGTCATTAAGTCCTTTGTTAGTCACCTACGTTTATAGAACTTCCTTTTTTAAGCCAACAGACTGATGGGAAGCTACATCTTTATGATGAAGCTAAAAAGCAAATCGCCTTGGTAAGCGACATCTGGTTTGCAATCCCTTTCCTCTTGGTAAACACCTATCCTTGGGTAAACCTTAACTTAGAATAGGACTATTTCAAGAATGCAATAGGTCAAGAAAAGTGGTATAATACTTTTTTCCTTAATTTCCCAGTTTATCGGATTTTTCCATGAATAAACTAATTAATAACTGCTAATGTGTTTTTACAATCTCTGAAAATATTACCTGTGTAATATTTCCCTGTAAAATATTGTATCTACTCATTACAAAATGCCTAAAATTTTCATAGAACAAAAATGTGTTTAATTGTTGCAGTAAAGAGACTTTTACAGTACAAGGTAGTGAAAGTTACTTTATAGAATGGGCCTCTGAACAGTGTTTTCAGCTGTAATGTTTTACAGAGGAGCAGATTTTTTTCTTCAATACATTCAATCAATTTGACTATAATTGCCTATGAAAGATAAGGAAAACATTGTAAATAGATCAGTAGGATAAAGAAATAAAGCAATGTGGTCTGAAATATAAAGAAATAACATTGCATCACATGTACAGAATTGCAAATTGAAGTAGATGTACTCCGATGGTAAAATATTAGTTCAGTTATTACTCATTATACTCTAGGAATAGAAGGAAATGGTATATCCAAAAATCCATGGATACAGATTTATTATTTTTTAGGTGTAGGATGATCCACTATCAGCAACAGTGAAATTTTAGTCCAATAACGTTTTCATAAATTTTGAAAAGCATAGAAACTTTAAAATTTTGTTGTTTTTAAATTTCAATATCATTATGTTCTTCATTAGAATGCCCCTAATAGGCAAATATATAATAATATAGACTTTCCATTGATAATGGATTCCTTAGATTAACATCGGTGATGCTTTCAAGGTTGTGCACAAACAGTAAAATGAGCTAGCCAGTTAATAATTATAAATAGATAAAACCTCTTAAGCCACAAAAACTTTTTATTTATGTCCATTTCGATTGCAAAGTAATGATCTTCAGAGGAAATTACTATAAAGTTAGTCTTGTAATAATTTCCTCTGAAGATGGTTGCTTTGCAATCGAAATGTAAATCAGGGCAAAAATTAAAAATGTTAGAAGTTTAGAAAGGTTTTATTTATTTATAATTAAAAAGTACACCACAGTTGCTCCAAGTTATTATTGCCAGTTTAGGTTTGTGACTGCCAGATGCAGGCTTAAACTTTGATGATTTTTTTTTCCTCCTGTTTAAATTAGATTCACCCAAAGTGTCAAATGAAAACTTTCATAGCCATGTCTAAAAGTTTTTAATTGACAAATACATTTAATTTGGTATAGTAAGAAATTACCTGAACATTTGATATCAGATGTACCTAAGAATGTTTTTATTTCAAAAATTTAATTAAAAATACATAACTTAATATTGTCATTATATTGAATTATTTGCATTGAGATTTATCAAAATTTAAATAAATTATTATGTTTATTATCTGACCAAAACTATTTAATAATAACATTTTTCTTCATCAATGTTCATTAAATAGGGTAATGTGACCTACGTGTTAAAACAGTTGTTCTACAACATAACGTATAACATAAAATCAGCTGATATATGAAATCATATGTTAATTCACTTTAAGGTAACTTAAAGCATAACCTGATAAAATTTATAATGACACTAAGGGCCCCCGCAGACAGCTGACTTTCTATCAGCTCGAATAATTTACTAGTTTGTAACTGACTTGAAGTAAGTACTATATAATGAAAATATAATATTGTTTAGAAATGTTATATTTCTCTTGTACAACAGAGGAGAAAAATGAAGAAGAGATTCTGGACGTATTAGGTGTATCCTGGGATAAATTACTGGAAAATTGTACACAATGCATTCCAAATTCCTTAACACCAGACAAAAATAGCTTGTCTTTTATCGAAGGAGCATAACCGGCTTCAATCGATTTGTCGAGGTAATTGGATTTAAAATAGCAAAGGACAATATTAATTTAAGACTTTCTATACCTGTGGAGGAGAGATCGAGTGATAAGATGAGATAAACCACATATACTTTTCAACTATTTTCATTAGAATTGAAATTACAAAGTTCAGTATTTTGAGAAATGAAGTTGTTTTCAAGTCGTATATTTGTGAATCATCTCACAAATTTGAATAATAAGACTAGGCTATATTGTTCGTTGGAGTTGCCCCTGGAGCTGAAATGTTTTGAATGGTTGCCGGTGGCAAATTGGAGGATGGTGTAAACCTGGGTGCAGCCTGTAATTGTTGTGGTGGCATATTGCTAGTCCTTCGACAAACAGGAAAAAGGACAAGGGTTGTTGTAACTATATGTTGGCTGATAAGTACAGTGAACACACCTAGCTAGTCTTATCTGTTTAAAAGTGTTAATAATACTCATTTTAGCACTAAGTTTCTCTTCTACGCTTAAATTTTGAAGTGTAGGGATTAAAGAAAAAGCATAGTTTACATTTTCATCAGTTTGAGTCTCATTTAATGCTTTTAATAACGTTTCATTCAAATCTGTATACTTCAATATATTATGCCTCTTCTTTCGCTGACAAATAAGGATCAAAAGGGTTGGACTGGCTTCATCATTTTCTTGAGAATTCTCCTCTTCCAGATTACCTTCAGTACATTGATTTTCCATGCATAGAAGTACTCTTTTAAACTTTTTTTATAAAGTGCAGGTCTTTGCTCAACTTCTCTATGGATGTTTCTATAATCAATGGTTATGAATTGGATGACACCATTATAATATAAAATTTAATAAACAAAAATATGCATGACATGATTGTCCAAGAGCATTGTGAATTGTCTGAATTATTGGCCGAGTCAGGTAATTAAACAATCCTCAAGTGTGCGTAAGTAGAAGTTAGCCAATACTAATTAAACGTTTGGCTGATAATTGGCGAACAGGTTTGTTTAAAGGCAATTGCAATGCAAATCAAACTTTTTATCAGCCGATACTGAATAGCTGTAATATGCCCATTTGCATACCTATTCATACTGATTAAAAAGCCAACCAATCTATTGGTGAATAGAAATTCTGCAGTCTGGCCCCTAATGGAAATTATAATGACTCTGAATAAGTCATTATCTCCAGTCAATAAATAAGTTTTTGTAAGCGTCGTTATTAAAGCTTTCACTTCAAAAAGATTGACTTATTGTATATAATTTTCTACTGTTTGGCTGTAATAAGAAAACCATTGAATTATTTTTGCAATAAACTATAAGAGTAAATAAACAGTAGTGACTTAAACTTATTTATTTATTTGTTAAAATCTTTCTTTAACGACAATAATTTTTAAAAAAAGGTTATATATCTAAGATCAAAAGATATTTATTACACTTTTGCTATTACTTACGACCAGACTTTTTGTTAAATAAAGGTTGTTAAATTGTTAACTTACACTTGGAGGAAACGTTTTCGTCTTACGACTTCTTCAGCCACATCTCAACAAAAAAGTCTGGTCGCAAGTAATAGCAAAAGTGTAATAAGTTATTAACAACCAGCTCGTCATGAACAACAAAAATTCGATATCAAAAAGAAATGTTCATAATATTATAGTGAAACTTAGATTTCACCAAGCAACAATAAAATAGCAAATAATCTCTCTTTTCTCCAGCTTATTATATAGTCCATCTATTAATATATAGTAATAATCCCCTGATAGTAAAATTCTCAAACACAACATTTAAATTTTTAACAATTTCTGTAGGAAGGCTCTAGAGGGTGGTCACGACTCCCATAAATTGTGCCTACCCAAGAAATAAATCCTATTGTTTAAGTGATTAATAAGATTCACCGAACGTAATGGACTATAAAATTCAAGAAATAAATCCTGTAAATAAACAATTGTAAATTTCAATTAATTGTTTGCTTGCTGTCACGTAGCTAAAACAACCTTTTATACAAAATAAAATAAAGTTCTTGACAGGTGCGTGACAATTTCGGCAAAATTTTATTAAAATACAATTTTAGAATAAAAATATTAATATGGTTACATCGGTGATGGATGAAAATTTTAAAAAAATAAATTTTGGAATAAAATGTTTGTAAAATAACGTATGCCAGTTGCAGTTAACTTGAGAGTAAATTAAATTTTGAATTACAGTACTAGCTAAATTACTCTGGCTAACGTGTAAAAACCACAGACATAGATTAAATACTAGGTCATAGTTCATATAAACTTATGTAGATAATCTGTGTTTGTGTTGGTAATTTTATTAGAATACTTTGACAACTGTCAGTTCACCTTTTCATGTTAAACGTTAATTTTACCGGAAATATATAACGACTTTGACAATACGTTTTTTAAAACTAATGTTATATGTTACATGAGACTATTTAGAAGTGTAATTTTACATTTTTGTGATTACAAATTATTTATGTAAATAATATTTTAGGAAAATCTTGATTGAGGAAAACACTTGTTTTCAAGGACCAGTCATTATGCTACGGAAAATTTAATGTGTAACATTTTATGGTATTTTAAAAATATGTGTAATATTAATTCTCAAGTTATAATTAATTAACAAGTATAAGGATTGTCATCTCGTTAAACAGTTAGGCACACATCTAAACAAAAATGTCAAATATTCCTGAACTTACTCAACTGTATACAGATAAAGAATTCTACATTGGTTTAGGATTGGCAATAAGTTCTTCATTATTTATAGGTGAGTAATTGTTCATGTCAATTACTCAAACATATAGACAAACTGACAAAATATTTACTGTTGTAAATTTATAAATTCAATCACTTTTCTAGGATTACAAAACATAAACATGCCAATTAAAAATGTAATAGTTTATAATTTCATTGTATGAAAAAATTGATACTTTATAATTGAACATTTTCCTTGATTATTGGTAATTGTTTACTAGAAATAAGATTTTTATAATTAATCATCTTACTAATATCAATTTAGTATACTGATGTCACAATGTTTTTTTCTTCTGTCCTTTATAGCAGTAATTAAATTTATGCTAAATGACTTATATCCTAATATTATGTAAGAGAATTGGTATTTATTTCCCATTTTCACGTAATCAATTTTAGCATATTGTGAGTTATTACAACAACAAAAATAAGCCAAAATGTTTAATTAGTAATATGTTTCACATGTGCTGTAGAGGAGTACTTCTATTTTCCAAAATTTTTGGTGTGTGAGCGTAGGTTTTAAAAATTTGTTTCGCATTCCCGATGATTTTCTGCAACACCGGGTATAATTTTTTACACTTGTTTGTTTTAACTTGGCAAAAAAACCACTAACTGATTTATTCAGCAGACGTGTTTCGCACTAGGTCAGCACATTAATCGATGCTGTGAATTACTGACAAGACTGTTGCTCAGGTGTGTTGTGTTGGTGTGAGTCTATGGTGTATTTCTGTTCTGCGGTGTGTTATTGTTAATGGAGTAGTTGTTAATTATCTGTTCAAATATAGTATTTGATTGAGAGTGTGTTTTGTCATTTAGAATGTGTTGGAGATAGTATTTATGGTGTTTATATATATCATAGTTTTCTACTGTGTTAAGTTTGTTGCTTTTATTGACGTTATGTAGGATTTTTAGATTGGTGTCTATGTCAGTCTGAGTGTAGAGTGTTTTGTATGTGTATGGAAATAAAAGCAATAAACTTAACACAGTAGAAAACTATGAGATATATAAAAACCATAAATACTATCCACAACACATTCTAAATGACAAAACACACTCCCAATCAAATACTATATTTGAGCACATAATTAACAACTACTCTATGAACAATAACACACCACAGACTCACAACACACTTGAGCAACAGTCGTGTCAGTAATTCACAGCATTGATTAATGCTCTGACCTAGCGTGAAACACGTCTGCTGAATAAATCAGTAAGTAGTGGTTTTTTGCCAAGTTAATACAAACAAGTGTAATTTCTATAAAAACCTTAAGATATACAACACAAAAACTGCAAGTTTTAAAAATTTTTTTGCTAAATTCAATTATGTAGGAACAGGAAATAAATTCTTGAACTTTGTAGTCCATTACGTTCGATGAATCTTAATTAATAACTTTTACATTAAATAAAAGTACTGATGACCCCTGAGACACTGATGAAAATTGCCACGGAGCTGTTAAAAATGCTCTGTCTCAGTAAGTTTATACAAAAAATTAAAGTTTGGATAGTCATAAACTATTGTAAAAGTCATTAAATAAGGAAATAAATACCCACCAATCATTTACTGTACATTATAAAACTTCAATTTTCTTATAACCAATTCTATTCTAACTTGATAATAACTTTTCGTAACAGTTTCAATATTTTATAGCCTAACTATATTTTAATAAAGTAGTGTAACAAATTGTGGCAATTCCCAAAGAATTATTTAATTAGTATGTTTCAAAAAGAAGCTTTACATGGTGATTATTAACAATTTTTAACTACTGGTTATGGTTTGCAACGATTAAAATTGATTTCATTATTATTTAGAATGTATTTCTTCAATTCCTACTATTAGTTTACACTCTCCCTGTTTATATTCATTAATATATCTTGATTGAATTTTCAATTCCTAATCAGATACTATTCATTTCCAAATTACACTTTTGCTATTACTTGCGACCAGACATTTGTTAACTAAAAGTTGTTAATTGTTAACTTACACTTGGAGGAAACGTTTTCGTCTTACGACTTCTTCAGCCTCGTTTTTTTTGCCGCTAGGAATGCTGCTGTTGTGCTTCCTTGGTACCATTTTTTTGAAAGTTAGAAGTGATGTGATTGAAAAGTATGTGTGATCTGTGCCGTGTTTGTTCATTTAAGATGTCATTTTTATGCGTGTTGCTATGTCTATATATTTCAAACTGTTCTAGTGTGTTTAATTTATAGCCTTTTTTGCATGTTTGGAGGATGCTCATGTTATTTTCCATAGTTTTGCATGAGTGTTTACTGTCCATGAGGTGATTTGCGAAGGTGGATTCAATAGTAGTGTGCAGTGCCCTTTTGTGTTCTTTATATCTTTCGGCAAAAGATCTACCTGTTTGTCCAATATAGAACTTATTGCAGTTGTTGCATTTTAGTTTGTATACTCCTGGGTTATTGTATGTGTTGGTATTGTTATTAATGCTGTGTCTGATAGCTGTTATTTGTTGTTCTGTAAGCTACATTGTATCCTGCTTTTTTGAATTGGTGCACTATCTTATTTGTGAGTTTGTTTATGTATGTGAGGGTGATGAATTTGTTTGTGTTCGTGTTTTTGTTGTTACTGTTTTTGTTAAGTATTTTTCTGTGTAGTTTGTCTATTAAATAATTGTCATATCCATTTTTGTGAGCTAAATATTTGATTGTGTTTAATTCCTCTGTGTAGTTAGTTGTGGACATAGGTATTTTATTTAGTCTGTGTAGTAAATGTTTGAATGCTGGTGTTGTATTGGGTGGTTCGATGAATTGTGTATCAATGTGTCTGTTATGGTTGGCTTGCGGTATATGTTGAATTCATGTTTGTTTTGATTTTTTGTTATGGTGATGTCTAAGAAATTCAATGTTTTGTTGTTTTCAAATTCTGCAGTGAACTGGATATTTTTGTGTATTTTGTTTATATGTGTTTGGAGTTGTTGGCATTGTCTTAAGTTTCCTCGGTATAGTATTATAACGTCATCTACATATCTGTGACAGTATATTATCTTATCTGCGTGTTTGTTGTTATTTATGATTTTATTCTGTTCTATGTGTTGTAGGAATACTTCTGCGAGAATGCTTGAAATCGGTGAACCCATTGGTAGGCCTTGTTTCTGTGTGTAATATTTGTTGTCGTGAGTGAAGTAGTTCTGTTGTGTATGGTGTTCAAAATGTGTATGATTTCTTTTGTGATATTTTCTGGAGTGTTGTAAAGTCTTAGATGGTCTTGTAATATGTTTAGTGTTTCTGTGACTGGGATATTGGTATATAGGTTTGTGATGTCAAACGATGTCAAGGTTGAGTTATGAGGGATTTCAATGTTCTTTATTTTGTTTACTAGATCTATTGTGTTCTTTACACTTGTGTGTGTGTGTCTAGTTTTATGTATTTTCTAATAGTTCTATCCATATGGCATGTTAGTTTGGGTGCGGGTGATTGTTGGCTGTTGATTATTATCGGTCTTATTGGTGTTCCTTGTTTATGTAGTTTAGGAAGTGCTTGTAAGGTAGGTTCCGTAGGTCTTATTGCTTTAAGGTATTTTTTCTGTGTTTTAGATATTATGTGTTTTGCTGAATTAATTATGTTTTTAACTGTGTTGTGATATTCGTTTGTTGGGTCTTTATTTTTTTCTGCGATGTTGTTTGCCGTGATGAATTCATTAATTTTATTGTTGAAATCCTGCGTATGTTTAATAACTTTAGTATTACCTTTATCTGCTTTTACAGACTTTAAACCGTGTTCTCTGGCTTTTTGTTTTAGTGATTTGGCTGTCTGTATTTCATTGGTGTGTGTTATGCTCTTTTGGGTCTTGTGTGTTTTTATTGTGTTACTAATTAAATGTCTTAAGTGTTCTTGATCTTGTATTTCTGTCTGTTGTATATTGGTTTCCGTGTCAATTATAATTGCTGTTTTTGTTTTATTGTTATCTTTGTAGTGTATACTATGTTTTAGGCCTTTATTTAGTAATTCTATTTCTTGAGTGGTAAATGTGATGTTAGTGTTGTTTATTGTTTTTTCATAAAAAGAGTGTTTTGGCTTTTTTATTGCACGATTATTATTTTTCTCATTTAAAAGTTGATTGATTTTCTTTTTATGAGTTTCGTGTATTTCTTGTAGTGTTTTAGTGGCCCATTTGTGCGATTCTGTAATTAGTTCGCATGTAAATTCATGTCCGTATGTATTTGAAATGTTTAAATGTAAGTGTAACAATTTTTGGTTAAGGTTATCTTTTTTTACATAAAGTTCTTTTATTGACTGTTTGATATACATTGCTTCTGCAAATATAGTAGTTTTTATAGCTGCTTTGTTTATTTGTTTTATGTTCACTTTAGCGTATTTAGGAGTAATGTTATTTATAAGACATGTTTTGTTAAATTGAATGTGTGCATGTGTTTTCCTAACCTTCAAAATTGTGGTTCGAAATTGTTGAACATCTGCTTGCCGTGCTTCATTAAATTTCGAAATCTTGTTGCTGTTCATGACGAGCTGGTCGTAAATTACAAATTACACTTTTGCTATTACTTGCAACCAGACATTTGTTAACTAAAAGTTGTTAAGTGTTAACTTACACCTGGAAGAAACGCTTTCATCTTACGACTTCTTCAGCCTCATATTTTTGCCGCTAGGATTGCTGCTGTTGTGCTTCCTCGGTACCATTTTTTTGAAAGTTAGAAGTGATGTGATTGAAAAGTATGTGTGATCTGTGCCGTGTTTGTTCATTTAAGATGTCATTTTTATGTGTGTTGCTATGTCTATATATTTCAAACTGTTCTAGTGTGTTTATTTTATGGCCTTTGTTGCATGTGTGGAGGATGCTCATGTTGTTTCCCATACTTTTGCATGAGTGTTTAGTGTCCATGAGGTGATTTGCGAAGGTGGATTCAATAGTAGTGTGCAGTGCCCTTTTGTGTTCTTTATATCTTTCGGCAAAAGATCTGCCTGTTTGTCCAATATAGAACTTATTGCAGTTGTTGCATTTTAGTTTGTATACTCCTGGGTTATTGTATGTGTTGGTATTGTTATTAATGCTGTGTCTGATAGCTGTTCGGCTTTTATTTGTTGTTCTGTAAGCTACATTGTATCCTGCTTTTTTGAATTGGTGCACTATCTTATTTGTGAGTTTGTTTATGTATGTGAGGGTGATGAATTTGTTTGTGTTCGTGTTTTTGTTGTTACTGTTTTTGTTAAGTATTTTTCTGTGTAGTTTGCCTATTAAATAATTGTCATATCCATTTTTGTGAGCTAAATATTTGATTGTGTTTAGTTCCTCTGTGTAGTTAGTTGTGGACATAGGTATTTTATTTAGTCTGTGTAGTAAATGTTTGAATGCTGGTGTTGTATTGGGTGGTTCGATGAATTGTGTATCAATGTGTCTGTCATGGTTGGCTTGTGGTATATGTTGAATTCATGTTTGTTTTGATTTTTTGTTATGGTGGTGTCTAAGAAATGGTGGATTCAATAGTAGTGTGCAGTGCCCTTTTGTGTTCTTTATATCTTTCGGCAAAAGATCTGCCTGTTTGTCCAATATAGAACTTATTGCAGTTGTTGCATTTTACTTTGTATACTCCTGGGTTAATGTATGTGTTGGTATTGTTATTATTGCTGTGTCTGGTAGCTGTTTGGCTTTTAGCGGCAAAAATACGAGGCTGAAGAAGTCGTAAGGTGAAAACGTTTCCTCCAAGTGTAAGTTAACAATTAACAACTTTTAGTTAACAAATGTCTGGTCGCAAGTAATAGCAAAAGTGTAATTTGTAATTTACAACCAGCTCTTAATGAACAGCAAGAAGATTTCAACTATTCATTTTTTCACTCAAGTCCAAAAACATTTTTTTAAACTTAAAGTGGATGAGACGATGTTTTTCAAATGTTTTAAAATTCTGTAAACCTAATTTTTTTTTATAAAACAGCATTATTTTATCCTAAATTAAATTATATTTTGTATACATATAAAATAACCAAAAAACAGACAAAATAAGCAGTTGTACGTATTTCAAGTTTTAACTTTGGATCGGAAAACAAAACACTCCTTTCTTTGCAGTAGTTAAAAATTCAACCACCAAATATTTTATTATATCAATGCCTTATAATAATTTTCTAGATAAATTATCAACAGATAAAGGTATGATTAAAAAAAAAATTATTCTGTTGATATTATTTATTTAGCATTATCCTAATATAGAATCAGATGGCATAACCTGTGTGTAAATTCATTTGTAATATATTTTGGCCATTACAGATGTTTTATTTTTGTTTTAATATAGCATTCACAGTCCCTGAAAATCCACGAAATATATTACTTAAAGATATGTCATAAAATCCATAAAAGTTATATAGATAAAGACTGTAAGAAAATGTTCATTTTTTTACAATAACGGATATGCATTATTTAGTGTAGATAGGTCTCTGAAATTATTGACATTTTTAATTATAAAAGTGGGACTATTTAAAAAAAGGTTACAGTAATTCAATAAAGAAAAAGATTCTGTTTTTAATCTGTTTCCCTTTTTATAGAGTGGATAATTTATTTCTAACCTAATGGTTATATTGTTCTTGAAATAAAATGTTATTGAAGAGTATTTCTTGGTTTCCACCAACTTACCTCCTATAACACTAAGTTCTCAATAACTTAGACTAATATTAACATGTAGATTACTACACAATAATTAGCTTTTTGGGAAATCTCTTGAGTGTGCTATCTTATGGGGCTTGATTCTCTTAAGATGTTTAACTTGGTTCATGTTGCCATTATTTCATGTGGTAATGGAACCTCTCGTCTTGGTTCAGAACATACTTGAAGGCGATTTGTTTGATATTATCACTCCCCAAATCTTTATGGATGTTACCATTCTTATAACACCTAGAGACATCTACTTTTCTTAGTACCTTTACATTGAATGAACTAATGCTACTAGTAGTCATAAATCAAATCTCAAAATACGTTTTGGGTTTAATTGTACAATATTAATCTCTTAGGTGTAGCTAACTTGAAGATATTTTTATCTAAGGAACTCTATAGTTTTTTGTTGCTTCTTTGAAATTGTTTCTTCAGATAGGATTTTTGTGACATCAGCAGAGGTAGCAATGGTGTATTAAGTCAAGTCATTGATATACATCTGTTGTATATTAACTATAGAACTGGTCCCATATTGCTTGTGAATATAACTGCAGAGTAAAGTAATTTGTCTTACTTGGGACTATGGTGTTCTGGTTGATTTTGAAACAACTACCTGGTAAATAACAATCGATTCATGTGTAACACCGTTCAGGTAGGTGCCTGTGAAGCTTTTATATCAGTTCCTTGAACCATACTTTGTCAATAGCTTGTGCTACATCTATTTTATATGTACATACATTTTTCTCTTTTATTGCCATTATAATAATATATTTGATTTATGCATCCAATAAATAGATGAATAGCTTTCGATAAATTTTAAAAAAATGTACTTTATTGTGATTGGGTTTCTTTCTTCATTTATTAGTTTAAACCTTTTTAGTATTAGTTTTTCATATAGTTTAGTATTCCTTTACTGAGAAATAGACTCAAGTATTTTATATTGCAGTTGTTTTTATTTGTAGGTTCTAGTTTCATAATTAAGAAGATTGCCTTAATTCGAATATCTAGGAATGGAGCTATACGAGCAGGTTCAGGAGGGTTTAGTTATTTAAAAGATTGGATTTGGTGGGCAGGATTAATTACAAGTAAGTATTTTTTGGTATGAAAATTAGAAATTTAATATTTTACAATTATTCTATAATTTCGCAGAAAGAAATTTGTTAATTTTTATTAAATCAAAATAATTTTGTCAGTCTAGATAATTTGTAATAAAAATTAAGGAATAGAAATAAACATTGCTTTTTTTGAAAACCGTTTAGAATCAATACAGTTTTTGAGTTGGTGGAAATTTAATTAGTTGAACCTGGTTTGTTAAAATTCAAGTTCAATGTAAAACCTGAATTGTTAGCAGCTTTATAGAAAACTGTACTTGATTTTTGATTGAACACTTGATTTGTCCTTTAACTCGATATAAAATCAGCCTTATTGAAGTTCAATTTAAAACCTGACATGTTTAAGCTTTATAAATATCAAACTTGTTGAAGCTTTATATAATATTGGATTTGTTGGTGTATAGTTTGCTTTGTTCTTTAAATTCAATATAAAACCTTGAAACATATTAATAAAATAATCAAAATGTACTTTAACTTTAGGAAAGCATCTAAAGTGATGTGTTTTAGATTCCATAAAAGGGGGCACTTGCATTAGATTGATTTGCATATATTATTAATGATGGTGGGGATGTCTGATCATGAAAAGGGTACTTCAGAATAAACCATTGGACAAAATTAAATATACAAATAATTTTACCTCTTCATCTCATTTAAAAGTAGGTCTATTTCAGTTAAGCGACCCTGATCACATAATGCTACAATTTTTCCTTATTCCAGGGAATCTCTACCTATTTCTAACATCTTAACTCTACCTATTTCCATCTACTCTTCTCTATTCTTTTTCTTACATTTGGATGATAAACCTCTAAGAGAAGAGGTCTACTTTAGGTGTGTAATCCTCCTGACAGGTAAAATAATGACATAATCCACCTCTATTGTCTACTAGGAGATTTTGTCCCATCTATTTCTATATTCACAATTCTTTTCCGTCTTTTGTGTTAATAATCACCTTTTTACTACAAAATAAGTTATTAAAATTGGAAAAAAAAGTCATTCACCATTAGTGATGTAAAATTCCTGGGAGTTTATACTTGGGGGAATATTCCCAAAATTCATAAATTCCTGGAAATTTATGGGAACTTACGATTGTCTCTTAAATGCATATGTTCCATTAGAACTAATATATTAATGTAAACATATAAATCAATTTATAAAGAGTATGTTCAAAAATAAAAATTATTTAAGTCTTAAGTCCTTCACATAAATTTTAAAATGTTGATACTTGTTTATTTTAACAGTAAACTGGCTATGTTCATCTTTAAATGTTATTGAATACCACATGATTGGTGGACCACTATCATGTTTTCTAGTATCAAAGGAAATAATCAAATTTTTAAACCTATTCGAATTCTTGTATATTTGTTATAAAATAGTGCAAAATACTCCCAAATTACTAATAGGTCATTTTAACTTATTAAATTAAACCTTAAATCCAAAATATTTACATTTTTAATAATTTTGATTATTTAAATTAGTTTTGATATCTTCACTATTAGGAAAAACAGAAATTGTTTGAAACATTTCAATTCAACAAAAAAAATACAATAATTTTAATAATATTTTTTATGAATAAATTAGTTATTTAATTTGAGATGTCTTCAAATTATAACATCTCTTAAAAACGTGTCATTAGGTTTTTTCGAGTTTATAATTTAAATTGATTTTGGGTCTCGGTCTCATAATCAACAGAGTCCGCATAAATGTTTTTGCCATGGTATATAACAAAATTTTTAATTGTTTGGCTTTGTTATTGATCATTTAAAACTAATTAAGGTTCTGAAACAGTTTTAAGACAAAATAAAAACCATTTAAATGAGTTTATTCCATACATTCCCATTAACTCCCTTGTTTTGGGAACTTATAAAGCGTTCAGGAAGTTGCCTGGAAATATTCCCATTTATAAATTCCCTTTCCACTGGAAATATTCCCGATTCACATCACTATTCACCATTGTCAATTACCATATGAAATGGTGAAAATGTTGAGTAATTTACATTTTATTGAATATTTAGTTCAGATTTTGAAAGAATAGTTTAATACGTATATCTGTATTTGTTTTCAATTTTAACTTGAGCTACAGTTTACTTAAACTGTTTCTTAAAACAGTTTCATATTGATATATAATTAAAAGTTATTCTCTATTAAATTTTGTAGTGATTTTTATAAGTTTTACACCTCTAGGTTTTACCTTACCATGGTACTAATATAAATATGTGGTGTAATTTTCTAATTTCATTGTAAGTTCCTAAATAATTTAGTTATAGATTGTTTATCCCAACTTGCAAGTTAAGCTCATCTCATATTTATCTAGTTTCTATAATAGCATACAACTTATTATATTATTTGTTTAAAATTATTGTATTTAATAAAGATAATACTTGAAATGAAAATTAATGTTTCAGTGGGTGTTGGTGAAGCAGCTAATTTTACAGCTTATGCTTTTGCTCCTGCATCTTTGGTAACTCCTTTAGGTGCACTAAGTGTTTTGGTATCAGCAATATTAGCATCCAAATTTCTGGGTGAGCATTTGAATCTGCTTGGAAAAGTGAGTTCTATTTAAATTGTTCAAGTAAAATTTATTAAAAATATAACCCAATAGAACTTATTAAGGAGACCAACAAATGTTAACATAATTTTCAAGTGACAATGTAAAAGATGTTTTTTTATATAAATAATTAAGTTCATAAGTAGTTGAAAAAACAATTTTTTGCATTATATTAATAGAAAGTATTCATTTTAAACTACAAATTCTTAATTTAGTTATGGCCCAATTCAAACATTTTTTAATTTCAATTCCTAGACAGTAAAATATTTGACAATTTTAACGCTTACTTTATAAATCACAGATTATACGAAGTTTTCATATAATTCTTAAGTTTGAAATATTTATAAAAAAAACTTTAGACCTTAGGTGAAACATTGGTTTGAGAGTCCAGTAGGAAATTTTATTTTGAGATTATGGCAGCCCTGTTTGTACAACTCACCACAATCTCTGAGTAGTTTCTTCTTTCTCCTTTCTGAGAGTCCCAAACCTGACAAATATATCAGTGTTTTTAGTGGCACTGGTCTCAAATACTGAGTTTTTTTAAACATTACACATTTTTTCAAGTTGTAAATATTAGTATTGTATATTTATCATATAATTTTAGTTCTATTTTGTAGGGTAAACAATGTCCAATTAAAGATGTAATCGAGGGGTAGGTGTGCTTGATTGGGACTTCGATAAATGTATAAATGCAATGCTATAAAGGTAAAACCATGTTATTAACAAATTATAAGAAATTGAAATTTAGTACAAAAAATTAAAAAATGATCGAATGGGTGTATAATCACAAGTTAAGTTTTTAATGATAGGAGGGGTTGGTAAAGACGGGTTAAAAAAAATCTCTTATTAAGGAAATCATATAAGTAGATAAAAAACTATTTGATCAAAATAGAACAAGACTAGAGATGGCGATCATCCTGGGCTGTCAGACAAATGATGCTAATAACAAGTGTAAACTTTGTCAAAACAAAAAATTATAAACATTCAGTTTTCTAAACAGACCAGTTGTAATATTTTTTTTTGAATACTGTACAAAAAGCGTTCTGATAAAAATTAAGCATTTGAGGAGTCACAGAACAAAATTAATCATCCAAGAAAGAAAATTATTTCATCAGGTGAACAATTTTTAAAAATTGTTCTTGTGAATTTTATTAACCTTGACCAAGCGGGAAATGTTAACATTTTTATTAAACAAATTAATGATTTGCCAAACTTATAATTTAAGTTAAATTAATTTCAAAATTTGTATCAACCATTTTTATTTACACTTGTTTGTATTACCTTGGCAAAAACCACTACTTACTAATTAATTCACCATAGTGGTTTTTTTGCCAATAATACAAACAAGTGTAGTTTCTATAAAAACCTCAAGATGTATAACACAAAAACTGCAAATATTTTTATTTGATTATTTGGGCAATTCATTTGTCCATTCTACAAGAAATGCAGATCGTTTTTGTGGTAACATAGTTTCGTTTCTTAATTTCAAATGCATTGCTCTGTAATTCAATAGATTGTTTAAAATTATATCACACTGATTTGTCATATCTGGCAATGTAAACAGGTATATCAACAATAAGAATAGGAAGATGAAAGACTTTTGTATATTTTTTTGAGAAATTCAGAAGCTAGTATACAAATATTTATATAGATTTATAGCTAAAGCAATTTACTTATTTTAAAAATTTCCAAATGTAAAACTTGAGCTTTTTACATTTTTAGATTGGTTGCTTTCTATGTATTCTGGGATCAACAATAGTTGTTCTTCATTCTCCTAAAGAAGAAGAAATTGAGAGTATGGAAGTCCTTTTAGAGAAATTACAAGAACCAGGTAAAATATATTATTATAAATACATTTTAAACAATTAAAACTATACAAGAACAATTTTTTTTAAATGTTCGTGTATTTTATACTAAATAAAATATGTGAAATGTATTCTGGTCACAAATAATTAACAGACACAACTACTTCAAATACAGGAACATGTTTTTTGAACAAATAACAACTGTTTAGTAAATAAGCAAATACATATTACATAGAAATATATATATTTATTTATACTTGTATACACACACCAAATTTCATTGATTTGGGTCACTGTTTGTGGAGTTGAAACAGACAGGCCGACCTGGACGTTGGTCATCACCAGTGCTTTCTCGGCTTCATGAAAACAGTTTATACCATTTTAAAAAACACGCACGATATAGAGAATTCTCACTATAGGCCTCTTCCAACAACTTGTAGCATTGTAAGATTTTTTTTTTTTTATTCAACAAACAATTCTATATGGTCTGTTACTTATGTTTTTTATTCCACATTGCTATAGGCTCATTATTAAAGAAACTCGTTTGTTTCTAACCTCTATTAAAAAAATACTACTACAGTGACAAACATGTGTTTTTGTCCTGGATTATCATACACTTTCAGCTATCCAAAGCTGCAAGATGCCTGCTAGAAAGAAAATTGTTTAAACTGTGTTTGTGTGTTATGTAGTCATATATTTTTTAAAAAGCATATTAATCAGATATTTGATAACCAGAAACTATTGAATAGATTGCGTCTTATAACAAGTTATAATGTAATCATTAGACAATAATAACTCTTGTTACAAATATTTAAACAACCTTGATGTACAAATCAAGTTAGGTTAGCACATCATCACAACACAGTTAGCATCATCAGAAGGTTACAAACAAACATACTGGGATCTAAACACCTAAGACATAATAACTACTTGCAATGGACATCACTACCACTCTTCCGCCCCGCGATAGGTTTAAACAATACCAGTGATACAGAAATGAACCCCAATCATTGACCTAATGTGACAAATCTTTCTGAAAAACTAATATAGAAACAATACAAATATAGTAATTAATAAGAATTAAAATAACTTATCACATCATTAATAATAATAAATTTAATATCACTAACAATATTAAAACATCATTGTCATTACCACCTATAATTACAACTTTAAGGGAAATGTCATCTACTTGGACGATATAGGATATATTAGGACTTTGGGGATATAAGTATGGGCTTAAGTGTGATATATTGATCAGACAAGGAGAAAGACTACAACTAGGTTGAAAGAACATCTAGCTGATATTAACAATGGGAGGCCGGATAATTCCAGCATGCTTGAATATATCTTGACTATTTGCCATGAATTAGTAATCAATAGTGTTTAGATGAGTAAAACGCTGTTCTCTGACAGGTTGCTTAATAGTTATAAAAGTATATTCATTCCTAAAACTAAAAGCGATCCGTTGATGAATCCTGATAAAAACCAATTCCTGGTTCTAGTTTATTATCCTTGTTACGGCCAATTACATGACATTTTACATTTTTCTTCAAGTTGTAATTATAGGTGGTATTGACAATATTTTATTATTGTTAGTGGTATTATACTTACTATTATTAACAATGTGATTTGTAACAGTTATTTATTTTTTAAAATTTTATTTAATACTCCCATTGTTTTGTATATTACTTTTTAAGTAAGATTTGTCACATTAGGTTGGTGGGCAGATCACTAACCTACATAAGCACAGACCTTGGTCTTACTTCTAGCACTGGTATTGGTTAAATCGGTCGCTGTGAGGAGGAGTGATGCCCATTGCGAGTAGTTATTAGGTTTTAGGATTTTAGATCCAAGTATGTTTATAACCTTCTGATGATACTAACCGTGTAAAGCAGGGGTTCTCAACCTTTTAGGCTCTGAGCCCCCCTTCACACTTTGGTGTGAGGTCACGCCTCCCTTCACGGATTAAGTTAATTTAGACTTACATATGATAAATTTACTTACAATATATTTAAGTAATAACCAGAAAAATGTTCGCTACTTTCGTAGTGCTAGTGTGAGGGCTGGCACTGTTTCTCGTTAACTATTTTTTGTATGTTTGGATGAAATTTTGACAAAGAACACCGCAGGTCACTTTCCACATCTAGTCTGGCTCGATATTTAGATTTTATATTAGCCAGGGCTGAAAATCCTGTCTCGCATAGATAAGTTGATGAAAATTGTACAAGCAACTTGACTGCCTCCATTGCTACTTCTGGGTAAACCTGAAGATATAGTAGCCAGAAATCTTCGAGATTCATGTTTGGGAAATCCAATTTAGCTTTGGAATCACATTGCAAGTCAATTGTTTGTTCTTGAGTGTGATCAGGAAGTATATCAATGTTGATTTGAAAGGGGTCTCTTGTTAACTTGAATTCCCAGTTTTCCGAGCTTATATCTGGGAAATAGGCTCCGATTTTGTTCTTCAGAGACAACAAATGCTCAGATATTAGGTCCTTCATTTCATTTACTAGGTCTTTTGGAAGACTTTGGGTATCATCGACGAGATTTTGGAAAGAAAGAAAAGTTTGTTGAGTAAAGAAATAGAGCTTTATAGCTCTATTAAGCTATAAAGGAATTTCAATGATTGTGTGTTTTTGTCCAACATCAAATTCAATTTTTTTAAAAATTTGTTGACGCCTCCCCTGGAATTCTTCTACGCCCCCCAGGTTGAGAACCGCTGGGGTAAAGGAATGTAAATCAAGGATTTTTAAATACTTGTAGTAAAGGTTATTGTTGTTTAATGATTATAATTACTATACTGTGCTCCGTACAGATTTTTGTATTTATAATGTGTTTGTAGTAAATTTGAAAATTGTGTCGAACATATATATTTATGTTGCAATGAATAAAGACATCTTATTTTTAGAAATTAGTAAGGTAACAATGGTGAAGAATTGTCACTGTAGTAATCAATATGAATCCATTTCTTTGGGAATTGGGACATTGCATATGGACAACTCTTTGAAAAATCTATGCACAGTGCTATAAGTTGTTAGCAAGAAGATTAGAGCCACGACATTTTTTAATTAAATCACTTCAATTATTTCAAAGTTCTAACTTACTACAAAAAAGATCTAGCTAGTAATATCATTGTACTACAGCTAAACTTGTATGTTTACTTTCTGAAGTCTGAAAAATAACCCAGATTTATTAACAGAACATACATGAGTAATGTTATTCAGCAAATGCAAAAATCTATTTTTTACATTATTCAAATACTGTGACTAAATTCTAAGAATTGGATTGTCAATAATAAATTAGGAAGAAATGGTCAAGGTGAGTCAGACTCATGTCCAATATAAGAAAAATAAGTTCAACTTCTAAGGCTTGGCAGCTTATCAACATGACATTCCTGACAAGTGTCAATTATAAATGATAATGAATAATGCCATTATTTACTATCATTAGGCTGAACTCTATCAAGTGTTTATAAACCTTACATATTAGAGCACTGTAACAGTCTTAAAGCTAAAAGAAAATAATTTATGAGTTTTGTTAGAACCTATGACCTACAATGAATTTTTGCAATACCAGAACTTACATGAACTTGTAATAAATTACTTGAAATATAATTACTGTTCCTTGATATGAAATAAGTTTCATATTTGTAACTACTCAACCTAAAGCCTACTAATTTGAGTTTTCCAATATTAGTATTTTACTTATTTCTTTGAACTTAATTTAGATTTTTTTAAAAAAAATAACTAAAAATTATGTAAAAGTAAGATCCAAAGTTTTCGCACATGTGTATTTTGAAATTCCATAAATTCTAAATGTTCTATCTCAATTCGTGAAACACAAGTTTTAAGTTGTCATTTTAATATTTCTTGCATAAACTGGGGATGATTGTTTAGCTGTCAAAATGTAAATAAATGTTAATTAAAATTTTGTTTTGCCAATTTTTGAAAGGGAATATTTACAATTTTTATAATGTTAAAAATAAGCATACTGAATTCTCAATAAAACATGATTACATACTGTCTGCCCAGTAAATAACTGAGAAAAACGCCTTGACTTGATTATGGTGCCATTTACTATAGGACTCCTAAATCAGTAATATATATATATATATATATATATATATATATATATATATATATATATATATATATATATATATTGTAATAATTGGTAAATTCTCTTTTATAAGTCTTAATAAAAATTTATAAGTTAAAAGAAATAACGATTCAATGCTGCTTTTGTTACAAAAATTTTAATATCCTAATATGACATTCCTTATTTTCTTTTATAAAGTCACTTACTAATTACAAAGTCTTATTTCATCCACAAAGAATTACAAAAATTAAGCTTTATTAGCCTAAGTCTAAAATTTGTTTATGGCAGCAAGAAGTTTAGTTATAAATTTTAATATTAATTGAATTTGATTTAATTACTTTAATTTGAGCTTGAGCTCTCCTTATCTCGGGTTAATAGGTGGGTTTTCTAAATTTTGAATAATAAAATTTGAGTTGGCACCTTCAAAAAAATATCTAAGTTACAATTCTTACAAGCTAAAATTTTTTTACAAGTTATTTGGTTTCTAATTAAATAATTTCCTGAATAATGTCTTCTTAATCGATCAGTTCAATGATTTGGCTTAATGTTATTCTGTAACTATGATTTGAATACGATACTGCACTTTCCGCACCAGTAAAAAAAATAAAATTTCTACAGCCAATTCTGAAACACGTCTGCCTCGTTCAAATGCTCTGTCCCAACTAACTGACGCTCCCTTTTTAGCAATAAAATGGCCAAGTCGTCAATTTCCGCTATTTTCTCGTTTATTCCTTGTAACAGCTTTACGGATGTCATGTTCACCGCCTCTGATACACTTCTTCTTCTTAACAACTGCACTTAAATTTCTTTGCAAAACAATTGCATTTAAATCTTATTTCCCAAACTGTTTTAGATTATATCTCCACGAGAAATATTTAAAACGAATATCTTTTGCCGGTCAATGCGCACGCAACTCCACAAATTCGTTCTCCCATCTTGTTTACTTCAAAACATTTCACTAGCTTGCCGTTTGAAAGTTTTAAGTGTATTTATATCGTTCTATTGTTCTATTCAAATTGTTATCTATTAATTACTTCTAATACATTTTCTTATAAATAGTGATTTGTGTGTTTTTTTTTCTTTTTATATAAAATCTTGTGATTAGATCTAAAATGTGGCCATGTGCATTTTCTACACAAGTGAAATTAGGTTATGTTTACATTTCGTTACTGGTATATTTTAGTAATTTTTTTACATACTGAGTTTATTTATATATATTTATCTTATTTTGTAAGTGCCTTTTATATATATACTACTTCAAAATGTTACATAGTCCCCAAATTTAGATTAAAAAAAATTTTGATTCCAAAATTCCTTTTTTTTAATCTCAATTTTCACATTTTGGGAGTAAACTCTTAATCTATCCTTCTTGCTTGTCTGCTGCCCTCTAATTACATATGATATACTTAACTCCTAACAATACAATAAATTAACAATTAACATTTAATCAACAATCCTCTTATACTCTTAACATCTAGTACATTAATCATTTTCTGATTCTTAGAATCTATTTTATAACCTTTTTCTTTTTCTTTCTTTATTTTAATTTTAATAGAATGGAATCTTTCCAATCATAAGTCTTTTTATTTATCTATATAATCTATCTTCTGACACAGTGTTTTTTTTTTTCTTAATTTTAGCCTAACCGAGTCATAGCATGTCTAGGTTGTTTGTAGGTTAGGTCCTTGTTCTTATTCGTTCATCCCTTCCTATTTTATTTAAATTTATATATTTTTTATTTCTTTATTTTTTTTCCAGTGTTTGTTTAATTATTAAGTCATTTCTGGTCCATTGTCATTTCCGGTTTATTTGTTATCTATCCCTCCTACATTCGCTTCCTTCTCCTAATACTTTTATATCCTGAGTCATTCCTGTTGTTACCATCTTATTATCCCTTGTTATTTTCCTTTCTCTCGACTTCTCCCTTACTATTTAATTTGTTCTATCTGAAATTTATCTGATTCTCCATGGTGTGCCTCCCTTGGTTCATAAAATTTCCTTAACAAGCTAATATGGAAAATTCCTCTAATTTTATTGCTTCTAGCATCTTTGATTTCATAAGTCGCCTTGCCATATTTCTTGGTGATCACATAAGGTGCATCATATATATAAAATAATTTTGCCATCTCACCTCTTATACCCTGTGGTTGCCAATTTTCTTTTACTAATACCTTGTCCCCAACATTTAATTCTTCTATTTTATGAGTTCTATTAAATGTCTCTGCTCTCTTATGAGCCTTCTTCTTAATTCTACTCCTAGCAATTTCTAAATGTCTTTCTAAATTTATTAATTTTGAACTCCAGCCTAAATTTTTTATTTCCTTTTGCCAAAACCTTTCATCCTGAATTCCTAGTTGTAGCTGGTTAGGTGTGTATCCTGTAGTCTCATGAGGAATTTCATTAATTGCCTGGTTAATAACCTCTACATATTTTCCCCATTCTCTATGGTTATGATGACAATATGTTCTCAAACATCTAATGATCTCCTTATTCACCCTCTCAACGATATTGCTTTGTGGCCTCCTTATTGGAGAAAATATTGGTTTCATTTCTCTATTTTTAATATACTCCAGCCATTTCTTATTATTAAACTGGGTTCCATGATCAGTCTGTATTCTTTCTACTCTCCCGAATTTTTCTATATAATTTTCTAAACATTTAATTGCCTCCCCTGTGGTTGCCTTTTTCAATTTATAGATTTGAACGAATTTTGTAAATACATCTAACATTACTAATAAATACTTATAGCCTCCTACAGTTCTTTGAAATGGTCCTATAAAATCAATTGACAATTGCTCCTTTGGTTTTTCCACTTGGATCCCTTTCATCTCTCCAAAATTACCTTGGGTTACATTTTTAGCTCTTTGACAAATATTACATGTTTTAATAATTCCCCTAATGCTTTTTCCCATTTTCTTCCAAGTGAAGCTCTCTGATAATATGGTATGACATTTCTTAGCTCCTGCATGCAGGTAATATTCATGACAAGTACCCACTATTTCTTTAATCATTCCCTTTGGTACTACTATTTTCCAACTTTCCCTATTTCTTTTATATACTAAGTTATTAATAATTTTATAATTTTGAGGATAATTTTGAATGTTTTCTTTTATTTCTCTAACTTCCAAATCTTCTACTTGTAATTTACTAAATTCTTTAAATTTTGTACACATTTCCATATCCATAACTCTTTCTATATAATTTATTTGTAATTCTGAATTTTGGTCTCTTCTTTCAAACTTATTTTTGTCACAAGGGTTCCTGCTCAATAGGTCTGCAACTACATTTTCTTTTCCTTTACAGTGTTCAATAGTATAATCATATTCTTGCATTAGTAATATCCATCTATGCAATCTTGAATTTAAAATTTTACAAGTCTTAATAAAAGTTAAGGCCTGATGGTCAGTCTGGATCACAATTTTTCTTCCTAGGATGATCTGTCTTGCTTTCTGCAGACAAAACAATATAGCAAGTAATTCCTTCTCAGTGGTATAATATTTAACTTCACTTCCTTTTAATGTGCGGTTCATAAACATTACTGCCTTTTTCTCCCCCTTTTCATCAGTCTGATAGATGTGTCCTCCTATGGCATATTCACTGGCATCTGTTTGTAGGTAAAATGTTTTCTGGTAATCTGGGTGAGTAAGTACATTTGTTTCCAAAAATTTTTTCTTTAATTTAATAAAATTTCGCTCCTCCTCTTCTGTCCAAATAAATTTGTTTCTATTAGATAATAATTTTAATAATGGTTGTACAAATTCTAAATATTTTTCTATAAATTTATTATAAATAATTAGCCATTCCAATAAAACCTTTTAACTGTCGAGGATTTTTAGGTGAGGGAAATTCTAATATAGCTCTAACCTTCTCTTCATCCATTTTTACTCCATTTGTAGTCAGTCTATACCCTAAGAATGAAACATCTTTTCTACAGAACTCTGATTTATCAATTTTAATGGTCATGTTGTTTTTTAAAAAAATTTGGAAGATCTTTTCTAGGTGTTTTTTATGCTCCTCAAATGTCTCAGACATACAGACTATATCATCTACATATATTAAGGTGAAATCTTCTAATTCCTCCCTCATAATACTGTCCATAGCTCTTGCCAATGCTGCTAGAGATGTTTTCAATCCATAGGGTGTAACAACAAACTGGTATGTTTTCCCTCTATGTTGGAATGCAGTATATTTTCTTGACTCCTCTTCCAATTCAACCTGCCAGAAACTGTTAGTGAGGTCCATGGTACTCAACCAATTAACTCTCTTTGCTCTGTGTAGAATCTCATTTATTCCTCTATAGCAATCATAATCCGGAATTATAATTTCATTTAGTTTTCTTGCATCTAAACATAATCTAACTTTCCCATTGGTTTTGATGACTGGGACTATTGGATTAATATATGGACTAGTACTTCTTTCAATTATACCTAACCTCAACATTTTCTCTATCTCTTCTTGTACCTGATCTTGGTACTTTGTAGGAATTGGGTAATTTCTTTGGTAAAATGGTACATCTTCCCTAACTTTAATCTTATGTTTATATGCAGTGCATAAACCGGGCTGGTCTGAAAATACTTCTTTATACTTCTCTATTAAATCACTCATCTCCTGTCTTTGTTCCTCAGTTACCTCTTCATTCCCTATTCTTTCAAAAATATCCTCTTTTTTTATCTCTCCCTCCTCTTGTACAATTTTAATATAATTTTGACTCTGGTTTCCAAAAGTTTCAAATTCTTCCCATTTTTCCATATCATTCATTCCTTCCTGTTCATCACAACTCAATTCCTCCTCCATCTCATTTTCAAATTTATTCATCTCCCCTTTAAATTTTGTCTGCCCATCTACACTCATTTTTGATTTATATAATTTGTTTTCATATTTAAACTCCATCTCCCATTTTCCAAAATCAAGTTGTGCCTCCACATCCATCAACATATCCGTACCTATAATAAATTTTCTCAATAAGCCTGGCACCACTAGGCATTGAAACGGATATTTTACCCCTCCTATTTCTCCTATTACCATGATCATTTTGTTTATCTTTTTAGTTTTCTTATTTGTTGCAGTCCGAATGGTTAAATTTTTTATTGGTAGGATTTCTATTTTTTCCTATTTTATTTTTATTCTCTAACATCCATTTCTCCTGGATACATGTTACGTTACTGCCTGTGTCTATTAATGCTGGTAAACTTGTATCTTCCATCTTAATCTCTATCTCTGGGTTTATTATTTTTTTTTCAATTCCTAAATTATAATTTCTCTCCTCATCTTCTTGTTCTAAAAATTTTCTACTGATTAATACATTATTTATAGTTAACTTATTTTTATCGTAGGAGCTTTTATCAAATTTTATCACTGGCAACCTCATTTGTTCTGTTTGATGCTCCTTTTCCTGATCCAAGGCGACGATACCAGTGTTCTCTAGTTTTCCGTTTGACTATGTGCACCATCCTCCTTCCTTGTCCCCACACATCTCCTTGTTTCTATCTGATTTACTTCCTTCTGGCTCCTGTCATTGGTTCTGTAATTCCTGTCTCCTCTATTTTCTCGATTATTTTCCTGCCCTGGTCTTGGTTCAACATTCCCCCTCATATGATTATCTATTCTTCTGTTAAAAAACTGGACATATGGCCGCCCTTCATTCCTATATTCATTCCTTCTATACAATTCTCCTGGTCCTGGAAATCTTCTATTTCCCTGCTGTCTCATCCCTTCCTCACCCCTTCTGGGTGGAAATCTATTTCCATTCTGTTCCTCTCTAGGGGTAGGCCTATTCCATGGTCCCCTGTTTCTCTGTCTTATTTCCTTATTTCTCTCCTCTATGTCCTCCTCATTCAGCATCCTTTCCATCTCTCGGATCGTTTTTATATTTTGCACCCTTCTTGACAACTGTATCCTTTCATTAAAATGCCGGCTTAATCTCCGGACTATCTCTTCCTCATTTTGCGGTGGTGTCATGTTCTTTAAAACTATGACTTTTTCTATGAAATAATCTGCTCTGGCTCTTCCATTTCCCTCAATATACCTTTCATTTTCCATTCTCTCTTTAATGCCTTCCTGTATTTCTTTGGCCCAGTATCTTTCTATAAATCTATCTTGTAAATCCGCGAAATCTTCCACCTCCTCTCTGATTGATTCCCACCATCTAGCCGCTCCTACTTCCAAAGCTCTATCTATGATTCCTCTCCATTCATTTTCAAATCTTTCCCCTGTCCTACATTCAAATTTTCTCTCCACATACCTATCCAGTCTTTTGAGGAACTCCATTGGGTTACCATTCCTTCCATTAAATTTGGGCATCTCCTCCTGATTCCCGCAAGACACTTGTATGATCCTTAGACCTTCTCCTCCTTTACTTTCTTCCACCTTCTTTTCTACCTTTTCCATTCTCTGGGTCAATTCCCCTTGTTTCTCATTATTCCTCCTTCCTTCTGTTTCCAATCGGTCAATTCTATCATTATTATTGTTTTTCTCAATCGCTATCTCCCTATTTAAAACTCTTAACTCTTCCCTGTTCTGTATTGTTATATTTTCTACCTTCTCTATCTCTTTCTTATTAATTTCAGTCACATCAACTATTATTTCTTTTGTTTCCTCAAAATTCTCCTTAATCTTCTCCTCTAAGTCTCTTCTCATAACTCCTATTACAGCATTATTCTCTGTTCTCAACTGTTCCCTCATATCCTCTATCATTTTCCTATTTTCTTCCTTTAGGCTTTCGAATTTCTTATCCATTTCCAACCTACTTGAGGCAAATCCTCTGTTCATCTCTTCTTTCATCTCCTTATTTTCCTCCTTTATTTCCTCACTATTTTTATTTAATTTCCTTATTTCTTCATTACTCTGTTCAAATTTTCTATTCATTTCTTTTTTTATTTCCTCCTTACTCTCTTCAAATTTTCTATTCATTTCCTCTCTCCCTGTATTTATGTTTACACTCATTTCCATTAAAGTCCTCATTATATTCCTTAAATCAACACCCTCATTATTTCCCTTTTTCTGTTGGGTTTGCATCAGTGGTAATCCCCTAGCCTCATCTACTTGGGTTTCCACCTCACTCTCTTCTATAGGCATATCTGTGCCTTCCGTTTCTGTCTCTTGTATTTCTAGGCTTGTCCCTTTTTCCAATTCTATTAGGCCTATTGTAGCTTCTTCCTCTTTTTCATTTATTTTTTCTTTTAATGTCACATATTTTCCTTTTGCAGCTTCCTCAATTGCTGTACCCTTCCTAGACCTACTATGTTTGTTATATTCCTCTAATTTTTCTGTTTTTTTCGCTTTCTCCCCCCTTAAATTATATGTACCTGTTTCAGATTCCATTTTTTTTTTTATTTCTTTATCTAAAATTTCAAAATTCCCCTTTATGCTATTTAAATTTTGAAAATTAAAAAAATTATTGACTTATGGTTGCAAAGTCCTGAAAAGTAAACAATATTAATACAAATATTTAATTAATAATCTTATCTAAAGTGCCTTAAGGTTAATTCTTAAATTTTTTTATAATCGAGCCCCACGTTTGTGTGCCAAATGTAATAATTGGTAAATTCTCTTTTATAAGTCCTAATAAAAATTTATAAGTTAAAAGAAATAACGATTCAATGCTGCTTTTGTTACAAAAATTTTAATATCTTAATATGACATTCCTTATTTTCTTTTATAAAGTCATTTACTAATTACAAAGTCTTATTTCATCCACAAAGAATTACAAAAATTAAGCTTTATTAGCCTAAGTCTAAAATTTGTTTATGGCAGCAAGAAGTTTAGTTATAAATTTTAATATTAATTGAATTTGATTTAATTACTTTAATTTGAGCTTGAGCTCTCCTTATCTCGGGTTAATAGGTGGGTTTTCTAAATTTTGAATAATAAAATTTGAGTTGGCACCTTCAAAAAAATATCTAAGTTACAATTCTTACAAGCTAAAATTTTTTTACAAGTTATTTGGTTTCTAATTAAATAATTTCCTGAATAATGTCTTCTTAATCGATCAGTTCAATGATTTGGCTTAATGTTATTCTGTAATTATGATTTGAATACGATACTGCACTTTCCGCACCAGTAAAAAAAATAAAATTTCTACAGCCAATTCTGAAACACGTCTGCCTCGTTCAAATGCTCTGTCCCAACTAACTGACGCTCCCTTTTTAGCAATAAAATGGCCAAGTCGTCAATTTCCGCTATTTTCTCGTTTATTCCTTGTAACAGCTTTACGGATGTCATGTTCACCGCCTCTGATACACTTCTTCTTCTTAACAACTGCACTTAAATTTCTTTGCAAAACAATTGCATTTAAATCTTATTTCCCAAACTGTTTTAGATTATATCTCCACGAGAAATATTTAAAACGAATATCTTTTGCCGGTCAATGCGCACGCAACTCCACAAATTCGTTCTCCCATCTTGTTTACTTCAGAACATTTCACTAGCTTGCTGTTTGAAAGTTTTAAGTGTATTTATATCGTTCTATTGTTCTATTCAAATTGTTATCTATTAATTACTTCTAATACATTTTCTTATAAATAGTGATTTGTGTGTTTTTTTTTCTTTTTATATAAAATCTTGTGATTAGATCTAAAATGTGGCCATGTGCATTTTCTACACAAGTGAAATTAGGTTATGTTTACATTTCGTTACTGGTATATTTTAGTAATTTTTTTACATACTGAGTTTATTTATATATATTTATCTTATTTTGTAAGTGCCTTTTATATATATACTACTTCAAAATGTTACAATATATATATATATATATATATATATATATATATATATATATATATATATATATATATTGTAACATTTATAGAATGGGCTATATAATATTATTTAAGAATTGGAAAATAGATGAGAAATAACTCACTCAAAATTTAGAAAGAAATTCATTAAGATATTGGTTAGGTTAAAATTTAGGTAAAAGCATAGAAAAGTAAATAAGGTATTTGAACTGAAAAATCCATTAAGAAATTTGTTGTATCAAATAAAATTTAAAATAAGATAATCTAATAATGGTTATGTGTAAACAAATTTGTAAACTGTAGGAACATAGGGCTAAGTAATTACTTGAAGGAGAAAGTGAACACGTTTGTAAACAAAAGAAAATTGAAAGGTTATGTTTATGAAAGACCAAGCAAAACACACACAATTCAGAACTATTTCAAAAGTAAAACACAAAGACACTTCACACACTAATAATATTAATAAAATAAACACTGGAAGGTTTGTTGAGGATAGGAAATTAAAACAGTAAGTTTCAACCAGGTTTAACCAAGTTAAAACGCCATTCTAAACAATCTCGATGTGGACGCATCAGCTGTAAAACGGTGAAAATAGTTCGTTGACATTAACATGTGTGAAAGCAAGAAAACGAGTCTGTGACAACAGACCTGTTCAAGGCAACAGGTGTTTTTTTAGAAGAAGAAGCCGCCATATTCTTTTCTTTAACAACTTTAAAAGTAAAACGAAAGCGTTAGTTGAGTTGGGGATGGCGTGGTGGCGCTTTAAGATGGAACCAGCCAGGACCAGTCAAAATTCTATTTATTTGGAAAGAGTTCGTCTAAATTATACCGTTTTGTTAAGAAGATTGGCCAAACTAAATTAAGGAGAAGTGAATTTCAAAATGTAATACTGTGTTAATAGAATGTGAAGTAAATAAAACGAATTTAAGTGTGTAAAATGTCTAATTGAAGAGGACGGGAATCTTACGTAAGCGACCAGCAAAATTTTGATATTTATTAAGTTGAGTAATAGCGCTATAAAATAACTTTAGTGGACTTTTAAGATAATAGAGAAATTTAATTTTGTACATTAGAATATCTTGTAGTTAATTAATAGTAAGAAATAAGAAATAATCCAGTTCAAATAGTTTAGCTTTTTTTGCATTTTCAAAATTTAATATTGTTTGTTCAAAATTTATTTAATTAACCTAAGAATAAAAAAAAAATATAGCCCATGCTATAACCCCGAGATAATAAGAGATCGTAAAATAGCCAAGGGTATTAAAATTGTGTAACTCTAAAATTAAAAAAAAAAAAAAAAAAGTTAAACCGATTTTGTTAAAAATTGTTAAGTTGTAAAATTTTGTTTTGTGTGTATTGTTTAATGTCGAGATGAAATGATAATAAATGTTAATGAATTGTTCCTGAGTAGTTTTATTTGTCTTAAATAAAAAATTCAATTTATTAAATAGTAAAACATAAGTATATTGTATTGTGTCTCTTTAAAAATTATGTTATAATATATATATATATATATATATATATATATATATATATATGTGTGTGTGTGTGTGTGTGTGTGTGTGTGTATATATATATATATATATTTAGGTTAGTTTTGGTTGGTAAAGATTATTTAGATTTTTTGGACTAGGAGACTGACAGACTTACCTTGGTAAGAGTCCACACTGTAGTCTTGAAATAGAAACACATAAAAGCACTTAAACAATGATATATTTCAACCACACAGTGGTCTTTGTCAATCGAAGAGAAAACACAAAAAGAAATATGAGAGAATGAAATAAAATAAGATATTTATTTTATTTCATTCTCTCATATTTCTTTTTGTGTTTTCTCTTCGATTGACAAAGACAACTGTGTGGTTGAAATATATCATTGTTTAAGTGCTTTTATGTGTTTCTATTTCAAAACTACAGTGTGGACTCTTACCAAGGTAAGTCTGTCAGTCTCCTACTCCAAAAAATCTATATATATGTATATATATATATATATATATATATATATATATATATATATATATACACATATATACACATAACAAAATTAAGGTCAAATACAAAATTATATATTGTAACAAAATTATTTCTTAGAGAATATAGTACTCAAGTCTTGAAATGCTGACAAAGGGCGGCACAGTACCAAGGTAGTTGTAACCATGAAAATATAAAGCTCAGGCTTTTGACTTTTCAATGCTATACAATTAATAAGTATTTTTGTGTGTGTGTTGTTTAAAAAAACAAGGCGCTAGTGGGTCGCTAAACTACTGTTAGAGAAAGTTAGAGCAATGACTTAATGAATTAACAAAAAAAAGTTAACTGTCAAGTAACGGTACAAACTTTTAAAATAGATGTTAAGGCTGAGATTTTATTGGCTGTACTTGAAAAAGTATTTTGTGATTGGTTGAAAATTGCCAGATGAGGGAATAGGATGCTAATGAGAGAGATACGCAAAAACAGGGGTACAAGGACTTCTGAAAAACGATGGTGGTAGGACATGTTAGTATAGGGGACTTGGTTGAAAAAAATGATTGTGGTAGGATGAGTGAGTAAGAAGGGGACAAGTTTATTGGGGAAAAGGGAAATTTTATAATATTAAAGTAAAGTTATTAAAAGAGGGTTAAGGGAGTTAATTAGTCAAAGAGAAAGTGATAAAGGGAGTCGGGAAAATGTAGTGAAGAGAAGTGAGTCAAGGAACTACCGACCAATTTTCGAGGTGCAGGGAGTGTGAATGCGAGTCCAAGAATAACCATCCCAAATGTAGAGAGTGAACTCCAAGGATAACTATGGACGTTCAGTGAGCCACATATACAAATTAGTTATTTTTTTAATTGCAATAACTAATAACATTCCAAACACAAAACATCAAAATTTAAAATACTTAGAGTATAGTTATTTATTATCAATAACTCATTATTAAATTTTCATGTATGCATCATCCAGGTTACATTGACCTCATAAATGACTCCTCAGAATACAAATAACTAATTTGCATTATCTATTTAGAATTATATAAGGCTTGAGTTCAGCTAGGTAACTATTGTGTAGGAGAGATTCTTTTTTTTTGTAATCATTTTGCAGTAGTAGTTGTTGAGCATATTTAAAGGGCAAATGGAACTAGAGTTTGTCACTTAACAGTGTATTATTTTATATTACCTAGTTAGAAGTTTCTCCAGAGTATATTTATTTTGTGTGTTTATTAAAATTAAAAAGTTAACTGAACTTAAGCATTAATAAATAATTATGGTAAACGAAGAGTAAAATAAAAAATTATAATATATATATATATATATATATATATATATATATATTCTTGATATTTAACTTTATCCATTGTTTTTCCGTTGCACTGACTTTATGAAGTTAATATATTACTATTTTTGAGTAATTTTATCCACCATTAAGTGCAATAATTTTACCTTGAGTGATGAGGCACCTTTCGGTCTTTGACCATTGTCGAATCACTCAATTGAGTGATTCGACAATGGTCAAAGACCGAAAGGTGCCTCATCACTCAAGGTAAAATTATTGCACTTAATGGTGGATAAAATTACTCAAAAATAGTAATATATTAACTTCATATATATATATATATATATATATATATATATATATATATATATATATATATATGATTCGAGATACACAGTGATTTGACAAAGGTCAAGTGACCGAAAGGTGCCTCATCACAACAAGCTAAAATTATTGCACTTAGTGGTGGATAAAAGTATTTACAATAGTAATATATCAACTTCATATATATAATTATATATATAATTTAAATATCTCTACTAAATGTCCTAAGAATTTAATGTTCTTTACAATTTTCATATACCAAATAGCTTTTGTTGAGTTAAATTATTCCAAATTATTTTTTAAATGTACTGTTTCTAATATTTACTTTATATATAGAATGAAATTTTCTCAAGAAAATAATATAGCAATATAAAATAATTCAAAAAAAAATAATATTTCCATATTTAGAAATGAGAAATGTTTTATTTTAAGGTTCAAATCAAATTTGTAATAATTTTTACTTAAAAGAGTTGATTCAAATGTAAAAGCAATAAGAACTCTTGAACACAAATATATAATTCAAAAACATGTTCTTATATCTTAAGTTATCAAATTAAAATTAGAGAAAAATCATACAATAACCTCCTCATGGCTCCTTTGCATATAATATAGTCAGGCGTAACTTGTCCAATACACCTCTGAACAAATAAAATTAGAATCATATTTGTAAAGTAGAAAATTTTAGTTGTGAAAATAATAGTTTGAAGTAAAAATGTGTGGAATAAAGTCTCACGGTCATTTCAAAACATTGTATGTGTTTTAGGATTCATCATTTATGTACTATTGGTGATAATTACAGCAGTTGAAATCATGGTTTATATTGGACCTAAGTACGGGCACAAAAATGTCTCAGTGTACTTAATACTTTGCTCCTCAGTTGGCTCCCTTACAGTGATGGCTTGCAAAGCTTTTGGTTTAGCATTGAAAGAAACGTTTTCAGGTATGTTGTTTGCTAACCATGTATTATAATGTTGTTAACAAAGAAATACTTCGGTTTTTATTATTCTACTCTACACAAGTTAATATAAATCTAGGGTATTTGAAAAAGATCTCTTAGATTTAATACACCCTAAAATCTGTATGCAGTTACATTCACTATTTTAGTTTTTTGTGTTTGATTCATCAACTGTCCAAGTTTTGCTCCAACAAAAGACAAAATTCAGTTTCTAAAGGCGAAATGCAGTTGGGAGGCCTGTTGGAGAATAATGGAACCTGTGCTCAGTCTAGATGTTTAGTCCAGTAAAACAGCTACTCTGCAGCAGAAGACAGAATATTATTTGACTTGTGCAAACTGAATCTGAATATGATAATGAACCATAGAGCAAAAACAATTTTTAATTGGCAGAAGTCTTCTAAGGCAACTGGTAGTTTTGAAAACAAATTTGTTGAGAAGACCAAGAAGTTCTGAAGCTACTGTTGAATAGATCTGTATTTTGTGTATTTGGAGATTAAAGATGTGATTGGCCAGATGTCTGAAGGAATACCTAACTGCAGTGTGTAATGTGATACCAGCATGGCCACCAATCAGGAAAAACTGTAATATTGAGATCTATACAGAATTTATTAGCATCGGGATAAAAGCAGGTATTGTACAGGAATTTTAATAATTCGTTTATAGTTTCGAGAATTTTATTGCAAATCATATATTTTTTAAAAAATTCATATTATAGAAATTAATTTATATTATATATATGTTTTTATAATTTGAGTTTATAAATTAACCTCATCAATCATCCGCCATTGTTATGATGAGGTTGCATGTGCTGGCGATTTTTGTCAGTGACCAGCATAGTGATAAGCATACTGTCATCTGACTGTCGTTTGCACTGTATACTGTACCTAATTAATCTTATTAATGTGTATAAAATATATATACTAAATTTATTGGAGTAATCTGACTTCTATCCGTTCGTATGCCAGTAACTTTTTTCATTTAAATTAGTTTCTGTCTCATACATAACATTTTTCTAAACCTTTTCTACAATATCATGGATTAACATATTCGTGGCCATAGACAAACAAGTAACTGATGCTAGAACTTTAAAATAGTTCAATAATTTTGCTAACTTGTTCCAAATATCTATTTGTAACACAAAAATTTTTAAGTAGAAAAGACACCTGTGTTGATGCATCAGGTAGAATTATATTGTGTGAAGAATGGGTGCAACTTTTTAATCCAAAAGTCTATCAAAAAACTTAATAAAAGGGCACTCTCAGAACAAAACTTATAGAATAACTGCCAAATATAAAATTAAAGTATCTGATTTTATAACCATAGAATAATATTTATAACCCAAAGTGAGCCAAAACTGATCCTGTCATTGGGAAACCAATCAATTTTTTTTTTTGTTTGTAGCTTGGAATTCGTTATTGAAGTTTTTTATAGACAGTAAATAGGATACTCTTCAAACCAGAAATATTATGTATTATGAGACCACAGCAGATCTAAATCACCTTGTTTGTAATAATTTTCTTCACTATTTTCCAAAATAATACAATAAGCTATCATTTGGCATGTCTGAATCATTGTCAGTAACACTGGGTACAATCATAGCTCTCTTAAATATAAACAAACTAAAGATTAAACCTATTACACAAATACAAGCAAGACAGGATTAATTAATTAATTACATAGCCTAGTAAATAACAAATCCCACTAACAAAAAATGGTACACAATTAAAAATAGCTGTAACATAATGTCAACAAGTAGAGCCCCATATGCAAACTAAGTTATTAACCTTTGATAGAAGCTTATCTCAACCTGTAGCCTTTACCAATAAATCAGTTTATTTATGTATCCTTTGCTGATAAAGTTCTGATTTATTCATGGTCATATTGCTCAGTAATTGCTAAATGTATGTTACTGTAATTTATTATTTTGTCACAAATATGAATCATTTAGAATTTAAAAAAATTTGTTTTAATAAGTCAAGAATGATTAATTAATAGGTCAACTAATCGACAGTAATTTGTCCTTTTCAACAAAGGTTATTCCTTGATTAACAAAAATAAATTGTATACATCTGTATTCACAATTATGTCCTTTTATTAGGTCCTCTCTACATATAAATACACACAGGAGCTCATCACTCATCATTGTCACCAGTGCTGCCTCTGTTTATGTATGGGTTATTTATTGTTTGTTATACTTCCTAAAATAGGTGAATGTTGTCCATCTGGTGATACTTGATAAAGAAATTAGTTACATTTATGAAAAAGGATAACAGCGTCCTGATCATCTGTGTCTACATCCCATTATTGCAATAAATCATAGATCTAAGTTTTCTTACCTTTTTTGTTGCTTCTCATTTTCAGAAAAATGTTTAATAAATTTGGAACCCTTTGTTACTTATTTACAAAACAAAATGAGTATCGACCAAAATAATCAATACACCATACTTAATGACTTCTGCCAATCTGAGAGGTGAGGCACAGCAAAAACAATCTAACAATCCATTATGAAGCAATACAGCAAACTAGGAAAACTTAATTTTTGAATTAGAATACGTACTGGGAATACCTTTACACTATATAACGTATTTTGAGAAATATGTATATTGTATCAATTAAGTAGTACATCAAGAAATGCTTATTCAGTACTCTACGGAAGTCACAAGTCTAAATTAATTAAATGTACCTAACAAAAAAGTAAATTGGGTTAAAAATAAGTAATCTACGAGTTCGAAAAATATTGCCTATTCAAAAACAGGACTGCAGCCTACATTTAGGATAAGTGATATTTTATTGTAAGTATAAAATAATACGCATTGATCTGACCTGTTATTGATGTTAGTTTTACAATTACAAATACTGTCCCCACACTGTCCGTCTGTAACAGTATACTGTAAAGACGGTGGTTAGGGGGGTTGTTTTTGGCTCTCTTCATGACGATGTGGTGGCTGACAATAATGTTTTGTGATAAACTAGTCCACAGTCCATTCTCAATAGTGGAAGTTCAATGCAATTAGCATCCTTGTTATGGATTTTCAAAGATTTCCGTGTGAAGTAATACAACTCATACTCTTACTTGCCTTTGTGAAGTAATACAACTCATATTCTTACTTGCCTTTGTGAAGTAATACAATTCATACTCTTACTTACCTTTGTGAAGTAATACAACTAATACTCTTACTTACCTTTGTGAAGTAATACAACTCATACTCTTACTTACCTTTGTGAAGTAATACAACTCATACTCTTACTTACCTTTGTGAAGTAATACAACTCATACTCTTACTTACCTTTGTGAAGTAATACGACTCATACTCTTACTTACCTTTGTGAAGTAATACAACTCATACTCTTACTTACCTTTGTAAAGTAATACAACTCATACTCTTACTTGCCTTTGTGAAGTAGTATAACTCATACTCTTACTTGCCTTTGTGAAGTAATACAACTCATACTCTTACTTGCCTTTGTGAAGTAGTATAACTCATTCTCTTATTTGCCTTTGTGAATTAGTATAACTCATACTCGCCTTTATGAAGTAATACAACTCATACTCTTACTTGCCTTTGTGAAGTAATACAACTCATACTCTTACTTGCCTTTGTGAAGTAATATAACTCACACTCTTACTTGCCTTTGTGAAGTAGTATAACTCATTCTCTTACTTGCCTTTGTGAATTAGTATAACTCATACTCTTACTTGCCTTTGTGAAGTAATACAACTCATACTCTTACTTACCTTTGTGAAGTAATACAACTCATATTCTTACTTGCCTTTGTGAAGTAATACAACTCATACTCTTACTTACCTTTGTGAAGTAATACAACTCGTATTCTTACTTGCCTTTGTGAAGTAATACAACTCATACTCTTACTTGCCTTTGTGAAGTAGTATAACTCATACTCTTACTTGCCTTTTATCATCGAAACAATTTTAAGTTTTAAAGTTGCATGTTATAATCATCTTAAATTCACTTATTAAACTATAATCAATTAATACATAACTAAGTGAATATTTAAGAGCTTACTTGCTTTTAAAGAAACAAAAGTTTCTTTTAGGAAGCCAAGCTTCTACTGGCGGTGTTGCACTAAGTATAAAAGTTTGTCTGCATAACATTTATAAGCGTAGTGGGGGTAGGTTAAGTTGGTTGTTTACTATGTAATGAAAAAGGGTGTTGGCTTCATAGTCTCTGCGGCCATTTAATATATTTTCTTTATCTGTTGTGTGAAGTTTTGTATATTTCATATTTTTCCATAGTTGTTAGTTTTTTACTATGATTTAATATGCGGAGAATATTAAAATTAGTATGTACATCAGTGTTTTGTAAATTTGTTGTGTACCTTTATTTGTTGCGTAGCTGGATTTTGGGTTTAGGTTGTTTATGTCATTGATGTGTTTATTGTAGCGTTTGTTGAATGATATATTAAAATTAGTATGTATGTCAGTGTTTTGTAAATTTGTTGCGTAGCTGGATTTTGGGTTTAGGTTGTTTATGTCATTGATGTGTTTATTGTAGCGTTTGTTGAATGATATATTAAAATTAGTATGTATGTCAGTGTTTTGTAAATTTGTTGCGTAGCTGGATTTTGGGTTTAGGTTGTTTGTGTCATTGATGTGTTTATTGTAGCGTTTGTTGAATGATATATTAAAATTAGTATGTATGTCAGTGTTTTGTAAATTTGTTGTGTAGCTGGATTTTGGGTTTAGATTGTTTATGTCATTGATGTGTTTATTGTAGCGTTTGTTGAATGATATATTAAAATTAGTATGTATGTCAGTGTTTTGTAAATTTGTTGCGTAGCTGGATATAGGGTTTAGGTTGTTTATGTCATTGATGTGTTCATTGTAGTGTTTGTTGAATGATATATTAAAATTAGTATGTATGTCAGTGTTTTGTAAATTTGTTGCGTACCTGGATATAGGGTTTAGGTTGTTTATGTCATTGATGTGTTCATTGTAGTGTTTGTTGAATGATATATTAAAATTAGTATGTATGTCAGTGTTTTGTAAATTTGTTGCGTAGCTGGATTTTGGGTTTAGGTTGTTTATGTCATTGATGTGTTTATTGTAGCGTTTGTTGAATGATATATTAAAATTAGTATGTATGTCAGTGTTTTGTAAATTTGTTGCGTAGCTGGATTTTGGGTTTAGGTTGTTTATGTCATTGATGTGTTTATTGTAGCGTTTGTTGAATGATATATTAAAATTAGTATGTATGTCAGTGTTTTGTAAATTTGTTGTGTAGCTGGATTTTGGGTTTAGGTTGTTTATGTCATTGATGTGTTTATTGTAGTGTTTGTTGTATGATATATTAAAATTAGTATGTATGTCAGTGTTTTGTAAATTTGTTGCGTAGCTGGATTTTGGGTTTAGGTTTATGTCATTGATGTGTTTATTGTAGCGTTTGTTGAATGATATATTAAAATTAATATGTATGTCAGTGTTTTGTAAATTTGTTGCGTAGCTGGATTTAGGGTTTAGGTTGTTTATGTCATTGATGTGTTTATTGTAGCGTTTGTTGAATGATATATTAAAATTAGTATGTATGTCAGTGTTTTGTAAATTTGTTGCGTAGCTGGATTTTGGGTTTAGGTTGTTTATGTCATTGATGTGTTTATTGTAGCGTTTGTTGAATGATATATTAAAATTAGTATGTATGTCAGTGTTTTGTAAATTTGTTGCGTAGCTGGATTTTGGGTTTAGGTTGTTTATGTCATTGATGTGTTTATTGTAGCGTTTGTTGAATGATATATTAAAATTAGTATGTATGTCAGTGTTTTGTAAATTTGTTGCGTAGCTGGATTTAGGGTGTAGGTTGTTTATGTCATTGATGTGTTTATTGTAGCGTTTGTTGAATGATATATTAAAATTAGTATGTATGTCAGTGTTTTGTAAATTTGTTGTGTAGCTGGATATAGGGTTTAGGTTGTTTATGTCATTGATGTGTTTATTGTTGCGTTTGTTGAATGATATATTAAAATTAGTATGTATGTCAATGTTTTGTAAATTTGTTGCGTAGCTGGATTTAGGGTTTAGGTTGTTTATGTCATTGATAAGTTTATTGTAGCGTTTGTTGAATGATATATTAAAATTAGTATGTGTGTCAGTGTTTTGTAAATTTGTTGCGTAGCTGGATTTTGCGTTTAGGTTGATCATGTCATTGATGTGTTTATTGTAGCGTTTGTTGAATGATATAATAAAATTAGTATGTATGTCAGTGTTTTGTAAATTTGTTGCGTAGCTGGATTTTGGGTTTAGGTTGTTTATGTCATTGATGTGTTTATTGTAGCGTTTGTTGAATGATATATTAAAATTAGTATGTATGTCAGTGTTTTGTAAATTTGTTGTGTAGCTGGATTTTGGGTTTAGGTTTATGTCATTGATGTGTTTATTGTAGCGTTTGTTGAATGATATATTAAAATTAATATGTATGTCAGTGTTTTGTAAATTTGTTGCGTAGCTGGATTTAGGGTTTAGGTTGTTTATGTCATTGATGTGTTTATTGTAGCGTTTGTTGAATGATATATTAAAATTAGTATGTATGTCAGTGTTTTGTAAATTTGTTGCGTAGCTGGATTTTGGGTTTAGGTTGTTTATGTCATTGATGTGTTTATTGTAGCGTTTGTTGAATGATATATTAAAATTAGTATGTATGTCAGTGTTTTGTAAATTTGTTGCGTAGCTGGATTTTGGGTTTAGGATGTTTATGTCATTGATGTGTTTATTGTAGCGTTTGTTGAATGATATATTAAAATTAGTATGTATGTCAGTGTTTTATAAATTTGTTGCGTAGCTGGATTTTGGGTTTAGGTTGTTTATGTCATTGATGTGTTTATTGTAGCGTATGTTGAATGATATATTAAAATTAGTATGTATGTCAGTGTTTTGTAAATTTGTTGCGTAGCTGGATTTTGGGTTTAGGTTTATGTCATTGATGTGTTTATTGTAGCGTTTGTTGAATGATATATTAAAATTAATATGTATGTCAGTGTTTTGTAAATTTGTTGCGTAGCTGGATTTAGGGTTTAGGTTGTTTATGTCATTGATGTGTTTATTGTAGCGTTTGTTGATTGATATATTAAAATTAGTATGTATGTCAGTGTTTTGTAAATTTGTTGCGTAGCTGGATTTTGGGTTTAGGTTGTTTATGTCATTGATGTGTTTATTGTAGCGTTTGTTGAATGATATATTAAAATTAGTATGTATGTCAGTGTTTTGTAAATTTGTTGCGTAGCTGGATTTAGGGTTAAGGTTGTTTATGTCATTGATGTGTTCATTGTAGCGTTTGTTGAATGATATATTAAAATTAGTATGTATGTCAGTGTTTTGTAAATTTTTTTGCATTGCTGGATTTTGGGTTTAGGTTGTTTATGTCATTGATGTGTTTATTGTAGCGTTTGTTGAATGATATATTAAAATTAGTATGTATGTCAGTGTTTTGTAAATTTGTTGCGTAGCTGGATTTTGGGTTTAGGTTGTATATGTCATTGATGTGTTCATTGTAGCATTTGTTGAATGATCTATCTACTGGTTTGGCCGAAAAGAACACTTTAAGAACACACACACAACCCTTTCAACAACAGACAAATACAATCTATCCGGTATATACAAAATAACATGCTACGAGTGTTCCAGCTATTATATTGGCCTAGCCGATAGATCATTCAACACACGCTTCAATGAACACATCAACCTATCCAGCTACACAAAACATTTACAAAACATGCGACCTACATACACAGTCATACATACTAATTTAAATATTCTCCACATATTATTAAACTATAGTGAAAAACTAACAACTATAGAAAAATATAAAATACACAAAAATAACGCAACATATAAAGAAAATATATTAAATTACCACACACACTTTGAAGCCAAAATCATTTTCCATTACATAATAAACAACCACCTTAACCTATCCCAAGTACACTCATAAATCATATGCCGACAATCTTTTATACCTTGTGCTACACCACCAGTAGAGGCTTAGCTTCATAAAAGAAACAAGTGTTTTGAAATACATGAGCAAGTAAGTTCTGAAGTATTCACTTAGTAATGTATTAATTAATTATAGTTTAAGTTTTATTCTACGTACAGGTTAATTTTGGATATGGACCATGCATTCTTGTTATTGTTCCTAATTTTAAAAAAGTACAAGAATTTTATTATTTTAGACCAGGATAAGCAAGAAATAAACAGGAATTTGAAAATTATAACTAAGCAGCCACCCTGGATACATAAAGACTTCATTTGGTCACCTAATTCATTGTGGCAGTATTAAAGTTTCTACACAGAATTGATAAAAATAACAAAAAAAAGTTGATTGTTTAAAACAAAAGTGCTCTCATCTGATGATGCAACATTTCATATAAATGGAACAGTTAACTGTAAGATCTGCAGAATTTTGAAGTCATAGTCACCACATCACATTATCCAGCATCAGGGTTAGTATAGTTATGAATGATATGTTTGTGAATAAATGGCAAAAATTGGAATATTGTCTTGACATGAGTTGCAGAACAAAAAATGGATCTCATACTGAGGTTTACTAACTAAAACAAAGCTCTTTCAAAGGTAAAACAAAAGATAGTCTCTTTCATTGTACTTGTTGATGTAGTTCTTTATTATTTTCTCCATTAAATTTATACATAAATTTAGGGAGTTTTTTTCAAACATTCTTTTAAAATAAGAAATATCAACAACATTTGTATATTTTTCAATTTTAGATTATTCAAAATATATTCATTTTAGCCCTTTCTGAATGTTTAATAACATTATCTTTGCCATATTTTCATTCATAGATTCTATTAAATTAAAGAGTAGAGGGGATAGATATTTTTTGTTTCTAAAACAACAAAGGTTTTTAGAGAAACTATTAACTTGAGAAAAAAATATGCTAATAATTATTAATATTAATGATTTAAATATTCATCATTTAAGAGACATTGGGCTATACCACGGGTTCTCAAACTGGGAGCATAAAAGCTTTGCAAGGTGGCATGGATAAATGCACTAAAACTTCCTAAAGTCAAAAGGTGTGTATACTTAATTAGATGTACCAGCAGATAGACTGATATGACATGTATGTATTGTACATCATTGTTTTTTGTAGAACCTTTAGTATCTATAGACTTTGTTACTGAGTTATGGTGCCCAAGGATAACATCTCTGAGCATAGAATCTTGATTTATTATAGAAGCCTTTTTTTCATTTAATTGTGGAAACTATGTTTTATATATATATATATAACAATTTTTTAAGATGTATGATGTGCAAGGCCTAAATCTAGTCTACTGTAGGCTTGCAGCATTATCAGTTGTAGGGTGAAATATATTTATATAGTATATAAATGGTGTTTAATTAACCAAATCAGCTTCAGTATCATACTCTAATATTAATTATTAACAAAATATAAATGGGAGAGAGGCACAGCCTCATGTCAGTGTTATAAAGGTGTTGCACAGAGTTTGAAAGATTAAGAACCCCAGGTCAAGACAATATGGGAAGAATAAATTCTGCATCCAAAGTGAATGCAGATGGAAATGAAACTAGTTTGACACTCAGAGAAGGTTAATCAAAGTGTGATTGAAAAATTGTTTTCAGGTCTTTCAAATAATCAAAACACACTGACTAGTTGCTTACACACAACAAAATAAAAACAAAACCCAATGACAAAGAAGTTTGTCCTATCTGAAGAAGTCACATATTCTGTTCACTGATTCTCTGAAATAAATACTGTAATACTTATACTTCTCAAAAGCTGTATATTATATTTAATATTGTCCTTTCACTAGAAATTGAGTATCGGTTCAGAGATTTTTAAAACAAGTTAATAACTTAAGCAATGTCCATTCTTTGAGGGAAAAGTACTAGATTTTTATAATCTTGTGGTGATCCTGAATTTATTTTGTATTTTGTCAATGCATAATGTTAAGTACAAATATTGTATAATTTTTATTGGTTCAATATGGTTTTAAAATACTAATGGTTTGTATTTCCAAACTTCAGAATTTTTCTTTTTTTTATTAATTGAGACAAACCTTTTTTCATTTCATTAGACAATCATCACCCATAGGTTGACACGAGTATGCATTGTTGAGCTGGTCTAAAGTCAAGTATTTAGTAATGTAGTCAGGGAGTATATGTAATTTGTACTGGGTTTGAACATTTAACGGTTTTGTTGTATTCTGATGGGTTTGTAAATTTCATATTGTCAATTATATTTTCATCTCTTCTTTTGTTAATGCAAACCTCTACACAAAATCATCTTTAAAATTACAGAAAACTCCCTATAATCCAGCCCTTCACCCCTCCAGTAATCCGGCGTTTGCATCAAGGACAGAAGATGTAAATATAATCAATGTGTAAATATAACTTGTATATTTTCCACTGCTTGTCGATGTCAGTGACTGGATGACCTTCACACCGCTCGGATCTAGTTGTGTAGATCATGATATATATAAGATTTTGAGCCATATGTTGTTGCAGTAGTTATGTACAGTGACTGTTATTAAAGTGCAATAGAACAATGCCGTTGCAGTATAAACGGAAACATATTTATTATTTTTTTACCTTCAAAGATAAGGTAACCTTTTATTGTAAGTACATACCAGTATATTCACTCTCGTTTTATCATTTCAAGTATAGTACAGGACTATTTTCCTGTTTTCTTTATTTTTGGGCAATACACATAAATATTGTTCAATGTACATTGTGTTTTTAAAGGACTCTAAAGTAATCCAGCGTTTTCAGTAATCTGGCAGTATCCCAGCCCCATATCTGCCGGATTAGGGAGAGTTTACTGTATGGGAAACTAACAATGATAGACACTTTATACAGAACACTTCAAATGCTATCAGAAATATGCTTTCAGTTCATGTTACATAAACTAAAAAAAAAAGTAGCTGTTTCTACATACTCTTTTACTGCATTATTGAACGCCTATACTTAATAAAACCATTGCTGCCAAGTTAAATAACCAGTCATTATAGCCAAACTAGAGACTAATGATGGTTACCTAGTGAAGTAAGTTTTTTTTTTAATTTACTTTAATTTTAAGATTACAAGTATAAATCTTTATTTGTTATTGATGATGCTATTTTTCAGCATGTTTGTCATTTTTTATTTTACTTTTTTAGTGGTATTCTCCAAAATATTCTTTTTTAAATTAGACTTTTACATGTTTAAATTTTATTAAATTTGTAATTGTAATTTTAAGGTACTAAAAATGAGCTAACTAATGGTTTAACCTGGGTTTTTCTCATCTTGGTCATCATTTTTATTGCAATCCAGATGAACTATCTAAACCGAGCTTTGGATTTATTTAATACAGGAGTTGTCACACCAGTATATTATGTCATGTTTACAACCTTGGTTATAACAGCTTCAACAATTCTCTTCAAGGAATGGATGCACTTATCATTTAAGGTAAAGGGGTGAAATTGATCACATTTGAACATTTTTATTTCATTGCGACACTTTTTTACTAGTTTAAAAAATTTCAAGTAGAGCCAGTTTTTGTTCTAATTATATTAATTAATTAGTAAATATTTTCCTATTTTTTTTAAAGTAATTATCAAATCTTTTATTTGCTCTCATTATTTTACTGATGGTTATATAGCAGATTGCTTGTGGCAGTACTGTACTTGTCTGTAAACAGTATAAGCGTACATTGCAATCACTGAACAAAATACCACCAGATATACAACTAATAGATCATTTACTACAAGAGTCTTTGCATTCAGTGTGCATAAACCAAGACTAGAAACTGGATTAGTGAGTCAAGGTCATTTTATATGCCCATAACTCCCTTTTTCCTGAGCATCCAAGGATCTTATCTTATTTAATTCTGTTCAATGACTCCCAAGCTAATGTTGACTCACTCCAGGAAACTGCTACTGTGTCTAGTTCATTATTAGTATATATTTCAAGAAATTGTGCAGGGTCTTTGCAAGAAAGGCAGTTCATCAACCTCAACAGCATAGAACTGTCTTTCCATTCTTGAAGGCATTCTTCAACTAGGAAGTAGCATTCTTGATTTAACTTTAAACATATTTGTTTTGCAAACTCAACATATTTCATTCCCACATAACAATCCTTTCCACCATAATAACATACTTTAGGATCTTAGTTGTTACAGTAAGAACAGAACCCTGCTGTGTAAGAACATTGTAACGTCTAACAATAAGGTAAAACAGCAAATTCTGGAGAAAATATCCTTAATTCTGATTATTCTGTAACTGGTCAATCACTCTTCAATACAGTAGAAAACTATGCCTGATAAAGTATATATATATACCAGTCACTTTTCTACATCTATACTATTATATAAAAATCTAATGGTGTTTTTATGTATGTCTGTGTTACTCAATCACGTAAAAACTACTGGACCCATTGAGCCGAAATTTTACATTAACGTTCTTAAGGTCCCTGGTTAACAAATTGGTTTTTTATTTAGAAATTCCATTAGGACACTGCCCCATTAGCCTTGAAAACTCCCTTAACACTATACTCCATTACATACTTCTTAATCACATGATAATAAATGTGTTTTTAATCACCTGTAAAAGTCACTTTTAAACACACTTAAACAGATTATAGTAAATGTTTGTTGCTATTCATCTTTCAAAGCTAGTTATACTTTACAAATATCATGTTACAAGCAGAAGCTTTTCCTTCTCTTGGTTTTTCAAGAAAATAATCGGTAAGATTATAGTTTGATATATTTATTGGGATTTTTCAATAAATTAAATTCTTTTCACATACTTAAAACATATATACTGTAATCAACAACAATAAAATGCCTAAAAGGAAAAAGAGTAACCTTTTTTTCAAAAGAAATTTTTTTTTTTAAATCAATGCTGAAAGTACAGCTTGCAACGATTTTCTGAAACTTCTTTTGAAGTACCGCCAGGCATGATCGTTTTATAAACATTCCTTTCGTGTAAACATGTTTATACTAAAAATTGTTTCAACAACTTAGAGATAACTTATTTCATCACTGTTTAGTATTTCAGAATGCAGTAAGCATAATACAAATATTTGTCAACCCCGTACAAAGGACAGGTACTCTGCTAGTTCCGAATAAACTGAATTGTCCAACCTACCCATTGGCAGAGTAAAACTATTGTTCCTAATATGCATGTCCCATCTCACTGAGGTTACTCGATTCTAATAACATGGATTTTAAAATATTGCCACCAGTTCAGAAGACTGCTCTAGATAAAATATTTCCACTTAACATTATGCGGTTCTGACAACACTCTCAGACATCCAATCATGTTTTGCAGTGATACTGTGTACTAAATATTTGTACTCCAACTCCATAATTATCTTCAATCTTTCTGAGTCTGTTAAATACCTTTAATGATTGTATCCGAATTGCTCTCGGTATGTTGCCTTATACCACTCAGAAATGGTACTTGCTGTTGAGAGTTAGATCAATCTCAACTAGTGAGGTTCTCATCCATCATGAAGTCCCACGTATGCCAGACCTCAAACTGAAGACAAAACTATTATCTGCCCTCTACAAGATACTTTGATCTATTTACTTCCTTAACTAAACAATGAAGACCTAAAAAAAGATTATAAGCTCCAAATGTATTAGAAAGGAAAAATGTAGCATAGTTGAACGTATTAACTTAACCAGTTACTGCTGTAGCAAAGTTATTTTTAAGTGTAAATTTGGGTTTAATTATATTACCAATTAATTAAAAAAGAAGTTGGTTAACTTTTAACTAGGTAATTCCAGGTTTAGAGTTATTGCTGTATCTTTCATTACATCCATCAAGACACAATAGTAAAAATATTAAGGAAACAACACAAAACAGAATTAAAATTTTTCTTGAAATACAAGGTCTATAATTTACATGATTTATTTATTTTATTGTAAAACCAATCTTAAAACACCAACTACTATAGTCAAACCAAAGGAATTGGTTTGTAAGGATGGAATTGTAAAGTGTTGGATAGGTGGAGTTTCTTTAAGAAAATTTGAATTGGATATCAATATACAAGTCATGTTTTACGATAGGTGAGTGCATTGTTCAATGCTGTGAGTCACTGACGAGACTGTTGCTCAGGTGTGTTGCGTTGGTGTGAGTCTGTGGTGTATAGGTGTTCTGTTGTGTTTCATTCAAAGAGTAGTTGTTAATTATGTGTTCAAATATAGTATTCGATTGTTCATGTGTTTTGTCATTTATTTATCATTGCTGTCATTTAGCGCATGCCACTGAGGGTTTTGGCTAATTCTGCGGTGGTGAATCTTCTGAGGTGAACTGAGGGTTTACAAAATACTTATATTTATCAAACTATTTGTATTTTCAAAAAAAAATATTTGTAATCAAGAGTTAAATATATAGAAAAAATATTGGGTGTGGCTCATACATTACCATTCTCCTATACTGTCACATACAGCATTATCACTATAAGAGCCACAAATTTGACAGTAAATTTTTGTTGCCGCCATATTTCTTGCTCTTAAAAATTGAATTACAGATTGTATCTCGCAGCCTGAGGGTAATTCAGTTTTCTTTATCATTGGAAATGTCTATATCTTAGTACAAAATTGATACAGTAACAATTGACATCCGAACACACATAAAACATACTGGGAAAAGACATATCTGTATAATGTTATCATCACACATCATCCTCACTCTAATTTTAAAATGGACATTATTTTAAGAATATACCAAACATATTTAAGAACATGTATGGTATGGAGTGATATTCAGTATTGATTAGTTAGTGAAACACTAATATAATTTTTGTTTAATGACATTGATTTTTAAAGTTATGTTTATATTATTTTCATTTAAACTGTAATAATATGTTTTCCTTATTTTCAGGTAATAATAGGTAATGTGATTGGGTTTATAATCATCATTGTTTCTATCGTACTTCTTAGTACATTAAAGGAAAAAGATCTGTCATTAAAAGATGTGAAACATTTTCTTCATCATCACTCCAGGGTTGTTCCCTCAAGTAATACAAGTTTAGACTTGGACCTTAGTTCAATAATCTCTAATAAAGAGAAAAAATAATTTTATTGATTGCATTGACCTTGGTTCATTTTCTGTTGTGCAATAGGTATGGATATTGTGGTCTTGACAGTGACTCCAGTACCTGCTTTCATCGCTTAATGTTGTTTATCTTTGCCTAATGCATTCCTCAAATTCTTCCTGCGCTTATTCATAGTTGTTTCACTTTGTTTTAAACAAAAATTGCAACTATAGTCTAAATATCAGCTGTATCAATAAGATGTGATATTTTGTGTCTTAATATAAAAGCCATTATAGAACCAAAAACTACATGGATAAAAGTTTACTCTTTAAAAATTACACTCTTCCTTCTAGATTTGTATATAGTTTTAAATCCTAAACTATTTGTGTGCATGCAGGAAGAAAATTATGGCAGGATGAAATTGTTCCAAGTAGCATGGAAGTCTAATGTGCTAGTATTATAAAGGCAGGTTTATTTTATAATACATCAAAAGTAAACCATGATTTTGTAATACTTCAAAAAAGTGCATTAGATAACTTATGAAGCTCTTTTAATAAAATCAATACAAAATCCCTTAAGAACCAAAACTTAAAATCAATAAAAAATTATTTCATTTAATATTTTTTGTTTCGTAACATAATATTTTAATGTTTATTTTTAAATTGTGTTAAGATTAAAAATCCACTCTCAAAAGTATAAGTGTTTAGTTTTTTGTATTGTCTAAAATATTAAGCAAATGATAACAAATTGATAAGAGTATGACCAAATATTTAGTTTTCATTATTTTATGAATTATTTAAATATCAAAAATAATACAAAGTCCATGAAATAGCATTCATGTCACTGTTAAAGTCCGTGTTTGAAGAGTCCATATTCTTGTTTCCATCTTTCTACTGGGTACATTAAAATGTAAGTGCTTTTAATAATTATTAAATGTGGTTCCTCATAAAGAAATTGTCTGTAGTCTGAAATAAAACGTTTTTTTGAGTGGTATGAATAATGGTCAAGTCAGTATACTCTTTTAAAGGGTCTATTATTATTTTTAAGTCTTGATCTAAAGGCTTGTTTTCTTATGATTCCTCTTGAGTTGTAGGTTGCTCAATCGTTACCACACTAAACCTCCCTTCCTTCATTCTAAACATTCATTGCTCACAGTAAATCAAACAGCCTGCACAAATTTCCTTTTCATTCTAATCTAACATTGTTATTTATTTTAATTTCTTGCTTTGCATGACTATTTTTGTTTTGTTTAACAATTACACAATGATTGCAGTACTTGAAGTTTTTTTATAAATCTTATATGAATTTTATAGACCAATATATTGATTTGGTACATAGTCTTTTAAAGGAAATAACATTTTTATGTTCACAACTTTTAATAAGTAAAAATGATTTTAATTCCTGTAAATATGAGTTTGTGGTATGTGAAAAATAAACTAAAATTAATAATAACTAAAAAATAAACTAAAACACTTGAGAGCATATATCTTGTTACACTTGCCTAGCACTTACTTTCTTTGTTTAATGAGGATGTTATAATTCAGATACACTTGTTAATATCATAACCTCCAAAATTCTCTCAATTATCACCTAATATACCTACCCTAACCCAACAACTATCTTGCTCCACTCTCGCTTCAACCTAAAACCACCAAGAGAGTATTTATAGTCTGAGTTGACAATGGTATATATCTCTCAAAATGGCTGTCCTTATTGAACAAAAAAAAACAAGTTTTAACCTTGTTAGGAATGCTGCAGAAATGTCTGGCTCTAACCTACAGAGAAGGGAGTAGGTTGAATCATCAAAAAATTACCCAAATAACCATTGCTGTATGGTGTGGCTGGTTCGTACATGCTGCCACCCTCTTATAGTGATCTTTAAGGGTTCCCAGTAAGGTAGAAGGGTTATCTCTAGCTGGCTAAAATAAGGATCTCTAATACTAAGTGAGGTATTCACTTATTTTGATACCGTGGATTTGTGAAAGCAACCCAAAACATAACAAGTAGACTATACATTAGGACTATAATCCTCTGTCGCCAGTGGCTATAAGCTTCTATGCGAACGATTGCACTTGAATAACTATTTCTAACAACACTCTCTTTTAAATTAAATATAAAATTATTGTTGCCTACGAAGAAACAGTGTGAGCTCATCAACACAGAGAGTAACATGTACCAGTGGTCTCTGTTGCTAAACAATTCACTTCTTCATAATACAACATATTTTAGATTAATTTCATAAATACATGAATTATTCTAATGAAAGTATACACAGTTACAACAAATTAAATTTAAAATTGAAATACAGTAGAGTCTCGTTAATTCGAAGTAAATGGGACCAAGACTCTCTCAAATTATCGAAAACTCAGATTACACAGAGATACGTTCCTGTGCATTAAAAAAAAAATTTAGTTTTAGTGAACCCAAATACTATTATTAAAAATAAACTAAATAATTTCATAGAACTTTTATGGACATTTGTTGGATGCCCAACTCATTTTCTTTGCATAACATATGGCGATAAACATATCTTGGAAGCCTGACTCATTTCCTTTGCATGCCGTATTGATAAAAAACAAATCTTTTTATGAAAAGGATCAACTCATTTCCTTTGCATAGCATATTGATATAAAAATTTCTTGGAAGCCCGACTCATTTCCTTTGCATACCATATGGCTATAAACATTTAATGGAAGCTTGAAATATCGGGACTTGGATTTTCGAGACTTTACTGTATTATCTTCAAGAAAGAGATACGGTAAAATTACAAAACAAAATATGATTTAATAGCTCCCAATATGTTTTACTAGCAATGGCTAAATAGAATAATTAATTGTTTTTATTGTTCGAACGACAGAGACATTTATTATTACTATGAACTCCTAAAGTATTATTATTATTATATTAGTTTTAAAAAATGCGACCTTATTTCTGCCTTACTTCTCTGTATGATGTATTGTAAGACCAAGTTTAGAAGAAGAATGTCTACCTGCAACCACTTCAAACCTCCATTCAACAAAGCCTACATATACTGTGAGTCAGAAATTCTCCCTCCCAGTCAGAGATCAAAGAAATTTCCAAAACTAATCAACACCTTCAGAATGGGTGAAATAATCCGTGGACCTCGAGTAAAACAAGTAATTGGCCAAAGCGGTGGGCTACTCCATGTAAGATGTTATGCTCCACCTGTAGTAAGGTTACGCCCTTTCACACATACTTTATAAACTGGAATTTAGGGTAATCCTCCTTTGAAATAGAATTTGGAAAAGCAACCCTCCAAATCGGAACTAAATTGTTGTGGGCTATGGTAGGAAACAATTCTTGAAGGAAATAATTATATATGAAAATGATAACAATAGCCGACACTAGCACATTACCTGTAATATCCTGCTTCGTTCAGAGTTGGATCTCAGGTAAGACAACTTTTACATACACTGAAGCAAACAAATGAAATGGTTTTATTTACCTAGACTCGTAATACGGTTTCATTACAATTATTCTATTGAGATACAATATGTCTTTGATTTTAAATAGAAAGGTGATGGTGATATTACAATACAATGGTTAGTTTGTCTTGAAATAAATACCTAAATATAGTTGAAGATTTTAATTAGTTAATTAATGAAATGTAATCAGTGAGTTACCTCAACAGTGGGTCTATAGGACCTTTTCTCCACTGGAGGCTTGGATACAATCTGACTATTGAAAATAAAATAAACCCTAAATAAAATACGAATAGAAGTTACATTGAATAAGATATACACACATGTATCTAATAAATTATTATAGAACTCTAGAGGAATCCAGAATCCAACAGGATCGTATATCCCCAGTTTAATATTGTCTAATTGCTAATAGGTCTTTTATTACTTCATATCTTGAATTTATCATTCCATATCTTGGACTCAGTTTTACTGTTGAATAAAATTAACAAAGATGTAGTAAATAATAACAAAACTTTGTTAGGTTGCTAATGGCAATTGGTTCTACAATTAATTCTAAATAACTTACAAATTGCTTTACTGGAGTTTCTGTATCATGTCTTACTTTAGACAGATGCAAGTACTAGGATCTATATATTTCTTTAGAACTACTGTATCCAATGAACTAGCTTACGAATCATATTGGATGTATCGCACTACCTGTTACCCATCCAGTGCTGATAAAGAACTACCTGTTGCCCATCCAGAGCTGATAAAGAACTACCTGTTGCCCATCCAGAGCTGATAAAGAACTACCTGTTACCCATCCAGAGCTGATAAAGAACTACCTGTTGCCCATCCAGAGCTGATAAAGAACTACCTGTTGCCCATCCAGAGCTGATAAAGAACTACCTGTTACCCATCCAGAGCTGATAAAGAACTACCTGTTGCCCATCCAGAGCTGATAAAGAACTACCTGTTACCCATCCAGAGCTGATAAAGAACTACCTGTTGCCCATCCAGTGCTGATAAAGAACTACCTGTTGCCCATCCAGTGCTGATAAAGAACTACTTGTTGCCCATCCAGAGCTGATAAAGAACTACCTGTTACCCATCCAGAGCTGATAAAGAACTACCTGTTGCCCATCCAGTGCTAATAAAGAACTACCTGTTGCCCATCCAGTGCTGATAAAGAACTACCTGTTGCCCATCCAGAGCTGATAAAGAACTACCTGTTGCCCATCCAGTGCTGATAAAGAACTACCTGTTACCCATCCAGAGCTGATAAAGAACTACCTGTTACCCACCCAGAGGTGATAAAGAACTACCTGTTGCCCATCCAGTGCTGATAAAGAACTACCTGTTACCCATCCAGAGCTGATAAAGAACTACCTGTTACCCATCCAGAGCTGATAAAGAACTACCTGTTGCCCATCCAGAGCTGATAAAGAACTACCTGTTGCCCATCCAGTGCTGATAAAGAACTACCTGTTACCCATCCAGAGCTGATAAAGAACTACCTGTTGCCCATCCAGTGCTGATAAAGAACTACCTGTTACCCATCCAGAGCTGATAAAGAACTACCTGTTGCCCATCCAGAGCTGATAAAGAACTACCTGTTGCCCATCCAGAGCTGATAAAGAACTAAATGTTACCTATCCAGAGCTGATAAAGAACTAGCTGTTGCCCATCCAGAGCTGATAAAGAACTACCTGTTGCCCATCCAGAGCTGATAAAGAACTACCTGTTGCCCATCCAGTGCTGATAAAGAACTACCGGTTGCCCATCCAGTGCTAATAAAGAACTACCTGTTACCCATCCAGAGCTGATAAAGAACTACCTGTTGCCCATCCAGTGCTGATAAAGAACTACCTGTTGCCCATCCAGAGCTGATAAAGAACTACCTGTTGCCCATCCAGTGCTGATAAAGAACTACCTGTTACCCATCCAGAGCTGATAAAGAACTACCTGTTGCCCATCCAGTGCTGATAAAGAACTACCTGTTGCCCATCCAGAGCTGATAAAGAACTACCTGTTACCCATCCAGAGCTGATAAAGAACTACCTGTTGCCCATCCAGAGCTGATAAAGAACTACCTGTTGCCCATCCAGTGCTGATAAAGAACTACCTGTTGCCCATCCAGTCCTGATAAAGAACTACCTGTTACCCATCCAGAGCTGATAAAGAACTACCTGTTGCCCATCCAGTGCTGATAAAGAACTACCTGTTACCCATCCAGAGCTGATAAAGAACTACCTGTTGCCCATCCAGTGCTGATAAAGAACTACCTGTTGCCCATCCAGAGCTGATAAAGAACTACCTTTTACCCATCCAGAGCTGATAAAGAACTACCTGTTGCCCATCCAGAGCTGATAAAGAACTACCTGTTACCCATCCAGAGCTGATAAAGAACTACCTGTTGCCCATCCAGAGCTGATAAAGAACTACCTGTTGCCCATCCAGAGCTGATAAAGAACTACCTGTTACCCATCCAGAGCTGATAAAGAACTACCTGTTACCCATCCAGAGCTGATAAAGAACTACCTGTTACCCATCCAGAGCTGATAAAGAACTACCTGTTGCCCATTCAGAGCTGATAAAGAACTACCTGTTGCCCATCCAGAGCTGATAAAGAACTACCTGTTGCCCATCCAGAGCTGATAAAGAACTACCTGTTGCCTATCCAGAGCTGATAAAGAACTACCTGTTACCCATCCAGAGCTGATAAAGAACTACCTGTTGCCCATCCAGAGCTGATAAAGAACTACCTGTTGCCCATCCAGAGCTGATAAAGAACTACCTGTTGCCCATCCAGAGCTGATAAAGAACTACCTGTTGCCCATCCAGAGCTGATAAAGAACTACCTGTTGCCCATCCAGAGCTGATAAAGAACTACCTGTTGCCCATCCAGAGCTGATAAAGAACTACCTGTTGCCCATCCAGAGCTGATAAAGAACTACCTGTTGCCCATCCAGAGCTGATAAAGAACTACCTGTTGCCCATCCAGAGCTGATAAAGAACTACCTGTTGCCCATCCAGAGCTGATAAAGAACTACCTGTTGCCCATCCAGAGCTGATAAAGAACTACCTGTTGCCCATCCAGAGCTGATAAAGAACTACCTGTTGCCCATCCAGAGCTGATAAAGAACTACCTGTTGCCCATCCAGAGCTGATAAAGAACTACCTGTTGCCCATCCAGAGCTGATAAAGAACTACCTGTTGCCCATCCAGAGCTGATAAAGAACTACCTGTTGCCCATCCAGAGCTGATAAGGAACTACCTGTTGCCCATCCAGAGCTGATAAAGAACTACCTGTTGCCCATCCAGAGCTGATAAAGAACTACCTGTTGCCCATCCAGAGCTGATAAAGAACTACCTGTTGCCCATCCAGAGCTGATAAAGAACTACCTGTTGCCCATCCAGAGCTGATAAAGAACTACCTGTTGCCCATCCAGAGCTGATAAAGAACTACCTGTTGCCCATCCAGAGCTGATAAAGAACTACCTGTTACCCATCCAGAGCTGATAAAGAACTAGCTGTTGCCCATCCAGAGCTGATAAAGAACTACCTGTTGCCCATCCAGAGCTGATAAAGAACTACCTGTTACCCATCCAGAGCTGATAAAGAACTACCTGTTGCCCATCCAGTGCTGATAAAGAACTACCTGTTGCCCATCCAGAGCTGATAAAGAACTACCTGTTGCCCATCCAGTGCTGATAAAGAACTACCTGTTGCCCATCCAGTGCTGATAAAGAACTACCTGTTGCCCATCCAGAGCTGATAAAGAACTACCTGTTACCCATCCAGAGCTGATAAAGAACTACCTGTTGCCCATCCAGAGCTGATAAAGAACTACCTGTTGCCCATCCAGTGCTGATAAAGAACTACCTGTTGCCCATCCAGTCCTGATAAAGAACTACCTGTTACCCATCCAGAGCTGATAAAGAACTACCTGTTGCCCATCCAGTGCTGATAAAGAACTACCTGTTACCCATCCAGAGCTGATAAAGAACTACCTGTTGCCCATCCAGTGCTGATAAAGAACTACCTGTTGCCCATCCAGAGCTGATAAAGAACTACCTTTTACCCATCCAGAGCTGATAAAGAACTACCTGTTACCCATCCAGAGCTGATAAAGAACTACCTGTTGCCCATCCAGAGCTGATAAAGAACTACCTGTTGCCCATCCAGAGCTGATAAAGAACTACCTGTTACCCATCCAGAGCTGATAAAGAACTACCTGTTACCCATCCAGAGCTGATAAAGAACTACCTGTTACCCATCCAGAGCTGATAAAGAACTACCTGTTGCCCATCCAGAGCTGATAAAGAACTACCTGTTGCCCATCCAGAGCTGATAAAGAACTACCTGTTGCCCATCCAGAGCTGATAAAGAACTACCTGTTGCCCATCCAGAGCTGATAAAGAACTACCTGTTGCCCATCCAGAGCTGATAAAGAACTACCTGTTGCCCATCCAGAGCTGATAAAGAACTACCTGTTGCCCATCCAGAGCTGATAAAGAACTACCTGTTACCCATCCAGAGCTGATAAAGAACTACCTGTTGCCCATCCAGAGCTGATAAAGAACTACCTGTTGCCCATCCAGAGCTGATAAAGAACTACCTGTTGCCCATCCAGAGCTGATAAAGAACTACCTGTTGCCCATCCAGAGCTGATAAAGAACTACCTGTTGCCCATCCAGAGCTGATAAAGAACTACCTGTTGCCCATCCAGAGCTGATAAAGAACTACCTGTTGCCCATCCAGAGCTGATAAAGAACTACCTGTTGCCCATCCAGAGCTGATAAAGAACTACCTGTTGCCCATCCAGAGCTGATAAAGAACTACCTGTTGCCCATCCAGAGCTGATAAAGAACTACCTGTTGCCCATCCAGAGCTGATAAAGAACTACCTGTTGCCCATCCAGAGCTGATAAAGAACTACCTGTTGCCCATCCAGAGCTGATAAAGAACTACCTGTTGCCCATCCAGAGCTGATAAAGAACTACCTGTTGCCCATCCAGAGCTGATAAAGAACTACCTGTTACCCATCCAGAGCTGATAAAGAACTACCTGTTGCCCATCCAGAGCTGATAAAGAACTACCTGTTGCCCATCCAGAGCTGATAAAGAACTACCTGTTACCCATCCAGAGCTGATAAAGAACTACCTGTTGCCCATCCAGAGCTGATAAAGAACTACCTGTTGCCCATCCAGAGCTGATAAAGAACTACCTGTTGCCCATCCAGAGCTGATAAAGAACTACCTGTTGCCCATCCAGAGCTGATAAAGAACTACCTGTTGCCCATCCAGAGCTGATAAAGAACTACCTGTTGCCCATCCAGAGCTGATAAAGAACTACCTGTTGCCCATCCAGAGCTGATAAAGAACTACCTGTTGCCCATCCAGAGCTGATAAAGAACTACCTGTTGCCCATCCAGAGCTGATAAAGAACTACCTGTTGCCCATCCAGAGCTGATAAAGAACTACCTGTTGCCCATCCAGAGCTGATAAAGAACTACCTGTTGCCCATCCAGAGCTGATAAAGAACTACCTGTTGCCCATCCAGAGCTGATAAAGAACTACCTGTTGCCCATCCAGAGCTGATAAAGAACTACCTGTTGCCCATCCAGAGCTGATAAAGAACTACCTGTTGCCCATCCAGAGCTGATAAAGAACTACCTGTTGCCCATCCAGAGCTGATAAAGAACTACCTGTTGCCCATCCAGAGCTGATAAAGAACTACCTGTTGCCCATCCAGAGCTGATAAAGAACTACCTGTTGCCCATCCAGAGCTGATAAAGAACTACCTGTTGCCCATCCAGAGCTGATAAAGAACTACCTGTTGCCCATCCAGAGCTGATAAAGAACTACCTGTTGCCCATCCAGAGCTGATAAAGAACTACCTGTTGCCCATCCAGAGCTGATAAAGAACTACCTGTTGCCCATCCAGAGCTGATAAAGAACTACCTGTTGCCCATCCAGAGCTGATAAAGAACTACCTGTTGCCCATCCAGAGCTGATAAAGAACTACCTGTTGCCCATCCAGAGCTGATAAAGAACTACCTGTTGCCCATCCAGAGCTGATAAAGAACTACCTGTTGCCCATCCAGAGCTGATAAAGAACTACCTGTTGCCCATCCAGAGCTGATAAAGAACTACCTGTTGCCCATCCAGAGCTGATAAAGAACTACCTGTTGCCCATCCAGAGCTGATAAAGAACTACCTGTTGCCCATCCAGAGCTGATAAAGAACTACCTGTTGCCCATCCAGAGCTGATAAAGAACTACCTGTTGCCCATCCAGAGCTGATAAAGAACTACCTGTTGCCCATCCAGAGCTGATAAAGAACTACCTGTTGCCCATCCAGAGCTGATAAAGAACTACCTGTTGCCCATCCAGAGCTGGTAAAGAACTACCTGTTGCCCATCCAGAGCTGATAAAGAACTACCTGTTGCCCATCCAGAGCTGATAAAGAACTACCTGTTGCCCATCCAGAGCTGATAAAGAACTACCTGTTGCCCATCCAGAGCTGATAAAGAACTACCTGTTGCCCATCCAGAGCTGATAAAGAACTACCTGTTGCCCATCCAGAGCTGATAAAGAACTACCTGTTGCCCATCCAGAGCTGATAAAGAACTACCTGTTGCCCATCCAGAGCTGATAAAGAACTACCTGTTGCCCATCCAGTGCTGATAAAGAACTACCTGTTGCCCATCCAGTGCTGATAAAGAACTACCTGTTGCCCATCCAGAGCTGATAAAGAACTACCTGTTGCCCATCCAGAGCTGATGAAGAACTACCTGTTACCCATCCAGAGCTGATAAAGAACTACCTGTTGCCCATCCAGAGCTGATAAAGAACTACCTGTTGCCCATCCAGTGCTGATAAAGAACTACCTGTTGCCCATCCAGAGCTGATAAAGAACTACCTGTTGCCCATCCAGTGCTGATAAAGAACTACCTGTTACCCATCCAGAGCTGATAAAGAACTACCTGTTACCCATCCAGAGCTGATAAAGAACTACCTGTTGCCCATCCAGTGCTGATAAAGGACTACCTGTTGCCCTTCCAGTGCTGATAAAGAACTACCTGTTACCCATCCAGAGCTGATAAAGAACTACCTGTTGCCCATCCAGTGCTGATAAAGGACTACCTGTTGCCCATCCAGTGCTGATAAAGAACTACCTGTTGCCCATCCAGAGCTGATAAAGAACTACCTGTTGCCCATCCAGTGCTGATAAAGAACTACCTGTTGCCCATCCAGAGCTGATAAAGAACTACCTGTTGCCCATCCAGTGCTGATAAAGAACTACCTGTTGCCCATCCAGAGCTGATAAAGAACTACCTGTTGCCCATCCAGTGCTGATAAAGAACTACCTGTTGCCCATCCAGAGCTGATAAAGAACTACCTGTTGCCCATCCAGTGCTGATAAAGAACTACCTGTTACCCATCCAGAGCTGATAAAGAACTACCTGTTGCCCATCCAGTGCTGATAAAGAACTACCTGTTACCCATCCAGAGCTGATAAAGAACTACCTGTTGCCCATCCAGAGCCGATAAAGAACTACCTGTTGCCCATCCAGAGCTGATAAAGAACTACCTGTTACCCATCCAGAGCTGATGAAGAACTACCTGTTGCCCATCCAGAGCTGATAAAGAACTACCTGTTGCCCATCCAGAGCTGATAAAGAACTACCTGTTACCCATCCAGAGCTGATAAAGAACTGAACTAACTTTTATATACATTAACTTTTGGCATAGAATAACTGATAATGTACGTTCTGCGAGGTACTGCGCTTTTACGTCGCTATCAAAACTAGTTTCGCATTATTGCAAATAAACTTTAATCCTGATTAATTTTAGTTTACAAAAAATGTATCAATGTTGAGGGCAGTGATTGTCTCTGCTTCCGATATTGTTAGTTACTTTGTTCTAAAACGTTACAAAGCAAGCTCTATTAAGGCAAATGGGACACGTCAATATATGATCAAGTGTTTTACTATAAACTAGTGCTCAAGTCAAGATGGAATCAAATAATAATAACGTTTGATATTTATTATGAATGAATATTTTCCCATTTCTGAATATAACAGACTTTATTTTGACTATCTTTAACTAAAAACAATTTTTAGCTAGCAAAGTAAGACAAATTGCTTAGCTTTTGATTATTCTTGTGTCATTGAAATCTAGGAAAAAGATTTGTTTTGTTACAAAAAAAATGTTACATTAAAAAACAATTGTTATACTTTTGCTTTGTTTGTTGGCCAGCTGTCTCGTTTTATTATTATTTTGTCTCATAAATTTTATGTGTCTTTTCCCTTAAAAACACCAAGGTGTTTTTAATTTAATTTCACTTATATTAAATTTTTGAAACACTTAACATTAATGTAATTAATTTGTTTTTTTTCTAGGATATACTTGGAAACATTTGTGGGTTTTTAGTGATAATAGTAGCTATTTTACTTCTGAACACATTCAAGGATGTCGACATTCCGCTTAATGATGTAAATATATGGCGCCCTAGAAGAGAACTTTTGTCAAGACATAAAAGTATTGCTTCTTGTTGTGAAGATGAAAGTGATAGCCGAATCCCCAAGTCAACATATGGATCAGGTGCTCTTTGACCTTTGTTTAAAAGTTTGTAATTTATTATTTATCATTCCTAAAACTATCCAAAAGCAATATTTGTGTGTCATTCAAATATTGTAGATGAGGATACTTTAGTATGTATTTAATGATAGTTTATTTTTGCATTTAGTAGTATTGAACATAATTTTTGTACATATTTTAAAAGAAAACTGTATATTAAAAAATCTATAAATATTATATATAACTGTTACTAATCAGTTAAATACTAAACAAAATATTCCCAACTAGCTAAAATTGTTTTAGCTTTAAAATTTGTAAAATATTCATATCCCTTTATGTATTTTGTGTGTGTGTGTGTGTGTGTAATATAAATGAGTTATTTTTTGTAGAATTCGAAGCTCATTATAGATTTATTGAATTAGAGACTGATGTACTCCTTCAGTAATAAACCAGTATTACAGACTTACCTCGGGTAATACCTGTCTCCATAATACAGATAAGAGTTATTCAACTGAACTATTAGGGTAGTTGCTTTTAAATTGTAATATGTGGTACACTATGTGTTGTCATAGAGTATTGAAAATGTTAACTGAAGAAGAAATTTCTTCCATGTATCATGTGGAACTAAAATTTTTTACAATTCTAAATTCAAACATTTCTAACCTTTAACAGAAAACAATTTAAAATTTTCCATCTGAGGAAAATCAAAGTACAGTTGATAATGAAATCTTATTATTAATATCATATGCAAAGTGGATAAACATTAACACTGTACAAAATTAGACATTTTAAACAAAAGATATAAAACACAAAGATAATTTCAGTTCAGTGTGAAGATGCATCCACCATGCAAAAAATAGATCTAACTGTATTGTAGACAACCTCATGATAACAGAGCAGTTAAGTATCCAGTGTGGTTAATTTTTTTTTAATGAACTTCATTATTGAAAAAAACGCCTTTATATATTTAAGGACTTCCAAGCATTGATGTCTTTTTTTAGCACAAAATTTTGTAAATGAGGAAATCTATTTCAAGAGAACAATTCGAAAAATGTTGGTCCCTTATCCTTTTTGTCTGAAAGAATGGATCTGCTTATAGACTGCAAGTTAGTTCGTTGGAAATGGGGTTCTTTATTTTCAATTTTAACCACAAGAGGATTGCTAAACAACTTGTTGAACTTCAAGTTCATTAAATCTACTTACAAATCTTCAATTATTTCTTAAATTTCAAAACTGCAGTCTGAAAATTCTACAAATTTGCCTCTCTTGTTCAGCTCTTGTCATATTTGTGGAGATAACCAGATACATGTAGTGTCAGCTAGAATCTTGACAATGCATAAAAGAAAGCCAAAACGTGATAATATAGCACCCAAGATGGTGATTGGTTGATCACACATGTCTGTTCACCACCAGTAGCGGGCTTTAGCAGTCAACATGTTAATTTGTGGATACAATGTTGTTTACATGTACTTAACTAATCTTGAGCTGTTGGCCAAAATTGAGTAAATTTTGGACTCCATTCAGCAACTTCTTATGTTTCTGATTAATACTAGACATGTCAAATTCACTTTCTACTCAAAACTAAATAAATAACATTTATAGATTTATTAAGTTTTTTCCACATTTCTCTAAGCTATCTTTTAATATAGTTTTAAAACAAAATTCTTCAAGTTTTTTTCAACGTATGAATGGAAAATGACAATTTTGGATATTTTATGGACTTTTTAATTTTTAACTATAGCAATTGATTTTTTTTCACTTTGATAATATATAAAACTACAATATTATTTGTATCCCACTACTATGTAAAAACATTTTACTACAAGTATTGTAATACATAACTGTTTTATTATAATTTCTTTACATATTTAATTTTTCTGACAGAATTGATCCATTTATCATTCAAGGATCAATCTACCTTAAATAAGTAGATTATTAATAACAATAAGAATAATTTAATTAAAAAGGGCATTTGTTTAATTTCCTTAGTAATAGTAAAATTTCAATATAATAAAGTATTATAACTTTTGTGCTGAATTAAAACCATATCTTGATAGATTTATTTTGTATTTTTTAGAACTTCCTTGAGTGTTATTACTTTTAATAAGTTAGCTTACCAGCACGAGTTACTGTTAACTTAGGATCAAAAAACCTTTGAAGTAATATAACAAAATAAAGTTGTATAAATATGTCGGTTCACCACAGACATACATACATACATATATATATATATATATATGAAGTTAATATATTACTAAGTAAGTAATTTAATCCACCATTAAGTGCAATAATTTTACCTTGAGTGATGAGGCACCTTTCGGTCAATTGACCATTGTCGAATCAATGGATTCGACAATGGTCAATTGACCGAAAGGTGCCTCATCACTCAAGGTAAAATTATTGCACTTAATGGTGGATTAAATTACTTACTTAGTAATATATTAACTTCATAAAGTCAGTGCAACGGAAAAACAATGGATAACGTTTATATATATATATATATATATATATATATATATATATATATATAATAATAATAATATATAAAAGAATATATATATATATATATTTTTTTTTTCTTTTTCTCTTTTCTGATTGACAAAGATCTTTTTGATCGAAATTTCAATAGTGTGCGATAAGTATTTATATGTGTTTATTTATTTATTTCCAAGAGATTGCAGTTTTGGACTATTGCCATAAGGTAAGTCTGTCAGTCTCCTATCTAGTCCACAAATTCCTATATATATATATATATATATATATATATATATATATATATATATATATATATTCTTGATATTTATACTTCATATATATATATATATATTGGACTAGATAGGAGACTGACAGACTTACCTTGTGGCAATAGTCCAAAACTTCAATCTCTTGGAAATAAATAAACACATATAACTACTTATCGCACACTATTGACATTTTGATCAAAAAGATCTTTGTCAATCAGAAAAGAGAAAAAGAAAAGACTGAAGTGAACCACAGATGTATGTATATATGTATGTTAAAACAACATAGGTTATTCAAATACAAGAATATTTATTAATTTATATTCAAAGCTTTTCGTTGGTGTTTGTTGACGTCACGCACATTTCCTCTTGAGCCGCGTGTATAATGTTTTTGAATAGTATGTCGTCTGCGTATGTTGTCTGTAGGTTCATTAAACTGTTGTGTATGTTTTTATAAATGTGGTATTTTTCTAGTGAGTTTAGTTCTATTGGGTTATTATTTATTTCAAGTATGGCTAGGTTATTTTCGTAGTTTATTATTTCATGATTATGCGATATTAGGTGTGCTGCAACATTTGATACTTTTGTATTTTTATTTTTGAATGAATGTAATGTTCTTCAAATCCAAATCACCCATATCATCCGTCATTGTCAGAAATATATCTACAACACTTTGAACAAATAATAATCAAACCTATACTAAACACACATAATATTTTACTATGGGCAAGGTACGTAGACGATATACTTGTAATATACCAACCTACAATTCACAACGAACACATCATAATACTAAACAAACTAAATACATACAATGAAAACATACAATTCACCGTCGAAACAGAAACAAACAGAACAATCAATTATCTTGACAATTAAATATAAATAATAATAAAATAGAAACTACAGTACACAGAAAACCTACTTCCAACAACACTACAATACACTACAAATCTAACCACCCCTGGACACACAAAATTAACACTTACAGTAACATGATAAATAAAGCAATAAAATACACACAAGTTAACAAACAAAAATAGCAATAGAAAATGGATACAACAAACACCTTATAAAAAACATATACAATAAATTTACAAAAAAACCCAACTTCAACACAACCAAACCAAACAACAAAATAATAAAATATCTTAATAACACAAACCACAAATCAAATACAGAAAAACATAACCTATCAGGAATTTACAAAATTACATGTAATGACTGCAACACATTTTACATAGGGAAAACAACCATATCATTTAAAATAAGACAACCTACTATTCTTTGAATAGACTACGTACTATTCAAAAACATTATACACGCGGCTCAAGAGGAAATGTGTGTGACATCAACAAATACCAACATCACGGACCGAACATCCACACCAGAAAAATTAAGCAGTGATTCGACAATGGTCAAGTGACCGAAAGGTGCCTCATCACAAAAGGTAAAATTATTGCACTTAGTGGTGGAAAAAATTATTTACAAATAATAATAATAACTTCATATGTATATATATGTGTGTGTGTCTGTTTAGACTTGAGATTCTAGCCAGTACATGATTCCTTTAGCAATTCAAATTACAAAATATTCATTTTAAAATTGTTGTGAGGTATGTTGTGATCTACTTATTTTTTTTAGTGAATTACCCTTCCGTTGCTCAACGATTTTTAAAAGCAAATTTTTATAGTTTAATATCATTGGATAGGTGTCATGAGTTAACACTATTTAACAGGCGTGCCTCGCTAAATGCTAGGTTTAGTGTTCTGGTTTCACAGATGTCAGTTCGGCTATTTCTAAGCCACCAGTAATAAGTTTCTTGATTATTGTTGTTTTTGTGAAAAATAGCTTTATATTTTAGGACAAAACTTACTAAAATTTCTTTATTTTTTAGCTAATTCTAACAAATTTCATCTAAGAAAACATCCTTGACCGAAAACTGTTTACTCAAATACAAAATGTATACTTAGAGAATTTGGCTTTATTTAAACAAATTCTTGAAAAAATCATTAAACCAAAAATTAACATTTATTACTAATCAATTTATTACTTCATTTTAACGCTGCGTTAAGTTAATAGCTCAAACAAAAAGTATGTTTCATAAGATCCGCCGTAGCATCCAGAGCTTCGATACCAAAGTTTGACAGCAAGTGGAACTTCATTAAACCACTCAGAAATAGTGAATTAGTCGTTTCTCTATAACAACTTTGTAAAATCAGTGCAAGGGAAAAATAATGGACAACGTGAAATATATATATATATATATTTAGGTTAGTTTTGGTTGGTAAAGATTATTTAGATTTTTTGGACTAGGAGACTGACAAGACTTATCTTGGTAAGAGTCCACTCTGTAGTCTTGAAATAGAAACACATATAAGCACTTAAACAATGATATATTTCAACCACACAGTGGCCTTTGTCAATCGAAGAGAAAATACAAAAAGAAATATGAGAGAATGAAATAAAATAATCGTAATCACAGATTGTGTAGAGTAGAAATCAGATGTCACAGATTAAAGATATATATATATATATTGTTTCCATGAACATATGAGTGATTATAGTTTATATCAGTCTGTCAGGGGAAAAGAGATGACTATTTGGAAAAAAAAAAAAAAAAAAAAATGAATGGATTTATCTGATGTTGAGGTTAGGGGATTCTCTGGACTTGGTATACCACTGGTATGATAGTTCCCACCTTCTCAGTTCTGAGGGATTGCAATCAGGGGGGAGTGATTTAATTATTTTTGTGGGAACTCACAAATATCTGTACCTCTACCCCCGGTAACTATTTTGGTCACCATAGATGTCACCTCTCTCTATACCAACATCCCTCATGCGCATGGCATATCTGCTATAGAGAATTTTCTAAACAAACGCCCAGGCAAGCCTTCTCCCACTACACCTTTTCTTGTGAACCTGACCAGGTTCATCCTCGAGAAGAACAACTTTCAGTTTGAGGGAAGGAACTACCTTCAAATAAAGGGAACAGCAATGGGTACCAGAATGGCACCATCGTACGCAAATCTGTACATGGGATTGTTGGAAGAAATTTTTCTAAAGACACAAACACACCAGCCATTATGTTAGTATAGATATATAGATGACATCTTCCTAATTTGGACACAGGGTGCTTCAACACTTGAGACATTTTTAGACAGCCTGACACAATTCTCCACACTTCAATTTACCTGGGAGAAATCTACATCAGCCATCACCTTTTTGGATGTAGAGGTAACACTCCAGAATGGAAATATCAACACAGGAATTCACATCAAACCTACAAACCACTTACAATATCTTCATTTTGACAGCAACCACCCAATAAACATAAAACGATCCATTCCAAACAGTCTAGCAATCAGGGGTAAGAGAATCTGTTCGAATGATAGGGAATTGGAAGATTTTAATAGAAAGGTATCAACAGCCTTCCAGAGAAGAGGATACCCAAAAAAAACTCATTGAAAACCAAATTCATTCAGCACAATCCTCGGTTCGCCATAAACCACAAACAGAACAAAATAAACTGTCTTTAATAACAGACTACCATCCTGGTCTACATAAACTCAACAAGATATTGAGAGATGGCTTCAAAATTCTTCAAGCTTCCGTCCACACCAAAAATCTTTTCACCGATCCACCGCAAATTTGGTACAAGCAACCTCCCAACTTGAAAAACATCCTAGTACATCCTAAACTACCAGACCCTGATGCAGAGAAACCACACAAACTTCCTCATGGCTCCTTCCCATGTAATAGACCTAGATGCAAGACGTGTCCAATACACCCCTCAGCAAATAGTTTCAACAGCCAAACAACAAAAATGGTCTTCAAAATACAGGGTCATCATAATTGTACATCGAAAAATGTCATATATCAGCTACAATGTAAACTTTGCTCAGCACAGTACATAGGCCTGACCACGGATGGTCTGAATATCAGAATGAATGGCCACAGACATGATGTTAAAATTATGAATATGGATAGACCAACAGCTCAACATGCTGCGAGTCACAACATCACAACTTTTGATGACTGCTATACCACAAAAATAATTAAATCACTCCCCCCTGATTGCAATCCCTCAGAACTGAGAAGGTGGGAACTATCATACCAGTGGTATACTAAGTCCAGAGAATCCCCTAACCTCAACATCAGATAAATCCATTCAATTTTTTTTTTTTTCTCCAAATAGCCTTATCTCTTTTCCCCTGACAGACTTATATAAACTATAATCACTCATATGTTTATGGAAACAATATATATATCTTTAATCTGTGCATCTGTGACATCTGATTTCTACTCTACACCATCTGTGATTACAATTATTTTATTTCATTCTCTCATATTTCTTTTTGTGTTTTCTCTTCGATTGACAAATACCACTGTGTGGTTGAAATATATCATTGTTTAAGTGCTTTTATGTGTTTATATTTCAAGACTACAGAGTGGACTCTTACCAAGGTAAGTCTGTCAGTCTCCTAGTCCAAAAAAAAAAAAATATATATATATATATATATATATATATATATATATATATATAAATTTTTGAACTAGATAGGAGACTGACAGATTTACCTAGTGGTAATAGTCCAAAACTGCAATCTCTTGGAAATAAATAAAAAGACACATATAAAAACTTATCACACTATTGAAATATCACACAATGATCTTTGTCAATCAAAAAAGAGAAAAAGAAAAGACTATCTGCATCTTTTCTTTCTTTTTTTTTTTTTTTTTTTTTTGGATTGACAAAGATCATTGTGTGATCAAAATATTTCAAAAGTGTGAAAAGTTTTTATATGTGTCTATTTATTTATTTCCAAGAGGTTGCAGTTTTGGACTATTACCACTAGGTAAGTCTGTCAGTCTCCTATATAGTCCAAAAATTCCTAAAGAAACTTTAAGCTCTACTAGAACTAACCTTATATATATATATATATATATATATATTATAACATATAATTTCTGACACAACAACGGGGTTTTTCTATTTAATATTTATTGAATGATATTTAATTTCTATTTAAACAAAAAAACTACTCAGGAACAATTCATAATTTTTTATTATAACAATTTTTATTTCAACATTTAAACAATAAACAGAACAAAAATAAACTTAACAAATTTTAACACAATATACTAAACTCAATTTCTTTGATTTTTAGTTACAAGGTTTTTTATACCCTATTTCTGAGATCTCTTAATATCTCGGGGTTTATTTGCATGGGCTATATTTTTAACTCTTTTGTTAATTAAATAAATTTTGAAAAATAAGATTAAATTTAGAAAACAGTTTTAATAAATAACTTCCTGATGGAAAAACTTAACAAATTTGGAATAAGCAAACAGGCGAAACTATTTGAACTGGATTTTGTTCTTATTACTAACTATTAATTAATCACAAGATATTCTAATAATATACAAATTTAAACTTCCTTCTTATCTTAAAAGTCCATTAAAGTTTATTTTTATAGCGCTATATACTCAACTTAATAAATATCGAAGTTCTGCTGGTCGCTTATGTAAGATTCCGTTCTCTTTAAATTTTACTTTTAACACACTTATTTTCTTTTTAGTTACATCAAATTATATTAACACTGGAAACAGTTTTAATAAATAACTTCCTTATGGAAAAACTTAACAAATTTGGAATAAGCAAACAGGCGAAACTATTTGAACTGGATTTTGTTCTTATTACTAACTATTAATTAATCACAAGATATTCTAATAATATACAAATTTAAACTTCCTTATTATCTTAAAAGTCCATTAAAGTTTATTTTTATAGCGCTATATACTCAACTTAATAAATATCGAAGTTCTGCTGGTCGCTTATGTAAGATTCCGTTCTCTTTAAATTTTACTTTTAACACACTTATTTTCTTTTTAGTTACATCAAATTATATTAACACTGTATTCACTCTTTAAATTCACTTATCCCTGTTTAATCTTGCCAAGTTTCTTCACAAATCTATATAATTTTGACGACTTTCTTCAAATGGAATTTTGACTGCTCAGGGCAGGTCCGCTATATTAGCGTCACCACGCTATAACCGACTAAACTAACGCTTCGTTTTTAATTTTAAAATGTTACAAATATGGCGGCCTCCTTCTTCAAAAATAAATCATATGGCTTATAATTTAGTTCGATTCCTTCCCACTAGAGTCGACTGTAACACTGACCTGTTTCCTTGACTTATCACATCTGTTAATGCGCCAACGACGAGATTGTTTACAATGGCGTTTTCATTTGGTTAAACTTACTGTTTCAATTTTCCGATCCTTAATAAACCTTCCAGTGTTTATTTAATTACTATTATTAGTGTGTGAAGTGTCTTTGCTTTTTACTTTTGTAATAATTCCGAAATGTGTGTGTTTTGAGCTGAATTCATACAAACATAACCTTTCTAATCTCATTGTTTACAATCGTGTTTCACTTTCTCCTTCAAGTAATTACTTATGCCCTATGTTATTAATATTTTGTTTAAATATAATTATTATTAGATTATCTTGTTTTAATAAATTTGTTAGGTTATTTGATATAACAAATTTCCTCATGGAATTTACAGATCAAATACCTTGTTTACATTTCTAGGCTTTTACCTAAATTTAGTTTCAATTTAATCTAACCAATCTTTTAATGAATTTCTTTTTAAATTTTGTGTGAGTTATTTCTAATTTATTTTTCCAATTCTTAAAGAACATTATATAGCCCATTCTATAAATGTTACAATATATATATACAGGGTCGTACCCAAAAGTGGTAGGTCTGATTTTCTCTGGCGCGAACGGAGCGGTGGAAGGGGTCTGCCTGGCAGGGTAAGGTGGAGGGGGCTCTTAGCAACAGACCGACACCAACCTCATTCGCCTGCGGGCTGTCGTTGAGTTAACACTGTTTTTATTGAAGCAAGTTTTTTGTCCGCATCGAAAAACAAAGTGAATCCGAATTTAGAGCAACGTTATTCCGTGAAGTTTTGCGTGAAACTCGGGAAGACGGCAACGGAGACCCTCGATATGATCAAACAAGCTTATGGGGACACTGCTTTAAGCCGTTCCACATTATTTGAGTGGCACAAGTTGTTTAAAGAGGGTAGGGTGCTCATTGAAGACGATCATCGCTCCGGACGGCAAGAACCGACACGAATGTGGACAGAGTGAGGACACTGCTGAACACAGATCGACGCTTAACCAGTGAAGAAATTGCAGACCAGTTGGGTCTGTCTGCATCCAACGTCCAACGCATTATTTCACAGAATTTGGCCATGCTCAAGGTGTGCGCCAAGATAGTGCCGAAAATTCTGACCAACAGGCAACGCGTGTGCGCATTTCCAAAGAAGTGTTAGCCAATTTGCACCGAGATGAAAATTGTTTGGACAATGTGATAACTGGTGATGAAACATGGGTTTTTTTCAATATGACCCCGAAACGAAAAGACAATCCGCGGAAAGGCACACTTCCGCGTCCCCACGTCCAAAATAGGCTCGCATGAGCAAATCAAAAAAATGTTGATTGTATTTTTCGACCGTCATGGAGTAGTTCACAAGGAGTTTGTTCCACCAAGGGAGACTGTGAATGCGAACTTTTACGTGCAGGTGCTCACCCGCCTCCGAGAACGCGATAAAAGAGTCCGACCGGCCATCGCAAACTGCTGGGTGCTTCATCATAACAATGCGCCGTGCCATGGCGCGCTCGTCGTCAGACAGCTCCTGGCCAAATACGGCGTTGCCCTATTCTCCCGATTTGGTACCACAGGACTTCTTCTCCTCCCTGATGAAGAGACAGCTCAAGGGACGACGTTTTGACTCGATAAAGGCCGTTCAAGAGGCTTCGACGAAGGTCATCAACGGCATCCCCAAAGAAAATTTCCAGCGGGCGTTCAGGAAATGGGAGCAACGTTATACTAAGTGTGTAGCTGCTCAAGCAGCATACTTTGATGATTATTAAGTCTATGTAAGTATATCGTCAATAAAATTATCAGTAAAAAAATCAGTCATACCACTTTTGGGTGTGACCAGATCTATATATATATATAAGATTATTTATTACAATTTATAATTATTTTATTTCATTCTCTCATATTTCTTTTTGTGTTTTCTCTTCGATTGACAAAGACCACTGTGTGGGTGAAATATATCATTGTTTAAGTGCTTTTATGTGTTTCTATTTCAAGACTACAGAGTGGACTCTTACCAAGGTAAGTCTCTCAGTCTCCTAGTCCAAAAAATCTATATATATATATCGTGATATTTCACGTTGACCATTATTTTTCCGTTGCACTGACTTTATGAAGTTATTATTATTACTTGTAAATAATTTTTCCCACCACTAAGTGCAATAATTTTACCTCGTGTGATGAGGTACCTTCGGTCACTTGACCATTGTTGAATCACTGGCACGAATCACAGTGATTCCACATGTTCAAGTGACCGAAAGGTACCTCATCACACAAGGTAAAATTATTGCACACTTAGTGGTGGAAAAAATTATTTACAAGTAATAATAATAACTATATATATATATATATATATATATATATATATATATATATATATATATATATAAACTCAAAATTAATGTTCAAATATAACAGATTCAGATTAGGTCCAAACACAATACTGTTTTCAGTGTATTTGATTATTTATTTACAATATAAAATCAGTTACAGATATGGCAACAGTGTTGGAATGGCTTAAGCATTGTACAATCCAATGTAGACAACTTTTCCATTTTTTTCATTGTATACATTGAAAAAAGAAATAATATCCTAACAAGTAATTTGTGAAACATTGAAAAGAGAAATAATATCCTAACAAGTAATTTGTGAATTTTATTCATCTTTACTTTTGGATATCCATTTTTAATTTATTGTTTTTTTAAAACTTGTATCGTATTTGAAGGTTGTTTTAATGTATATGCCTTGTTCTAACTACACTATTTCCTAAATCCTATAATTAATAAGGATTTCTAACTTTAATGTAAATAAGAAAATTTAACATCTAAAGATGTATGAATCTAAAAACAAAAAATTAAGATCTTATTTCTATGACTTTCGGTCGATTTTTTCAATCTGAAAATAAAATTCAAAAATATTATTTTGATTTTCAGATCTTATGAAATATCTATTTCTAATAACCTTGAAAATGGTATGGTAAGGGTTAATTGCGAACCTTCTTGAACTTCATCACTCAAGTGTTCCCACATGTGTTGTACTGATTTCAGTTACTAAATGAGAGACTATAGTTTCAACTACAACTAAAATTTCAACTAGCATATATAGGGCTACATTTGACTTAACCATATGGTTTATGTTCTATATAAATAATTGCTGCTCTTTTAAAGTACTTCTCTTTGAATGACAATACAATTTCCTCTTACAGACTTTTATAAAATTGCAAAGTGTAACATTGTAGCAGGACCAAAGCTTATTATATCAAAGAGGATTGGGACTCTTTTTGAGAGGAATGAAACATGTAAGTAGCAATGTTGAAACGGATTTTGATAAGGTGGAAAGTGCTGAGTTTTGATGGAATAGGAATAATGAAGATATGGTAGGTGCTAAAAATGTTGAATTTAGGAAAGGCAAGAAAACAGTGTGAATCGATTTGCAACATACTCAAAATTTTTAAGAACATCTCCAAAAACACATTGCCTGATCTTAAAAAAAATTTATGAGTTGTAGGAGTGAAAATTTATTTTTTATAACTGATGAAATTATTACAAAACCATTGTTCTTGAAGAAAATACTAGGCACTCTAAAGTGTTTCAGAAAAGATATATTTTTCATGAAAAATTTACATTAATCACTTAAACAATAGTTTATGACTTCCGAACTTTGAATTTAGTATTTTTGTTAAAACTTACTGAGACAGAAAACGTTTTCGATCGCTGTGCCGATCTTCATCATATAGCGATCGAAAACGTTCTGTCTCAGTAAGTTTTAACAAATTTACTAAATTCAAAGTTCAGAAGTCATAAACTATTGTTCAAGTGATTAATAAGATTCACCGAACTTATTAGACTATAAAATTCAAGAAAAATTTACATGTTGATAATAAGGCAACAAGGGAGTCAAAAACTCTAAATATTATAAATTTTCTGCTTTTTATGAAGCATGGAATACAAACATGGTTGATGCCCTTCAAAATCTATATTTTGTCAAAGCCAGGCAAATATGGTTTTTACATAATTTCTAAGTGAAATTCCAGCATGTTCTATTTTGTAACAGGTTATACAGATTACCAAAAGGAAATAAACAGATTTTTTGTTAATGATACAATATGTTTAAAACCTAACAGAACCAGTCAGCTGCTAAGTAACAGAAACATGAAAAAAGTATCTGTTGTCAGTTGGGTCGCTTTATTTGAGTTGACAGAAGAATTGTGTAGGGAAAAACTTACCTTGGTGACTACACAAAATTAGCCCAAGGTAATTAGTCTCTATGTTGCTAGAAGTGCATGTCCCAAGATAACAATATGTTAATTTCATAAACCTTACACAGAATAAAAAAGACAATGCACCAGGAAGGTAAGCAATGAATTGAACAAACCAGATGTAATTATTTTTTACAACTAAACAAAATGGAGTGTTGATATTTTAAACAAACTGCCAAGAAAAAACCAAGATCTAATGCATGTTAAATGTTTGACTGGTGATTTAACAAAATTACGTGATACTCATATGATTGCAAACATATAATTTTTTTATATCCAGGAACATATTTTTAGAAAAATAAACATTTTCAAATGTTCTTGGATGTTTTTGAAGTGAAAACTTTTATAGCGACACCTACAAAAACTTACTGGATGGACATAAACATACATTTTTGCGTAAGATTAATAGTGGCTGTATAAATTTCATCAGATTATGCTATGAGTCACGTCAGAGTGGATTAAATGATGAAATATGATTTCATAAATCAGCTGAATTATGTTATACGTTATGTTGTAAAACAACTTTTTTAACATGTAGGTTGTTGCATTATTTATTGAACATTGTTAAGAAAAAGGTTATTACTAAAAAATTTTGATTAGATAATAAATTATTAATTTATTTAAATTTGTATGAATCTCAATACAAATAATGACAATAATAAGATATGCATTTTGAATCCAATTTTGAGAAATTCTTAATGAGAAAATTCTGAGGCATGTCTGATAACAAATGTTTAGGTAATTTCTCATTAAATTAAATGTTTTTCAGATATTAAAATGTTTTTAGGTATAGCTATAAAAGTTTTCATAGCCCCTGAGTGCCACAACCTAATTTTTTTTAATGTTTAAAATTATTTGCAACAACTAAAACAATATTTAAAGGCTTACAAAATGTATAATATTTATATTTTCAAATTCTTTAAGTACACAATACTCATTCCTAGGTTTAAGCAGACTCTTGAAGTGTTCATAATATTAAACTGTTATAAATATTATTATAAAATAAAATCTGCTTGTTATGCATTTATATTTATTTAAAAAAATAATGAGCTGACCATAGACTCTCTTTTATATTTTTTCCAACCACCATAATATTTAAAGGTTAAATGTGTTTTTTAAAAATCCATTGCACACGACTTCCAGCAATGATAATAATAATAGTGATGATGATGTTCAACATAGATTTTAGTAAGCTCTTGATGTATATCTATGTAATACATAAATGTACAAAATTTAGAGCCACTTTATAAAATACTAGACTATTTAAGCATTTATACAGAAATAAGGTTTACTTAACCTTAATCTTAAATGAGGAAATAATCAGGTTTACTAAATAGTTTATAAGTTAATAAAACCATCTTAATATTACTACAAAGAAAACATTTTAAATTTAAAAAAAAACACATGCACATACACTTGATCATCTGGAATAAGTCCTTTTTTGTAGGTAACAAAATATCAATTACGTCTGTTTCTTCTCTCACGTGAATGTTGTGAGTAAGATGATGAAGATTCACGGTTACTACGATGAGAACGCCCATGATCTCTGTGGCTGCTTTCGTTATGTGAGTAGTCTCTATGACGACTTCGTTCATATGGATGTTGATATTGATTACGATTATGACCATGTCTGTTTCTGTGCATATCTTCGAACTGACTCTGATGACCAACAAAACCTCCTAAATGAGGCGGAAAATCCATTCCCGGCATTGATGGTAAAGGAAACATTATTTGGTTTCCCATCTGTAGCAGCATATTAAAGTCAGGTTCAGTACAAGTTTGCAGCATATCTTGGCAGTGATTTGCCTCATTTAATTGCTTGTATGTATTTAATTCTGCCCATGATGTCAGCTCTGGCTCCTCAATTGGTACAAGCTGTGGTTTAGTTTTCGGTTGCAGTAATAACGGCCGATCAAATATTTTTGTTGTTTTAAATAAGGCAGCTGCATATGGTACTGAACATTCATGTTTAAATGTTATAAATGCATATGGACGTGGATATCCTGCAGCATCCTTAGGTAGGGTCACTTTCTTCAAGGGTCCCGCCTCAACAAAGCAAAATAAAACCCATTATGTATTATTTATGTATGTTAAATATCATTTTACACCAAATACACTTTTACTAAACTACAATAAAAGAATTTATGGAGAAAAATATATACAGTAAACTCCCGATTATCCGTGGGCAGATTATCCGGTCTGCCATTGTTTTGCAAATATCCAATTTTTATTCCAATCAGACTCGTGTTTAAATTTCCAAACGGTGAATTACGACGTAAATACATATAAGGCTTAATAGAAGTTAAGATGAAGGGAATAGATATGTAAATATGTATTTACTAATTTTTACATTGAAAGGGAAGCATCCCAACGTGGGCCAGCGAAATAAAAGGGACGAGCAAGGTGGCTATTAATAGATCAGGTAAACAAGGGGTGGGTGGGGTTGACCCTTGATTAGGCACTTGTACCGTGGGTGAGCCAAGTGAGGGTACCCCAATTTCAGGGTCAATTGTTGCTCCAAAAGCCAAACAATTTTATGTGGTGCTTGGCTTAGAGGGCAAGTTGATGCATTGTCAGGATGGCTGACGCTGTTTACAAGCGCCATGCTATACGAGAAATTGGACTCCATGGAGAAAAATTAAGTGGCGACGAACAGGCAGCTGAAGAATTTAAAACTGAATTTTTACAGTTTCTCCAACAAGAAGAACACGTTTATAATGCAGACGAGTCGGGCCTTTTTTGGAAATGTTTGCCGACACAAACACTAGTATTTCAAAATGAAAGGCAAGCTTCAGGCCAGGAAGAGAGTGAAGATGAAGATATAGAAGATGAGGAGGCTAATATCAGCCATGACTCTGCGTTGAGGTCCGTCGATTGCCTTATTCAGTACGTAGAGGAGCAAGACGACTCTTCACTGTACGACAAAATAGTTCTCAAGAAACTTAGATCACACGTTAAAGCTAAATCATTACTCACAAAAAAACTGACTAAAGTGACAGATTTTTTTGTTAAAAAGTAAACATATTATGTATAAAGGAAATTACATATGTACATACATACTTTTGACATATAAATGTACATGTTATAATCTGTCAAATACATCGACTTTTTAATTATTTTCTGTATTTATTTTGTCCTCTGAAGATTATTTGTGAATTGCATTAACCGGGGTCATTATTTGTGTAACTTATAGTATAATAATCGATTATCGATCGTTTTGCGTATTCTTTGTTCATAGCTGTTTATCCAGGGAATTTGGTTATCCGGCGTTGCCGGGCCACCCTATTCCACGGATAATCGGGAGTTTACTGTATATATAAGGAAAATTAATATTTATTCTGCAAATGAAATATATTGGATTACCATTAACAATTACCTAGGCAATTTTGGCTAGGTCTAAACTATTTCCAAGAAAGTACAAAACTTATATATAATTATTGTGATTTTTAAATGATTTTGTTCTACAGTTGGGCCAGTATTTACCAAACAATACGAAGGCGTGTAGTAGGTTGTTTAATGGAGCTACTTGTAAATTGCAGGGGCAACTGGATATACTTTTACTGTAGAAGATTACTGTTTTTAAGTTGATGTTCATAATAAAAAGTGTTAAACAGTAATTTAGAAATAAAAATACCAAAATTATCAAGTTACAGCATAAAATCAACTTGTGGATGAAAATAGATTTGAGAAAAAACATGATTTATCTAAAAAAAACTTAAGCAAAAAACTCTACCAACATTTTTTTCTAGTATAGGTCATTTTACGATCAAATATTGACTTATCTAAAAGTCTTGTGAATGGAGCAATTTGCTATGTCACTGGCATTATACCAGTGGCGAGATATACCATCAGGCGAAATAGACTTTGGAAATATTTTTGAGTATACGTCTTTCCTAACATTACAATATCTTCCTCTATTGACACGTTTCAGATAGACTCCATTTTTAAAACTCAAATAGTGCAGTACGATTCAAGTTTTGAAAATGGAGTCATTCCGAAATGCATTCCTACAGATCCTCACTTACCTTACCTCCAACTCCTTTATATTTCTAGTCAGCTTACCAACCTCTCACTATTCGATGTTAAACATCACTTTGTCCATAGGAAAGTAATGATTTATCCATTGATTTCAGACTCAAATATGTCTAAAACCAGTATCTCTAGGAATAAACCTCCCAGAAGAACCATCTCCTGAATTTATAATTAAACTAATTTGCCACCTATAAGCTTTTTACACTTTTGTTGGGGTCACAGATTCTTTCAGAGACATCTTTGACCTAAATGCCATGTTCGTACCATTTTGTCGCCTTTTGCATACAATTAATTTTTGATAAAATAATTTTAATGACGGTTTTTAAAATTATTTTTAAAAATTACTCGTTTTAATGTGTAGAACACGAATATTAACTTTTTTCCGAGGAAAATAAGAAAAGTTAATTTTTTTGCACGTTTTTAATGTTAGTCTGTAATAGCATGGATAGCGTGAACTGGCCACGCAGTAGCTACAGCGCACTGTACTACGTCAAAGTAAATTTATTTCAATACTAAACTTAAAATCTAAACATTTAACTTTTGGGTTTAATTTTATACATTAGTATATACCTTCATTAAAATATACCTATGAAGTATCCAGTCAGTATAGATTTGGTTATAATTTTATTCAACATTACTATCTTTTTATATTAAAGAATACTTACATAGTATTCAGTGAGGATATTTTTTGATTGTAATTTTCTGCATCGGCAATAAGTCGATCTGATAGGATAATATTTATCATGGCTGTATACTTCATAGGTATACTTTAATATAGGTAGATAGTAATGTTGAATAAAATTATAACCAAATCTATCCTGACTGGATACTTCGTAGGTATATTTTAATATGGGTAGACAATAATGTATAAAATTACAACCAAATCTAGACGTAGTGCAATGTGCTGTAGCTACCGCGCACCTGGTTCACGCTATAGGCCTACATGCATTACAGACTAACATTTAAAATGTGAAAAAAAGTAATTTTCCTCAGAAAACATTTTGATATTTGTGTTCTACTCATTGAAACAAGCCATTAAAAAAACTTTTTCAAACCGACGTCATTAAGTTTTTACCAACTTTTTTTATAACTAGCCAAAAAGTATAAGGTTCAACTAATTTCATTTTCACTAAAATTAGCAAATATTGATTTGAGGTTAGAATTCAACTGGATATACACACAAAACATATTCATTTATAACATAACAATTGGTTATTATAGCCTACCATTAACAATATGAAATTTATATTCTATATGCTCAAAATATGTTAGTTCTTAAACGATAATTGCTTGGTATACATAATTACCAGAAGTTTAACACTTTTACCAAAACCCGGAATTTTACCGTGTTTATATTGGCTGAACTGGTGAATTCAGGAATGTCACCTCCCTAGTGCCTTCCTCCCTTCTCTACCCTACACAAACAACCATTGTTTGTTAAGTTTGAGTAAAGCGTGTGACCTTGACAGCCCCTTTGTCAAACACGAACCTGTCTCAGAGGCCCAGGGTTTCGGTTAGCGCTAGGTTTCAAGGAAGAGCTAGAACTTTAGGAATCTAACCAAGAAAACGGGAGGTTTGGGAACTGCTGTTTGACAACAATATTATTAATCAAATAGTGACAAATACAAATAAAAAGCTACAATCTGTTAGATTGACCTTGGCAGACAATACAAAGAAAAGTAATTATAGAGACACCGACCAAGAGGAAATCGATGTCCTAATTGACTTACTTATTGTGTCTTCTGTTCTAAGTTCAAATGATGAAAAAATAAACTCGTTGTTCAGGAAAGATTGCTTTAGTAGACCAATATACTCTTCAGCAATGTCCGAAAAAAGATTTGAAATATTAATAATGTGCCTTAAGTTTGATGATGCAGCGACCCGAAAAAAATGGAATCAAGATAAGTCAGCCCCTATTAGTGAGATTTTCCAACAATTTATTTCTAACTGCAAATGTGTTTACTCAGTTTCATCTGACGTTACAATAGATGAGATGTTAATTCCATTCAGAGGAAGGTGCAGCTTCAAAGTTTTTATGCCAAACAAACCAAAAAAGTATGGTATAAAAATAATGTGTTTGTGTGACGCCACGACCTCGCACCTCTTGAACGCTTATATTTATACTGGGAAAGAAAGTGATTCCATGACCCTCAGTGAAGCAGAAAAAAAAACTGAGCATACCAACTCAGGCTGTTGTGGGGCTTTGTAAGCCGATTCAGTCATCTAACAGAAACATGACGGCTGATAATTGGTTTGGCTCGATAGAAGTAGTCGATGAGCTTCAAAAAAGGAAGTTTACTTATGTAGGTACATTGAGGAAGGACAAAAAGTTGGTTCCCGAAGAGTTTGGCCCAAATCCAAACCCACCTGTGATGTTTTCTGTCTATGGATTTAGAGACCAACCAACTCTGATCAGCTTCGTTCCAAAGAAAAATCGGGCAGTGGTGCTCATTTCAACAATGCACCATACTGTGTTACAGAATACTGAGAAGAAAAAACTAAAAATCATACGTCACTATAATAAAACTAAGTGTGGCGATGATTTAATTGATATGAAGTGCGCTATTTATACGTCAATTCGAAGAACAAGGCGTTGGCTTTTTGCCATATTTTATCGATTATTGAATATTGGTACAGTAAATGCCTTTATTTTGTTTATGGGATTTCGGCAATCACCTTTGATGACACATTTTGATTTCATAAAATCTTTGAGATATGAACTAATGGTTCCCCATCTACAAAAGATACTTTCAATGCCAAGCCTTCACAGAGAGTTAAGAGAAAACATCAAGAAAACTTTGGGTGAAAACCTGTCACTAGACCAGATTCAAACACACAGACCAGGAGGTAAAGGTGCAGCCCCCAGTGATAGATTGGAGATAAGGAAAACCTGTGTCACTTGTCCTTCAGGGAAGCGAAGGAAGACAGAGTACAAGTGTATTGTGTGCAAGAAACCTATCTGTTTGGATGAGTACAGCAGGAAGTTGTGTGTCCACTGTGCTAAGGACTGTGTGAACTAAGATCAGAATCGCAATCATAGTAAGAGCCACACATGATTTCCTAGAATTTCTACTTACGTCTAATTGTATTACTTTATATGATATTTGTATACCAAATTATTTTTCCTTTTGCTATTCAGTCATATTTTGATAAAAATACCATATTTTTAAAATAAAATTATTGTGTTTGTTGAAAGGGCAAATTTTTAATTTTTTGCAATAGTTAGCGATAGTAGTAGTTTGAGACTTGTAAATAAACAGTTTAAAGTAAGTTAAATGTAAATATAAACCAATAAATTTTGCTTTCTTGTGTGCATTTTACAATTGTATCTAATTTTGTCTTACAGTATCGCTCAAAAATTGTGTCCTTTTGTAGTTAAGCTCTACTAAATGTAGACTATTTAAATGTAAATACATTTTTTTAAGAGTATTGGAGTTATTTATTTATTAGCTAACCCCTGATATTAGGTTTAAAAAATCACTATAGGAAAAAATAGGGTACTAATACCAAATGGGTCTCTCAGGCCCAGGGTTTCGGTTGGTGTTATGAAAATAGAGTGTTAAGATTAGATTTTCCATTTAAGATTGTTATACACACCAAAACATTTTTATTCATAACAATAATTAATCCTTCCTGCCTAGAATTAACAAGATGAAATTTACATATTGTAATCCAAAATATATTAAAATACAATAGATGTTTGTTTGATATACAATTAGCAGAAGTTTAAAGTTAGATTTTCTATTTTAAACTTGTTATACATACTAAAAATACATTTACCAAAACACAATTATTATTGATCATAAAATAAAACTAATAAATGATTCTTTGTAATTTATTTGAGTAGCTTTGGACCCTGCTGTAAAGCTATTATTATTTTATTTGCTGTTCCTACAGTGATGCTATTCGAAACCTCTTTACAAATTTAGATTATTTTAATTTTTGTTACTTGGTCTGATTTTACTGTGGTTTAAGTTTAGTTAGTTTAATTTTTTATAATATTTCAATGCTTTGGCCTACATCTCTGTTTTACACTATTACCAATTTTTGCAATGGTCAGTTTGGGTGTTGCAGCGTCAACAGAGGAAAATATTGTAATGTTAGGAAAGGCAGAAACCCGAGACACTAATTTCCTTGCATCTTACAGCTATAGAAATTGTTGAAAAACTCGTGTACCTTGGATTCTACATTGGACATGGTGTTATCTATTTATTATGTTTAAAGCTAGATGCTGAATCTCCAGCATATGTTAGCCTTAGCAAGACTAAGATCATTTGATGAACTTCAGATTTTAGAATTGGATATTATCTGTTGAAAAGCCTTATAACAAAAATGCCTTCGAAGAGATGAACCATTTGAAAATCATCAAGTAAATAATAATACATCTAACTTATAACTTAGTAATTCCTTGCTCAAATTTTAAAAACTACTATATATCTTAGATTTAAAAGTTAAATGTCTTTAGTTTCAAAATAAACATATCATATAATAAGTTGTTTTCAATTTTAATTTTGCAAAATTCATATTAACTGATTCTATTTTTACATGAGCTACTAGACTTTAACTAAAAACACTTGTGATTATGTTACACTTGCCTACAGCAGCACTTACTTTTATAATTGTCGAGAATGGGCTTTTCAGGAGATGTATCCCATTGTCGACTCAGGCCATAACTGACCTCCAGGTTTTGTACTACTAATAGTAAATGCTACTATAGGCATGTGTAACATTTTTACAAGTGTTTTTTAGTTAAAAACTAGTAGCTCAAGTGAAGATAGAACCAACAAATACTTATTAGGTGTATTAATTCACCAAAATTGATGCACTATTTATAGTTTCTGACATTTAGGCTACAACAAACATATTTTATTTCAGAATGTATCTTTAAATGGAATATCTAAGATATCAAATGTAGTGCAATGTTTATAAACCTTTATATTAGAAAGTTTTAAGGAAAAATAAAATTTGTCCATGATACACAATACGAATTTTTGCAATTATATCCTTTACATTCTTATTCCCTTTTCGAAATTGTAATATTTCATTTTTAAAACCTTAATTTCTTGGTACATTACAAACTTAAAATTATTTGTTAGTAAACTAGTTGCTTCGCTTAATGCGAAACAGAAATCAAAACAAGATAGTTGCTTGATTTATAAATACATACTCTTGAATTTTGTAGTGGATTACCTTCAATGATATGTTAAAGTGATTAATATATCATAATTAGAAGGCATGTAGGAGTGTTGGCCATTCGTTAGCATGGAGAATAAAATATACAAGAACAATATGTAAAATAATAAATAAACAGCTAGATAAAATAATTAACTATAAACATAAGGAAATATAAGTACATAAACACAAAGTAAGGTTAACTTTCTACTAGAATTATGTTAATACCTACTTGTAAAAATAATTCGTAAAGTAGTTCTTCTGTTATTCTACTTGATAAATTTCCACACCAAAGAGTGAATTGGTCGTCAGTCATTTTGTAATTTAAAAATTATTAACTAATTTACTAAACATTAATTTCTTTCTTCTCAAGCGCCAAATATAAATACTTCTTCAAAAGTTCTAGAAACGAACTTTCAGAAGACTGAACGAGTTCAAAAGAACTATTCTCTAATCAATGTAATACAAACCGTTGACTCTTATTTTGGTCTTCTCATAATTTATATTTTCCCGTAATATTCATACCTTTAAATACTTAAATGCCTTTTTCTATTATGACGATACATTTAGCATAAATGTTGATAGTTTTAATCTTTCATTTATCTGACTAATTTTAAACTACTTAACTAAGTGAATACGTAATTGCTTACTTCCTGACGCGTTTCAAAACAAGCTAACGTTTCCTTTTTCGAAGCTAACCCTCTACTGTCGCCTTTGGCTGTTTACAAACTGTATGACAGGGTTGGATTTATGACAGTAGGTGAGGTGTCGGCGTCTTGTGTGATGTATTGAAAGGCATTATTGGCTTCAAAGTGTGTGTGGTCATTTAATATATTTTCCATGTCTGTTAAGTAGCATTTGTAGATTTCATATTTATCTAATGTTGTTATAGGGTAAAATATGAAATCTACAGACAGGGAAAATATATTAAACGACCACACTTTGAAGCCAATAGCCTTTTCCAATACATCACACAAGACGCCGACACCACCCACTGTCATAAATCCAACCCTGGCATACCGTTTGTCTCGATTTCAACCTGTATGTTGTTGAAGTAGTTATGACTTGTTACTGAAGTGCAAGTGAACAACGTCATTGGATCCAACGTAACACACCAGTAGAACAAAAAGATGCGATCAGACACCAAATAAAACACAAAATAACCGAAATTAGGCCCCCTAAAATAAACACCCAAGAATTAAAAATTACCAAATCTATCAGCAACAAAATAAGAAAAAAAAATTTAACCATAACTAAAGCTGACAAAGGCAACATAACAGTAATTATTGACAATAACGACCTCAACAAAAAAATACACAACTTCATATAAAATAACAACATCACTATATTAAAAGAAGATCCAACAACAAAATACAACTCTCAAATCAAAGAAGCAATCAAGAAAACAGAACTCATAATCCCAAACTACACCAAAAAGCACCTAAAACAAATAAAACCAATAGCCCCTAAACTAATCGCTGTCCCCAAACTTCACAAAGCAGACATCCCAATACGTCCACTCATCAACCACACAAACACCCCTTCTCATCTTCTAGCTAAATTTCTTGACAAATCTATCTGAAGCCGTATAAAATTTAATAATCATTGTAGCATAAAAAAATAGCCTAAATGTAATAGACAAAATAAAAAAACTTAAATATCTCACACAATAACACTTTGGTCTCTTTTGATATATCAAATCTATATACCAACATCCCCATTCCAGAATCTACTATCATCCTCAAAACATGCAACATGCTTATAGACACAAATACACCACATACACACATTGACGAAATTATCCCCACCTTACAAAATTAATCACATCTCAAATTACTTCACCTACAATAATACTTTTTACAACAAAAAAAAGGCCTACCTATTGGTGCCCCCATATCTAGCATCTTAGCAGAAATATTCATACACCATATTAAACAAAACCACATTTTACACAACAATCAGATAACAATCTATCATTCACATCTCCTCAAACCACCCACACTAACATAAACTAGCCACATACAACACCATGATATATCACCTGCTTAAAACACCATTTGACAAAGAAGAACACTGCCAAGAGTTAAACACCATAAAACATATAACAACACAACAATGATCGACAAATTATACAACTGCCTAAAAAAACAAACTCAACAACCCAAATACCAATACACAACCATCCCATAAAATACTTATCAATACCATACAGATCATCCAATACCCACAATCTAACCAACACACTACGAAAATACAACTACAAAATAGCCTACTCCACACACAACACTCTCAATAAACAATTTAAACCCAACAACAAAATCAACGACATTTACAATGCCACTGGAGTTTACAAAGTAACTTGCAGTTCGTGCCCCAGTTTTTACATAGGCCAGAAAGGGAGGTCCTTCTATTCACGTTATTAAGAACATATAAAAGCATTAACAAACAATAACTACCAATCAACCTTCGCCGATCATCTCAACTCCTCAAAACATGACTACATAGACATAACATCTAACCTACAAATTCTTCATAAACAACACAGAAATAACCAATGTTACACAACGAACAATACAAAATATACAGACACTTCAAACTACAGCCTACACACATACTCAATACACAATTACATTATAACTCACACACACTTTTTGACATCATAATTCCTAATACTCACAAAGTTCACCCACACTACCATAATATCCCACCCTCACCCTAATACCCTAACCTACGAAAACCTTGAGATCAGTTACGGTCTGAGTTGACAATGGGACACATCTCCCGAAACAGCCGTCCTCAACAAAAATAAGTAAGTGCTACTATAGGTAAGTTTGTTAAATACTTACAATTGTTTTAGTGAAAACTAGTAGCTCACGTGAAGATTGAATCAACAAATATATATCAAATATATATCTTTTGCTAGAAGACCAATGGCCAAGTAAAAACTGTATGGAAAACTGAAAGAAGAAGACGTTGTGTCTATGCCTTTTCAGACAGTATTTCGCACCATCCATTACTTGGGCAGAAAAAAAATGATGTTTCCACAAGTGACATCTTAATGTTGAAATAACAGCAAGACATAGTTCCAAAAGTGATATTTCAAGCAAAAAAGCAGAAGAAAATACAAAACTTCTAGAACCTACTGAGCAGCAATGAGAATAATGTAAGCTTAAATGACTTAAAAACTATTGTACGGCATGTGTTTTTTTTTAAATTTGTTTTTACTGTTAAAGATAAGGTAACCTTCTATTGTAAAGTACAGACCAGTCACTTCATTCCAGTTTTATCATTTTAAGTACAGTACAGGACGATTTTCCTATGTTTACTTTATTTTTATGCAATACTCATAAATATTACATAATGTACATTAAGTTTTTAATGGACCTTTCAGTAATCCGGCATTTTCAAAAATATGGCAGTATTCCAGCCTCATATTATCCAGCTCTAGTGAGAGTTTACTGTAGGTGAGATGTTTGAATATAATGAGGTTGAACTTTACACATAAGACAGAGGTGGATAATATATTGTTTTTTTAGCTAATTTTAAAAATACTTAACTAAGTGAATACATAATTGCTTACTTGCTGACACGTTTCAAAACATTTGTTCCTATTACGAAGCTAACCCTTTACTGGCAGCATCGGTTAGGAGTAAAGGCTCTAACGAAAATGGATTTATGACTGTGGAATGGGGCGGTTGTTTGAGTTGTGTGTCATATAATAGAAAAGGCTGTTGGCTTCAAAGTGTGTGTGATTATTTAATATGTTTTCTTTATCTGTTGCGTAGTGTTTGTAGATTTCATATTTTTCTAAGGTTGTAAGTTTTTTACTTTGTTTTAATGTGTGTAGAACATTTAAATTAGTGTGTATGTCGGTGTGTGTGTGTGTGTGTGTGTGTTGGGTGTTTTAGGTGATGGATTTAGGGTTTCTTTGTTTTTTTTGGGTAATGTGTTCTTTGAATCGTGTACAGAATGACCTGCCGGTTTGGCCGATGTAATAGTTGGGACAATCATTACAAGTTAATTTGTAAATACCTGAGAGTTTGTATTTGTCAGTTACTTTTTGAAAAGGTTGTATGTGCTGTCTTAAAGTGTTTGTTGTTTTGTAGGATATTTGGTAATAGAGTTTTTTGAATGTGGAGGCTATTTTGTGTGTTTTTGTTGTGTTAGGTGAGGGATATGTATTTGTTGTTTTTGTGTGGTTTGTCTGCATGGCCGTTTGATGGTGTTTATGTTTAATTTTTCTGAGTATGTTGTCTATGAGTGTGTGTTGGTAGCCATTTTGTTGAGCGATGTATTTTATGGTATTAAGTTCTTCGTCGTAGTCTTTCTGAAGCATTGGTATATTGATTAGGCGGTGTAATATATGATTAAATGCAGCGTGTTTGTATTATGTGGAATGATTAGATGTATTATGCATGACAATATCGGTAGTTGTTGGTTTTCTGTATATTTTTAAATTATGACTGGTGTTGTGTTTGGTGATGGTAAGGTCTAGAAAGTTTATTTTATTGTTTTCTTCTAATTCGAGGGTAAATGTGAGGTTTTGGTGTATGGTATTAATGTAATTGTGTAGTTATTTGATTTGCCGTTTGTTGCCGTTGTATAATATTAAAATGTCATCTACATATCTATGGTAATAAATTATTTTATGTGTGTGATTATTGTTCTGTAGAATGTTGTGTTGTTCGATATGATGTAGGAATATTTCTGCTAGGGTGCCTGAGATGGGTGAAACCATAGGGAGGCCATCTTTCTGTGTAGAATTTGTATTGGTATGTGAAGTAGTTTTGTAATGTGATGAGTGTGATTATTTCATGTGTGAGTTTATGTGGAGTATTGTTTGCTGTGAGCACATTTTGTAGGATGTGGAGTGTTTGTTCTTTTGGCCCATTGGTGTAAAGGTTTTTTATGTTGAATGAGGCAATGGTGGAGTTGTGTGGTATGTGGATGTCTTAAACTTTGTGTATGAGGTCTATGTTATTGTGTATGGAAGTGTGATTGTGAAAGTTTATGTTGTCTCTGATAAGTTTGTCTATATATTTGGCTAGCTTATGTGATGGTGCATGTGTGTGATTGATTAGTATATGGATGAATGTGTTTTCTTTGTGAATTTTACGTAAAGCATTTAATGTGGAGGCTTGGGGATTTATTTGTTGTAAAATTTCTTTTATTAACTTTTCATGATTTCGGTGCATTTATTTAGAAGATTTTTAATTTCTGTTTGAAATTTAGGTGTGGGTCTGATCGGAGTACGATGTTTTTGTTTTCAGTTATGAAACTGTGTATTTAGATTTGAAAATTATGAGGGACATGGGAAATGTTATTACAGATTGTTTCCATAAACCTACTTTTCTGGACTTTTTTATTTTAATTTTCACTATCAACAATGTCAAAAGGTAGGGATGGCAGTGGCGACTCGTGGGCAGGTTGCACCGTTCCGCAATCCCCAAACTAAAGATCAATAACAAGAAAAAATAAATTTATTTACTATGTACAGTGCGTGAGGTTTAACGGTGTCCCTCGTTCTGCTCAAGCATTTGACTACTAACCTAACTGAAAACATTATACAATACATATATCGTCTCTTTTGTAATTGCGTCTCTTCCTTTGCAGAAGCAGAGCAACACATTTAAAGATCATGTCTACATCAAACTATTTCAGTATTATCATTTAGTTAATTAGAGCTGTTTACACTTCAACCACAACACTGATGTTTTCTGAAGTGTTGGGGTTTGACCCAGCACTGCAGCCCAGTCCACCCTAGGGATCTCAAGGTCAGAGACACGGTTAAACCTCACGCACTGTAAGATTTTTGTATATTGTTACGATTATTCATCATATAACATTCTTCACAATTAGAAATAATAATAAAAATATCAGAACTTGCAGTGACCGTTCACTCAGTTGCAGATGTTCTTGTTCTACCTGGTTGCAACACCCAGTGACATCCCTCCGAATGGAGAAAAAGCATTGGAAGACAGACTAAAAAAGGTAAGCAGCACAATAAGGCTACGTAGGCCGCAAATGGCCTGCAACCTCTGGAGTGTTCAGTTAAGATCGGCTCCATCCGAAGAGACACATCTCTGCTCTGCTCCAAGTTTGTTGATATTCTCAGTTAAGAATTGATTGAGATTGGTTTGTTATAAAAATAAACCTATGATTTGAGATACCATGTCTTAAGTATGTAAAAATAAAATAAAAAATGCCAGTATATTTCCTTTAGCAGAATAAATCAATGTATTAAGCAGTATCTATCTATTTCCCCTATAATACACCTTTTTATGATCACAATTTCTTTAAAGTCTCTTGATTCATCTTGATTTATCTTAATCATCTTGAATTCACTGATTAAAATATAATTAAAAATTACTTAACTAAGTGAATACATAGGGCTTACTGACAAGTTTCAAAACAATCGTTCCTTTTACAAAGCTTTGTAAAGTCAGCAAGTAAGCCCTATGTATGTACTTAATTAAGTAATTTTTAATTACAATTTCTTTGCCTTAAAAAAAATTAATTCTTTTACAATCTGCAACCCCTATAGGTTTTTGGCACCAGCCACCACTGAAGGATGTTATGTTCTTCAGTCCATAAAAGCCCTGCTCTTGTCTCATCCTTTTTTTTATGAAAAAAATATTCAATTAATATACACTTAATTACTAAATAATGATTATCCCTTGGCCTTTCTTAATTTTTATATTAAAAAGTTTGTTTATTTTAAACTAGGCTTTAATACATATACATATAATAATAGTAGTAATAATTTAGGGTATGTAACTACTAATAATTGCAGTGATATTTTTTTTTTTGTATTTTAACAATATAACGTTCCCTTTAATTTCAGATAATTTATGTTAGCTTATCAAAAAGAAGTAAAAGCAGTATTGGTAGATTACGTATGAATAATGTGGTAAATAAAATTAACTGGTGTGTGATACCTCTTATGTGGGTGAGACTAAGAGAGATGTTGGTGTCCATATACATCAATATAAGAATAATTTTTATTTTGAAAATTTTATTATACTGGTTAATAAGTCTAACTGGAGGAAGAGGAGTTGTTCTGAAGTGGTTCATATTAACTTACAAAAAAAAATAGTTAATTGCTCAAATTGTTTTATAGTTAGAACACAAGCATGAATTATGCTCATAAATATATTTTATATTGATTATGTCTGCATTTAAACTGCTAATAAAATTATAACATACTTATCTGAAATAAGGTTATTAATAGCCATGAAAAATAAGTTAATACATCAAAGTAACAATTACATACGATATATTTGATTCATATTAATTACATCAGGAATTGTTGTAAATTTAGACTAGTAGACAGGCCTAATATTTCTTCTCCTATAAGACCACTTTACTTATTACACTTTGGTATTTCTTGTGACCAGACTTTTTGTTAACTAAAGGTTAACTTTCACTTGGAGGAAACTCACTTCTGCACAATAATCAACTTAACCAACCTTACTTCCCCTTTCTCTTTAATATCTGCTTAGTTAATTACTCATTGCACTTTTATAAATTCCTTAAATAAAATAACTATTAACACTCCTTTTATAAAATATCGAAAACTTGTTGCTGTTCATGACGAGCTGGTTGTTAAATTGTTAACTTGCACTTGGAGGAAACGTTTTCGTCTTACGACTTCTTTAGCCTCGTATTTTTCCCGCTACAAATGCTGAGTAGTGCTTCCTCAGTACCATTTTTTTTTTGAAAGTTAGAAGTGATTTGATCGAAGATTATGTGTGATGTGTCGTGTTTGTTCTTTTAGAATGCCATTTTTATGTGTGTTGCTATGTCTCTATATTTCATTATTGTTCTAAAGTGTTTAATTTATGCCCTTTGCTGCATGTGTGAAGGATGCTTATGTTATTTTTCATACTATTGCATGAGTGTTTCGTGTCCATGAGGTGATTTGCTAAGGTGGATTCAATAGTAGTGTGCAGTGCACTTTTGTTTTCTTTATATCTTTCGGCAAAAGATCTGCCTGTTTGTCCAATATAAAAGTTATTGTAGTTTGTACATTCCTGGGTTGTTGTATGTGTTGGTATTGTTAATAATGCTGTGTCTGATAGCCATTTTGATTTTAATTGTTGTTCTGTTAGCTACATTGTGTTCTGCTTTTTTGAATTGGTACGCTATTTTATTTGTAAGCCTGTTTATGTATGTGAGGGTGATGAATTTGTTTGTGTTCGTGTTTTTGTTGTTGTTACTGTTTATGTTGAGTATTTTTCCGTATAGTTTGTCTATTAAATAATTGTGATATCCGCTTTTGTGAGCTAAATACTTCATTGTGTTTAGTTCCTCTGTCGTTAGTTGTGGACATAGGTATCTTGTTTAGTCTGTGTAGTAAATATTTGAATGCTGTGTGTTTATGTTGTATTGGGTGGTTCGATGTGTTGTGTATCAGTGTGTTTGTCATGGTTGGCTTGCGGTATAAGTTGAATTCATGTTTGTTTTGATTTTTTGTTATGGTGATGTCCAAGAAATTCAATGTTTTGTTGTTTTCAAATTCTGCAGTGAACTGGATATTTTTGTGCATTTTGTTTATATGTGTTTTGAGTTGTTGGCATTGTATCATGTTTCCTTGGTATAGTATTATAACGTCATCTACATATCTGTACCAATATATTATCTTATTTGCGTGTTTGTTATTCTTTATGATTTTATTCTGTTCTATGTGTTGTAGGAATATTTCTTCTAGAATGCTTGAAATCGGCGAACCCATTGGTAGGCCTTGTTTCTGTGTGTAATATTTGTTGTTGTGAGTGAACTAGTTCTGTTATGTAATGGTGTTCAAAATGTGTATGATTTCTTTTGTGATTTTTTGAGGAGTGTTGTTAAGTCTTAGATTGTCTCGTAAAATGTTTAGTGTTTCTGTGGCTGGGATATTGGTATATAGGTTTGTGATGTCAAACAATGCTAGGTTTGAGTTATAAGGGATTTCAATGTTCTTTATTTTGTTTACTAGATCTATTGTTTTTTATATTTGTATATGTGTCTAGTTATATGTATTTTTCAAAAGAGCATAACACACCAATGATATTGACAGCCAGATCACAAAAACAAAAAGCCAGAGAACACAACTTAAAATACATAAAAGCAGATAAAGGTAATACTACAGTCATTATGCATACACAGGATTTAAACAATCAAATTAATGAATTCATTGCGGCAAACAACATCTCAGAAACAAATAAAGACCCAACAAATATCATAACACAGTTAAACACATAATTAATTCAACTAAAACAAAGAAAAAATACCATAAAGCAATAAGATCTATGGCACCTGGTGTTTTTATGATTTGATTAACCCTAAATTTTCACCGTTTTACAACCAACCGCTATTTTTTAATAGCGATATTAGTACTTAAATAATTTTCTACTCTCGGCGGTCGTTAATTGATCAGTTATTCCTGCCAGCCATAAACAGTTTTAATAAATCATTTAAGCAATAGTTTATGATTATCCGAACTTTAAATTTTATATATTTAATAAAACTTACTGAGACCGAACGCTTTAACACAGGGCTGGATTTAACAGGGAAGGTTTTACACAGGGTATTTCACACGGACAATTATACATGGCATGTTCTCGCTTGGGTAAACCATCTAGTTTGTTTGTGTTGGCTAAAGATGGACTCACTAAAAATATCACACACTCCATTGTACTAGACTGATAGTGTTTATTTTTTAACTGTCATAATTTGTGATAGAAATAAAATTTAAGATGTATTATTTAAAATAATAAGGGTACTATGAATTCAAAAAATGAATGTCTTGTGTTTTGATATTTTTCATAGGCTGTCATCGTTCACAGCGCTCCACTCCTGTTTCAGTCATATACCACATCCCAACACTCTTACAATAAGTTGGTTATTTTTTATTTGACTACCAAAATATTCAGTAGAAGTAATTTTTATGGCAAAATAACGTTTGCAGGGTCACCAAGTAAGTTATATAAAGTAGCCATGGATGTTTGCCAATAGTTTTTGGTTATATGGATAATTAGAACTATTTGGAATAATTTGGTTTGTTTGTGCTTGTTTACAGTATATTTAAATTCTTCATTTTTTCTTCTTATTGTTAAATCTAGAAAATTTATTTTATTATTTGTTTCCATTTCATATGTAAATTAGATATTTTTATTAAATTTATCCCAAATATTTGTCAAGTTTATACTATTGTAAAAATATTTCAGATAATATACTTGATAATGGAGAGCCCATAGCAAGACCACCATGTTTATAAATTTCATCATCGTATGAAAAATAATTTTGATTTAATATTATTTTCAGTGTATTTAAAATTTCTCTTGTGTTAAATTTTTATTTTGCTCGTGTTCTAATTTATATTTTATAACTTTTAGAGATTCTTTTATATTTTATCTAGTAATATTAATTTTGTATTATAATAAATTTAATTTATTTTTAAGAATATTTACCATATTTTTTTGATATTTTATAAGATGGAGCATTTATAAAATTTATTAATGGTCTTATTGGTTGAACTATTTTATGTGACTTAATAAATTCATTTAATATTGGAATTTTTGGATTATCATTTATATAGTTGCTAGTATTATTTTCACTATAAATATATATTATAATATTACAGAATTCATATAAATCCAGTTTTTTTTTCTAACCTAGCTGATTTTCCAAGTTATGTCTAAAATTAATACTTCTTTGGTAGTCCTATTTAAAAATTTATTCCTGGGTGTTCCAAAACCTTAATCCTTTGCTGCCTACAAACATACCACACAATCATTAAAAAATTTTAGATTATGCTAGCGGGTACGAGTTGGTGACCCCAGCATCACTGTCTAGTACTACATCCGAGGTTCTTTAAAGATCATATTTGTTATAAACATTGTTGAATTCACCATAAGTAAAAAATAATACAGGGTGTCTAGTGAAATTCAATTGTAAAATTCCAATTTTCAAGGATTTCCAGGATTTTAAAAGTAAAAACTACGATGTTAGTTTTATAAAATTATAAATATTTGTAGAAAACTTTATATTTTTACTAAACAATTATAAATATTTATAAACTTGCCTATAGTAGCACTTACTTATATTTGTTGAGGACGGCCGTTTCGGGAGATGTGTCCCATTGTCAACTCAGACCGTAACTGATCTCAAGGTTTACATAGGTTAGGGTGGGGGTGGGATATTATGGTGGTGTGGGTGTATTTTGTGAGTATTAGGAGTTATGATGTCAAAAAGTGTGTGTGAGTTGTAATGTAATTGTGTATTGAGTATGTGTGTAGGGTGTAGTTTGAAGTGTGTATATTTCGTATTGTTTGTTTATGTAACATTGGTTATTTCTGTATTGTTTATGAAGAATTTGTAGGTTAGATGTTATATCTAAGGAGTCATGTTTTGCAGAGTTGAGACGATCGGCGAAGTTTGATTGGTAGTTGTTTGTTTGTTAATGCTTTTATATGTTCTTGATAACGTGTGTAGAAGGACCTCCCTGTCTGGTCTATGTAAAAACTGGGGCACGAACTGCAAGTTAGTTTGTAAACTCCAGTGGTGTTGTAAATGTCGTCGATTTTGTTGTTTGGTTTAAATTATTTATTGAGAGTGTTGTGTGTGGAGTAAGCTATTTTGTAGTTGTATTTTCGTAGTGTGTTGGTTAGATTGTGGGTTTTGGATGATCTGTATGGTATTGATAAGTATTTTATGGGATTGTCCTGTTGTATATTTGGGTTATTAGGTTTATTTTTTAGGCGGTTGTATAATTTGTTAATCATTGTTCGATTGCATCCGTTAGTTTGTGCTATATGTTTTAAATCCAGGTGTTTAAATCCTGGTAGTGTTCTTCCTAGTCTAACGGTGTTTTAAGCAGGCGATATATCATGGTGTTATAAGCGGCTAGTTTATGTTGGTGTGGGTGGTTTGAGGAGCTGTGAATGGTTGTATTGGTACTAGTGGGTTTTCGGTATATGTTGAATTTATGTGTTTGTTTGTCTATATGTTTAATTGTAAGGTCTAGGAAGTTGAGAGAGTTTTGTTGTTCTGTTTCGATGGTGTATGTTAGTTTTGGGTGTATGGAATTAAGGTATTCTAGAAATATGTGTGCTCTGCGTTTGTTACCTTTGTATAATGTTATGATATCATTGACGTATTTGTACCAGTAAATTGTTATCTGAGTATTTATTGTTGTGTAAAATGTGGTTTTGTTCAATATAGTGTATGAATATTTCTGCTTCGATGCTAGCTATGGGGGAGCCCATAGGTAGGCCATCTTTTTGGTTGTAGAATGTGTATTGTAGGTGAAGTAATTTTGAGATGTGATTTATTTTGTAAGGTGGATGATTTCGTCAATGTGTGTATGTGGTATATTTGTGTCTATAAGCATGTTTTTGAGGATGCTGATGGTTTCTGGAATGGGGATGTTTGTATATATATTTGATATATCGAAAGAGACTAAAGTGGAATTGTGTGGGATATTTATGTTTTTTATTTTGTCTATTATATTTAGGCTATTTTTTATGCTACAATGATTATTAAATTTTATATGGTTTCGGATAGTTTTGTCGAGGAATTTGGCTAGAAGATGAGATGGGCGCTTGTGTGGTTGATTAGAGGACTTATTGGGATGTCTGTTTTGTGAAGTTCAGGCACAGTGATTAGTTTAGGGGCTATTGGTTTTATTTGTTTTAGGTGATTTTTGGTGTAGTTTGGGATTATATGTTTTGTTTTTTTGATTGCTTCTTTGATTTGAGCATTGTATTTTGTTGTTGGGTCTTCTTTTAGTGTAGTGAAGTTCAAATATATGTATTGTGATATTTCACGTTGTCCACTGTTTTTCTGTTGCACTGACTTTATGAAGTTATTATTATTATTTGTAAACAATTTTTTCCACCACTAAGTGCAATAATTTTACCTTATGTAATTCACGTAATCACATAAGGTAACATTATTGCACTTAGTGGTAGACAAAATTTTTACAATTAATAATAATAACTTCATATATATATATATATATATATATATATATATATATATATATATATATATATATATATATTTGGTCTCACAATAAGCTCAAAAATGAGAACACGCAATTAATAGTTACATAGAGAACACATCATTGATGAAGCTTACCTGCTATGGTGGCTTTCTCTCAAGGTTGTAGATAAGTAAGATAGGTGGGTTAAGCATTGATAAAGTTGGATTCAAAGAATGTAGAGTCTTTTAAAATATGTTTTTGTGTTAAGTGATGTTTGCACATTTTCAATTTTTTAGAGAGCAAGAGAGAACAATTATCAAAATAAATATTAAAATTTATTCGGCTTAAAAAAATGCCCACAGCATTGTTACTTGATAAATTTTAAAATTACAAAAAAATCTATCTTCGATGAACATTAACCAATTGGGGTTTAATTTGTTCATGATACAAGCGAATTAGCAGGATGAGTTAATTTGTCATGTTAAATGATCATGGCAACTGAATTGTGTTGCTAAAGAAAATAATTGCTTAGACATGAGAAATGTGCTGATTTGCCTATCTGAAGTATGGAGATGATAACACACTAATAAGACTATACTATATTTAAAAACTACTTACCTAAGTGAATAAGTAATGGCTCACATGCTGACACGTTTAAAAACGTTCCTTTTCGTAAGTACCTTTTAAATATAGTTTAATCAGTGAATTCAAGATGATTACATCAAGCAACTTCAACATTAATAAGAGTTGAGCAGACTAAACATTCAACAACAAAAAAAGACATAGTTTCTCGAAACAAAGACTAAAATCAATGACAAGAAACCCTCATCTGTATCCCCGCTAAATACATTTTGTAGGGATGAGATAGTTTCGTCAGTAGTAGTCAATGCATTATCTCATTACAATCAACCCATTATTGACTGTAATGCTTACTCTACAACATGACCAGCATAGTGGGATCTTTACACTCAAATTAATTTAAACTAACTATGCATAATGTTTAATTTACAGTGGTTAGTTTACAATGAGGTATCTACATTGTCTGTTTTGATTCTTACATAGACCAAACCCAAGGCTTGTATACAGAAGTTTGTCTCAGTCCCGTAAGGTCCATGTTGCCTCCACTTGGCTGGTACAATATAATGCTTAAACACCATAATGATGACTTTCAATAGCTTTCACCTGTTTTTAATAATTACACATGGATCATTATGGCTTCATTGACATCTTTTCGTATTTTAATTCACTACTTATCTATTCAATAGCTATGCAGGTACATATAGTTAAATAGATAAAGAAATAATTGATAACATCTCTAATTAATTGTAAAACATACATTGGATATTACATATATAAGTGTCAAAAATAATTTAGCTTGTAAATTTTCTATACATTTTAAAAATTTTCCTTTCTGCATTGTCAGAGTTCTGTCTTTTGACTTTATTTGAAACATTCATCTGCATTTTCGTCCTTTAATTTATTAGTGTTTTTACCATTTCTATTGAAATGGAATTATATTTTCATGGAACTAATGTTAACTCTTTTACATCTGGACCAATAAATTTTTAATCTATAATTAAATGATACTTGACTAAATGAATACGTAAGGGCTTAATAGCTTAAGTGTTTCGAAACAATCGTTCCTTTTTTGAAAAGGAACGATTGTTTCAAAATGCGCCTGCAAGTAAGCCCTTGCGTATTCACTTAGTTAAATATCATTTAATTATAGCTTATCATTGAACATTTGATGATTACAACAAGCAACGTTAAATTTTTAATATTTTATAATTACTAAATTCTATATATAGGCAAATAGAGTATTAGCTTTGCTGTATTATTACATATAAATTAGGTCTGTAAACAGACAGATCATACATAAAGTGAGTCTGCAAATGATTCGAAGAAATGAATGTATTTATGGCTTAGTTAGGATAATTTATGCACAGTGAGAAATATAGTACTATGAGAAAACTCAATCAAAAGTAAAAACTTAAACAAAATCTACAGTAGAACCTCAATAATTTAGACTAACTGGGACTGGAGCTGATTTGGATTAACCAGAGAATGCCTAAAAAAAATAATAAAATAAAACATACAGAAAATCACCTTTATGTAGTACAAAAGACTATGGACTCATATATATTAGTGATGGACCGATTTCAAAATTTTACTGATTTTGATACCAAGAAATTGATTCCCGATTCTAAATATTACAGTTACCAGTCCAATAAGTTGTTATAGTCGCGGGATTACAACTGAGGTTATGCATTAACATGACATTGTATTAGAGCGACTAAGGGCATTTTACCACACAATATGTAAACGCTGGAATCGAGGTATTTGGAATAGAAAAAAGTATGTGATGCTCTGCTGTGTTAGTTTTGTGAAGTGCTTGCGAGCTGCCCTATCACGCATCTGCTTCAGCATTAGGAGCTCAGTTGAGGTTTCTTCCTCCTGACGTTAAAAATAAACAATAAGTCATCTAAGTGGGATTCTGCTTTAGCATGACTCAAAAAAAATATTTGGTTGATTCCCCTGTCATCGTCTATACATAGACCGGGCCATCGCATCAACCCACTCTGCTGTGAATAGTGGCTAGCCAAGATCACAATACAAAAATACAAATACTTTTACAATATGTACCTGCTGTAAGGCTTATAAACATACAGTATTATGACTATAACTAATATTATAATCAATAATTACAATTTTAATGTCAAAAACAATTTTTAATAGATTAAAAAATACCAACATTTGTTGATTCCATCTTCGCGTGAGCTACTAGTAATCACTAAACACTTTTAAATGTTTTAAGCTTCCCTATAGTAGCACTTACTTTGCTTGTTGAGGACGGCCGTTTCGGAAGATGTGTCCCTTTGTCAACTCAGACCGCAACTGATCTCAAGGTTTACGTGGGTTAGGGTGAGGAGTGGAATATTTTGGCGGTGTGGGTGTATTTTGTGTGTATTAGGAGTTATGATGTCAAAAAGTGCGTGTGAGTTGTAATGTAATTGTGTATTGAGTATGTGTGTAGGGTGTATGCCCCAGTTTTTACATAGGCCAGACAGGGAGGTCATTCTACACACGTTACCAAGAACATATAAAAGCACTAAAAAACAATAACTACCAATCAAAATTCGCCGATTATCTCAACTATACAAAACATGACTACATAGGCATAACATCTAACCTACAAATCCTTCATAAACAACACAGAAATAACCAACGCTACACAACCGAACAATACGAAATATACAGGCACTTCAAACTACACCCTACACACATACTCAATACACAATTACATTACAACTTACACGCATTTTTTGACATCATAATTCCTAATACACACAAAATACATCCACACCTCCAAAATATCCCTCCCCACCCTAACCTAAGTAAACCTTGAGATCAGTTACGGCCTGAGTTGACAAAGGGACACATCTCCCGAAACGGCCGTCCTCAACAAGCAAAGTAAGTGCTACTATAGGCAAGTTTAAAACATTTAAAAGTGTTTAGTAAAAAATACCACAAAATCCTGTCCGGATTATGCGGAGATTCGTAACAACGAGGTCTGAAACATAGAGGTTCTACTGTAGTTGGAACTTAATAACATTTCAATAAAAGTATACTAAATTATTCATTATACAGTTTAGTTGTTCATTCATAATTATGACAATAGAATATAAATACGATACACCTGGTTCTTTCTAAATATGGTTCTTGTGATGTATTACAAACTCTTTATGGTTTTGGCATGTTGAAGCTATTCAGGAGATGGAAATGCCAGTCCTCCATGTGATAGATGTTTTACCCAACATTTGTGCCAATTTGGGGAATTATTGTTGTCTTTTCATTTTTTACTGGTACATATGGTTAGTTGGTTTTGTTTTTCTGCTGCCCAATCAGAGAAATATTTCAAGGGATCATCTTTAACGTCAAGAAAATGTTTGTCCAATGAAAAATTTGGGAGGTTACTTAGAGTAATCTTTGAAACTAAATATTATACAGTCAAAGGGGGGAGGGGTGATAGTTTCCAATTTAGTTTCAGTCACTGTGATACTGCTACACTCAACATTCTAGTGACTATTGTTACTGAGGCATCTTCTTTGTTGTTGGTGTTTGTATTTCTCTGCAGTATCCCTCGGTTGTTTCTGAGAGCAATCTTTTGTAGCTAATATATAGTATCTAATGCAGTAGGATGGCCGTTCATTCCTCCTTAGCTTCTTATTTGAGAAAATAATTTTGCAAACAAATAACAGCAGTAAGAAGCTTAAACGATTTATCCACTCATTTACAAAAGGCAATACATTGTTTTGATAAGGATAGATGTTTAGGAAACCTGTGTTAAATATCTTGGAAGTATTATTATTACATAATTCACATGTTAGTACATACAGTTATTGTTACACACTGGTACTGCATTTTTTACTCCTAAAATATCACAAAATGTTGTAAACTTGGTGAACTGATAGCTTAAAAAAACACATGGCAAGCAAGGGGCTAGTGGAGGGGAGGTCGGTGGGTGACATCACTCATCAATTGTATGCACATTCCATGGATAACCTTCTTGGATGTATTCAGACCTTGGTACAACCCTAAATTTACATGTATAGATTTTCGGATTCTCTAGTTTAAAGTAATTATAAAATTTCTAATCAACTCCAACTATTAACAAATCCGTGCAAGTGAGGTATTTACTGTATTTGAAATCTTGATGAAAAAGAGAAATCAAAACTGTTTTTTATATGAATGGCTCAAGTGACAAAAATGTTATGTGCTCTATTCTGTATATTGTATAAAGAAAAAAAGCAAGACACTTGAACACTGAGTAGACTTTATAATACAAAATTAAATATTTCAATTAATACATATTTTCTTTACACAGAAAAATTAATTACTGAAAAATTATGTAAATACTGTTTTTTATTACAATTTTTAACAGTTACTAGAAAAAAACTTGAATCCCCAACAGTTTAAAGAAATTTACTAATAATTACATTTTAAAACACTACATTTATTGCCTACAAAGTAAATATTTATTAGGAACAAAAATTATTCTTCCTCTTCTCAGAACAATCACAACCTAAAGAGTTATATTGCATTTTTAAGGCATCAACTCAAATCTAATGAAGCCTCAATGTTTCACCAAAGTAATTCTACATGAAATAAAAGATTTATCATACATATATTGCACCAATTTCAGGTATTGCTATTTTTAAAGTTATGTTTAGCCCTTGAAAAAGAAAAAATTATATAATGTTTTTCATGTGCAATTGAAAACAGATTATAACAGAAATTTTGCTCATATCAATGTAACTATATAGCATTGGTAGAAGTTCGAAAATCTAATAAGTATCTCGAAATGTTTTCATAAGTAACAAAAGTTATCATAGTGGCTGGTACAACTCTTGTCAGATTAGGAGTTAACCCCTTGTAAAATCCTCGGCCCCCTTCATTCCTGTAACCAACAAAAAATAATACTATCAGTAACTCTTGATTTAACTGAATATTTATAAATGACTTTTAAATCACTTTAATGCAAATGTTTTTCTCCCTTCATACTAACAAAGACTACCCATGGTGCTCTCAAGTAAACATTTTAATAACGATACATTAAAAGTTTAGTATCCAATAAAATGATATTATTTTATCTAATGAATTTTTATTTTTAGTAATACATAAACATTTTAAAATACTATTTTCCTAAAAAGCTGCAGTTAATTGTAAGCAAATTCAGAATTAACCAGAAAATAAAAAACATGTACTAAAATTTGTCTGTGAATATAAATTTTAAGCAATCAAACACCTTGCTCATAATTCTAAGTACCTTTCTGTATTTTTTTTTTTTTTTTTTTTTTTTTTTTTTAATGACAAAATAAACATGGGTTTATGAACTTTTCAAAATAATTTTTTTCAATTTCATAATAAAATGTTAAAGTTTTTTATAATGAACAACCATGAAACATATAACTGATAGGAAATATATTTAGACTCTTGAAAACTAAAAGGAAACCACAAAAAATATTATAAGTTATTTCTTCGAAGTTCTCTTGAGCTACAAGTTATCAAACTTACATAATTACACTGCATGAGTACTAATGAATTTTTTCTCATGAAATGAATATCCATTGGTGATTTGCCATACTTAAAAGTTTAGAAAGTTGTTGATGTGTTAAGTTCAAATATAAATGTTTTTGTTTTAAACATACTTAGATATTGCAATAAACAGAGATTTGCAATAAAATGTAATTGTATAAAAAAATATGTGTATAAAAACATATTTTTAAATAGCTACATTCAATTTGAGACAATTAAAACTCACACCCATGAGTTGAAAAAATTAAGAATAGGATTTTAACGGAGGGAAATCTTGCATAACTATTATAAAAATATCTGATTATAATAATTATCTATTATCTGTATATAACTGATAATAATAACTGCATCTAAATATATCTGTTGTACCAGAAATGTTATAATTATGCCTGTTATACCTGAGAAAACTGACGCAATACAAGAATTGAATGATGAGACTTCATATGAAGCATGAATTATTTCTTTCCTCAACTGTTGAAAGTTTATAATAAGGTAGGAACAGGTACTACAAACCATTGGCAACTCTTTCATCAGTTTTACATAAGCACTATCTCAGTTACATATGACATAATTAAAGGATTCTTACTAACATAACATTTGTATTCTATAAGTAAAGGAGTCATAAATTTGTTTCTTCTTTAAATACTCAAGTCTGCAAAGTCAATCGAGCAATTAATTTGGCCCAACATTTAAATTATAACTAAACACTTGTAAATATTGTACAAACTTTCCTATAGTAGCACTTACTTATATTCGTTGAGGACGGCCGTTTAGGGAAATGTGTCCCATTGTCAACTCAGACCGCAACAATGGGACACATCTCCCGAAACGGCTGTCCTCAACAAATATAAGTAAGTGCTACTATAGGCAAGTTGGTAAAATATATACAAGTGTTTTAGTGAAAAGTAGTAGCTCACATAGAGACGGAACCAACAAATATTAAATTATAAATTTGTTCAAAGTTACTTGTAATCTATTGACGAGAATTTAAAAAATATCATGAGTGAGTGTGTATGACATCACAAGTAAGCGAGTTGCTTGTTGAAATCATCTTAAATTCACTGATTCAACTAAAAGTAATTATTGTGTAACTAAGTATTTGCTTAATTATTGCATAACAAAGTGAACACTTAGTTACGCAATAATTATTAATAGGATAATGCCTGATGGCATTTGGCTTTCTTGTTTATTCTGACAACTCTTAATGACCACTCTCGACAATGCGTCAAATTAATTTACTCCTTAATATAAGAATCACTGAAAGTTTTTTTATTATTTTGTAATGGTGATTTCAAATGGCAATACCTAAAACTAATTTTCATACTCATTTTTTGGGCTATATTTTACAAGTCTCTTACATCCCCTTTTTCTCAGTTTATTCATCATTAGTAAGCTTTTGTCATGATGTGGAATGTTTGGTCAGAAGTGAGGATATCAAAAATGAAAGTGAACATGAAAATTACTGAGATTTTTTATGTTGTGATGAAGATTCTATTAACCGTGATAATAAAAATTTTTAACAATGACTTCTCATATATTTTTTCAGCAACTGTCAGAAAATCAAAGTATAATTTTCACACCCATAATTAGACTTAACGATGATAATGACCAGGGCACAGGTTCAATGCTCTCTATTCTAATGGTCATGCCAATAGAACTGACCCTAATCTTCAAGTTTTACGTTCCAATTCATATCATTGCCCTGTTTCCATTTGGAAAAATAATGTAGATTTTCACTTGTGGAATACTTTTTTATTCTTATTCATATATTTCAAAATTTAAATGGTGTGTATAGTTTTTCTATTTTTGTTGATAAGCCATACTGTACCATAGATCTACATCATAACAAAACACCTCCTTGAACAGTCTTAATCATGGCTCAAGCACTGAACAATTCGCTTGATGAAATGTAAAATACATATACTGAAAATATATGAGTAAGCAGTGGATTTTCTAAGCTGTTATTGAATTAAACAGACATGGGTATATAAATGTCAAGAATAGAAACACTATAAGGTTTTAATTATTTCTTGTTATATTAAACAAAAGAGTTACCAGTAATTAAAAACTTATAGTTTTTATTGTTGGTAGTAAAATTTATTTAAAAATTCTTTGCATATAAAATTTGATATAAATAAAAAAGCAAATAATTTTTTTATGATGACAATAAACTACTGGTATGGAAAGTACCATTAACAAATTTAGAAATTCTATTTAAATGGCTTTTAGAGAAGTTAAAACTCATTTAACTAAAATTTTTTTTCTTCAACCAATGCTATTAACACTGTAGTGGATTACTACTTTAAACCAGGGGTAAATTTTTGTGTGCTATTTTGGGTTGGTAACATGACCTTGAGCTACCCTCTACCTTTTACACACACACACACACACACACACACACACACACACACACACACACACACACACACACACACACACACATACACATCCCCACTGTTACTAGTCAAGTAGCAGAGCTGTAAGTTTAAGTGTTAATTTTTTTGAATATTTTTAATTCACCTTGATTACAATAGTAATCCGCGTGACCACTATGTTTCCTATACATGACGTCCTTCTAATATTTTGTATTTTAAATAGATATTTTATTTTTTGTGTGAAAACAATATTTAAATTAATAACACATCTATCTGTAAACAATGTCTGAGCAAGAGCGTGAACAAATACGATGCGGGCTTGTCAAAATCAAAAGCGACAATGAAAGTGTGTAGGTTGACCTAACTTAGTTTTGTTATATATTACTTTTGTGCCACAATGAAAAATGTTTTTCACCACATTTGTTTCCTATACAACCCCTTAAAATGGCTATAAGATATTTTAAAAGCTATTTCAAAATGAATTAAAATAGTAATCCGCACAAGCACTAATGTTGCTTATTTACGGGCGACCACTGCAGTGTTAATAATAATAAACCTCAACTCAATACTATTTTCATAAGATTTATTTTATCTAGTGTTATGCTTTAAAAGTGTTTAATGAAGAAAGGTATAAAAAACTTGATTATTTATATTGGAAAACAAGTTGTACATTTCTACCTTTTAAGACAAATGTAACAAGGATAAAATCTTAAAAGTTAGTTTTTAAAAGAAATATTCTGCATATGCAGAATCATTTGAGAGTAGTGATGCAGAACATTACACAAAAATAATAAATAAATAAGAAAGAAAACAAAATCAACATTAAATACATCAATCACTGTCTTTGCAAAATTTATTACCCTATACCTAAATTCTTCAGAAGTCATACTTAAAAGTATTTGAAGATTTGTTTGATTAACTAAAGAGATATATTGCCAAACCACAATGCAAGTTTTTTAGTGTATCATAATTGGCTCAAATGTTAAGCTACAGATGTTTCAGTTAAGTTGTAATATTGACATTGGAGATAAGATTTATAAAAACTTTCAGACTTTGAGAAGTACTCTAGACTCCTTTTTTAATGTCTGTTAGAACTGATTAATATAGCATTATCTGTCTTATATAACAAACACAAGATAGTAAGAGTTAAATGATTAGTGATCACTATTATAACTCTGTTATATTGAAAAAGACAGTGATTCCTGTTTAATCTTCTAACAAATACATAAAAATACCATTATAGAGTTTCTTATGTTTAACCATGATCCCTAAAATGAATGTATTCTAATTAACTGCCTATATAACACCAATTTCCTCATCCAGAATATGTTCAACTTCTGGGAATATTTTATCACAAGCTCATATTTCCAAACTATTTATGGTACCACGTTATTAAAAAATAATATTTGTTTTGTAAAAAACAAATAATTAAATACTACAAAATTTTAAAGTAATACAAAGACCAAAACTGAAGTCATAAAATTTCTTGTTAAACTATCAGACTAAAGAAAAACGAAACTCAAAAGTTACATATCTAACAACAGATTTTCTATCAAAGCAAGGAAAAATAAATAAACAATACCTTTTTTCTCAGCCTATGTCTTAGGTCTTAAAGACCAGATATTAAAAAAAAACTTTGTTCAGTATACAATGTTAAAAGTCCTGTTACCATCAATATTATTTTAATGAGCCCATTATAAGTCATTTTTTACGTCACCAGTAAATGTTTATTCTAGTAAACAATCATTCTAGTTTGTAACTTCTTGTGTGCTAGATTGTGTTTTGTAACAAGACCCTCTGATGATGATGACATGGTCATCGAAATGTACATAAGGGTTTAATCTTAAGTAACTTGTCTTATTTGTTATTTTTGATTATTTTTGTGGTATTGGGGTTCTTTTCAATATTTTTATTGTAAGGGTCTATTAAGACTACACATTCTATAAAAAACAATGAGATAGTTCATTAAGTACATGCCACAATGGTCTACCCCTTACTATACCGAATTGAGGACACACACTTCTCACGAGTAGGTAGTTTTCATGCACTTATCTACACCTCCCTGAAAACCTTCTATGCGCCCCAGCTTTAAAGCCCCTGCCTTAGGAGTAAAAAATTTCTTCATGAAAGTTTGTAGTCCCATATATCACCAAAAGATTTCATATATCATTATTCTTTATAATTTAATAAAACAAAATAATATTCAACAATGCATTTTGGTGTAGTGTCTGCATGTTAACACTTCATAATTATAATTTTCTTACAAATAGTAATACTAGTACACATTTCCTCACTCTAGAAAATGTTCTGAAAATTTGTCAATTGTAACATGAGTTTAGTATTTATAGTCGTACAGATTATATCATGAACAATGATAATAAACAGATGACACGAACAATGATATTTATGGGATTAGTACTAGGAAAAAACCTAATGGGATATATTTCTTATACAATTATTTATTTTTAAAAAATGTTTGTTCTAAAGATATCTAGCATCGTATAGCATTTTCTAATAATTTGTATATGTTTTTGAAAGTATGCCTGTGAAACTAGCTTTAATGATTTAATATTACTAGCAATATTAATAACTAGCAATATTATTAGTAATTAAACCTGTCAGACTTAAAGAATACTGAGAAATATTGCAAAACGAATAGGACACCTTCATTTAGTTGAATATAGACTTGAATTATACCCCGTTCTCTTTATATCTGGTACAAATTTAAGTGAAAATATGAGGTAAATTTATTGTCATCAATTTTATTAAAAGCAAAACCTTATTCTAGATACTAAAACTAATCTCAAACAGTTTTGAGCTTTAAAAACATTAAGTTCAATCTCTAAAAATCAATCAGAAATGTCTAATCAGGAATTATTTCAATTACACTCAAGGTAATTGCGGGGTGGAGAGGGGGGTTATCTGATAGCACTGTCTAGCAGCTGCTCCATATTACTGCACACTATACTTTAGTCATAGTTAATGCTCCTAAATTTATATACTAGTCTAAATGATATTCTAAACCTAAAAGGTAAACATAGTTCAATTATTGAAGTAAATATTTGTAATTAATACCTCTATTAATAACTGGTTTAAGGTTAGATAAATTTTTCAGTCATATCAATTAATACTATAAAATAAATCACATTATATAAACTGTACACAAATCATATTAGCATATTTTAGTATAATAAATTCAGTAGTTATACATGCAGTTAGACCCTGTTTTATGTAAGTAAAAACAACTTAATATAATTTTTGTTTTGAAAACTTAGTACAGAAAAGTTAATACTAATACAAGATAAAGATTATACTTAAAACACCATTCTCTGAAGATTTAGTCTTGAAAGCGTTTAATAACTTTATAAAATCTTTTATCATTATACCACAGACAGTTGAAATTCATGTACTTATGATTTGATAACAAATATATTCTTCAGTACAAGTTATTTGGAAATTCATTGTTAAGAGTAGTTTTAGTAAATCATAAGATTTTAATGCACTGAATCAAATGGAAATACAAATTATAAAATATGGTTATTCCAAGTTTATTTCAACTTTTAAAGTGTTTGCAAACGTTGGAGAAGTGTTTGTTTAACTCTCAGGACTGCCATGAATAAAGCGTCTAAATTTTATAGTTAATGGAAATAGAAACTCTCAAGGAGCTTTGTAGTTTACATATATTTTTCACAGCATGTCTCATCATCTTGGGTGGTTCCATTGATAACCAACTATGTCAGAAATAAAGTCACAGTATGCCACCACAGAAGGTGACAAATTTTCAAATATTTTTGTCTATTCTTTCAATTGTTGCCAAAAGGTACTAGTATCTGATTTGAAATTTGGAACCATGCTAAAGACTATGTGAATTTTTGTGTGACTATGTTGAGGTAGCACACCATTCTCAATCTGGCGTGCCGATAACACAAATTCTAACTAGAAGAACTAGCGAACAGTTTTACTTCTGAGCATTTTTATGATTAAGACGTTTAGAAAATAAATTCAATATACAAATTTAAATTTTATAAATATCATCTCATTTTTAAAAAACTCCTTACAACTTTACATTACTTTTATAATTAGTAAACAAAAGCTATAAAAGTCGTGATAATGATTCTTAAAACGGGAAATGTTTAAAAAAGTGTTAATTGTATCAACACTAAGAATAAATTACATTAACCTTCCTTTAATATAACAATAAACATGTAGATTTCAACAATGTATATTTGTATTGCATGTTTTAATACAAGATGAAAGTTGGAGCAGACAAACAAGTAAAATCACAGCCAAAAGCAAGAAGAAAATGCACACAATCTAAAAAATAAAAGAAGTAAAACATTCCTTCAATCTGTGTAAAAGCCATTCTGGACAGAGAAGTGACCTGCATGCTCAGAGTTAAAAGCAGATAATATAAAAGGCTATTTACTATCTACTTACACTGTGACCAAATATTTAATCCCAATTCTTTTTACAACCCACACACCACATAAATAAAACAATATTTCCCAGTGCAAATTTAAAAAGTATACTTTTCACCTTTTTTATAGTACCCACCATCCATCTCCTTATAAAATATGCACCAAAAACTAATATATTTTATTGTATGAACTGTATAAAATACAAATAACTTTATAATTCTGCTTAGTAGAAATTGTTACTCAATTTACCAAGAAAATTGTTTTATTCCAGCATACCTCTTACAAACATTCACCAATTATATTTAAAATGCATTGAAATTTCTTTAATGGAAAAGATCAATATAAATTACATAATAAGATGCTCAAGTCCATTGTATGTATATTTATGTCATATCAAATTTATATTCAAAATATGTTTCCGTAGTGCACATCTCAAATAAAGAAATAGAATACAATAATTATTTCAACGTTGTCTGAAAGTTGGAAATAATGTAACACACCAAATCCAAAGAAATAAAAACTAAACACTTGTTTTGTTACTCATAATGTAATAATATTATTTTTGAAGTGACTACTTCTTATCACGCGGTATGACTGTATACTTTTGCACGGGATTGATTCGATCACACCCGTCATGAGACGCTTGATATATATATATAATAAATTTTCCTGAAGATGCTGGTACTGTTTTATCGGCGAAAGCTTTGAATAATATATACATTAAAAGTATTCTTGTTTTTGAAATGTTTTAAATTTATTAACTATATTACAAGAAAACATATCACCATATTTAATATAATATAATATTTATATATATATATATATATATATATATATATATATATATATATATATATATATATATATAAATTTACTTGTATTACTCTCAACTGATACGTTGTGGCAGGAGCCTATTTTTAATTTATCATTTATATATATATTATATATGATAATTTAAAAATCAGAGATGAATTTTGTTTTGTATATATATATGCATAAATGTATATTGTATACATATTTATTTTTCTTTATATAAAATGAATATTATACGGTTATAGAATATTTAAATGCAACATAATTGTATATAATATGTACCGACTTGAGCACGTGGCTTTCAAATTTTAAAAAATATTGATATTTTATAATTACACAAAATTATATAAAACTGTGTACATAAACAGTATATATAACGTACGTGTATATTGTTTATGTGTGTATATATAGTATATATATATATATATATATGTATATATATATATATATATATATATAGTTTTGGTTGGTAAAGATTATTTAGATTTTTTGGACTAGGAGACTGACAGACTTACCTTGGTAAGAGTCCACACTGTAGTCTTGAAATAGAAACACATAAAGTGCTTAAGTGCTTTTATGTGTTTCTATTTCAAGACTACAGTGTGGACTCTCACCAAGGTAAGTCTGTCAGTCTCCTAGTCCAAAAAATCTATATATATATATATATATATATATATATATATATATATATATATATATATATATATATATATATATATATATATATATATATATATATATATATATGAAGTTAATAAACGAAACACTGTGATTCGACAATGGTCAAGTGGCCGAAAGGGGCCTCATCACACAAGGTAAAATCATTGCACTTAATGGTGGATGAAATTACAATAGTAATATATTAACTTCATAAAGTCAGTGCAACGGAAAAACAATGGATAACATAAAATATCAAGAATATATATATATATATATATATATATATATATAATTTTTAAGAACTTGAATGATTTTGTGTGATTTTATTATAAAATAAAAATATTAATAATAATTAAATACTAAGCGGACATACAATTTTATAAACGCACATATTGTCATAACGCTCGATAAGACGTAGTCACTTCTAATGGCACTCACCAAGTGCCACACACCGTTTTTTTAAACATACAAATCTCTAATAAATAATTTTCAGATATTACTTGTTAATACATAATATTTCAAGTATAGATCAGATAGTTATTGGAACTGTTAAATATTATAAGTTATATATTTTGCATGATTTAGGTTAATGAAATAAATGGACCATCATTAAATTTTAGAAATACGGATCTAGCTTTCACTTGTACTTATTTAACTATATCCCTAAACAGTCTTAAAATTCTGAAGCATTGAAACACTATAAATTGTACAGAAGAGTCTCGATAATTCGAGGCAGATGGAACCGAGACCCCTCGGATTACACGGAAATATGTTCTTGTAGATTAGAAAAAGATTTCTAATGAACCTACTACTATAATTAAGAATGCACAAAATACATTTATAACACTGTGTTGTTCTCAGTACCTAGATATATTAATGTTGCTTAGGAATACATTGTTCATCATGGTTGCTACATTTTTTTGGAAACAGTAATAAAGTTTCATAAAAAAAAATGGAGCTTCGTAAAAGGAACGAACATTTTGAAACGCGTCAGCAAGTAAGCAATTACATATTCACTTAGTTAAGTAGTTTAAATTTAGTTTAGTCAGTGAATTCAAGATGATTACATCAAGAAACTGCAGTAATAAAGTGTCTTCTGCGTTGGCTTCTCAGGTATTTTTCAAGCTGCGATGCTCTTAGCAGAAGCACATCTGTTAGCGTGGTGTCTGTTATTCAATAAAGTGTAGAGCAGTTTCCAAGGCGGCCTTCAACGTGACTAATCTTTCCTTCTTGTACCTTTTTGGTCAAACCTTCATCTTTATTCTTGCCCTCATTGCCTTCAGTAGTTTTTGTACCCTTTCAATAGTCATAACATGTGTTATTGTTACTTACTTATGTTCGCAATGCTTTATTCCCTTTCAGTCGCTTCCAAGAAAGATTGTAAAAGGTAACGTCTCTATTTTTGTCATACATTCCAGAACACCATGATCCATCGGCTGGATTAAGCTCATAACATTTGCAAGTAGAAATAAAGCACAGATATCATCGGCCCACAGTTTATCTTCATTGGGATGTGAAGGTGCATTGTCTAACAGTTATAATTTAATTTTTTTTTTCAAACAGATAAAATAGTTTGAAATAGAAATAAGCTCAAATTTAATGAATCCTTGGAAAATCGGGACTCGGATTTTCAAGACTCTACTGTATTTGTAAATAATGGAAAATGTCATACAAAAAAACTACAAATGTTAAAATGGAATTTATGTCAATCTTAGTTACTGCATTGTTAAAAGTTATTACACCTGGTAATATACAAAGAACTCATAAACACAGGAAAAATAATAAAAAATGCATGTTGGCATCCTAAAAAATAAAATTGTCTAATTTACATTTAACCTTGTTGGACAACATAAGCAAAGTGTTTTATTGTACATCCTTATAAAACAGAGTACTTACACTATACTACAATTTAACTGGAAAATATCAGGTTGGAATAAGTTTGGTTAAAAAACATATAATTCACTAAGGTAAGTTTACCAGTTTTGGTGTGTGAAGTAAATAATTAAATTTTGTGTTACTATAACCAAATTTATCCTAACTGAATAATTTTTAGCTATTTTGTAATGTAATATATTATAGTGTCCTGTTTTTATAAAGAAACCTTGAATTTTAAGAGTATTATAATATTAGGTTATTTTTGCGTTTTTTAAAACATTTGAGTTTTGGAAGGTCAGCAGCAGCAAATTGTAATAAAAGAAAAATCATGTATATTCTATTATATAAACATAAAATATTATTTAAAAAAGAGAAGGAGGACAGAAGTGACTATAAATATTAGAAAATTAATTAACTTTTATTCTCATTTCAAAAAATAAATTAACATTACTTTTAAAAGAAATATCCTTGTCAAAATTCTTCAAGACATTCGCCAAACAAAATAAATCACATTGTTTAAAATAATTTTTGAGCTACAATTTCTTCCTTAAAAATAACAATATAATGTTGGGACAACCTATTTTTTTAATAGCTTCAATTCATAAACAGTTTTCTTAAATTTATTGTAATTTTTTAATTAAATTATTTTTTATACCCATATCAGGTTCTAAACCAATCAAATTGAATTAAAATAAAAAAACAATTATGAATTAAAAATTAATGTAAATTAACAGCAGACTCAATTTTTGTTTTAAAAATTGATTATTTCGTTATATTCCTGAATGTTTAAAAATAAGTAAACAAAATGAAGAATTTCACAAATAATACCAGAAACATTTACTTTGAAAAAATAGCATTTTTTTCTTACACTTGGCTTATCTATATTTAAAAATTAGATAGCAGGCCATGATAAACTTTTGACAGTAAACAAATTATCCATGAGTATTCTTTACATAATCTATCCAGAGTGATGTAAAAGGAAGAAATAAATCTAACAAAATTATAAACAAAAACATATTCTATACTAGATGATAATATTATACAATTAATACATATATATTTGTATTAATATGATAAAGTGGACCAGCCACTTCTTAATCACAGCATTAATATTAACAATGAAAATTATTTTATAATCAATATTTGGTATTGTAAATTACAGGTTTCTAAACTCTTAATAATAACACACCATAAAACAGTTAAAATAAATAATCACCATATATCACAATTAATTGTAAAGACACAATGTTTTTAATGATTGTGCATGAAAGAAGAGCAAGGATACTGGCAAAAAGTTAGTTTGTCATGTGTTACTAACAGTATAGGCAAATTAATTTGACATGGTAAAAATAATTTTATTTTAAGACAATAATTTAAAGTTTTCCTAGTTAGATATTCCAATGGTAACAGACAGCAACAAAGAGAAAATATATAAAAGTAATAAATTTATACACAACAAAATTTTGAGACTTCAGTTCTTGTAAAACTGTTCCAATATATATAAATTTTTATTTGAAAATTTCTTTATCAATTCATATTATATCTATAGCAGTTTAGGATTTAAATGATAATGCCAAAAAAGAAAAAAATATTCAGTGTCAATTCGTAAATAAAAATAGTTTATTTAATCTTTCAGCTAAAACACCAGGATTTTGGCATATACTAAAACTCCTTCAACTATCCAGACAAAATGGTTTAATAATTAAACCATCGAAATAAAAACAGTCTGAATAATGTATCTTAAAACAAAACAAGTATTTTTAATAGAACAGAAATATATTAACAAATGTTTTAAATACTGTAAGAAAAATATAAACAAAATGTTCCTGAAAATTAACAATATATCAAATAAATGTAGAACACATTTCATATAATATAACATTTAAGTTTTAGTAAATGAATGTTAAATTATAATACACTACACCAATAAATAACAAGTATATTGTTACCTTCACAAATATGTGTGAAAATAATGCAAGTAATATACAAAGACAAAATAGACTAAAACAAAATATTAAAAAAGAAATTATTTTGACATTCACCATCATTTGAATAGAAACTGCAAAACAAGTGGGATCATTAAAATAAAATTTATTCAATTTCTTCTAATAGCTCACACTCTTCTTAAATTTATCTTGTACAAATTTTCAATCAATAATAAAATAAGTTTTTATATATTCAATCAAGTTCAAATACATTTTTTCAACTTATAGTGGATGACAATTGATGTTAATACAGTTTTTCCAAATTTAATTAATTCAAATTTAAAAAAACTTGATGCCCTAGTCGGATTCGAACTGAGGAACTACATGTTTGAAACTCAGCACTTTAGCACTGAGGTAACTTTCCTATAGCTAGACATCAATTATTTAAAGATGTATATGGAATTATAAGATAAAGGTTCCTTGCAACAGTGAAGCAGTACAAGAGCTGGGGATATAATGAGAAATTATAAGCCATCATCAGCTTCATAAATAAGGAACAAAAAAAAGTGAATAAATAATAACAAACAATAATAATAATCCTACATCGTATTCTGTATGAAGAGGAAAATGGATAATTGCAAGGAAATTTACTTTCTATTTCGCCACTTATTATCATGATTCTGTCATATGTATATTCACATTTATATTACTTGTAATTATAAAATAAAAAGTAACTAGAACAAAAATGTTCTTTGTCGACCTCAGTAAGAATTGACTTTTAAATTTCATTTTTTATATTACTTGTATTTTTGCTTACATCATCAATATAACTTACTATTTAGAACTAAATATAGAAGCCAATGATTAAGTATTTACATGAATGTGAACGTTCTTAATTTTAGTTTTAGAATAAAACTTCTGTGCTAATTTGAAATTAGTGAAGTTTTAAAGTTTAAAGATATAAATAATTCAACAATATTTGGAAAAAAATTTATTTTTATAAACTTTATAAGTTGAAGAGATTTTATATAACAGTTTCATAGGTTAAGGAACTTATATATATATATATATATATATATATATATATATATATATATATATATATATATATATATATGAACTTAATATGTTACTATTGTAAGTAATTTTATCCACCATTAAGTGATTATTTTACCTTGTGTGATGACGGTCCTTTCGGTCACTTGACCATTGTCGAATCACTGAATCACATTGTGATTCGACAATGGCCAAGTGACCAAAAGGGGCCTCATCACACAAGATAAAATCATTGCACTTAATGGAGGATAAAATTACTTACAATAGTAATATATTAACTTCATAAAGTCAGTGCAACGAAAAAACAATGGATAACGTAAAATATCAAGAATATATATATATATATATGATCTCGTGATCAGTGATTCGACAATGGTCAAGTGACCGAAAGGTGCCTCATCACTCAAGGTAAAATTATTGCACTTAATGGTGGATAAAATTACTTACAATAGTAATATATTAACTTCATATATATATATATATATATATATATATATATATATATATATATATATATATATGTATATATATATATATATATATATATATATATATATATATATACATACAGTAAACTCCCGATTATCCGTGGAATAGGGTGCCCCGGCAACACTGCATAACCGAATACCCCGGATAATCCGCTATGAACAAAGAATACGCAAAACGATCGATAATCGATTATTATACCATAAGTTACACAATTAATGACCCCGGTTAATGCAATTCAGAGGACAAAATATAAACAGAAAATAATTTAAAATGTCGATGTATTTGACGGATTATAACATGTACATTTATATGTCTAACTATTTACAATACATACATAAGTATATGTCAAAAGTATTATTGTATGTACATATGTAATTTCCTATACACATAATACCTTCACTTTTTAACAAAAAAATCTGTCCCTTTCGTCTGTTTTTTGTGAGCATTGATTTAGCTTTAATGTGTGATCTAAGTTTCTTGAGAACCATTTTGTTGCACAGTGAAGAGTCGTCTTGCTCTAATTATTGTGTCCGTTGTTTTCATCTCAAAAATTTTATTTCTACCATATACAGGTTTATTTGGGACATTAAAACAGTGTATTAGACAATAAAATGTAGTTTTATTTATCGGTTTACAATAAAAAAAAGGAAATTTACATAAAATATCAACTAATACAAATGATAAAATACTGCATGACAAAAAATAAAATTCAATAAAAAAAACAGAGAAATAAAAATAACGCATAAAAGTTCAAACCACCTACTACTAAAATAACCACTCAATGTTCAACTCGGAATGTTTGTTTCTACTTGTGTCACATAGCCATAAAGATCGATAATGTATATTACAGACATGGATAATTCATGTGTCACGTCCTAGACTATCTATATCCGAGATTAGCTGACATTTGTTTACAATCTTATGATACACATAAGGTTTTTGGGCGTCCAAGCATTTTGTCAATGTCTCTTATATATAGTAGTCTGTTCCCACCTCGAGTGGGTTCATTCAGTCTAACAGGACAGTTATTGTTTATCCTTGCGTTATTTGAGAAAGCTTAGTTTATTTGTATGATCGTTGTTTTTACCGGATATTGTCCCGCGTTGAGTGGTTAAAAAAAACAATAATGAATCTGACTGGAATAAAAATTGGATATTTGTAAAACAATTGCAGACCCTGGTTAATCCGCCAACAGATAATCGGGAGTTTACTATATATATATATATATATATATATATATATATATATATATATATATATATATATATATATTTAAGATCAATATACACAAATACAGGAATATTTAATTTATTGAATAATAAACTCAAAGCTTTTCGTTGGTTTACATTACCAACATCCTCAATGTAAACCAACGAAAAGCTTTGAGTTTATTATTCAATAAATTAAATATTCCTGTATTTGTGTATATTATTTGATCTTAAAAATATTCTAACAGGAAAACAAATTTTATATTCTATATATATATATAGATTTTTTGGAATAGGAGACTGACAGACTTACCTTGGTAAGAGTCCACCCTGTAGTCTTGAAATAGAAACACATAAAAGCACTTAACCAATGATATATTTCAACCACACAGTGGTCTTTGTCAATCAAAGAGAAAACACAAAAAGAAATATGAGAGAATGAAATAAAATAAATATAAGTTGTAATCACAGATTGTGTAGAAATCAGATGTCACAGATTAAAGATATATGCATTGTTTCCATGAGCATATGAGTGATTATAGTTTATATAAGTCTGTCAGGGGAAAAGAGATTGGAGACGTCTGATGAGGCTATTAGGAAAAAAAGTGAATGGATTTATCTGATGTTGAGGTTAGGGGATTCTCTGAAGAAGAAAAATCAGTACATGTGTTGTTAAAATGTAAGGTGTGTGTTTTTGAGTCACAAAGATTTTGATTGTTAAAATTAAAGAGTTTTAATGCTAAATCAGTACATTCTCAAAAAACAGACAGTTTCCTTCTCATTTTAGAATGCTTTTGTAGTCCATTGACAAGGAAGTAACAAGATGAATTAAAATATTTACTGACATAAATATATAGAAACTAAACTGGGATTTTTATTTATAGTGTGTAATTTGTTTTGGTTTAATAGTATGAACAAATTTGCCACATGTTAGGCCATAGGTTGCACAGGGTGAGGTAAAATTAACTGATACATTCCCGGAAGGCAAGTTCATGAGCATTGCACTTGCATTGTTAAAATGTTTTATAAGAATAACAATTCTGCAACTGATATCCAAAAACTTTATGAGTGCACTTGAAACTTGTTTGATATGACACTGAACCTGTTCATAATGCAATTTTGTTATGGGTCAACAACTTTTAAACTAGCAGCACTGGAAAAAAAAACAACCTGTACAAAAATAGCTTGAAGTAATGGTGGTGTGATGTTTTTATTATAAATAAGTCATCATTAATGTCATTAATAGCATCATAAGTTATGATGACATGACATCATAACATGAATATCATCATAACAAGTTTTTATTATAAATGTCATCACTAAAACTTTTTATTTAAATCCCAATGTACATTTTCTTTGCAAGGAGTCTAGTAGTAATTTCCTCTGAAGGTGATTGTTTTGCAATAGAAATGTACATTGGGATTTAAATAAAATGTTTTTTGTGATTTACAGGTTTCATTTATTTATATCAATCTGTAAAGAGCCGGATAAACTTGATGAAGTGAACAATGTTTGGTTTTAACAGGATGGAATAGCAGCCCACACTGGTAGCAGTATGATGGAGATTTTGAGGGAGATGTTTTTTATTTATTTTATTTCAGTGCAAAGTTACGTTGATCGAACTGCTCTTCTACATGACTTATTCTAATGTGATTTTGGGGTACCTAAACTAAAACAATGTTCTGTATTTTGTTTGGGTGTTATTTGACTTTGAAATGGGTCGACTATTTTTGACAAACCCTGTAAAAACATGTTATACTTAATGAGAAAATGACTAATTAATTGTACATATCATTTGAAACATAATTCATTGCAATCAATTGTATAGTCAATACTGCGAAGAAATTCTGAAAAACTGTATGACCGAAAATTGTGAGATGACCCCACACAAAGGTTTTTTTAAAATTTCTGCTTTGGAAAAAAAATGTCTTCCCTGATTAGAGTAAATAAAAAATCTTGTGCCAAGTGACTCAACCAGTACACAGTAAGACTTTGAACTTCGCTAACCTGTACACAATAATTTATGTAAAGAACAAGCTAAATATATGCTCGAAATATAAATACCTCAAAACATTATTTTTTAAAAAACACCAGATTCATTTTGACTAATATCTGCTAAGTATGACTTTGTTATGAGATTAGATTATAAAGGTTTTATAAATAAAATATTGTTAGTATATTAACATCAAACCTATGTTTTCTGTAAAAAAAAGTTTAAAAGAATTACCTTATTTAAGTTTTGACCATATTACCTATAAATTTAATCTAAGAAGCCTAAAAATCGTACACTCTAAAAATTTTAAACCAATATGAAATCCCTACGTTGTTGAGAAACGCTTTATACTTAATATCAGGTTTTAATAAAACTAGAATATTTATTCTAGAAAACCTGTTTATGAAGTTTTGTTTTAAAAATTAATCAGTTTAAAAAAATGTTGAAAATATATATAACACAAACTTCAAGCTATCTGAAGGTATCATTCTTGTAATATTTACAAAATTAACATAAATAACAAGAAATGTGTATATCTCTTAACATGGCATAGAATTTTAATTTTTGAATTACTTTTTACCACGGCTTAAAAAGTTGATATTGTTTATGGCGCTGAATTTAAAATGTGAAGTCTACATTTGAGAAAGTTTAGTTTAAATCCACAAGACATCTTTTGTATAAAAAGACTGACTAGGTTCTAAAAATAAATGGAGCAGTTTTTTTTAATATTATGATATACACTGGCACTGCACATCATTCCAACATCAATTTCATTATCTCTACATTAACCATGAATATTCTGATTTTACTGGTGAATATTGTGATTATACTTAGGCATACAAAAATTATGCAACATTCATTTCCAATTTCCAAACACATTTAATTTAATTAAAAAATAATATTTCTACCACGGTGTAAAAAAAGGACAAACAACATTTTATGACACTATTAAACCAACTCTCAATACTAAAGCAGTTTTTGAAATATCTTCAAAAATTGAACTAAAATATATTACAATATCCAATGTTTAAAGTATGATAAAACCTGGGAATATTTTCTTACATAGCAACTCCTCTGCAAAGAAAAATACAATGTTCTAACACTCTTCAAACTACTTCTCTGAAATACAATTTACTCCTGTTTGTAACTCCTAAAATGGATTTTTCTACAGAGCTAAAAAGTAATGCATTTCAAAGTAACGATCCTTAATTAATATATCTGAGTTAACCTTTTTTGAAGAATTACTGTTTTAATAATTTAACCCTTTGCTGCCTACAGACAGAAAATATATGTCACGACACATTAATCATCCAAAGATGTCAGTTTTCCATTATTATTTTTGTCATCGTTTGTTTCCTTCATGAAAGTTTATGTTTTGTTCTGTCACTTACCAGACTAGATATCTGTGATATCTAAGGTATATTTACCACTCCTCAAAACCTGCAGTATAGATAAGGGTAGATAAATATAGCCCATAAATTGTCCTTTTATCAGTCGTTCAAGACATGATAGATGAAGCTGTCATCAAATTTTAAATGGACTCTCTTGCTCAGTTTAGTTGGTACTTGGTGTCGGTCAATGTTTCTTACTGTGTCAATACGAAAAATCTGTGGTCATACGAAATTGACAGTTGTTGCAGGTGAATGAGTTTTCTAAATAAAAAAAGAAACTACTCGGTATGAATATATATGTTTTGTAATTGGTGTATTTTTGTGTATGTATTTAAAGTGAACAATAATAGTGGGAGCCTAGAACCTTACGCAAATGTCAAACTTTTAATTTGTTTTGACTGATTATGATTACAAATAATAACTAGCTAATTTATAAAGATTCAACTAATTTACAAAATAACAAATAAAAAATTGCATCCAAATACAACTCAATTGACACGAAGAATTAACTTCTGTGAGCTAGATCGCTCGAATTGTGAATAATCTAATCAGTAATAGGTTAAGAAATAGCAATAACAGTACTGTTATTAGAGTGCGTAGCTTGTATGAACTTTAACTTCTGTATATTTACAAAGAAATCTCTTTTTTATAATTTAGCCGAAATCTGCTAATTCTTTTAATGTATTAAACTGGAAATGGTTCCTTTATTATAATGCTGCAGGTCCTCCTGTTCCACATGCTATCATTATTACAGGTAAAATAAACAAACAGTTTCTTAGAATATTCTTCGAATGCCAAAAACTGTAAAATACTGTAATTGGTGTCATTATTTATAATAATCTCTAACTGTAGAAATTTTGAAAACTGTATAAACAGAGCATTGAGTTTGAGTTTAATTCAACAAAAATTACTAACCCAACCAAAAGTCTATAATAATTACAGCCTACATTAACAATGATTTATTTAAATTTCGAATATTTGTTTACCAATGTGAACAGTGGACAAAAACAAGTTTTCATTCAATGAATTTTTATGAAAAATTATGGAAACTTACAAAATGTATTTACTGCTAAAAATATGTTGTACAAGTAATTAGGTATCTCTTTTTAAATATAACATCAGTTAAATACTGTCCTTTTCCACACACGCTTTCTAGCTGATTTTAAATATTTAGCAAAGCTCATTGCAATGTGTTCTGTGGGACAGTTTTTCAACTGGGTGTTTGTTGAAATATTCTGGAACAAAGCACTCCTAAAGTGTCTATATAAAGAGATTTATAAAAAGATGTCTATATAGAATGTTACACAATGAGAAATCTTGAGAACATGGTAGATAAGCTTTTCTTGAAATTATGGAATCTTTAAACATTTTTCACACTGCATCCATAGATTGTCAGACAGTGTTGTCTGTTGAAAGCTAACATGTTTTCAAAAAATCTGTGTCCTTAATACACAATCACTAGGTTCCAGTTTTTGAACAATATATAAGATAATGGAATATTCTTTGCACCCTATGGTCCCAGAACTGCTGTGAAAAGGGTAATTTTTTATTCAGAGTCATCAGGACTTTGACGGCACCTCACTTATCATTGATGTTTTAGAGGGTTTATACACCCTGGACCCACTAGACTATTTTTCAAAGCTAACTAGACTTCAAATTTAAGAATATGAAAGACTGCACGTCAAAAAGAAGCTTCACTGAGGAGTAGGATCTCATAAATGACATTGTAAAACCCTTTGTGCTAATGCTACATAAATTTTGGCATAACATAATTTTAGCAGTAACGTCAATATTCTATTTCCTTATATTTTTTTCATATAGAACCACAGAACCGCTTTATTAAATGGTACCAGAAACCAACATATATTTTAAGATATTGTCAATATTAGCTATATTGATTTTAATTAAAATTGAAAATATCAAGTTATAAAATAGTGTAAACTGACGAATTAGAAAATTTGATTTTCTGAATAATGACAAAATGACTGTACTCAACAAGTTCCAGCTTAACAAGGTCTTAATATCACGGATAGAGGCCTAGCACCAGAAGAAACTGAATTATTTTATCTGACATTGTTATTATTTGTAGCAAGTTTTACCGTACATTATATACAGCTCTTAGTGGTTGTGTAGATATTATAATAAATAACAATAGTTTTAATTACATAAAAGTTGAATTAGGTTTCCCGCTACATATAATAGTATAAAAGCAAGAAATATATATTTAACCAACTATAAAAGCTACACAAAATAGTTACACAACCTTTGTGAACATGTGGTAAACAGACTTAGCACATAGAATGTTACATATATGAAAGATCTCACATCAGACGGAACTCATGAACAAACCTAAATAAATTAAATAAAACTTGCTAAGATTATTATCACGTTTAAATCATATAATATTAAAAAATGCATTGGATTTAGTAAGAAAACACTATTTTCAGTAAGTCCACAAGTTTCAGTAACAGTTTCTCTGAAATTATTGAAGTCTTTGTCTTACTTGAATATTACAGTGATACTATAGGCTACTGTGTGTTTTATTAAGATTTTATCGTTGTATGCATATAATGTTTAGACTAAAAAGCGTCAATTTCTTACAATCATGCATTTTAACATTTCCAGTGTCGTTTGGTTCTTTTATTTAACCTTAAACTTAGTGACGTAAAACAAAAACTAAAAGAAGTGCAAAAGACACCATGAAAGAATTTTTAAAAATATAATGAATTATTTCGTATATTTATATTTAAATATTTACCATCTCTTACCTAATCACAAATCTGTTGTTGTTCAATATCCACTAATTTATACAGTCAAACAAATCCTACGATAACCCATGCATGCATGCAATATAATGACTGAGTATAAAGGATGACCTTCTTCTATTTACCTACCTTTAACATACTATTTAGACAGAAACAGATTCTTATGTAGTTAAGTTAAAACCTTGTAAATTTACTTTACAAACACAACAATGAATTTATATATAATAGTTTATATGATATGTTTACGTTTGTAGATAGGATTGTTTATTCATATACAAACCGTTTAAATATATCCATAAAGAAATTTATTTCTGATGGTTTGTCTTTTATGCAATCCTACACAATTTATTTGATTGACATGAAACTATGAGAAATTATTAAGTACGGCCGCACAAATATTTCTGGCATGGGCTGGATAGATGGCATTCATGTGTACAAAGATATTTAAAATATTTGAATACTAAATTTCCTGTAATTTTTTTACAGTGAAAAGGGTTTTTTTTATTATTGTGTATCTGATTTTGATTAACTTAGACATGTAAAATACAAAACTTGGTAAACTATTTGTGAATTTTAATGTGTTATTGGTGTATTCTAAAACCTAATCGAACTAGATGGGCAGTACCTATTATATTTGTAAAAAAATATCACGACAGATAATTAAAAAAATATCAAGTATCCAATAACACTTAAATAAATAAATAAATAGAATTAAAATCTCTTTATAAAACTATTATAAACTTGCTGTTGTATGTAAACATGCTGTTGTATATTTTATCATGAAAATATAAAGAAAATTACTGTATCATAAAGCAGAAATGTAACTATATCGGTAGGCATGATTTAGTACAATGTCATAGAGGTTGTTGCTGATTACATATTCCAATAACAGTCAGGCATCAGAATTCCTAGAACCATAGCCTACTTCTTGTGCTGTGTTTTCAGATAGATTATACAGTCCAGTTGTAAAGGTTTAGCATACAGTATGTATCGTATGTTTTAACTATTAAATGTATATATTAGAGTTTCTAATTACAGCAAAGCAAAGTGTTTTGGAGTAGATTGTTTTTGTATTGACTTTTTATACAAAATAAGTGGCAAACATAAGCTGTTACATTAAAATAAAAAAATTGTTTTAAAGTGCAGGAAAAAAGGAAAGTTTAGGTGTGCCGTAACCGGCAAAAAGTTAAAAATTGGTAAAACCAAGATAAGTGGAATTTTAAAAAGTGATGATAGGATCAGGGAACTGGTCAGCAATGGAAATAAAAACAGGAAAAAAATTAGGTTTATAAAAACAGGTTCAAGTGCAGTCAACATGAGTGATTCTGCGTGGGTAGGTCAAATAACTTTTCAATAAATGGATCTCTGATCCAAGAACAAGTTTTTTTAAGAATTAGCAAAGAATTAAATTTGGACAGCTTTAAGGCTTCAAATGGTTGGCTACAGATTTTTAAAATTCATTAAGGGATGTTTTAAAGCAATTTGTGGTGAGGGTAAATTTATTGTCCAAAGAAAGTTTGTGATTGAAATAATAAATTGAGAACAATAATTAAGGATTACAATGAATCAAACATATACAATCTTGATGAAACTGGTTCATTTTTGTGTGCATTATGAAACAAAACTATGAGTCTTGAAAGAAAAACATCCAAAGAACAGCTAACTGTTATGTATAAATATGATTGATGATTTTGAAAAACCTTTAATAGTCGATAAAGCACATCAACCAAGAAGTTTCATCAGTTTGAATGGAAATAATTTAGGTGTGATGTCAAAAGCTAACAGAAAGTCATGGATGACATGATACAGAATGGTTAGTGGGATTTCAAGAAAAAAAATAAAATGGTTGTGTGCAACGGGGAGGAAGTGACAGTTTTTAGTTTAATTGTATCTTACCCATGTGTTTTAGGCATTTCAAAAATCTTACTAACAGGCACTTTTTAAATATTGCATCAAGTTACACCAAATGTTTAATTGCTGGAATAATATTTTCTACTATAAGTTATATTAATTTTTCCTCTACCATAAGTCCTGCTCCTTTATCAATCATACCCAATACTCAGACTAAATCTCATTTCAAGCTCTTAACACAGTTACAAATTATCTTAAAATTTTTTACCTTTCTGATAGGTAACTTTTTTAACAGAAAATGTCAGTTTGTGTCATTTTTTTAAATGCTAATGTGTTCAAAATTTACTTCTTTTATATATATTTATTTGGAATGAAATTCGGTTTCTTTATAAGGTTATAATGGAATTAAGGTATTTTTAAAGGTGTAAAGTACAATCACAATAAGCAATATCAACTGTTGTGGGGAAAGGAATGGATAATAAATTCCTCTAGTATATGACGGAGAGAATTATGACTTATCTGTGCAAAGCCACATAACAGAAGTAGAATTACTCTTTTTTATAGTGTCTGACAAATTCATTGCACTGTCAAAAATATTTACTTTGTCTTGAGAGTTATCTGAAGGTATTACTTCAAAAATTTTCAGGGACTTTGTTATTTTGATGAACTGATACATAAATAAATTTATTATATAGAAAAAGATATAATTGAAAAGACAACAGAATGCAGTAATAGTGAATGTCCAAATAAAGTCTTAAACAAAAAAAATTATCATTACTTTTACGTCTATAAAATAATTATAAAATATTCCAAAACTTTTCAAATAATTCGTAACATTTGATGGACCAGCCAATACAAATATACACCAATAAGTGACAAAAGTAAGTATTTAAATACAATTATAAAACACGTACATAAAAAAACAGGTACTAATCATAGAACTAAACACATCCACATGATCTGTTAATGCATAATACGAACAAAAATTACAAGACACATAAAATTTACTAAAAACTGATTTAAAAAAAAAAAAAAAATTAAACCTCTTCTTCCTTTTGCTCTATTTCAACTGATTACTTAACGATCCTTTCAATAATAAGTAAGTCTGTCTTTTAACAAGCTCTCTGTTGTGTCAGAAAATCACAAATAAATATAACATTGAGAGTGAATTAATGTATATAAATATTCCAAAACACAAATTCTAAAGATTTTTAAAAATGCAAATGGAATTGAGATAATGCCAATAATGTGTAGAGATATTGTAAACTTTTTTTTGTTGAGGCAAGTTTCTTTTTAACCAATTTACTTTCTTAATTTATTGCAAAAAATTGAAGTTAATATAACACAAAATGACTACTATGAACAATTTTTTTAAATCCAAATTTCTGTATGCCCTATTTGAATACTAATAGAAAATTTTGCCTCAAATGATACAATAAAGCCTATGATTTATGTATATTAAAAAATATAATTTTGTAAATTTATCTGAAAACATGGACTATGTAACTTTGTTTTTTTTACAATTAAGCTTTCGCTATTTTCTGTCAATATATCAATACTACTTGAGTTTATAAGGAGCATGACAATTCTGTCTCTCAGTACATACTGAAAGAAAATAATTTCTTGTATTGTTGGATTATAATTAGGTTTTTGTTTTTCTAAAGTCAAATAGAGCATAAAAGTTTCAATTGTTACAATTATTCTAAGTCTAACATATACGGAATAGAACAAATTAAATACATTACTTCTATATACTTCTATTACTATATATATAGTTTTGATTGGTAAAGATTATTTAGATTTTTTGGACTAGGAGACTGACAGACTTACCTTGGTAAGAGTCCACTCTGTAGTCTTGAAATAGAAACACATAAAAGCACTTAAACAATGATATATTTCAACCACACAGTGGTCTTTGTCAATCAGAGAAAACACAAAAAGAAATATGAGAGAATGAAATAAAATAATAAAACAATATTTTATTTCATTCTCTCATATTTCTTTTTGTGTTTTCTCTTTGATTGACAAAGACCACTGTGTGGTTGAAATATATCATTGTTTAAGTGCTTTTATGTGTTTCTATTTCAAGACTACAGAGTGGACTCTTAACAAGGTAAGTCTGTCAGTCTCCTAGTCCAAAAAATCTATATATATATATATATATATATATATATATATATATATATATATATATATATATATATATATATATATATAATGTGTGTGTGTGTGTCGTAATCGTTAGATGAAATTCTTTTTCTTGTTACATATGGTCAAATAAGGACTTTCATGAACAAGAATACTGTATTTTATTTTACTTTATACATTTATATTAAGCTAAAGATTTTTGCTGATTAATAGTATCATGATTTTAAAAACTTATTTAGTACCTTATAGTTCTGTAACTACATCAGGACTCAAATGCTGATACTATTAATCAGCAAAATATAAATGTAAAAAGTAAAATGTAAAACAGTATTCTTGTTTATGAAAGCCTTTATTCAACCATATATATTTCTAATATATTTTAATCTCTGTTAAAGTATAGAAACACAGAATATATAAAAAAAATGTTTAGCCTAAAATCTAAATTAGATTTAGTTTATATATAAAAATGTATACACTGAATCCCAGGCTAGACCATTAGACCCATATATTTTAAGCAAGAATATGGCATTGCAAGAATTTATGTACCCAATATACTTCAGGCAAGAACTGAATTAATAGACCCATAATTCCAGATAAAATATTAAGTATTAAATACCCACAATTTCCAATCAAGCATATTATCCGCAAACATATTTCAGACAAAACTTTTTCCTTTGTATCCCAGTCACAAAATTATAGGCAAGTAAATTATGATGGTACATTTTTTATGTTAAAAGAACAATATATTTATTTTACAACCATATTTAAAACTATGAGTAAATAAGTAAAATTGGAAAAAGTGTAACATAATCACCACCAGGAACAAAAAAAAAAAAACTCATGAAGAGCAAAATCATCAGATTGCGTTGTATATCCTATAGAACATACTTTGTTAAAACATTTCTTTCAAATTTATTTTATAAAACAATCTAGTGATTTAAAATATAAGGCAGACTATTCAACAAAATTATTCCTACAAAACATTATTTCTTGTAGATTAAACAATCTATTAATTATTTCATATTTTTAGAAGGTAAAGATATAAACAATGGAGAATTTTTAGGAGGTAAATATAACAATGATGAAACTTATTTCATATATAATTTTAGATTCGTTACTCAATTTTTATAATAGATTTTCATAACCTTGATCATGAAAAGTTAACTGAATAAATGAGTGAATTTTGACTGGTCATTAGTTGGGGACATACCGGTACTGTATACTACCATTCCAGTTAAAATATCAGTAATTTCTTAGGAGGCAACAAAAAGAATTTTAAAGAAAATCACAAAAACCTTAATTTGATTTTCATGATTTATTGGAGTTACTGTGTAGAAAACTTTTTAACAGTATTCTGCCTAAAAATGCAAGTATTTTAAAATTTTTATGCTGTTTTTGCATAATATAAATTCTTATTTTTAAGATCTTCCTTAAAAACAAGAGTTGATCAAACTACAATATAAGGGATTTGTATAAAATTTTCATAAGTAATTTATAAGAAGTCTTACAGCTTGTCAAAACTTGTTATTATCGTTAAAAAGCTTTATCCATGTAGAGAGTTATGCACTTTAAAACCTACAAATACAAGTAAAAAAACAATATTTTAAAAATACTTTGGTTACACTTTACTGCACAAAATTACATGAAGAACATTCTGAAATTTCTTCTCAATGATGTTATCAATTTCCTAACAAAATACCACAAAGAACCTTACGAGAATCTATATAATCGCAAGAATATTGGACTGAACCTTGCTACACATGTAGAAACAAAAATAGCATAACAGCATTCAGAGAGTGGATGATATCTCTGAAAATAACTTTTTTATATTTTATTTTTATTTAATAATTTGGGTGTTAAAATAATATTTTGTAACTATTTTCAATAAAATTATTTATATTATTAAAAGAAACTTTATTAGAGTCCTCATTCAAATATTTCAAAGAAGGCACTGAGGACCAAATATTTAGTAATATTTATAAGAGTGGCTATTCCAGTGTGAAAATGTTTAGATCCACTTTTTCACTATGATTATTATACAAGGTATAAATTTGCCAAAGGCCTATGTTTGATTTTTTTTATATGAGATGATGAATTTTAGAAAACCTCTATTTTCATAAACACAAAATAACTTGTGTCATCAGACTGTACTCAATGTTATTTCAGTACTAATTTTTAAGAAATGTTATTTTAATCTTGTTATCTGTTAAACAAGTTTTTACAGTTATTTCGAGACAACTTTTTAAACTATAAAATAATGAAAAAATATGGTGTCTATGAAAATATATTTTAAAACATGAAGGATGTCTGGAAGTAATTCTATATGTAAATAGTTTTTTTAACCACATCTAATTTTTTTTACTTTATTAAAAACAGTTTAAACATATTCACTACATTAAATATATGTTTGTCTGTGAAAAAAACATAAATTGTTCAACTGGATATTGTTATTTAACTGAACATTATTCATTAAAATTTTTTTGTATAAATGTTTGTCAAATGTTTCATAATTTTTTTGTTGAAAAAAAATAAGTACCATAATCATTTAGGATCACTTTACATTTTTCAAACACTATGAAATCAAAGGAAAAAGTTGTAGACAATGTAACAAAGTATGAAAGTTCTCAAAATTTTACTACAAAAATACATTTACATGTACTGGGTACATAGTTGGAAAATTGATAAAATTAATTGATTAAAAAACTTCTATTTTTAAAGGTAACTACATTAAATTCCGCTTAACTAAATTCCATTTAACTGAAACCGAGTTTAACAAAAACAGATCTGTAGTTTAATTCAATTTATAAGTGTACATTGTTCAAATTTAATACTGGAGCACTAGATAGTTTTCAATTAAATAAATGGTAAATAAATTATAAAGTTTTTCTATTCTTGGAATTTACTCATCCCTATCTTTAATTATCACTTATTAATTATGAAACCAAAAGGTTTTACTTTAATGGTACCGTTTCATGTCTGCTGTACAAAATGCATAACCGGAGTTAAATCTCTAGAAATACACAGTGCTATGTAAGTAAGATATACAATATATAGTTTTGTCATTAATGCAAACTTTTTATGAAGAGTATTATGTTTGTTATAGCAATCTTTTATAACTTTTTGCAATAGATAGTTACTACTATTGGTTATTACAATCTCCTTTTTCAAGTCTTGCTGTTTTATAATACGTTATAGTAGAACCTCATTTTAACAGACTAATTGGACCTGAGTTCTCCCCATTTTAATGAAAGTCCATTATAAAGCAAAAGGTTCTTTTTAAAATCAAAGTTATTTTAAAATTACAGTAATTAAAATTAAAATAAAATGAGACAAGACCTATAATAGGTTAATGGAAAGAAATAAATTGATTTAAACAAGTAAAGTTTTTATTTACAGTAATTAAAAAATTAGGTAAAATTCAACGACAGTACTTGAAATTTATTCGTAAAATTTACTGAAAGAGTTTTATGGTTGTTTTAATAAGCATAAGTCTCATCTGAGTACAGTGATGATTTGGGTAGGGCCTGTATTTGTTTACAAAATATTTGGCAACACTTAGTAAGACAGTACTATAGATATTACTGATATGTTCAACTATTCACAGTTTCTTGGATTATTTGAGGTAGTTTTAATAAAAAGATATGAGTTGCAGGTCAGTAACCTGGATACACCTAAAGCTTAGTTTAAAAAAACATTTATATACAATAAGTAAATTAATAATACATTTATTAGTAATATTTCTAGACTAGTTTCAGTTGTAATGCATCATTTTTATAGGGAATTCCACTTTGTAAATGGTAAAAGCCACCATGCTGCAGCCATTTAGGCATTGGAACATCTTGTCCATTATATTGAGGTTCTACTATATTTGTGAAGTAATGTAATGATATGTTTTTTTTATATTTGTTATTTCCCTCTAATGCATGTCTCATGAAGCAAAATATATTTTTTTTCAACAATTAAAAGAAAATCAAATGATACAATTAAAGCAGATTGAAAAACAGTGAAGTTTGAAGCGATGTCACAACAATTTCAGTGAGGGATATCTTCAGTTTCAGACGGGCTCAAAGAGAAGGAGAAACTTTAAAAAAGTTTTCTATCAACTAAATCAAAAAACTATGAACTCAGTTGAATACTGGAAAAGTAAATGAAACTGTGTTCCAGTAGTTCACTCATGAAAGAAAACAGAAGCCATCAAATTCAAGTTCCATCATTTAGGAGAAACCAAAAGCACTTTATGAAAATTTGGGTAAAGTTATCTTTAAAGCTAAAGATCGATGGTTAGACTATTGGAAAAGTAGGTATAGAGTTACTGAAATTATATTTGTATGAGAGAAATTAAAAGATCATCACTTGTTAATAAGATCCTTAATATCTCTAAGGCACAATTCAATGATACAATTAATTCATGTCTACACAACAAATCTAATAAAACTTAAATCAATTTTTTTTTGCTGCTAGAAGTGAAAAATTATCTCCAAATAGCTAACAATATAACAGAGAATAATTGCAATAGCTTGCATTTATGTCATTTGCAGGTACACATTGTTTGCCATTAATGATTATTGGAAAAACAGCATAACCCATTTATAAAAGTAAAAAAAGTACATGGATGCCTTGAGAATTATATGGTTAATGGTTTAATGAATATTTTGTTGCCATTCAAAGAGTAAAGAGGTTTTAAAATTATAACAGTTTCTACAAAAATGTTGATTGACTGATAATGCTACTGTTCATCCCACGAATTTTAATAAAAAATTGTAAGATAGTTGTTGGATTTTCAGTTCTGTACATTGCCAGTTTAATAATCATTTTACAAAAAAGTGTTTGCATGTTTAAAAAGGTATAATATTAGATCGATAGTTAAGCTCATTCTTGAGCATAGCAATAAACTGAAAGGAATCACAAAATCTTTAAAAGAAATCAATCTGAACCATGTTGTTCATCATGGGAAAATTTTAAAAATCCACACTAATCAAGAGCTGGAATAATATGTTTGATGGCGTAGTACTTAAAAAATGTGAAGATTATTTTACATACATTAGTGAGAAATTCCAGGCTGTAGAAAATATAATATAAAATGTAAGTCAAGGAAATGGTATCCACTGATGATAATGAATTATATGAGGTGTATCCAGAAAGTAAGTGTACTGAGGTTCTCTAGTCCGTAGGGATTTTATTTTGGATATGTTGGCTGTACTTCAATGTATCTTGACTTCTCCCATCCACAACAAGGTCAGAACTTTAGGAGCTGTTAATGGCGCACTTTGTGAAGAATGTCAATCTAAAAGACAGTCATCCCCTATCTCGTTTGGAAAGGAAAATCTTCGTTTAAGGTTTAAAATGAGGTGAAATCTGGATATGGTGATAAAGTTATGAATTGTACGAGTATATACAAGTGGTATCAAATGTTTTAAAATGGTCGTTTATCTGTGTATGATGATCGAAGAAGTGGAAGAGATCCAATTGTGAAAAAAATAAAAAATGCGTTCTGTGAAGATCACAGATTGACTGTGGATGAACTTTCTGGGATGTTTCTGCAAATCTCCAAATCTTTACTACACAAAACCATCACAGAAACCTTCAGATATCGGAAACTGTCCATGAGGTGGGTCCTAAAACCGCTAACTGAGCAGTATAGGTTGAATTGATAGGAGACCGGGCACGAGTTTTGAGGTGCTGCAAACCCCATGGAAATAAATTTCTCTACTCCATCGTTACTGAAAATGAAACTTAGGTTGCACACTACACGCCTCAGTCAGAGGTTGACCCTTCCAAATGATATAACAGATGATGCCGTGTATTTCACACTTGGCGGGATGATTGGATTGACATTTTTCACAAAACATTTTGTCTTATTGACAATTCTCAACATACCAACCTTGAACCGGTCTCGCTGCGGAGAGCGGAACTCAGTTACGGAATTGTAGCCAATAAGTCGAAAATAAAATCTCTTCAGCCATGAGGGCCTCAGTACACTTACTTTCTGGATGCGCCTCGTACTACACAGACAAAAGTATAATTGGATATGGTGCTGTCAGTTAAAAATTGGATATGGTGCTGTCAGGTGATTTTCTCAAAAGGAGGTAAGTTATAAAGAACGAAACCATGGGATTACCAAGAATAGATTCAATATATTAAAGATAAGGATTTTTGTTAATATAAAGTACTCCCGTGCCGATACTATCTTTTTAAACTTTACACCCTTCCAGTTTTTACACATATTTTTCACTTTTTGATTTAGATGCCTTACCTTTGGCTGAACCATGTCACAAAGCTTCACCATCAGACATACTTATAAACAGTCATAAAAATACTGTAAATTCACTCATTTTAAATTCTAAAAATAACTCTTCATGTCATTTGCAATTTTGCTTGTTACAAATTGGGTCGCCCTCTTGTTAGGAGGGGTTGGATTTTATTGTATTAAAGAAATATTGAATCTTTTTTTTATTTAAAAACTGTAGATTTATGTTACAAAAATTATGATCTAGGAAGAACTTAATAAATTAATTTTGCATTTAAATACGCCAATTATCATATTGTTATGGAAGTTGTTTTTAAAGTCAATTAAAATACAGTGCAACAACTTTTAACAAATGGTAACTCTTACCAAATAAATTAATAATGCAAAAGCATCAAGTACGAGTATATCAATTTTCTTTCAATGGGCAAATTTTTATACAAATATTAATTTCTAATTAAAAAAATAATATACAAATGGGAATTTCTGGTGCTATAGCACACAAGTTATATTCTTCTACTTAATGAAGGGAAAATAGAAAACTGATAATTTTTTCTTATTTTACCATAAAATAAATATCTGTACATTAATTTTACCTAAATAACAACCCTACAATTGTTTAACAATTAACTAGTATCTGTAAATTTTTCATAAATTAGAAGGACTAAGCATATATTTGGCATAACATGTAGTAGGTAAGGTAAGAGGCCTTTATAAAAGCCACGAGTGCCTTCGTACCTCCACGTCTGAGAAATGCAATCCCATGATCCTTTGTACTCACGGTGTTGATCTTGAAGACGAGCTCTGACTACTTGGTAAGGATATGTCATAGCAGCTGCAATTAACTTTGAAAGAGCAGCAAATGTGAGGTATTCCAATGTACCCTGAAAATAAAATTGAATTATTAAATAACTATTAATGACATGCAGTAACATTTCGAAAACTATAGTTTACATTTTTTTAGACAATAAGTTACAAATTGTTTGTAATGGAAAATCTACCATTGTTACATTGCTATTTATTTACAGTAAAAACTCGATTAGCCATCATCGTCTGGACCATGGTCATGACTGTTGAACGAATAGATGGATAACAGAGACACTGTATTATTCCTCCAAAACTCAACCTCAATCAATTATATTATAGACAGATATCACTTTCACAGTAATGTAATATATTTCGGAGTGAAAAGAAAATAAAAACGATTGTAATAGCAAATAAAACTATTTATTACATAACTCCTTAGTTGGAATACTAAAATGTGCCAAGGTTTTATTATCCCATTTATGACGCATTAAAAACTAATAAAAGATCAATAAAATTCTATTGCCTATACTATCTGACTACCAAAATAATATTATTACCCAACCTAAAAAATTAATCGTTAGGTTTTCTAGTTTTTAAAACCAAGTATATTTGTAACTTTCTGATGATGCTAACAATGTTAGCAAAATGTACATCATGGGTGTTTAAATATTTGTAGCAAGGGTTATTGTTATTCATTTTTAAAAAAAATTAGTGTCTAAACAACAAATTGAAATTAATTTGTTATTAATTTGTCATTAATTAATGTTATTAATTGAAATTAATAATATATTAGTTTAATATATTAGGTTTTGAAAATGGAGTTACTCCGAAACGCGTCAACAGAGGAGAATATTGAAACGTTAGGAATAGCAGAAAACTGTACTCAAACATATAACAATATTTGGTTATATAACAATATGATCATCTACACAATCTGATTTCTCATCAATGGAAAATTCACATTTTTGAAATATGCAGGTAGGGACTGGCCTTAAACAGTCTAGGGATACTTTCGTAACTCTTATTTCGCCCTCGTAACTAAAAGTCTGTGATCATACATCTGCCTCTATTCACTTAATCTACACGCAATAATTTACGTATGGCGAAGAAAACTAACTTAAGCAATAATACATTCTAAATTTTGAAGTTATATTGATATTAGAAATAATCATGAAACTTTAGCCTATATATAATTGTTTATTATTTTCACTTATTTTTAAAATGTCATAACACTTCCAAGCAATATTGGCATCTGGGTGTCACAGAGGTGAGTGTACAGATTTTTCAAAAATGGTCTCTGTCAGCTTGATTTTTGGTTATTGCAAAGTTACCATAATTACTTTTTGTTATAATTATTTTACTTTTTTCATTTCTAATTTAACAATTTTTTTAATCAAAAATTAAAAACATCATCAATCTTATATACAATTAGGGATGGGCCGATTCCGATTCTCGATTCCAGGAATCGTCAATTCTAGGCGGTATCGAGGAATCGTCGATACTCGATTCTTCATCATAAAAGTGTTGATTCCGATTCCTATTTTGTTAACTATTAAAATATGTGTGTGGAGTAATTTATTGGAAAAATAATTAATTACCAACTATGTCTTATTTATGTATTAGTTGATTTGAATGAGTTAAATGATAAAAGTAAACGAAAATATATTATTTATGAAGCAACAGCAATCAAGATCGTAACCATTTCTGGTCGTTCGACATCGCTCGTCTCTCTCTCTCTCACTAGAGCGGGTTCGATACTCTCTCTCTCTCTCCCCCACGTGTCTTACTGCCACTGATTTATAGATGTCAGAACAAAACACAAAAAAGTACAGTAAAAACTCGATTAACCGTGACCATGATGGAGGTAAGTTGTTATATGATAAGGGATTCGGTGTTCCCAGGACGTGTATCCTGGTTAGGAGGGGGTTGAGTGCTTTTGTACTAACGGACTTCTGCTGCAGGGACTTGATAGCAGTGATGGTGGAGCTGCGGGCGGAGGGGAGGATGAAGAGGCTGAACCTGGCCACGGCATATCTTCCCTTTGACTACGTGGGGGGCTCTACCAACACATGAGCTGAGTTGGCTGGTCGAGCACTGCGGGGCTGTGGATGAGGAGCTGCTGGTGGGGATGGATGCTAACTCCCATCACACTTCGTGGGGAAGTACAGGTACCAACACTAGAGGTGCGGAACTTTTAGTTTATCTTAGCTCTAAGAATTTACTAGTCTTAAATCAGGGGGAAGAGCCGACGTTTGTCACTAGGGCCAGACAGGAGGTCCTGAACATTACGGTGGCATCGAACCAGATGGCTAGGTATGTACTAAATTGGTATGTGTCGGATGAACCATCTTCTTCTGACCACAGACATATTAGGTATGATATCTCCCTAAATCCAGCCATGCTTCGGCCAACCAGGGATCCAAGAAGAAGACTGGGACTCCTACAGGAGGGACCTGGGCGTTCGGATTGAGGAGGCTGGATTAGAGTATGGCGGGAGGAGAGAGCTAGAAGACTCTGCCACATTGGTTGGCGAGGCTATAGTTGAATCCTTTACTGATAACTGCCCTCTCAGTGAGAAGAGAAAAGTAGGGGATCTGTCATGGTGGAACAAGAGCTAGCCAAACTTCGGAAGACCACCAGGAGACTCTTTAATAGAGCAAAAAAGAACGGGGAGTGGGACCAGTATAGGAAAACACTAACCGAATACAACAGGGCAATTAGAGAAGCACGCAGGAAGTCCTGGAAGGAGTTTTGTCAAGAGATTGACAAAACTCGGGAAGGGGCACGACTGTATAAAGTGCTCTCTAAGGACCCAGTTAACCCGGTGGGGATGCTAAGAACCCCACTGGGAAATATAACAAAAACGGCAGGGGAAACTGTGGAAGAATTAATCAGAACACATTTCCCTTCCAGTACTCTGAGGAAACTTGGGGGAGCAGACACTGAACCAGTTGCCAAACTCTCCACAAGACGTGGTAAGAGGGAGGACTGGGAAGTGGCAAGGAGGATAGTAACTACACAAAGGGTAAGATGGGCTATTGGCACATTTAAACCCTACAAATCTCCAGGTCCAGATGGGATCTATCCTGGTGCTGGTACTTACTAAATTATACAGGCTAAGCATTGCTCTAGGGCATGTGCCGGCAGCCTAGAAATCTAGTAAGGTGGTTTTTATACCTAAGCCCACCGGTCCCCAATCGGAAGGGAAAGGATACAGACCTATTACACTCATGTCCTTTGTTCTTAAGGGACTTGAAAAACTGGTTGATAGGCATATTAGGGGGGGGGGTGCTTTGGCCATAGAACCACTGCATTGGAACCAGTATGCTTATCAACCGGGGAAATCCTGCGAGGGAGCTCTCCATCAAGTGGTTGGTATGATTGAGCAAATGATCACTAAGAAAGGTTGTGCCATAGGTGCCTTCCTCGACATTGAAGGGGCTTTCAATAACCCCTCAGTGGAGACGATGGTAAGTGGTGCAAGATGTCATGGAGTGCGTGGTCAAAGAACCCGTCTTGGAAATGGGCAGCGACCACATTACTCGAACGTTTGCACCTGACCAGGTCCACCAAACTATGATGGAATGGTCAGGGACATTAACATCGGGAGCTCAGATCTGGTACACAGATGGCGCCAAGATGGACTTCGGCACTGGAGCGGGGGTGTATTGTAAAAACCCAAGGGTAAAACTAGGTTTTTCCTTGGGGAGGCATACCTTTGTCTTTCAGGTCGAAATATATACTATAAATGCCTGTCTGGGAGAGATAGCGAGAAGGGGAATACACGGGACCCGGATTGCTATTTTCTCTGACAGTCAGGCAGCAATTAAGGCACTAAACGGACATGTGGACACCTTGGCCATAGTCAGGGAGTGCCTAAATAACCTAGAAGCCCTGGCAAGGCACAATCAAATCAAGATAGGTTGGGTGCCAGGGCATAGGGGAATACTTGGAAATGAAGCCGCAGATGCGCTGGCCAGAGAGGGGTCTTCGACTCCTCTGATTGGACCGGAGCCTGCAGTAGGTATTTCCAAATCCATGGTCAAGATGGCAGTGCGAAGGTGGATGGCTGAAAGACACTGTGAGCACTGGATCAGGGCTGAAGGGATGAGACACAGTAAGCTAACCCTTAGGAAACCTTCCTTGGGGCTGCAGAAGAGTCTCATCTATCTGTCTAGGCAGGAATTGAGGATAGCCACAAGTCTACTCACGGGACACGGTGGACTAAGGAAACATCTGCATAAAATGGGTATATACAAAGATGAACCAGTGTGCAGATTATGCGGGCAGGAACTGGAGACTGCTACACACATTATTTACAGATGTGAAGTACTTGCTGAGAGGCGCTTCAACCTCTTTGGTGATGGAACGGCTCTGGTGGATGCTGAAGGTAAAAACACTAGTCAGGAAACTCGTAAACCTGGTAAGAGGGAAGGGGCTATTTGACTAGATCAGGGAAGTAAGTACAATATACCTTAAGGTAGCAGTGCTTTGGGCAGTTTAAACCCGCTCCCAAGTTTATAAAAAAAAAAAAAAAAAACAAAAATAACGAAAATATTATTATTTATGAAGCAACAGCAATCAAGATCGTAACCATTTCTGGTCGTTCGACATCGCTCGTCTCTCTCTCTCTCACTAGAGCTGGTTCGATACTCTCTCTCACTAGAGCTGGTTCGATACTCTCTCTCACTAGAGCTGGTTCGATACTCTCTCTCTCTCCCTCCCCCACGTGTCTTACTGCCACTGATTTATAGATGTCAGAACAAAACACAAAAAAGTACAGTAAAAACTTGATTAACCGTGACCATGATGGTTGAGCGAATAGACGGATAACAGAAACACTGTATTTTTCCTCCGAAACTTAACCTCAATAAATTATATTATAGACAGATATCACTCTCACAGTAATGTAATATATTTAGGAGTGAAAAGAACATAAACACGATTGTAATAACAAATGAAAATATTTATTACATGATAAACAGATCCGCACAGTAGCTACAAATGTAGCAAAATAATGTACAGTAATATAAACTTACAGGTGAAATAGTTCGTGTAGTTTAACAAACAAAGCAAACGCGTCACTGCACATTAATACTTTAGCTGCCGGCCACAATATCGGCGTTTTCATAGAGAATTGCCAAAATATTTTAAGCTCATTTTTAAATAATGTGTTCTTATACTTTGTTCCCCTATTATATCTAAGTATGAATATACGTTTCTTATCATAATATTTATAAAAATACGTGTCGGACCAACTTACCCAACATAGTTTAAACGTAAATAAACTCCGTCAGACCAATTGACCCGACATTGTTTTTGATTTAATTAAATTTTATTATCTGTCCAACACTGTTTTGATATTTTTTGTGTTTTGTGTTAGCAAGAAACAGCAAAACCATAATTTCATGTCCCGTTACCCAAATAATAAACTGACTGGTGATAAAAGTGTTTTGGCACCTATCACTAAGACACGTAAACGTGAGTTTATAAATATTTTGAATATAGAACTAAAGTGTAAATATATTCTCTCTCTGATAAGTAATGCTACAGGTCCAGTAAATACTATTCAAGATTCATATTAAGTAAAAGTTTTTACACCAAATAATTTATTTGTTAAGGAATTTACTTCCTAGTAAGGATGAGTTTATCTAAGTGTATCAATGTTTGTACTTAACTTTCGCAAAGTCCGTTTTTAAGGATTATTTTACAACTAAATATTTAGTCAATATTTCCGATTTACTTTTAAGGTTTTGTGAAATTTTGAAAACAGTAGTGAAAATCATTACAATACATTATAACAAATATGTGTGTCGGCCCGTAACTACGGACAAAAAGGTCTTAGAATAACATCATGTTTTTAATCCCGTCGGCGTTTATCTATCAAACAAAAACCATCGTAATTACATCTGTAAGTAGTGTGAAGCTTGTTGTTAAATACTGTGCCTCAATTTTTCCAAAAGTAGCAACACCAGCTGAGTAGTACTAATAAACATAAAGCATTAAGAGGCCCGATGGTATTCGGTTCAGGGTACTGGCCGTCGCGTCAATTCGATGACGGTTAACAGAAACTGACGGTGGAAAACCACATAATATATCAAATATGAAAAAGCACTTAGCAACATTCATTTTGCCCAAATTTATCAACAAAAAAGATCTATATTTGAAGAAACTTTATCCTCAGACACAGGACCTACAAGTGATACTCGGTTAAAAATCAACTGGGATTGAGTAATAAATACAAAATAGGCCTGAATCAGTTGCATTTGTTCCAGACACCTGCAAAAAAAAGGTCCCACCAGATGTAGAGAAGGTATGCCCCACTAATGCAGAATGTTGAGGAAGAAGGTACCCCAGGGGAATTGACAGTAGAAGAAGAAGTAAACAATTATCTGAGGGAACCATTAGCCAGTCCAGATTGTGATGTTGGGAAGTATTGAGCAGTACAAAGTGCCAAATACCCTCATTTAAATGCAATGGCAATAAAATACCTGTCTGCCCACTCGCGGCAGTGTTTTCTGAAAAACCTTTCTCAACTTCAAGAGTTATATATGACAAGCGATGAAACTAGCTTGACCCACGACGTGTTCAAATGCTTGTGTTTTTTAACAGAAATGTACATTACCTGCCAGACTTTTAAATATTAAAAACTATCCTATTTGTATTAATTTTTTTACTTCTTATGTTGTTCGTTTGTTTTTAATGGTTGTTTTGTTTTGAGAGACAATGTAAATAGGCTTAGGAATTTTTTTAAACATCATAAAATAAGTAAAGTTCACATTTTTAATTTTAAAATAAGTTATTACTTTTATCTGATATGTTTTTATGCTTTCCTATTGATAAATCAAGGTTGAAGGTTTTGTGTAGCCTATTACATTAAAACAGAACTTTTAAAAGGTTTTGCCATATGACCAAGATGTTAACTAAATTAATTATTAGAGAACTAACATGTAAGCTAATAACTTGAAAGAATCGAGAATCGAACAGGAAATTTTAGAATCGGAATCCAAAATTTTAGGAATCGGCCCATCCCTATATACAATGATTCAAGATCTAGAAACAAAGAAGTTGAAGGTAATTTTTTCTCATCTTATCTTTGATTTTTTCTTATATTAAAGCTTGTTGGATATATTTTGGTTTACACAAATCTCTAACAATTGTTTAGGAGCACCTCCTGCAACACAAAAGCATCTTATTAATGAGGCACAAAGTTTGTAGAAAATTAAAACCCTGAACCATCCATTGCAGCAACATTTCTAGCAACAGTTAATTTTTATTTTTTTGAACCATCCATTGCAGCAACATTTCTAGCAACAGTTAATTTTTATTTTTCTAAGTTTAATTCAGTTTATAAATTAGGGTTAGTTAGCCATTCACATGATTTGTCAAATTGGGGGAAATATATTTGAGACATTATGTCCAAAAACATCATTGTCATATTGGTATATGAAGCCAAGCAAGGAAAAAAATTGGAGGTAGTAACAATGAATAAATGTTTAAAGAAAGTTATCTGATTTCAATACACAAACATTATATAGATGATCATATATAGATTTCAGGTACCTATAATAATGTTATTACTTCTTTTGGACAATTAATTCCTTTCACCTTATCCTGAGACCTTCATGCCAACTTCCCTTTAATTATTTGTTGCAACTGAAACTTGAAATAACAGTCTATCTCTCACACACCATATAAAATTTTAATATAACTTTTGATTACCAATATACTTGAGAAAATAGTGAAAGAAACAAATTCATATTGAGACTACCTTTTCTCTACCAACATTTAGTACAAGCCAAGAACTAAAAAATAACTTAGCATAACTTTACATTAATACTGCAACTGCATATTAGTTATAAACAAGATCTAAATGAATGAAAAACTTTGAAAGAGTGTTGGGTTGTGCACTATGCCTATTGAGAGGAGAGTTTTATCTTGTGAGAGAATGGTCGGCGATAAACTAATGATTTAAAGTACAAATAATAATGTAAATAGCATCCTTGGTCTGAGCGATCATGTGGATAAACTTCCCAATCATGTTTTTGTCTTAAAGTGTTCCTTGATTTCTCAAAAAAATCACCCTCTCAAATAATAGTTACAATCCCCCCAAAAAAATATTCACTACAACCTTGAATGGCATTGGGCAGTTTCTAGTTTTTCTGTTACTTTTCACGCTTAGAAAATGGAGCTACTGTTCTTATGATGTGCACTTCTCCTATCTTCTATAAAGTCAAACATAAATATGATCATAGTATGAGTTTGAAGTGCTGAGTAGCTAGAACAATCCTGTTTATTTCAAGTTTTGTTGTATTTTTAATAAAAATTGTACTTTTTGAAGTTGTTTATATTATTCATTATTATAAGTCTTTCCAGACAATTTTTAGTCGAACCTTTCGTTTTAGACAAAGTTATAAACCGACATCAAGCCAAGGACATCTGACACAAAATTACTTGTAGTAGTCTCTCTCATCTCTGTAGCACTCCAAGAAGTGCCTAAGCCCTTTTTAACGAATGTTTTTCCTACTTGAGAAGAAAGAAAAACTGACTGGTAGCCTATCTTGTTACAGCAAACATTCAGCTTTTGAAGGTCTATCACCTCTCTTATTTCCCCTTATATGATCAGGAACCCACTGCAAATGTGTCTCTGACTTAGACTACTACTGGAGGAGTTACCATTGGGATTTAATCACATGGTTGCCCAGTGGTAGAGGGGGACAGCTTGTTATAGCTTGCAGAGCCAATGTGAAGTCAGAGAGGAAAACCATATTCTTCAATTCGTTCTGATTTAATAGCAAGTTAGCAGCTTCACTTAAAGCGACTATCTCAGCATCAAAGTTAATGCTCAGTAGGCCAACTGGAAATGAACCCTCAGGAAAGTAAAGTATGCACCACTGTTCACACCCATTGCTGAGCCATCAATATAGACTGAGTCCAGTCCGACTTAATGTAGGTTCACCAGGTTAGATTTTAACCGCAAGAGGTGGACATTAAACTTTAGTTCGTCGATTTTTAGGAAGAAGCAGATCTGCTTTCAATTCAGATGGCTCTTGGATCTTTTCAGGCTTTTGAAAGGGCTGGCGTTTTAATAGATCTAAATTGCATTTCTGTTGCAGACTCACAGAGTAAGCTAGTGGGGTACATTGAGTCTTTCCCAAAATTATCCAAAATTCTATGAGATTAAAGTCTCGACAGAATTCACACGGCTCAATTTGAGTCTGGTCCTCCAGTCCTTTGTAAAAAATACCAGAGGCCAAAAATCATCTACAAATAGTCCCTCGAAAGTTTCTAAAGGTACTAAATCCAATGCTGTCATCAAAATTTCCCAGTAACATTACAAGAAAATAATCTTGAAAGGATAGCATCGCTTTTCAGTGGTTTATAGGGAAGCATCGCTACCAACTACTGATTGACAACCTTGGAAAACTTCACTAAATCAAATACATAAAAACTACCAGTATGAAGATTCTCATGTTCTATGATAGCCCGAATATTTGGCCAAAGATTTACCAAAACTAGAAGCATTTTTCAAACAATTTCACTGTTTCTTGATGTACACAATATCGCTAACATTGCCAATGAAATAAGAAGTGACAATGAGAAATTTAACTGTCACAGATCTTTCAAAATATGACATGATGAGACATTGTAGGATGCAATTTGAAACATTCTTTGGTCAATAAAACTACTATAATTTTAGATTGTTACAAGGAAGTAACAACAAAATCTATTGAGATCTCAGCAAAATGTGTGTAAAAATTCTGCCACAATATGTTTACCACAAGATTCTTGACATGCTATGGCCTTGAGTGTAACTGAGTATAAGCTTCTCGGGAATGAAAAAAAATAAGTCTTATCATATTACTATTCTACAAAGGAAAGATGCTAATATATCACATCAAACTTGTGCTCAAACATAGTCTAAAAACAATTTAAATTTCTTTTAGAGTAGTGATACTTTCTGAAGATACAGTGTGTTAACCCTTCAAGCTACTCTTACACCACAGAGTTTGAAAGTTTTTCTGCTGAACCCCCTTCTTTCAATGAAACTTTAGTCAACCGAAGGTGTATGTATAATACAAGGTTATCATTAAAGAATGGCGTGGTTTCGAACATGGTTTAAAGAACAACCAAAATGTTAATGCAGTTGATGTTTATAAACTGCACCTTATGCGTTTATAAGGTGTAAAACTTAAACCTTCATCTAATTTGAGAGGTGTTGAGAACCAAAAATTCATCTAATTTGTAGTCTCAAACAGATTTTTTTACATAGTTAATCAATTTCATTATGTGTGCCCTTGGTCACTTGACAAATGCCCAAATGATACTCAACTTCTTTCCAAAGATTTGTTAATATTTCTTCGGTTATGGTTGTCATTGCCTCATTAATTAATTTTTTAATTGGTTCAGGTTGCGAATTTATTGTGAACAAACAACGCTTTTGAGGTACCCCGACAAGAAAAAAAAATCACAAGGTGTCAGGTCTGGACTCCTTGGAGTCCACATCGTAGGTCATTGCCGGCGTATCCATCGATCTCCAAATTTTTTGTTCAAAGCATCCGTGACCAATACACTGAAGTGTAGGGCAGCACAGCTTATAAAGAAACTTTTGGATTCTAGGGTTTCAGAGATACCAATATAACATCTAGACATTTCCCTATAATCTTCCTACGAATTACTGAAATCGCACCATTCTTTTATGACAACCCTGTATTTTGTTTTTTTAATGCATCAACATTTCCATTTTTTTTACTAAGGTCTTCAAATTATTCAAGATATTAGAAATGTCTGATGATTTGCATATGTTGGCTAAAACATTCAAGTAGAAAAATGTAGTCATCAGCAATTTAATTGAATTTGGGCTGCAGCTGGTTTTAGCATTAAATGTGGCACAAAAAGCTTTCTGCACCGATTATGTAAATACAAAGGATTCCGTTGTAGATTTGGTTGGTACTGAATAAATACACATAGCATCTGCAACTAACTCTAACAAATTATATCTTGCTAAGTAATCATACCAATAATCAATAACTTCCCATCAAACATGGATGTTTTCAAGTATATATTTGGTATGAAGAGAAGCTGTATTTGCTGGAATGAAGCTAGGAATTTGGAGAATGAAGAGCTAACTCAAATTCCAATGACATAGCAGGCAGGTCCTCCAAGTACCAAGATATTTTGTCTTCTGGGGTTTTATAGCAAATTTCTGTGGCATTTTTTACCACAGTTCATCTCCAGCTAGCTCTGTGCATGCCTGATCAATTCCTATACCACTGATAAATCTAAGGGTTAAACTTAGCAACCTTAAAACCCCTCTCCCCCAAGCAACCATTACTGGGTGATATTTTTTTGACTTTCCAAGTACTTTTAATATTTTTAAAATAATTATGCACTCCATATGCAATTTTTGGAAACTGGCTCAACCACTAAACATAAAGACAGTGCATTTTTTCTGAACACAGTGCAAAAAACCACACCCAATACGCATTGTTTCTAAAAATATAGGGTAAAATAGTTCCAATTCTCTTAGTCTATAAATGAATATGCTTCAATTAAGCAATGAGCCACAAGTTTTGAGAATTGACGTAGATAAAAGATAAGAATGTGTATCCAGGCACGGCTACTGATTACTTTACACACATGGTCCCAAGACAAGAGTAAGAGATATTATTTAATCTTGACAACCGGTACGTCACACAGGCAAAAAAATCAGTTTTTTTCAGTTGCATCCAGATCTTGCATTTGCTTTTGTAACCCATCTATAGATAATGTAATTTATAAGATTTTTTTTAATGACTACTTTTCTAACTATTTCAAGTTTTTTCAAATTCAGGATTTTATACTGTTTTCTTAGTTGAGTAGTTTTTATTTAATATATAAACCTAATTTTTGTTACAACAATACATTTTATAAGTTGATGAAGTTTGCAAGAAAAAAATATAAATTCAATAAAGATAAACAACAAAAATATTTACCATTTTTGCATCAATTGGCATGTGTCTGTAATTGTTATAAAAATTTTTCATTTCTTCATATGCCATGAATTGCAAAGCGCCATGTGAAACTCCAAACATTCCTGGTACAAAACCCTATAAACATATAGCTGCGTTTTATTATTATACTATATTTACAAAATTGTCTAATTTTGTTATTCTAGCGAATTAAAATATTGTGTAATAATAATTCTGAAGTTATATCACTAAAAGTAAAACTTAACCTACTAATACATTTTAAATATCTTTATATCCTAGTAACAAAATACTCTTTATGTACCATACTTACTTCTTTAACTTTTTCAACTGAGCTTTATAAAATGGATGAAAATTTATTAAACCCTAAACTTAAAGAATCTAATTGCTTTTCAGCTATTTCTCAACAACTAATCAATTTTTATTCTCTCGTAAAAGTTATAAGCTAACTTATCATATGAGACCTATAGATCATTCCCTCAATATAATCTGGAAGTACCAAATGAACAGTCTCTGGAACATTACAGTATGATGTATATCTAATTGATAATATCAATTGTTTTCAGAATATTGTCTTTAACTACGGCAGAATTATAATTATTTGAACTTCGACTATCCAAATCGCTTTCTTATTTTCAGGGAAAATATTACGACAGAAATGTACTGCAATTTCCAAAATCATGATTCTGTCTACATGTGCTATTAGCTTTTATTATGCAAAGCTAGTGAAGGCGATTCACAAACATTATTTGGATGCTGAGCCACCGTCTCAGTGTAGTTCACTGTCATCTCTTGCCAGGTGGTCGGACAAGACACTATTTGTTTTGATCAATCAGACAGTGTGTTTTTGACTGTCATTAGTCTGTTGTTTTGTTTGTAGCGAGTTTTGTCGTTCAACATGGCTTCTAAAAAAAATAAGTTGTCTCATTGTTAGCAGATAAACTAAAGATTATAGATCAGTTAGATGAAAGCGTTAAGGGTAAACAGCTGGATGAGATACACGCTGTTGGACACTCAAAGATTTCAGACATTAAAAGGAGTAACCTATACTTTTAAACTCCACGTCAGTGCTTGAAAATGAAAGTTCTTCAGGAAAATCAATGATGGCAGCAAATAATAAAGAATTAAAAGATGCCGTTTTCAAGTGGTTTTTGCAACAATATCCTACAGGAAACCCGATTTCAGTTTCAATTCTTTGTGAAAAAGCTTTTAAAAAAATATAAAACTATGTAGTATTTATAAGGTTTATAGTATAAAGATGAGTTTTTTCTCCCATTTGGAAATTGTGTAAAGAAATTACTTAAAATTCACCTTTTTTTAATAAAAATCTAACTACAGTGCAACCCGAAATAATTGGGGCAAAGCCTGTACGGATTTACCGAAAAAGTTCGGATTTCAGACTTGCTGTGTACTTTGCATTTGGCAGAAATGCGTTTCTTATTAGCGAACAATATTAGAGTATTGATTACATAATTCTGTATCAATACTGTACTGTAGAGCTTTATTCAGGATTTGTTTTTTACAAATTTAAAGTGTTAAATGCGACTAGACAAAGAGGAAAGTTTGACAAAGTTAGCTGTTGAATTTAATGTTAGTAAGGCTACAATACGTGAATGGAAAAAGAATCATGCAAAAATTAAACAGTTTTGCAGTACTACAAGTGAAAAGTTTTTTTAACAATGTCATCAAGCGAATGTTTCTGTGAATGAAAAAATTGACAAAACTGTATTTTTATGTTTTACAGAAGAGAGGCAGAAAAAAGTTCCTATTAGTGTCCTATTAATACAAGAAAAGGGATTACAGTTAAGCAAATTAATGAACGGTGATTTGGAATATTTGCTAGCAATGGATGGTTGGATAGACAGAAGAGAAGGCACGGAATTAGACAACTAATGGTTTGTGGGGGAGTTGTTATCAGCTGATAATCTAGCTGCAAAAGAATATTTAGACAAATTCACAGATTTGTTTTCGTCTGAAAATTACTCACCCCAGCAAGTGTATAATGCGGACAAGACTGGATTGAATTTTAACGCCCTTCCAACTAAAAGTCTTGCTTCTAAAGAGGAATCTTCTGCGCTAGGCTTTGAAACGATCAAACAGCGTCTCACAGTTTTAGCCTGCAGTAACGCCGCAGGAAAAAATAAGCTACCCTTAATGGTGATTGGAAAATCTGCCAAGCCACGTGCCCTTAAAAATATGAACTTGAATGCTCTCCCTGTTCATTACAGAAATCAGTGTAAAGCATGGATGGCGGGTAATATTTTCAAAAAGTGGTTAAAAAATGAATTTGTTCCTTCAGTAACAAAATTTAATGAAAAAAAATGAACTGCCACCAAAAGCTCTACTTTTGATAGATAGTGTCTTACACATCCTTCAGACATGCAGTTGGTATGTAAAGACATAAAAGCAATAATTCTCCCACCTAACGTGACATCATTGCTTCAGCCTATGGATCAAGGTGTGCTGCAGAACATAAAACTGAGTCACAGGAAAAAAATTCTGCAAACATTAATTGAAGAAGATTGTTCTCTTTCTATTCTAGAAAAACTTAAGACGATTACAATAAAGGATGTAATTTACTGGGTAGCTGAATCCTGGAATAATATCAGTAACACTTTAGTGCAGAAATCTTGGAAGAAGCTCTAGCCTAGCCTCGAATTTGTGCAAACACCACTTAGAACAAGGGATGATGAGACTGAGCTCCTTCAGCTCATTCAAAGAGTTACCAGGATGTGAAGATGCTGATGAAAGTTGCCTGGAAAAGTGGATCAACTAGATAACAATGAAAGATGATATCATGACACGGTGTATATGATTTAGGATCAACATGATGACAGTGTAGCAAGGAAAAAGATGTCTCTACAAGTGCTGTTACTCGTGCTGATGCTCTCGACGTTGCATTGTGTTACGTAGAACAACATCGCATCCTCGGGATGGTTTACGTCTCTTCGCCAGATGAAGATTACTGAATTTAAGTGAAAAATATAGTTAAGTATTTGTGTCTTTTCTTTTCAAGTGAAACATATAGTTTACTGTTTGTCTTTTTTATTTTCATTTTACTATCAATAAATTATATGTTAATGAAGTGATACAATAGTACAGTATAGGCCTTTGTATATCAAGTTTTTACAGTGTCTATTCCAATATATAGCACAACTCAGTTCCTGTTTTAGGTAAGTACCAAACTTTCAGTACATTCTTCATTAAATTTTAGATACTATTATAAAATTTGGTTTTCATCAAATCATGTTCGGATTTCTGGAGTTCAGATTTGCGGGTACTGTATCTGAATTTTTGTTTATCTGAATGAGGCCCAGTCTCAATTGATTTGGATAGTTAGAGTTCTACTGTACTTTACAAATACTAGCTCCCAACAGAGTTTTCAAATGTAAAAAACCATCAAACTAATGAGAACACTCAATTTTTAGCAATTGAAAATCACAATTGATTTCTGGAAACATTAATTACTTATAAAAACAGATTCAGACATATATTTCTTACAATAAACAGTTCACTTGATACCATTACAATAAGCAGTTCAATTGATAACATCTAGCTTATATATGCAGACAAGACCCAACAATGCAGATAAATATTTCAACTTTTATATTTTGAGAACAAAGATAATAGAATGAATTTTAGAAAACTCTAAACTAGAACTAAGAACTTATTAAGAATATTCCTGTAATAGGTAAATACCCAGCATGATGCAGTTGGTTTCATGTCATTAAAATTTCTTCTTCCCAACACAGTTATTTTCAAGAAACTAAGAAATAGTGCTTTTATTGTATGGTTTACCTATTTTTCTTTTAAATGGTTTTATAAGTTGTAATTATATAGGAACTCTATCCTCTCCACCATAGTTGCCAATTTTTTCAATTAGTATTTTATTCTAGCCTTTTCAATTGGTTCTAAACCTGTCATTTTAATTTATTAATATTGATTGATAATTCATATCCTTTAAAACTTATGTTGTATATTTAAAAGTTGATCAGAAAGGTGGGTTTATACCCCATATAATTTCTTCTATAATATCTTATTATACATGGTCTTAATCTGGTACCTCTTCTTTTTGTTAAGTTTTCTTTTTCCTGGATTATTGTTTATTCTCTGATATTTATTCTGATTTTCATCATTTTTAGTTCAATCAATTTGTTTCCTCCTCCCATATTGAAATTCATGCTGTTATAGCACTCTACTAGAAACATAAACCTTTATAGTTATTATCTATAAACAAAAGATATTTTATCTGGAGCTCTACTTTTTATTCAAAAATAAATTTGCTTGGGCAAATCTCCAACTTGCTTTTCCTACCTCTAGTAACTTAAGCCCTAATTAGGTAACGAAATGATTCAATACTCTGAAATTAGTGCTTATGCACAAATAATGTTCGCTTCCTCTTTTCCTGTTTAACTGCAAACCATAAATTTTGTGTTTGTTTTATTTATTGTATTGCCTCAAAAAGATGTCCATTTCACCTGGTTTCCTTTCTTCTTTTTCTGAAACATTACTATATTTTCAGAATATCTTTAACATAACTTTTGTTTTTATATTTTTATTCCCATATTTTTGTTACTTAGTACTGTTTAAGTACATATTCAATTTTTACATTAACTATAGTAGCGATAAACCATAACTTTGTCTTGATATTTCTTAGTTTTTGGTTCTACCTGTATTTCTCTGGTTTATGACAGATTTTTATAAAATACATGTTTTATAGCAAACATTTATTAGTAAATATCTTTTCACTCAGCTATAATTTTGTATAACCTTTCTAAAAACTGTGAACCACATCACATTATCGAAGGTTTTCTTCCACTTAAACTAATATTCTATGTATGTTCCTGTTTTGTATATACAGTAGATTCTCTAAATTCCGAGTCCCGATTTTTTGAGCTTCTATTGAATTTGAGTCCGTTAAGCCACGGGATTAATCAGCTACTCCTCCACATTTAGAAAAATTTCCACTTCAACATTTAGAACTATTCAAAGAGTTTTTTTCTAATGTGTTAGTGTTTGAAACTGAAAAGTTTTTAAAAGCAAAGAATTCGCTTTGGAAGGCTATTTTAATGTTAGACAAAGCACCATTGCATCCCACTGAAGATCAACTGTGCACTGATAATAACCATGCTTTATATCTTCCCACAATTGTTACAAGCCTATGTATGAGTGTGTTCTGAAAAAAATACACACGTTACCTTTTACACACTCTCTTGGAAGCGACAGAAGGCGGAGAGAGCATTGTAGGCTTTCTAAAAATATTACAGTTAAGGGAGTTTTGCACTGGATAGCCAAATCATGGAACAAAATAAAAGAAGAAACATCAAGTAAGTCGTGAAATAAAACCCTGAGTCATGAGAGTGTTGACTGTGTTATCAATTCACACAAGAGTGGTATTTGACCCAGAGCTTTGTCATTTGACCTGCAACAGCCTTTTTGTATTTTTATTTCATATATGCTCAACTTTTTTTTCTTTTTTTTGCAAGGTTTTTGAAATATATCTACCTTCTTCTCTACATTGTATACTAGTACAGTGAAACGTTCATTATCCTTATGTGGCTCAAGCAGGTGGTGGGTGAACTCCACATTTCTTCACACGTTCGCTGTAGTAGATCTGCGGCAGGGCTTGACCAATGAGCTGCATTCTTCTAGTACCAAAATGCATTGCAAGGTTTTTGAAATATATCTACCTTCTTCTCTACATTGTATACTAGTACAGTGAAACGTTCATTATCCTTATGTGGCTCAAGCAGGTGGTGGGTGAACTCCACATTTCTTCACACGTTCGCTGTAGTAGATCTGCGGCAGGGCTTGACCAATGAGCTGCATTCCTCTAGTACCAAAATGCATTGCAAGGTTTTTGAAATATATCTACCTTCTTCTCTACATTTTATATTAGTACAGTGAAACGTTCATTATCTTTATGTGGCTCAAGCAGGTGGTGGGTGAACTTCACATTTCTTCACATGTTCGCTGTAGTAGATCTGCGGCAGGGCTTGACCAATGAGCTGCATCCTTCTAGTACCAATATGCATAACATCTGTTGTTTATGCACTCAACCAATCTGTTTGAGGTTATGTCTATAAATTTATTTTATAAAATAATTGGATAACAAAGTGATACATAATGGTACACTGCAACTAGTACTGAATATATGTCATGATAACTACATCATCAGCATATGCTAATAGTTGCACCAGTTTACTGATGATTGTGCCTTACATTCCTCAGGACTGTACAACCTCTAGCATGAGGTTGAAAAGTAAACATGACAGGGCATCTCCTTGTCTGAGTCCTTTATTGGACAGAAATTCGGAGGAGAGGTCACTCTGGACCTTGACCTTGCATTTAGCATCACACATTGTCATCCTTATTAGAGCTATAAGCTTGGATGGTATCCTGAGATCTCTTAATGCTGTATACAGCTTAAGTCTCTTTATGCTGTTGTACGCAAATTTGAAGTCTATGAATAGATGATGTGTTATAATCTTATACTCAATAGCTTTCTCTAGGATGAGCCTTAGACCGAAGATTTGGCCTGTCGTGGACTTCGCCCTTCTAAAACCAGCTTGATACTTAATAATTTTTGTTCAGCAAATGGAAGGAGCGTATCAAACAGAATATTTGAGAGAATTTTATAGGCACACTGTAAAGCGTGATGGCCCTGTAGTTGCTGCAGTTCAGAACATGGCTCTTTTTATATAGCAGACAGATTATGCCTTTCTTCCACTGTTCTGAAATTTTTTATTCAGTCCAGATTGTGAAGATAAGGTCATATAACTCTCTATGGAGTGCTTCACCACCCTTTTTCAGGAGTTCTGCTGGGATTTCATCCTCTCTAGGAGCTTACCAATGTTTTATCTTTTCAATAGCCTGAATGGTACCTTCAAGTTCAGGGTGGTCTATATTCTCTTCAGGTACTTAATAGTTTATTACCTGGTTCGTATGCTCTTCCTCAGTTCCTTGATCTGCTCAGCATTATAGGGACACACCCACCTCACAAGGATATCCTTTCTCTCAGTAAGGAGTTGGCCGTCTTTACCTCTACAAGCTGTAAATCCCGGCTTGAATGCTGCCCTGCTTTCATTAATTTGCTTGTAGAATTTGTAAGTCTCATTAAGTGATCAGTGTTCTTCGAGGTCTTGAAGTCGCTGCTTTTTCCAGGCCCTTTCCCTCTTTCTATGCACCTTCTTCTCTTCTCTTCTTTTTTTCTCTTTATTCCTCTGTTGCTCTCCTTGTGTTTTCCTTTTGAATCATACCTTTATAAGCACTGTTTTTTCTGTCCGTTCCTGCTGCACAATCATCATCAAACCAGGAGGATCTCTGTGGACGGCCTTCCATGCCCAAAGTGGAGTCTGCTATCAGCTTGGTTGCTTTTGCCCAATGATCCCAACAATCTTACAGTGTCCTGGATTAGTTTTCCAGTGTCTTGAAGTGTACTGTTCAGAAGTTCCTGGTACTAGTTATATATATCAGGATCTTTGAGTTTCGTTGTGCAGTACTTAAGAGATATCCTTTCACGGTCATTTTGTGTTGTCAATATACTAGCCCTAATCTTTGAGACCACCAGAAAATGATCACTGCCCATGTTTGGTCCCCTGTATGTTCTAGAGCTGACAAGATTTGATCTGTGCCTTTTACTAATTAGATTTGATTTGTTGCGGATCCATCCAGGGATCTTCAGGTTCCTTTATGAATGTCCTTCCCAGAAAATACGGTATTTCCAATCAGATTCCGGTACAGATACAGTATCAGATTCCTTGATACAGCAAAGTTTATAAGCCTTCTCTCATTTTCATTACTTTCATTATGGAGGCTAAATTTGCAAACTGATGGCTGGCATATCTTCTCTTTCCCCGTTTTGGCATTTAAGTCTCCAAGAATTATCTTAATGTCATTTTTGGAACAATTACCAATAGTCCTATCCAGCTTATCATAGAATCATCTTTCTCCTCATCAGATGCTGCTTTAGTAGTGGCATGGCAGTTTATAAGGCTGTAAAATCTACAGGCTGCATAATCGGTGGTTAACTGGGGAGAATCCAAAAATAAGCTGATGCATTGACTATGAACCCTGTTCCAAATATATGTTGACTCGGATGGCATCTGTAGTAAACCATATTGTACTGCTTTTCCAGAACCCCATTCCCAATCCATCTGACTTCCTGGATTGCAGTTATATCAATTCTTATATGGTCAATTTGTTCTAGGAGACATCGGAGCACGTTCCATAATCCAAGTGTAATGTCCTTAATGGTGAATCCTGTGTCGTTTCATTAAGGAGTGTCCAGCTATAGTTTTTTAAAGAGTGAGGGATCAGGCCCCATGCCCAACCCTCCTCTACTCTCATCCTGGGCTTGGGACTAGGCTACGGCAGAGGGATTATGGACCAACAGAGAATAACTGATAGTGATCAAATGTTTGAAAGGAATGGAAGTGTGTTAAAACTATTGAAGGTACTGTCAGTATTAAGACAGAAGCAAGATTTCTAAATCCAAAACACTGCTATTATGATTACAAAACTTTTTGAAAAGTATTATATTATGTATCTGATAAGTAGTATTTATAAACAAAACTTTATTTTAGCTGTTTGCAAACACTCAACTTCAAAGGACATACTACAAAGTGTTATTAATTGATAATGCCACGCCCTATCCTCCAGAACTGAATTTAATGATGGCGGAAAAAATGGGTAATTTTCTTGCATTGAAATCTACTATTCTCTATCAACCAATATACAAGACAATCCTTTGAGAAATTACTACCACTTTAATTATTACTCTTTATGTAGAGTACTGCATTACTGTATTGTTTCAGTTTTTTTAAAATTTGTTTTTGAATTTATATTTAATAACAATACAGTACAGTATTTATTGTACTGTATACTGTATTTATAAAAAGGTAGGCTACATTATTAATTAAATTCTGTACATTAGTATTAGTATTAAATACATTAGTATTAGTATTAAATACATTATTATTGGTTAAACACTGTAGCCTATTATGTATTGGATTAGAAATATGTGTTAGTGAATAAATACTGTAATCATTTTTGAAATCCGGCTTCTAGTTAACACCCCTCCACTAAACGAATACCTCTCATGGACAAAATATAAAGAGCTGTATGTGTCCGTTTAACAGAGGTTTCATTGTGTGTGTGTGTGTGTGTGTGTGTGTGTGGGCGCGTGTGTGCGTGCGTGTGTGTGTGTGTGTATATATATATATATATATATAAAATATTATTACTTGTAAATAATTTTTTCCAACACTAAGTGCAATAGTTTTACCTTATGTGATGAGGTACCTTTCGGTCGTTGACCATTGTCGAATCACTAAAATTATTGCACTTAGTGGTATAAAAAATTATTTACAAGTAATAATATTAACTTCATAAAGTCAATGCAAGGGAAAACAAAATGGACAGCGTGAAATATATATATATATATATATATATATATATATATATATATATATAAAATATGTATATATATATATATATATATATATATATATATATATATATATATATATTTATAGGTTAGTTTTGGTTGGTAAAGATTATTTAGATTTTTTGGACTAGGAGACTGACAGACTTACCTTGGTAAGAGTCCACTTGTGTGTCTTGAAATAGAAACACATAAAAGCACTTAAACAATGATATATTTCAACCACACAGTGGTCTTTGTCAATCGAAGAGAAAACACAAAAAGAAATATGAGAGAATGAAATAAAATAATTGTAATCACAGATTGTGTAGAGTAGAAATCAGATGTCACAGATGCACAGATTAAAGATATATATATTGTTTCCATGAACATATGAGTGATTATAGTTTATATAAGTCTGTCAGGGGAAAAGAGATAAGGCTATTTGGAAAAAAAAATGAATGGATTTATCTGATGTTGAGGTTAGGGGATTCTCTGGACTTGGTATACCACTGGTATGATAGTTCCCACCTTCTCAGTTCTGAGGGATTGCAATCAGGGGGGAGTGATTTAATTATTTTTGTGGTATAGCAGTCATCAAAAGTTGTGATGTTGTGACTCGCAGCATGTTGAGCTGTTGGTCTATCCATATTCATAATTTTAACATCATGTCTGTGGCCATTCATTCTGATATTCAGACCATCCGTGGTCAGGCCTATGTACTGTGCTGAGCAAAGTTTACATTGTAGCTGGTATATGACATTTTTCGATGTACAATTATGATGACCCTGTATTTTTAAGACAATTTTTGTTGTTTGGCTGTTGAAACTATTTGCTGAGGGGTGTATTGGACACGTCTTGCATCTAGGTCTATTACATGGGAAGGAGCCATGAGGAAGTTTGTGTGGTTTCTCTGCATCAGGGTCTGGTAGTTTAGGATGTTTTTCAAGTTGGGAGGTTGCTTGTACCAAATTTGCGGTGGATCGGTGAAAAGATGTTTGGTGTGGACGGAAGCTTGAAGAATTTTGAAGCCATCTCTCAATATCTTGTTGAGTTTATGTAGACCAGGATGGTAGTCTGTTATTAAAGACAGTTTATTTTGTTCTGTTTGTGGTTTATGGTGAACCGAGGATTGTGCTGAATGAATTTGGTTTTCAATAAGTTTTTTTGGGTATCCTCTTCTCTGGAAGGCTGTTGATATCTTTCTATTAAAATCTTCCAATTCCCTATCATTCGAACAGATTCTCTTACCCCTGATTGCTTGACTGTATGGAATGGATCGTTTTATGTTTATTGGGTGGTTGCTGTCGAAATGGAGATATTGTAGATGGTTTGTAGGTTTGATGTGAATTCCTGTGTTGATATTTCCATTCTGGAGTGTTACCTCTACATCCAAAAAGGTGATGGCTGATGTAGATTTCTCCCTGGTAAATTGAAGTGTGGAGAATTGTGTCAGGCTGTCTAAAAATGTCTCAAGTGTTGAAGCACCCTGTGTCCAAATTAGGAAGATGTCATCTATATATCTATACCAACATAATGGCTGGTGTGTTTGTGTCTTTAGAAAACTTTCTTCCATTAATCCCATGTACAGATTTGTGTACGATGGTGCCATTCTGGTACCCATTGCTGTTCCCTTTATTTGAAGGTAGTTCCTTCCCTCAAACTGAAAGTTGTTCTTCTCGAGGATGAACCTGGTCAGGTTCACAAGAAAAGGTGTAGTGGGAGAAGGCTTGCCTGGGCGTTTGTTTAGAAAATTCTCTATTGCAGATAGGCCATGTGCATGAGGGAAAAATGTCATATACCAGCTACAATGTAAACTTTGCTCAGCACAGTACATAGGCCTGACCACGGATGGTCTGAATATCAGAATGAATGGCCACAGACATGATGTTAAAATTATGAATATGGATAGACCAACAGCTCAACATGCTGCGAGTCACAACATCACAACTTTTGATGACTGCTATACCACAAAAATAATTAAATCACTCCCCCCTGATTGCAATCCCTCAGAACTGAGAAGGTGGGAACTATCATACCAGTGGTATACCAAGTCCAGAGAATCCCCTAACCTCAACATCAGATAAATCCATTCATTTTTTTTTCCAAATAGCCTTATCTCTTTTCCCCTGACAGACTTATATAAACTATAATCACTCATATGTTCATGGAAACAATATATATATCTTTAATCTGTGCATCTGTGACATCTGATTTCTACTTTACACAATCTGTGATTACAATTATTTTATTTCATTCTCTCATATTTCTTTTTGTGTTTTCTCTTCGATTGACAAAGACCACTGTGTGGTTGAAATATATCATTGTTTATGTGCTTTTATGTGTTTCTATTTCAAGACTACAGAGTGGACTCTTACCAAGGTAAGTCTGTCAGTCTCCTAGTCCAAAAAATCTATATATATATATATATATATATATATATATATATATATATATATATATATATATATATATATATATATATATATATATATATATATATATATATATATATATATATATATATATATGAAGTTAATATATTACTATTGTAAGTAATTTTATCCACCATTAAGTGCAATGATTTTACCTTGTGTGATGAGGCACCTTTCGGTCACTTGACCATTGTCGAATCACTGATCAACTGGTCACTGGATAACGTAAAATATCCAAAATTTAACACCTACCAAGGTAAACAACTGTACCGAAAATATCTTAACCTCAAAAGCAAACTCTAGAATTGCATCAAAAGATCAGTGATTCGACAATGGTCAAGTGACCGAAAGGTGCCTCATCACACAAGGTAAAATCATTGCACTTAATGGTGGATAAAATTACTTACAATAGTAATATATTAACTTCATAAAGTCAGTGCAACGGAAAAACAATGGATAACGTAAAATATCAAGAATTTAACACCTACCAAGGTAAACAACTGTACTGGAAATATCTTAACCTCAAAATCAAACTCCAGAATTGCATCAAAAGATCAGTGATTCGACAATGGTCAAGTGACCGAAAGGTGCCTCATCACACAAGGTAAAATCATTGCACTTAATGGTGGATAAAATTACTTACAACAGTAATATATTAACTTCATAAAGTCAGTGCATCGGAAAAACAATGGATAACGTAAAATATCAAGAATATATATATATATATATATATATATATATATATATATTTGTGGAGAAATATTGAAATGTCATAATAATGAAATAGATCATAAAGGTTCATCAGATTGACAGACAGTTTTATAATGTGATAGACACATGAACAAGATTACATATCTTTTTTTCCTTGAACAAGTGTTTATAATCTTATCTAAATTAAGTCTTTTATCCAAAAGGAAAACAACTTGTCAATATACACTTAACAATTATCACACAATAAACTTTAATCCACAATATAAATTCAAAACAAAATTACGTATTTGATTTACAAACACTACACTCTTACAATACTTTTTTAAAAGCAATCATGAGTTAATTGATTAGAAATTCTACTTATGTAACATTTTTTGAATCTGGTTATTAAATAATGGGAACTGTTATTCAATTTTATCCAAAAATGTTTACCTTATATAGTCCACGCACTCCTTCAACATTGTAAATCTTTTTAAGTGCATCCATCATTCCATAGTAATGTTTATTGTTTGCAACAGGAATATTTGTTTCAAGGCCATACTGTAAGCACAGTCTGAAAAAAAGTAACATTACTATAAAATATCTAATCTTCAACATGGAATTATATCTCATCTATGTGTAAAATATAATTTTTAATACACAAGATTAGCTTTTATTATATACTACTTATACCTATTAAACCTATTGCCTACTATTATACACCTGTTAAATAATATACTATTTGAACATTAAAAACAAAGATTTTTAATTTGCATTAACATAAATTTTGTCATAGAAATGGACTACATTTTTATTATAAAACTTTTTTCTAAGAAAAAGTGAAACTTATAACTTGTAGTAAAATTTGTCCTGATAATATTAGCATTATTATGAAATGCTTTGTTTTGCAAATATATTAATCTGATAGTTGCTCTTTGTATTTAATACACTCTTAACCTATTAGAAATTAAATGATTTCTGTTTCTAGTGACTCTGGAGTTACGGATTAATTCCGAATCCAGTGGTCACAGCAACTGAATTGGTTTGCACTAATTTATTATTTTTTAATTGATTATTTATAATTATTATAAGTAAAAAAATTAACCAAGAATTTAAATATGTAGAATAATAAATGATTAATATGTATAATAATTAAAAATGAAATGCTACCTACAGTCTGAAGCTTATGGGTTGATTGTAAGATTCCCCTTTGTTTCTAAAAACATTATAACTATAATAACTTCCAAAAATATTTACACTTAATTAACAATTATTGTAAAGGCAATTGTACAGATTTACTAGGGCCTAGGAGAGGATTTATAATAGGAGAAGACTGTGGTGTGGGAATATTTTCTGTATAGAAATTAAAAAATTAAGCTCAAGAAGAAACTATTGTGATTTTTTAATACGACAGCGCTTTTTCAGAAACCAAAACTTATCTTAGGAAGTGTTGGTCACAATAGAATTGAAACATTATAACATCCCAATAAATAATTTATCAAACCCATAGCAAATGAAAAATGTAAACTTGGATCCATAAGTTTTAAAAATATTAAAATTTAATAGTATGACCTCTTACAAGCAATTTACTGTTTCCAGATATATGGTTATTTATTTCATTGTCAATTAAGTTTCTTTCATTACTCTATGCTTGTAAGCTCCACTTTAATTATGGCTTATCAAAATAAATTGTAACATGATAATACTATTAAATTGTGATGATATATTTAATTTTCAGAAATAGAATTAATTAGCTGCATATGAAATTTACCTTGTTTTTACAACCCACACAGGGTTTGTCATGATAAGAGTAAGAACACCCGCTTCAGCAGCAGCTATCATGTGCATTGTAGGGCCTAATGGTGTTTTTGTATTTCCTCCTTGAATCCAAGTCTTTATGGAACTATAACTGAGATAAACAAACAAAAATAAAAGTCATTATAAATTAGAAACTTTATGTGACAATAACAAGTACCTATATTTTCTTTTAAAAAAATTAATATCCCATATTTGAGTTACCTTATTTTACAAATGATTTTGTTTTCTGTAACAAAGACTGTAGCCTAAACCCAAATACAAAATGAGCAGTAAAAACTAAAACTTTCAATTTCATTATATAATATTTAAAAATAAAATTTAAAAAAAGTGAAAAAAGATAGTTTGAAGAATATATAATAACTGTAATGTACTTTAAAATTTGAATGTAAAACATTTTAACTCAACTACAATATTTTTGATGCTACCTTTATATAATAGATTATGTGTGTTACCGCGACCAAATCTAAAATCAGAGTGTTTGCTGAGCATACCTACCCAACACGTTCAGCTAACACTAATAGTAACCATATTTATGTGTTTTCCACCTTAGTTGTACATGGTAATGATGGCTACTGTACGTCTGAAACTAGCCAATTCAACTGCGGTTAAAATATGACCCCACCAAAATAAAATCCTTTTTTCTTAATATGTTATAAAAAATTATAATAATTTTACTAAACATTTACTATGATTTACACAAGTGCCTCCCAATCATTTTCATTTTACATTTAACTAAAAAAGTTTTTCCAATGAAAATCACCCCCTATTCCTAGATATGGTGAAGACAGAGTGGTTCGCCTGACTGCCTTGTAAGTAATAGGTGGAGTGGAGGCAACTGGCTGTGTATACATTATTTTTGTGTAGGCAATACCATAGACCCATTCCTACATTTGTATTGTTCGCCTAAATCTGGAATAGATGTTTACCATCGCTATCCTATACTATGCTTTCAGTCGCACACAAACATACAAGCTCCACACAATTTTGATCAACAACACATTAACTATCTTGTCAACTACTAGTGTAACCTCGTATTTTTAAAAAAATCTAAAGTATGAAATATTGATATCCGCCATTACTGGTATTATTTTCACGTACCACCCCACAAGCTTCTATATACCCCTGGAGGTAAGCATGCCACAGGATGGGAACCGCAGATTTACAAAATTGTCTTTCATTATTTTGACAATTTACTAGTAAATTTGAATAAAATTCTATAGCATCTAGAATCCTGGCAGAAAGTTCATCAATATTGTTGACACTATTATTTAAAGTTCTTTAGCATTTGTCATCACTTGAAAACATTTTGGTGTTTTATACTTAAAATTATACACATGAAATGACATACATATTTAAATATAACATGGTAATAATTTATATAAATCAATTTCGTGTCCATAAATATATTTCTAGTAGTATTAGGTGAAAAACCTTCCTAGTGATTTTATTACAACTTATATTTGTGCACCCAAACATAAATTTCAAGCATTACTCCTCTTTTTTAAATCTTATTTTTACAACAACAAATTCGTATAAATTTCTAATAGAATCCTGGTTGCTGAATATGTTTCATATGGGCACAAAATTTGTTAAATGCACTGAAATAACTGTTAAAGTTGTTAGTTTTGTATTCAATTTCTTTCTATTACTTTACCTAGATTTGAATTACATCTAATTAATTTCTGTTACAAATGAATTTTAATATTTTTTGATCTAACTGGCTTCCGATAACTCTAACATTTATTTTGAAACCTAATACTGGCATTCTATATATGAATTTCTCTTACTTTACTACCACCAATAATATTCTTATTTTATGGTTTCTGATCTTTCAAAAATAAACTTCAAATTAATTTTTGATTGAGTACTTCAAATTAATTGAGTACTTATTTATCTCTTTATTAAAAAAAAATCCTTGACTAATTATTTATTAAATGCTACTTCTTGGCTTTATAGTTCTAAAAGAAGAAATAGCTTATATATTTATTAATTATTAATGATAAATTGGTTATAAAAATTTTACTTCAGCAAATCTGAATTTAATAGTTTTCAAAATTTAATAAATGGTTATATCTGTATTAAAAATTCTGACGCCCCAAAACTATCACTCCACTGCTCCTTTTCTCCCATAGTCTTGGATCAAAAAGTCCTCCAGAGTTCCATGAGGATGGAATCTTGTTGCACTTGCTTGTGATCATTTTTAGAGCCGCCTTTAATACTATTTTTAAGTTATTACATTATAAGAATTTCAATTTCGAATCACAAACAACCGTGATCATAAGGTCGGTGATAAACATTCTCCACTTCCATCTTTGGCTAATTTTGGATTTTAGCCTCGGTGCGGCATTTTAACATTTTCCATGAAAAATCTTCGTAAAATTCCCTCTCACCACGAGAGTTTTTCTACGTATTCCTTCAATTAGGCATCCTCTCTACTTTGGCCTCTATTGTTGGTTATATTAAATTGGTTGTTGATAGTTTGGTTTTATTCATTCAATTTAGCATTCTTAATGACCTTTGTACACTTTGTTTTGAGATCTGTGTTTGTTTTTACACTTTTACTATAACTATTACTTATGGTTTTAGAATTGAATATTTTTTAGCAGCATGGTCCATTTCACACTTAGATATTATTAAAAACTTGAATAGACATTGTACTCCTTTTTGTTACCTAATTTCACTTTATTGGCACAGTAAAAGTTCCGCATGTGACACTTTTATAATTTTGAGGCTATCTACTAACCATTTATTAATTACTCGTACAATTGATATTTAGAAGATTTGTTATTAAATAATATTATTCTATTTCAATTATCGTGTTATATAGTTTACAATGTTCTGAAACTATTCATTTTATATTTTTGGCATGTTTAGCGTCTGGTGATTTTCTTTATATAATTTTTATTTAAATTTCATTAAATAATAAGAATTAATTATATTTTAATTCTGAATAAAAAAAAAATAACTCCCTTGTACTAGAAACCTATTCTTTATAAATTAAGCCGGTCGATTACCGGGCCTAATTGTTTTTTTGCCCAAGACTGATAAGCCGCCTTGCAAACCTTTGGCTTCGGTCTCGTCTACATTAAAAAACTTCCAGCTCCTTTATTTTAAAAACTCAAATAATATTTAACATTTTTGTGTTATATTTTATGCAAAATCTGCTATTTTGAGACATGTGTGTGTGTGTGTGTCACTAATAGTATTTTAAAAAAATGCTATTTGACTTTGTTTCTGCAATTAACTTATGTTCTTCCTCAAATTTCTTGCAAAAACAATTCAAAATGGTAAACTTTAAAAATACTATACTACAGAAGTGTAAGCAGAACATACAAAAAATAATAAAACACAGAAATGACTACCCAAAAATTATTAAAAAAAAGAACTTCTCTTTACAACAGTTACACAGTTTTATAAACTCATTTCTTTATAAAAAAAACTTTCTTTCTTTGAGTTATAAACTCATTTCTTTATAAAACAGAACACTTTGTTTAATATAGTAAAAAGCAAGAAAGTATTTAAAGAATAAGAAAGTATTTAACAAAGTTTTTTTTGATTATATTACAATAGTTTTGGTTATATATAAAAAAAAGTTTCTTAAAGTAAGCAAAGGGTATCAAGTGAAATTGACATCAATCTTGCTGTATATTATTAGATTATAACACCATATATGTTGAAGGCCATCTTACACTTCACGCAACAACTGGTTACCTTGTGTTAGAACACTTTATTTTTTTTTATACCGTTTAGTTTGTGGTTTTATACTTTTGTTGTAAAGTAAGCTTAAATGCATACTTTTTTTTAATTTTTGGGATATTAGTACCAGGTTTTATTATTTTCTCTGTCTTCCTGAAGACTTTCTACATTGCTAAATAAAATTTTCATTGCAATATTGATATAAACACTGAAAGATTTTATTTTGGTTTTGCTTTTCAAGAGATATTAGTACAAATCAATGTATTCTTTTTTTACTCCAGAATGTTTTTTAGAGTGTTATTGTTCATCAGATAATATTATTAGTCACTACGAAATATAGAAATATGATTAGCTATATATATTTAATGACAATGATAAAACAATAATTTATCTGAAAACAATTAAAATTTGAGTCAGTTTATTTATATAACAAATGATAAAACAAACCTACTGGATCATATCTAACTTCTATTACTGAAAGTGTTTTCCTCCAGAATGTAACATAAATCAGAAAATAACAAATGTTGTTTCACTTTAGGGAAAAGCAATAAAATATATACTTGTACTATATTGCATAAAGTAACTAAACAGTAAATAATGAGAAAACTTAAGTTAATATTTAATTTTATTGAACATTTAAATGGTATCTATAAATTGAAAAGAGAAAAGTTTTGAACTGTTTATGTTTTTTAAGCTTGCTAAAAAAGATAGAGCTAGATAAATAATTAGAGATAGAATTATTATTCTGAATAACAATTAATGAAGATTTAATATCATTTTTGTACAAAAAATCTAAAATGCAACAAATAGGAATAGAATAACCATTTTAGGTATAAGAGAAACAAATATAAAATACCTAGATTTTAAAAACCGAATCAATAGATCAGAAGTTGCAAAAAAAAGAAATCTGGTTGTCATGCAGAAAATTTTAGATAGAAAGAAGATATAGCTCAAAAACGTGATAAGTGTGACATTGATAACCATTTTTCCTAAGAACAATGTACAAGAGTTGTATGTAATGAATATGCGTGATGAAATGCTCATATTTTACATATGAGGGAGAGGAAAATAATAGACATAGTTTTTTGGAGGTTGTGCTGATGAAACATAAAGGTGTTTTAATTACTGATTGTCATTATAAATCAACACTTTTGGCTAGATTTCTTAATTTTCAATCGGACCATCCTAATTGACACAAAGGGGTATGGTTTATTCACTTGTTGATAAAGTAATTTGGTTATATCATCCTCGGTTTTATGAAAGAAATATTCAATTGATTTATAAGTACTCACTATTAAATAATTATCCTCGTAGATTTCTTGATTTTCCCATTAAGAAACACATTTATTTAAAATTAAATTCTGATTCTCCTAATATTTATGGTGCTCCTAACGACATAAAACTTCCAGTTTTCCATTTACCATATGTGAAAGGGTTCTGTGAGAAAGTATCTAAGAAACTGGGCCAATATAACATCTTAACCGTTCATTCTATTTCTAATAATTTCTGTAACAAATATTAATTTCTAGCACAGTCTTAATTGTCAAAATTGTAAAATTGATCAGGTGTTAAACTGCTACTTTCCATTTAATCCTAAAACTAATTTCAAACCTTCAAAGTATCAGAAATTGATTTCTTCAGTTGCATATTTTTGGTTGTACATTTTCAGACTTTTCAGTAATATTTACCTGATTACACTTGGCAAAAAAACCACTTACTGATTTTTTTCAGGAACGTTTTACATTAAATCATCAGTCCATTCTTCAATGCTATGAGTTTTAGACAAGACTGTTACTTAGGTGTGTTACATTATTGCTAGTCTATGGTGATTTGGTAATTTGTGATAGTTTATTGTTTATAGAGTGGTTGGTAATTAGTTACAATAAAGTGTTTGATTGTCAGTGTGTTATATTGTTTAGAATGTGTTGTGGTTGGTTTCTGTAGTGTTGTTTATTTCAGTTTTCTTTTGTGTTTAGTTTATTGCTTTTTTTATTATATGTAGAATCCTCTATAGGAAGTTAAACTTTTGTCAGTCATTTCTTATCTAGGATTTTAAAGACTAAGTCATATGTTTCGTGATTATACATTTTCATGCACTAAAATATACATTGACAATACAATATGTACAAACTGTGACTAATTCTATAGTCCATTAATAAGATGGAATAATAGGAGCAATCAGTTCGGTTAAATATGCTGTAATCATTCTAGGTCATAAATATATTGTAGAAAACTCAATTCAAAACAAATACATTTAAAAATTTGCAATTGTTGGGTTGTACATTTTGGAGTTTTTTAGTAATATATATTTATTTATTGTACTTCACAAGAAACCACTACAAAAAAAAATTACATTTGAGCAATTTACAACTCAATTTCAATCTGGCCAAAGTCACCAACCTAAATAATTAGTCCATTTAGAAACATACAATTATGTTCAAATGAGACCGTCACACAAAAATTATTTTATTTGGCTTGAAATACAGCCACTGGTTTTTAAACGTTCTATTTTACTAACGATTACACAATACTTTATATCCTTTCTTTCCATTTTATTTTAACAAGAGTTGGATTAAAAGAACTTTTTCATTTCTATTTTACAGAGTTTCCATCTTGTATAAATTAACCACAATTTGTTAAATAAACAAAATATATAATGTCTTGGGAAAATATACAAGACAAGATTTCAAATATAAGAGATTTTGTTTAAATAAGAATTTTCTGAATAAATACAAGACAGTTTGTCTCTAATGGTACTGTTTTAATTTACTACTAACACCAAGCAAGACTATCAATATTCTATAATTAAATCCTATATGTTACTATGCATCATAACTTTCAATACAAACACTAATACATACAACAAGAAGTAGAAGCCCCAAGCACTGCCAGATCCCCATACATTAGGTGTTACTCCTTTATACAATCCACGTAACCCTTCTTGTTGGAAAATTGTTTGTACAGCATTTCTAAGACCATGGTATTGAGGAACAGGAGTGCGTCCATCATTTACTGAAATGTACAAAATAATCTTTTAGTTATTTATAATTTTCAATGTTTAAAAACAATAAGCCTAAATATACTAATAATTCAATTAGCTCTAACTTTAATTTAATAGATAAACCCTTTGGTTCCCCAAACTTCACAGCAATAGGTAGCTTTGAAGCATAAAAAGGCTAGGTAAAATGATCATAGTGTTGTTGTGTCTGCACCCCAGTTGCGACTGGCCACTATTTTGAGCGCATTTAGCCACGGTAGTCACGAACTTCACGGGAATATCTTGTATTCGTAACTGTGGTATGTAGTTTGTCAGATTATTTCTTCTCGTGAAAAAAGAGTACTCTGTCTTGTCCAGAAAAATTTTAAGTGACCACTTTCCACACCATTCCATTATCTTGTGTAGAGCTAGTTGAACCCAGTCTATCGCTTTGCGATGGTCTTCATCTGATGCCCAGATCGTGCAGTCATCCGCGAATGTACAGCTGGACACTCTCCAGGAGGGAGCAGGACCGAGAAATCGTGAAGTGCGATATTAAAGAGGGTTGGGCAAATAATTTCACCTTGGGGAATGGCATTTGCAACAATGTGATTTGATTAGATGGTTCCATTGACGTCCACCTGAATGCACCTGTTTTTTAGGTAAGATACAAAATATTTCAACATTTTGTCCCTTATACCAAGCTTCATACACTGGGGGATAACCGTAGCATGCGGAATTTTGTCAAAAGCTGCTTCGTATTCGATCATCACCTCAATCGTAGCCTTCTTCCGTTCGAAACCTTCGTAAATTTGGTCTGTGAAATATAGCAATGCATTTGCTGTGCTTATCTGACGCCGGAAACCAAATTGGAGATTGCTCAGTTTATCATCGTTTTCTAGTCTCCATGACAATCTTGCGTTCACTAGACGTTCCATGAGTTTCCCCAGGCAGGATGTCAGCGATATGGCTCTATAAATTCCAGTTGCGATTCGTCTTTTCCAGGTTTGCGGATAGGTATGATTCGAGCGATTTTCCATTTTTGCAGTATTTCTCCTGTTTTCCAGACATTATTGAATAAATTTAATATGTTGCTGAGAATCCTTTGCAAACAGTTCTTCAACATCTCGTTATGGATATTATCCGCTTCAGGAAATGAACAGTTGATTTTTGCCAAGGCATTTGTTAGCTCTTTCATTGTAAATGGTGCATTATCCATATCTTCATGTATACATAGCAGTTCCATGCGGCAGTTGAAGAATTGCTCTTCATCTGTTAGATGCATAGGCCAAGGCACTATTGATTTGAATAATGCTTGCTGAAGGCATTTGCTTTCTCTTGGTCCGCTATCAGGAGCACTCCGTTCGCCAGTTTCAATGAATTAATTTTCCTTGATGATTCACCATTCGTAGCTTTAAATTTTTTCTATACCGTGCTTGATGGGGTATTTATATTCATAGAGCCGACAAACTCTCTCCATGATTTTCTTTTGGCTTCAGTGATAGCTTTGCGTAGGGTGGCGTTGCACCTATTATATTCCATTTTGTTGTTTGAGTGTCCGTTTTTCACCCATCTTTTCCGAGCTTTAATACGGTCTTTCCTAAGGCTTTCGATGTCATCATTCCACCAGTTGTTCAAGTAACTTTGTTTTTTATTACCAGTTTGTTAAGGTATACTTTTCTTTGCAGCATTTAAAATGCCGTTTTCAATTGATGTTAAATTATGTTCAATTTCTAAGGCGTTTAGGCGAGTTTCTTCAGTAAAGGTAATCCAGTCTGCCTTCTTAATTTTATATCTGCTGTGAACAACCGCGTTGTTTACCATCTGTTCGTTCTTGACTCTAATCTCAGTATATACAGGTAGATGATCGCTGCCCAAATCTTCGCCTACCTTCCAGCAATTCACTCTCCTCCACACATCTGGGCTGGTAATTACTAGGTCTAATGTGCTTAAAGTTCCTGTTGATGCAGACTGATACGTAGGGTGAAGCTTATCGTTCAGCAACACCTTGTTGCCCATTGTCAACCAATCATACAAAACATTCCCATTGCCATTGGATGGGCCGTCGTTCCAGGAGTGGTGTTTAAAGTTAAAATCTCTTACAATGATAGCATTGTTGTCCATAGATGAAACTATTTGAAAGTCGTTGCTACGGATACCTTGATATCATAACTTTCCACAATTAGTGAATGATGAATTAGAGTTACCAGGCCTCCTCCTGTACGGTCTTCTCTTGAGGAGTTGTATATTTTAAAACCATTAAATCTGGGATGGTACTTCTCATTTACAGGTAAGGACGCCTCCTGAATAGAAGCAATCTTGACATGTTCAGTTTTGAGTACTTTCCTTAGTTCGTCAGATTTTTTTCGCAGAGACTTTGTATTCCAATTCATGATTATCAATTTCTTTTCCATCTCTGTTCGTTGCAAGCATTATGACTTCGGGCGTGATGGCAACTTGTCCCTCTCTTTGAATGTTGTACCAATCGATACATGCCCGTATTCGTGTTTAGCTTTCCGTTTTATTTCGCTTAGTAAGTCTTTCGCAATACTTCTTGACGGACACCATATTTCTGTTCTTTGGAAAAATCCCATTCCTCTTGCTCTCATGATGAGGCTTTTGTCAATCTCGAGAGTAAGCCGTATTGACTTAATACTTTGTCCTGTTGTATTCCATATAAAAACTTTCAACCTGTCTGGGTGTTCTCGTCTCGAAGAGACACGTCGAAAGCCCTTAGAAGGGCTGGATAAGAGGCTTGTTTAGTTGCGCTTGTACATGGGACTTTCTCTTGGAAAGCTGGCGTTCGGTTCACTGTAATTACAGCTATCCAGGGGCAGGACGAGGACCAACTATCTCACCCCCTAAGACAAATTAATTAACAAAGACGAAAGTAAAATTTAAAAAATACGAAACATGAAAAAGATAATTTAATAACTTAGCAGGGAAACTCAACATTTAAACATGGACTTTATAAATATAAAAATATGAAATGAATGATTCCAACAATATCCTAAGAAATAGTTGATGATATTGAACAGCTAGAGAACAGATATTTTAAATATAGTTAGTTTAAGGTATTAAAAAGAAGGTAACAGTAAACTAATGTTAGTCAACTTTTTTTTGCTTTTGAGATATGTAATTAAAAAATACAATCTACAAAAAAAATATTAAAAACCTCAGTGACCATAAATTGTCCTTAAATGTTTTGCTAAATACTGGAACATAACTTAGCCTAGCCTAGCCAGATAAATACAAGCAACTACTGTATTGATAAATTGTTGAAAATAACTGCATTATGTTATATCAGATTACTATATAGCTTTATTATAATTTAGTTACAAATTATCTGGTTAGGATGGTTTTGGTTTTTTTAAACAATTACTTAGATAACATTGAAGTTATTTTCGGTAACAAGATGTTATCGATTTTTATCGCACAAAAATGTACCTATTGATGTGGTAATAAACTAAGAACAAGAAAAAATAATAAAACAATGTTAATGACTAAATATTAAAAATTACAGAGCCCCAGATCATTACATTATAACATGGCTATTAAGTTTTGGTTAGAAGAGATTTGGTTTTAAAAAAATAACTACTAGCCTGTGACGAAAATTCACACATTATCTAAAACTTCACCTTCTTGTTCCATGTAGCATATTACCCCATTGTGTTTTTCAGTTACCAAAGCAACCAATCAACGATTCACAATTCCAATTTGCTCCACTTTTCAAGTTCTAACTGATCCCTGCTTATTTTATTTTATTAATTTAAACTTTAGTTTTGTTATAGAAACTTTAATCTTATGTTTTATATATAATCAAATGTATAAAATTTAATTTTGATTATTATAAATATTTGGTAACTATGCCGAAACTACAGTTACATTCTATAGCAAAAAAAGTCTTACCTGGTATGCAGATGGACCTAAGGAGAAGGGAGGGAAAAAATTAATTCACAAAAATACCCCAAAAATTTACAATTTTGAAAAAACATACCCAACACTAATACACATTGGAAGCTTCACATTTTATTTTTGTGACAAAGTTGCACATTGCTTCAAGTAATTATTGTGTAGCTAAGTGAATACTTTTGAACTTACTGATATATTTCAAAACCATCGTCTCATTTACAAAGCTGACCCTCTACTATTGGCGATCGCTCAAGGTCAACAAGTAAGTTCTAAAGTATTCACTTAGTTATGCAATAACTACTTATATGTTAATTAGTGAATTCGAGATGATTACAACAAGCAAATTTAACTTCGCACAATGCTTTATAATACTATCAAACACCAACAATGCACAAAAAATGCAATATTTGTAGGAATAAAATGTTTACATTCATGAAAAAATTGTTATCAGGTGATCCATTAACTACGAGATGCCTGATTGCACTAATAAATGACATCAATAACCTCAATTTTCATCTCTTACTTAACACACTCGTGAAACTATATAAAAAATTATAACCTAATTATCATTTTTTTAAAAACATCTTTTAAATCTGACCAAATAATGTGAATTTGACTAAATAAAATACGTACTAGAATAAATTCCTGCTTATGCAGATTTTCCACTGTGCAGCTGGTAAAACAGCTTTAGTTAAGTGTGTAGCAAACTTTTGTACAAGACAGTCGTCTCCACTCCAACTGAATGTATATTAGTTGTGTTCGTATTTGTATTTGTTAAGCTAAATTATTGTACCAGTTTCAAAATTAAATTGTCTTTAATTATAAAGGTTTTTATAAAAATAAAATTTTTTTAAAAAACCTTTCAAGCTTAATAAAACGCGTAACTGGCGCAGTCGGTAGGACCCCTCAAGGAAGTTGGCGAATATAAAGTCTGTCGGTTTTAACCGTTAATTGAGAAGAACAGTTGTAGGACATCTCGGGAAAATTAGTGAATATAATTTTTCGATATTAATTGTTAACTGAGATGCTGCAACCACGATAAAATTGCAGAGTGCATATCTGTAACGATATCGGAAAAAGTAATTGAGTGCATATCTATTATGAACACGAGAGAGCATCGTGACAGAAAAGAAGAACTTAAAGTGAAAGTGCTAACTGTTCAGTGTCAATACGTGTTATGTTCCCACTGTAAAAATTGAGCAAAGTATTTTGGATTATACTGTAAGTAGATCCTAGAAAATATTATTAAGAAAAAGTGTTATACTTTTAATATATTGTTAATTTTAATTTTTATTATTTTTGAAATAATAATATAAAATAATGGCTACGCCCACATTAAAGAAAGAGTATCTAGACAGGATACCAGAGTATAATGGTGAACCCACGATGTTCCATAGATTTATCTCTATTTGTGACAAAGTAGTTAATAAGTTTTATGTAGTTGAAAATCCAGAGGATTTTCAAAATGGGTATTTATTCTCATCTATACTGGCTAAATTAAAAGGCCAAACATTAGAGATAGTTGTAAATTCAAATTCCTGTAATTGGAAAGAAATAAAAAATGTTTTAGTAACTAGTTATTCAGATAAAAGAGATTGTTTCACTTTACATTTAGAAATGGCAAGAGTTAAAACAAGAAACTAATGAATCACCATTTAAATTTTATGAAAGAATTCAAAAACTATTAAATTTAGAAATTTCAGGTTTTATTAACAAAGAGCCTCAAAAGCAAATTGCATAAGATGTGTTAACTGAATATGTACAAAAATGTACTATCGAGTTTTACTCTCTGTATTTGGTTTTGCTTTGAGTAACTGAGTGGTTTCACTTTATGTTATAACTACACAGATCTAAATTAGTACACACTGTAGTAACTTCTTAATAATATATTGTTTATATTCAATAGTAAGTTAGTGTTTGTTACTGAAATTGTTTTTTGAATCGCTAGTTACAAAAATAACCATTGTTATTTATATAGTCTATGGTTAAATTGGATTTTATATATCTGGTTTTGTGTATAAATTGATTCAAAAGTTAATAATTAAATTATTGGTATTGTATACAATTTAATATTAGGAATTTTAAATACATAAATTAAAAGTGTAATGCCATAGCCTTATAAATACAAGTTGACCACTGAGTGGAGTCCTGATAGTCCGAAATGAACGGGACCGAACCCATTTCGGATTGGGCAAAATTATTATAAAAATAAATAAAATTATCAAATACAGCATACAAAACAGTATTAAAAAGCTACCGTTTATCCTAAAACGCTAAAAATATGGTACAATATAACTACGATAATCAACACTTTAAGTATGAACATACTCAAATTTATACTTTTTATTGTTGGTGGTGGTCTTGGTAGCAAGATTCACCCCTAGCTAGAATGATTGTGCTCCTCAACTGTTCATATGTTTGGCAACTCCAACTAGTCGGAGGAATCACGTTAAGTAACAACTTTTTGTTTGCTAATGCTCTGCTTTTTGCAACAGCATTTAGAATTTGTGTTATTTATTATACTGTTTTTTTATGTGAATTTAGTGAAATGACTTCAAAATGAAAACATACTTTGATTACACCACAAGACAAACCTAAAGTGTTAAAACAATTAGACAATGGTGAAAGTACATCAAAATTAACTGTTGAGTTTGAATGGTGAATTCTACATTCGCCAAGTAGAAGGAAAACGTGTCAAAAATTGAATAGTTTTGTATTTCTTCAACAAGTAATAAATTGTTTTGAAAGAACCGGACAACTTATCAGACGAGAGTGAAGGTAAAGGAGACGATAACAGTAATCAGAGGGTATCCTAATCGGACACTGCAACTATATTTGACGTAGCGCTACGTACGTAGAACAACTTTCCACCTAAACTGTTGGAGTTAGAATGAAAAAAGAGGTCATTCTCTTTGAAAAAAAACGTAACAAACTTTTATAAACCTATATAGTTTAGAACTATATAATAACATTGTTCTGGTTTGTTCAATACACTGTCTATCTTTGAAACTTACTGTATTTTGAGTACATAATACATCTATTCACTGTTTTCTTTCTTAGTTTTTTTTAATTCATAAAAATATCCTAATTTTGATTTCGGATTATCAGGACTCCACTGTATTACTACTAGGGGGGTCCAAAAAATAAGTTTACCACGTGTGTGTCACCAAGCGTGAGTGACGAAGCATCTTTCTGAGAGCGGGAACTTTTAGTTTGGGAGTAGTGGTACCGATTCCCGCCCCACGCTTGACTGTACGCCGTTTGATCTTGAGTCACGGGCCATTCGACATGGAGACTCTACTGCGATCTGCCGCCAGTTGTGAAGTGCGGAATGTTATTCGTTTTTTGACTGCAAAAAGTGAATGTTTCATCACCAGTGACTATTCTTGAAAAGAGATCATCACCTTCATCCGTAAAAGATTGCAAGAAAGATCCACACACTATCGACAGCTGAAGCTCTTCAGTGATGATGTTGTGAAGAGATGCGCGGCAAATTTCAATGTTTGGTGGAAGCTGATCCATAATTTCGTCAAGTGTCAATCGCTGGTCAGCATCAATAACGTCGTGCACCGCAGAAATAACTCCATCTTGGTAGCTGGGATTCCATCTCGCTGTTCATCATTAACATTTTCTCTTCCTTCCAAAAACAATTTTCGCCAACGTCAAACCATTTGTACAGTCATTACATGTTCACCATACACCTCACATAACTGACGATGAATTTCAACAGCAGATTCACTTTTTACACCCAAACTAAAAGTCCCCGCTCTCGGAAAGATGTTCCGTCACTCGCGCTTGGTGACACACACGTAGGAAACTAATTTTTTTGACCCTCCTCGTATTTTATATTCTTGTAAATTCTTTCTATAGTATGTTCCACACATAATTAATTTAATTTTTGGATTATTTTTTAAATTATAATCACTGGAACTAACAATTTCATAGATTATATATAGGTTATGGTATACAGTAGTAGTTCCTATTTCAAGTAGTTTTAAATTATGTGTTTATATCAAGGTATATGTTTTATGTGTGTAAAAAAACAAATTGTATTATAATTTATAATTATATAATTTGTACTCTATAAATTATATTATTAAATCATATTTCAACAATATAATTCAGTAAAAATATAGTCTTAATGTTGTTGGTTTTATTTATTTATTTTTTTTGTATTACTCATTTTAATAAATAAATAACAATAACCCTTGCTACAAATATTTAAACACCCTTGATGTACAATTCGCCAACACAGTTAGCATCATCAGAAGGTTACAAACATACGAACTATTAGTATGTTTGTAACCTTCTGATGCTAACTGTGTTGGTGAAATGTACATCAAGGCTGTTTAAATATTTGTAGCAAGGGTTATTGTTATTTATTTATCATAATTACGCTACTGTGCTCTGTATAAAATTTCACTCATTTTAATGTGTAGAACACAAATATCAAGTTTTTCCAAAGAAAATACGGAAAGTTATTTTTTTTCACATTTTAAATGTTAGTCTGTGATGACATGTAGAGCAAACAAATCTTATAGAAGTTTTTAAATTTTTTTTGAGTTGTATATCTTGAGGTTTTTTATATATTACTACCTTTGGTATCACAGCAGAAAAACCACTGAAAAAACTACTGATATTTTTCCGCAGACGTGTTTCTCACTCAAGTCAGTGCATTGTTCAATGCTGTGAGTCGAGGACAAGTCTTGTCTGTAACTCAAAGCATTAAACAATGCACTGACCTTGAGCGAGGCGTATACTACAAAAAATGTAATTTATTGAAAAAAACCTCACAAGATGTTAACACAAACATTGTAAGATGTACAACACAAAAACTGCCAAATCTAAAATATTTATTAATTTTCATTAATTTACATTATCTAATGTATAAACACTGGGTATTAATTTTCCGTGCCCACGTGTACGATTTTAGCAAAAACATTATACCGGCCTAAGCAGAGTGTCATCTAGGATATGAGAAAAATAACAAAAACTCTCGCTCAGGGAAATAAATACCATTTTATCAAATTAAAGTTAGGTAAAAGATTCGGTACGGTAGTCGGAAGTACTACGTTTGCGTATCAACAGCGCGCTGCACTACGTATATGTATATTTAATATAGCTATAAAGTCTTCAGTTAGGATAGATTTGGTTGTTACTTTATAAATTACTATAAACCTATTTTAAAATATACTTGTAAAGTGTCCAGTCAGGATAGATATAGTTGTAATTTTATACATTAACTAATTAGACGTCTACTTCCACGAGTAATACTTTTTGCCAGGCAACGTCACGGGATCTTTATTCTAGCCTTACATGTCTGCATTTGGTTAAACGTATGAAATTAAAACCAAATCTATCCTGACTGGATACTTCATAGATATACAAAATTAACTTTCCGTGGCAATAACAAACAATAATTACCAATATAGCTGCAGAACATGTTTTTGATTTGTTTTATAAGCATTGTAATGAGGGTGGGTAATGTGCATTTTTACCAACACTATTTATCACCACATATGAAGGAATTACAATTTTCCAAAATTATTAATTTTTGGGTCGTGAGGGAGAGTTGTAATAATTTTTTTGTATCACTGATGACTTTCTGCGTCGGACGGTATAATTTTTTTGCTAAAATCGTACAAGTAAATACCACATAGTTTTATTATATTAGGAAAATATTCATAATTTGAAATTTGTTTTAACTATTGGAAACTTGGATTAATTTTTTCATTTATTTCAAATATAGGTAATCCACCTATAACCTCAGTCAGTGTTAATACATATACACTGAATTCGTGAACTTTATAACTGAATTACTATTATGATCTATCGGAAAGGATATTGTCATCTTACCTAGTTAATAATGATATAACACATACCTGTATATGTTATTACTACGCAAACTGAACATTGTTTTAAGTGTACGTTATTAGTGTTAAATATATAAACTTTAAGGTTAGCTCTAGGAGAGATTAACCCTAGAAAGCTAATGTGTAGTCTGCCAGACGACGGGTTTTTTGTCATTTCCTTCCCCCTCCCATATCAGTCGTCGCTGTACTTTCACATTCCGTATACCTTCAGTTGGCCTTGAAACAGGGACGGAGAGCCAATTAATCATAGTTTTGTATGTTTCATCAGTGTGTTATAGTTCTCGCGTCGTCTCACAGACGAAACATTAGCTTTAACGGTAGTTTTAAATTGACGTTCTCGCAGTTCCATAGACCAAATATTTGCCTGACCGAGGTGTGTGTGAGTTTACACGACTTTCGTATTGTGTAAATACAAGTGTAAATATTGATTGTAAATAGTATATTGTTTAATAATAGTGTAAGAGTCAAATAGTGTATAGTGTGGTTAGGTTTTAGATTTTTTCATAATGGATAAAAATATCCTTTCAGACGAGCAAATTTCAAATTTGCTAAATGGATATGAATATCTTAGTGAATATGAAGGTGGGGAAAGTGAAGGGGATGAATCGGATCATGTAGAGACTGAAATCGTTGAGGATATTGATGACTCTGATAAAGACCCAGATTTTATATTGGAACCAGAACCTGCAGTAAGCTCCAGTTCTGACGAAGATGAACATCCTACTGTCAGAAATAAACAACGTCGAACTGCTGATCCTTTGAGTAATACAATATCTTTTGGTCCTTCAACAGTTCTGCAAAACGTTGGTCTCTCTCAACCGTCAACCAATAGAGCACAATCTACAAACATAGCATCAAGTAATGTTCACATTGTTGTTTGTGATAAAGAAATTTTGACAGGACAAGGTAAAAAAAGTAGCCACAAGTGGACTTCAATACCACCACAACCGTCTAATAAACCTACACGTCATGCAGCTAGGGATATTGTATATTTTCGTCGAGGCCCAAAGGGATATGCCAAAAACCTTACTAATCCTAAAGATATATTTTCATTGTATTTTACAGAAGAAATGAAAACAAAGATAATAGAGTGTACAAATAATTGTATGAGAGCCAAAAGTTCAAAATATGCAGTAGAAAGGGCCACTACATCGCCACTGTGTAAAGAAGAATTTGATGCTTTTTTGGGGTTGCTAATGTTGACTGCAGCACAAAAGGATAACCATCTACCTACAAAAGAACTGTTCAATTCACAGTTTTGTGGTGACAGATACAAAGCGACAATGAGCTGTGATAGGTTCGACTTTATATTGGACTGTTTGAGATTTGACAACAGATCTACAAGAGACGAAAGAAAGAAAGAGGATCCCTTTGCGCCGATAAGAGAGGTTTGGAATATGTTTGTTTCCGGCTGTAAGGAGTCATACAAACCAGGATCCTATCTTACGATTGATGAGCAGCTGGTGGCTTTTCGAGGAAGATGCAGCTTTCGTATGTACATGCCTAAAAAGCCAGCAAAGTATGGCATAAAAATCGTCATGATGTGCGACACTAAAACACATTACATGATTGATGCAATACCATATGTTGGGAAAAAAACAAACTCTGGAGGATTGCCACTAGCTCAATACTTTGTAAAAGAGCTTACTAGAAGTGTTCCTTCTAGTACAAGTATGTCTTCGGTTCAAACCGAAACATAACTTTGGACAACTGGTTCACGTCAGTACCACTAGCTACAGAACTTCTGAAGTCTGAGTACAAGCTCACAATTTTGGGAACAATACGCCGAGACAAACCAGAAATTCCACCTGAGATGTTGACCACAAAAGGTAGAGCTGTTGGTACATCAATGTTTTGTTTTGATGGTGCAAAAACATTAGTGTCATACAAAACCAATAAAAATCGAATTGTCTTGTTACTGTCAACTTGTCATGAAATGCCTAGGATTGATGAACACAGCAAGAAGCCCGATATGGTAGAATTCTACAACTCAACAAAGGGCGCTGTCGACTCACTAGACCAGATGTGTAATAGTATGTCTTGTAGTCGTAAAACAAGAAGATGGCCACTTTGTATTTTCTTTGGTATTATAAACATTATATTGGTAAACACCTACGTAATATATGTGGAAAATAAATTAAATAAACGAGAAATGCCGGTGTCAAGACGTGAATTCACCAAAAAACTCCACATTGATCTAGTACAACCGTGGCTGCAACATCGACTTCGTATCCCTAATCTTCAAAGACCGCTTCGCCAATCTATAGCAGATATTCTCAACATTAACATGCCAGCAGATCTTCCGGATTTTCCACAACAACAGGGTAGGAAAATTTGTTCCTATTGCCCCTCAAACAAGAGAAGAATGACGAGGTTCTTCTGCTGCCGCTGCTCCAGAGCAATGTGTGGAGAACACCAATCAAAGTGCTGTTACCAGTGCACTCAAAACATGTAGAGTGATAAAAAGACGTAATATATGTATTCACTTTCAAGTATGTAAGTAATAAAATAATTTTGTAACTTTTTTGAAGTTTTATCTCATTGGAAAGTACCCGTAGTCTGAGAGACTACTGATTAGCTTTAACGTCTGGTATACAACATATTAGCTTTCTAGGGTTAAAGTTGATTTTACTGGCCAATCCTTATGTCTGCTTTTTAATACAGATATGTAATAAAACTTAAAACACTAAACAGAGTAGCCGCCGTATAGTGTGGTCATGCTTATTATTGTTATATTATAAATGTTTTAAAAAGACCTAACCTATTTAGTAAAATATAAAATTTGTTTTACCTGCAAATCTAATCTTTATTAAATCCAAAGGATGGAGAAGAAGTGTTGATGTAACACCACCAGTAACGCCAGCCACTAAATGTTCGTATTTTACATGTTTAAATAAAGAAAACCTTGAGTTTGAAGGTGCACTATTTGGTTGCATCTTTGACTACTGTCGGAAGTTAGAATAAAACTAATAAACAAAAGCTTAAATGATATTTAAAATATATTATTGACCTAGTACTCAACATATATAATAGACTAATTTTATATTAAACGAAAGGTTTTTCATAAATAACTTAAAATTCGTTCCCATTTCAAAGTCCATTTCTGATTACGAACTTATTGCATCACTTTCCACTCACTTCTGAGAAACAGCCTAGACCAAAGATTGAATACTATAAATTGGACTAACATTCAACAACCAATTTGGTTATGGGATTTTTGAATCTATGCGTAGAGAGCAAATTGTATTTTAGAGATACAGTAGATAGATATGTTATATTCTATAATAAAAATTCTAACTATGTTAAAGGTAATAGGAAATTATTACAGGCACTTATATTATTTGTAGATTGAAATTTAGTGGATTAATTTGCTCCAAAGTTCCAGTTTAATGTCGAATAGTAATTCACTATTGTTGTTCAATGGAATTCATTAACATATCTTTTTATTACAACCACGGAGGTGTATATAACTTTCTTGATTACAAATAAAAAAACTGTGTTAAACATCTGCTTATAAATGAAATCCTCCTTCATTCATTATTCAAAACAAACATAACGGCCAAATTTCTAAAATGAATAAGACGAGGCTGTGCTGAGTATTGTATTCGATCAGCTTGTGATCCTTAAAAATGGTTTCAAGCAATTTTATGAATGTAAGTAGTTATTTTTAGAAACAAAATCAATTTTAATTCCTTTTATATCTCACACTCTTCTGATAAATATCTTGTAAAATATTTCAATCGGTAATATCCAATCAAGTTCAAATACATTTTTTTAAAAACAAATAGTGGATGAATATTGATGTTAATACAGTTTTTCGAATATTTATTCCAACACTAAATTATACAAATTTGGAGGGTTTAGGTCGGATTCGAAGTGAGTATCTTTATGTTTGAAGTGTACCGCTTTGGGACTGAGCCAACTTTCCCATAGCTAAGAGTGTACTATTTAGAAACGTATATGAATTTTTGTTTGAGCCCATCCAATTGTCATCGAAACCTCCGTTGCACAACCATAAATTGTTGTCACTATTGCCACACAGTGTCATAAATAATGCTCAAGGATTAAAAACGAATGAAAGGAATAAAACAAACATATTAACTAGATTAACGGTATGGAACCACTAACAGACAATCCGAAAGGAAAGCGGAAAGAATTACAACACAATGCAAGCAACAAAAAGAAAGGAAGCTTATAAACAGTAACAAACAGAAATAATAGTCCAACATCATACATAAAAAGGAAAATTGCAAAGAAATTCACTTTAAAATTTGTCACTTATTGTTGTTATTCTGGCATTTGTATATACATAATCATAATAATTGTAAATATAAAATTTAAAAAAAAATAGAATAAAATTTGTCTTTGTTGATTTAAGTAGGAATAGGAATTGACCTTAAAAAAATGGCATTACTTGTTTAAATGGAAGTAGAGTTAGAAATGTTATAATGCTTCGAATTATAGAAAACTAACTCTATCAATCTATGTGCTGGTTCCTTACTTTTTTATCTGTTGTAAAATAAAAGTTTAAACACAATCTATGTCTTAATATTATCATTGATATATTGTGGAAACGGAATAAGTGTGGTGGAGAATAACCTCAAAACTATAAGATTCTGTCAACAATGGACGTAAAAAAAAGAGTGATTGAATTAACAACGCAGATGTCTGAAATTAACTATGATTCAGAAGAGGACCATGTCATTAATGGTAGTATTTATATGTAATCTTGACATTGATTAACAATTTTCATACAAACATAACCTTATTTTTGAACACTCATATTCAATAAATTGAAATTATCGTACTATGTTTCACCATCATGCTATATAAATAAATTAAAAAATATATACAATGTATCTGTTAGATTACGTTTGGTTATAAAATAAGGTAAAAATACAGAAGCCCGGCGCTATACGATATTTTAGGAAATGGTTTAACATCATTAAATAGGACGATATCTACAAGAATTTTTTTTAAATTGACCTCGGAAAGTTACTTTTTTTTCAATTTAAAGTAGCGAAAAAAATTCAGCGCGGATGTAGAAGTTGTGAATAGGCGCGGAGTGATACAACAGCTTCGTGATACAACTGTATTTCAATGTATAAAATTAAAACCAAATCTAACCTGACGACACTTTTTAGGTATATTTTATTATAGGTATACAGTATTGTATAAATTTAAAACCAAATCTATCCTAACTGGAGACTTTATAAGTATATTTAAATATATGTATAAAAATTACGCGAAGTTGTGAATAGGCGCAGAGTTATGCAAATGCTTCGTGATTTTACAACTGAATTTCAATGTATAAAATTAAAACCAAACCTAACCTGACTTTACACTTTTTCGGTATATTTTAATATAGGTATACAGTATTTTATAAATTTAAAACCAATCTATCCTAACTGTAGAAGTTGTTTCTCAAATATCTACACACGTAAGGTTGCGTGACGTACCGCGGACAATGCGTACAACCTTATGCGCAGCACTGTGACGTAAGTATCACTCCGCGCCTATTCACAACTTCTACATCCGCGCTGAATTTAGTACCCTACTTTAAATTGAAAAAAAGTAACTTTCCGAGGTCACAAAAAATTAATTTCTTGTGGATATCGTCCAATTTGGTGCTGTTGAACAATTTCCCAAAATATCGTATAGTGCCGGTGTACTGTATTTCAACCTAAAATAAATTAAATTACTAAACTATTCAACTATTGTAAATTGAAAGATTGTAATAGGTGCAGTCAAGCAATTGAAGTGGATTTGCCCAATTAACTCAAAGATCAAATATTGAAAAAAATTTTGTATTTATTTCCCGTTCCTGTGTAATAGATTTTAGCAAATAATTTATACCAGGCAATACAAAATGTCATCAGGAATACGAAAAAAATTATCAAAACTATCGCCCACCCCTGAAAAAGTTTGGAAAATGGCGATTTTTCCACCTCCAAGGCACACCTTAAACGTTATAAATTCAACGTTTGACCTCATTTTTGGTTAAAATGCACATTGTCTACCAGCTGAGTATAGTATAAAATTGTTCAAAAACGTCCTGAAGCTATATTAATAATTATTTTGATAAATATTAAGATTAGGGACTACTACTAATCGGCAAAATGGTTTTGTTCCTGGTCAATTTAACCATGCTGAACACGAATCTGAAGTTATTTTTTATGGCACACATAAAACAAACTAACCTTACCTGACCTAACCTAGGTGCTTACTTTAGATGTATTTTGGTGGGTACAAAGTTGACATTGCATTGAGTTGGTTTATGTTCGCTTTGGTTCGCTCAAAAAAAGAAAATCTGACCTAGGGTGAAACCCTCCACTCACAGTTTTTCCAGCCTATCTTTGGCAATGAAACAACCTTCCCACACCTAAACTTGAAGTTGTCGGTAATCTTCATTGTGTTATCACACTTCAAATGGTTTGTCTTTGTCAGGAGCATGTTATGCGAAACATAAAGCCTCAATAACCCGCTTTTCATCAAACAAACAAGTTTCGAAAAATAATGTGTAGCAAGGTCCGTCGGTTGAATTGTCAGGTGGTTTCTGTCTGCCATTCAGAATGCATGTTTCAGGTGCCATGACAACTATCACCAGAATGGTTGATTTTGGTTTGCCACTAAAAATAACACAAATTTGAGCCTTTTTCAGTTGAAAAGTCACGTGGCATCTGTTGGCCAATCGGAAAGCATCATTAGGTTTGCCACTAAGATTAGCGCCTTTTTGATGAGAATAAAAAATTTCACGCGATTAGAGCATTAGTAAGCACCTAAGTCAGTTTATTTTATGTTAATTTATGTTTGCCGTTAAAATTAACTTCAGATTCGTGTTCAGTTTGGTCAAATTGATCAGGAAAAACAAAATTTTGATGATCATTAATTTGAGCGGTAGTCGCTGATCTGAATAATTACCATTATTATTGTTTTTATAAACACGGAAGTCTAATTTTATATATTTATATTGACATATACCTACAAATGTTCACATGTAAGAATAGAGATCACGTAACATCATATGGCAAAAAGTATTACTCTGTGTGTCTAGCTAGGTAATGTATAAAATTACAACCAAATCTATCCTAACTGGAGACTTTATAGGTATATTTAAATATACATATATGTAGTACAGGGGGTGTCCTGTTGATACGTTGACGTAATTCTTCTTACTACTCTACACAGAATTTTTTACCCAACTTTAATTTGATAAAAAATAACTTAACTTGTACAAAAAATTCTTATGGATATGGTCTTCGGACATGTTTTTGAACAATTTTATACTTTTATCTCAGGTGGTGCCCAATGTGCATTTTAACTCTTATGTGAATTTTTTTTGATTTAGTAACTCGCAAATGGGCTCAAAATTTAATTTAACTTGCTGGTGACTCCCAAAAATAACAAATTTTGAAAAAATCTACTTTAACACTTTAATTTAACACTGTTTTGACTGATAAGGTCTATCGTTATTAGGCTAAAGTTAGAAATAAGACTTGTGAAAATGTTCAATGCAATATTTTCTGTTTTGTACATGAAATACTGTCTGTAACTTTCTTTCTTTTGTAATTTTGCATCTAATTATCACAAAAAAATTAGATGTTTGTGAGAGTTTTATATCTATAAGGTTTGCGTGCTGGGTGAAATGTGGTGCTAATAGTGCTTTGTTGAAGTTAACTTTTTTTTTAATTTGTAATTTTTTGAGTCAACAGCAAATTTAATTAAATTTTGATGCGTTTTGCGAGGTATTGCGTCAAAAAAATAGTCACTTAAACAACCAGGTAGTCTGATTGTTTTATGAACCAGTATGTTTGTTTTATTAAACTAATGTGTGGTGAGATTTAAAATTTACTATTTTAATTTTTACCGTTTTGAATAGTTCTCACTAGCTTAACTCTAACTAATTTGATAAAATCCAATGAATAATAAAAAAAATTATTTACCTCTAGTTAGAAAGTTTGCAGGCTGATAATCGTAATGTTTTGACATTGTTTTAAGGAACAGAAATCATATTTCAAGCCTTAAATTTTGGTCAGGGTGGGGTGTATACTTGTTCACAAAACATTGTCAACACTTGATGCGTCCCTAGGTAATACTTGACTGATTGGTGGTTAACTTTGATTTTATTCCTTTTCATGTGTTTTTTCAAAAAAAAAAAAATTCTAAACAAGCAGTTGGTTTGAGTTGCAGCAACACATCCTTACAATTTAAAATTTTCAAAATGTTTATCATAACCCTAATGAACACACATAAGAGATAATCTCTAGTAACATTAGAGAGATGAACTTCTTAGCATTCCATGGATTCACAGTGTGTGTGCCAGAGGGAGTAACCCTGAGTAGCCCCGGGATAAACTGCAAAACAATATACATAAAAAGTATTCAGTTATAGGAAATTTAATTTGAATTTTAAAAAAATAACAGTGATGATAATGACACATCTCAAAATGATCCACTACACACCAGTACATCACTACCATGTACATCAGCCAAACCGGCAGGTCATTCTATACATGTTTCGAAGAACACATTACCTAAAAAAAACAAACAAACCCTAAATCCAGCTACGCAAAACACCTAAAAAACACCCAACACACACACTAATCTAAATGCTCTACACACATTAAAACAAAATAAAAAACTAACAACCTTAGAAAAATATGAAAAATACAAACACTACGCAGCAGATAAAGAAAACATATTAAATGATCACACACGCTTTGAAGCCAACAGTCTTTTCCATTATATGACACTCAACCAAAACAACCCACCCCATTCCACAGTCATAAATCCAGTCCCGTTAGAGCCTTTACACCTCACCAATACTGCCAGTAGAGGGTTAGCTTTGTAAAAGGAACGAATGTTTTGAAACACGTCAGCAAGTAAGCAATTACGTATTCACTTAGTTAAGTATTTTTAAAATTAGTTTAATCAGTGAATTCAAGATGATTACATCAAGAAACATTCATTTGAAGTGGTGCAAAACCAATGCTGTTTAAAGTTTGCAAAATGTGAATCTTATTTTATTACACTAATATACTTAGTAAATTACAATATATAAACAGATTATCTGGTTAGGATAGATTCGGTTATTAAAAAATAATAACTCAACTAGTGCTGGAAATTGAAAGTGTGTTTGGCATAAGTTTAAAATCCTTATAGCTTGGTTCAAATATCTTAAGCTATTGCACACGATTGACGAGGCATGCTGTACTGTGCAAGGCTCTTGTCATTTTCGGGGATTCACTCAGATAAATCAGTCTCTTCTCTTCTTGTTCTTTCTTTGCCATTTTTGGCTCATTCTTGCACATTGTTTCATCTGTTTGGATCTACCAACTCATTCTTGAATGTGCTACGATCTATCTAATCTTAAAGAATTATTTATTATTATCAAATATACTTAAACTTATAGTAATATTTCTCATTACTTGGACATTAAACATTATGCAACAAGTTTTTAGCATATGGTAAAGCTAGCTAGTGAAACATGTGTTTTATTTACAGTGAACATTTTTTTCAATTACTCAAGAGTGTTTAGTGAACAATTCTAAAAGTATGCACCTCTATACCATCATCTATATCTTTGAAGAACGTTTTATTGTAAGTTTAGTGTGTTAAGAATTTATCTTTGTTCATAACCTCTTTGTTAAACTATAACCTCAAGGCAACAGATTTGCCCTTTTAAATTTATCTGTGTTGTCCTCCAGAAATATTTTTTTTCTGTCAAATTTAACGGCTGAACAGCACAAAATGAAATTAAAAAATGAACGTTTCCTAACATGAACAGTGATAGCCTTAGTGTTTATTCATGTGCATGAGGTATTACACTTTGTTATTCGCTTTAGTAATGTTAAAGCTTTTTTTTAAAACTATATTCATCCAAACCAGATACTATTGTATTTTGTATTTTACCTATGATATATAGTAATGTAGTATGTGACATTATTTGGTACAAATATGTTTATAAAGTGGGGAATGTTTATTGATGATGGTCTTCTCTTGGTGTTTAGACAAGCTTTGTTTTCATTTACTAAAGAAATGCAGTTATAAATGCTACAGTTTAAGTTTAGAAAGTTTATGCTTTTAAACTTTTTTAAAGTTATGTTTTTTTTAATAAACCTTTTGCTTATCTAAGAATATACCTATAAAGTTTCAAGTTAGGATAGATATGGCTTTTACTTCACACATACATCAATATTGACCCAAACCTGAATAATTTACACTTCATAAAAAAAATAAATAAACCAAACAGAAAATTTTGAAATATACAAACACCACAAAAACCAACCACATCACTCACTAAACGATAAAATACACTCTCAGTATAACACTATTTTGAATCCATGATAAAAAACAAATTTAGAAAAACAATACATCAGAGAACACCAAAACACATCAGATTCACAATAACACAACACAGCTGAGTGGCAGAATTGTCTGAACAATGCACTGACCAAATACACATGCATCTTCTGAGAAATAATAGGAAATTGCCAAGTAAATCTATAAATAAGCTATTATTGTAATCTATAATGTAATATTTTTTTAATAATATTTATTTTTATAATTTTGAATAATTTCTTTATAATAACAAAAAAATTTAATAATAATAATCCTTAGAAAATAATAAATTGCTGGGCGCCAGTTAAAATTACAAAATTACTTTAATTACTTGCCATTTATAGTAATAAATAAAACACTTTCTCATAATTCGATTAATTTTTGTTTAATTTAGTTTTTTTTTAAATCTTATTCTAGTTACAATATTTTTTTTTAATACACTTTCTCTATTTCCTAATTTAGTGAAATATCACAAGACTCCTTCTTTCAGGTTATTCGGTGGGTATTATGACAAATTAAAATTTGGTTTGCGCAATTAATGTTGTAATACATTTTATAAAAGAAGCGCCTAGGCCTAAAGTTATTAATTTTGAATTTACAGTATAATAATAATTTACAATCTTTTCTTAAATTTAATTACTTATCTGAAGTTTAATGTTTTTGTCCAAATTTCTAGCCTTTTAAATTTATTTCTATAAACAAATCTTTCACCACTATGTTTTTTTTATGCTTGAATTCTTCCTTTAAATAAAATTTTGGCCAACTAAGTTTTTGCTTCCAGTTCCAATGCAACCTTCTCTAACAATGAATTTTTCTATTGAAATTTCTAGAGAAAAGAATAAAACTTTGTCAATTGTTGAAACATCTGTTATTTAACCCACTGATTATTTGATCTTCATGCCCTTATCTGGACAGTTATGTTTTATCCTCTATGCAATAATTTTTAGGTTTTGTTCATTTCCTACATTTGGAAAACCTCAGCAGTTTCAAAAATTATACTAGCTGCCATCTTGGTTTTAATATTTTATGATAATTTTTGTTTAGGTTATGGCTTCATTGTTTACATTTTCTTTTTTCGTCCATTTTTAATTTACTTCTATTATATTCTGAATTATTGTTATTTATTACTTTTGTGTTTTTATATAAAAACATTACATTAAATACTGTTCTTCATAACAATTGGTTGTAGACCTAACAACATCTTTTAAGTATTCTTCCTTTGACTTTGTTAAGGTGTTTTGTTAGTTATTGAAAATATTTTTGTTTCCAAGCGACCCAAAAATAAATTTTTTATTTTTGATTATGGAGATTATTTATAAAATTTGTATACAGAATTATTTTATTATTAAAAATGTTATAATGAATTTACTTCATAATTTTCTTTAATTTTAAATGGTATTGTTTCAGAATCTATTACAGACATAGCTAATTACAAACATTTTGAAACCGATGACCTTGAAATAGATGATAGTAAGAGTAGTTTACGAAACATCAATGCTGATATATCACTTACTGGTTCTTTATATGAAGGTAAAACAGTTTCACGTAAAGGAGAAAATTTGACCAGTCATGATTTTTATTTTGAATTAGGAAATAAATTGAATTCGAAAAGGTAATTTTTAAAATTTCATTAATATAGGAATAAAAGAGTTAATAATTTTAAACTAAAAATTCTATCTTGTTTTTTATGTTTGTAAAAATATGTGTTTGATCAAACATGAGTATAATATTGTTACAGATACCATGGTTTTGATTTTACATTAACTGTCACGAATTTCAATATGTACATTTTTATATTATAAATGTTACAATAATATTAAATAAAATGGGAAGGAATATTCAATAAAATCAATAATGGTTTAATGCTTATTATCATGGATCAACTCCATTAAAATTCTAAAAAATGATCCCTAAAGTTTTCACATTGTACTACTGTGTAATGCTTATTTGCTACTATATAAAGTTGTGAAATGAAGTAGGTTGAAAAATCAAAATGACTTCAGAATGTAAATATTGCTCAGTTAAGTAAGAACTTAATATTCTTCAAAAAGTAAAATAATATGCAACAAAAGTTCAAATTAACTTGTTTAGTGGGGGCCACTGAACTTGGCCTCGAGAGATTGCAGTAGGCAAAACGGGAGGTAGAGGGTCAGAATAATAACTTTCCTAAAAACATGGTAAGGACTTTCAAAACACTCATGGTAGTTATAAAACTACTGGTCTCATCAGTTTCCGTACAAAGGCGTTGCTGATTGCAGCCTTCTGTAATTTTGCGATGACTGATAGTTTCTTACATAAAGCGGTTGATGTATAGTACACTCTTGAATAAGTAATAGGTAGTCTCTCAAGGCCAAGTTCACAGTTACGTGATCCGCACTATACTTTTAGGTTCTTGAATGTTGTAGTCAATTACGTTCGGTGAATCTTATTAATCACTTAAACAATAGTTTGCACACACACACACACACACACACATAAAGATTTTTAGCCAATATATTTGTGGTAAGGTTTTGAAATTCATCTATATTTTCTGCTATTCTAGCACACATCTGTTGTCAGTAAAAAGCTTTTAGATATCTAACTACGCCTTCGTCACATGACTGAATAAATGATGTAGTATTGGGCAGAATGTAAATCACTTCAATATGTTTCAGCGAAGTGCTTTATTGTTATGTGCAGTGCAGTTGTCTAATAAAAGGACAATTTTGTGTTTCTGGCTGGTATCCCATTTAGTTCGCCATTCATTAAAAATGTTTGAAATCATCCAAGCATTGGAGATCGAATGATATTCAAGCAGTAACCTTTTGATACTTTGAAAACAGCATGGATTTTTAGATATCTTTATGATAATAGTTTTTTTGACAACTATGTTAACACAATATAAAACAGTTATATGTTTTTTAGATATTTTACACCCACTACGATTTTCATTTTTGAATACATAAGTATGTTCGGGTAAAGCACGATAATAAAGTCATGTTTCATCTGTATTGTATATGCAGCTTGGAGAATACTTACTCAAAATGTTAGGCCATTTGTATTGTAACCAGGCCCCAGTCCAACAAAGTTTAGCATCTTTCTTTTCACTACACGTTTTCTTATAAACAATATTTTCTCTTTTATTCCATCAATTGAACCATCCATCTGTGGTTTTAAAATCCTACTTCCCTACGATTTTTTCAAGATTATTAGCTTTTTGGTATATAAGGGGGCTGTCTACTCTTTTTCACAAACATTTTAAAATCATAATTTCAAAGTCGATTCCTTTAAGTCGATAATTGTGGATCCTTTCTGGAACGATTTCTTTTGCTGTCAACATTTTTATAATGACAGGATGGAGTTGTTATTTTTCATAATTTTACGTAAGAGCAAATATACTGTTTTAATATTTATTATTTCTGTTACATGATAGAAAAGATGAACTCAGTGGTAATGAAACTGAAGATATGGGGGAAGATGAGGAAGATGATGAAAGTTCAGAAAGTGATGCATCAAGCCATTCAATATTAGAAAAAAGAGAGAGTGAAAATGAAACACAAAATAACGAAAATTATAATATTTATTCGTCTGGAAGTAGAAGTGTAAAGGAAGACATCAAAAAAGGAATTGCTATTAAAAACCAACTAGGTAAACAATAGTTTATATGTTAGTAAAGTATAGTTTATGGTACTGTAATTTTGTTGTTACTGTTAGCGCATTATGTAAATATTAATATAATACAAATGTCTAGAAAGTATATCAATTATAATTATCCAATGCAAATATTCCTTGTCAGTTTTAGAATAATATTATTAAACTCCATTTTCAACATAATGATAATATATAATATGTTAAGTACAGGATCCTTAACCTCACTTTCAACAGACCACGTTTGTTTACAATTCTCATTATTTCGTATAACCTAGCAATCAGCTGGTGTTTTATTACAGTTCAAGTTCCACCGCCTACTAGACTTTCATTGCCGACCAGCATCTAGGATTCTTTTACTGCAAATAAGTAGGTTTTACGATCCAGTCACCAGATGAATCTAGACTATTCATCTATGGTTTTAGACTAATTATCTGATTTAGTTACCTGTTGCTAGCATTTCCGTCTTCTCTCAAGTTACACACTTCTTGCAACATGGCTTTCTAGTGCGGCATTCCTGGTTTCTATTCAAGTGTTTTAGCCGATTACATCGGGTTTAAACCGCGTCTGATTATTACCCCGCTTACTGATTATGTTCAGTTAATGTTTTAGATGCGTTCTAACTATGAATTAACGATTTTAGCCGCGATAAAACTGTTTGAAACCGCTTTCTTTGTACAAGTGTAATTTGTTAGGTTAGCCGCGTGGTATTTCATTACACCGCAGACAATTAACTCTTTAACCTCGTGGGTGAACTATCAAGTGTTGATTAAAGCTTTTCTGTTGTGACTATTTGAAGTGCTTTTAACTTTCAATTAATTTTAAATGAGTTTTAGTTTTACGCCATTCTTCGCAAGCTACGGTTCATCACTTCAGGACTTAAACCAGGCCTGGGAAAACCCGCATCATCACCTCTTCAACTACCCTGTATAACTTGGAATGGTAAGTGGCGTAGGCTTAACTTCACTCATAAAATTGAACTATTTCTTTTAATTAACGTTTAGTGTTAAATTTAAATTCAGTGTTTTTCTTATTAATAAAGCAGACCCCATACTGCTCCAACAAAGCGTGGGTGGTCTTACGGACGTTTTAGTGTAACCGCTAATGATTTGAACTACCCTATTTTCATTTTCTTTCTTTAGTTTTGCTACCAAAACTATACATGGTCAACACGGGCCGGATAATTTGAATCAAATAAACCATAGGATACAGTTCACTGCAAAATTCATCTTAAAAAATTTCCTTAACTAATTTTATTTTCTGTTGTTAAAAATGGCAATTAATACTGATTATTATTTGTCAAAATTAAATAATATCATTGAGGACCTGGAACAGGTTATTAACATAATTACTGGAAATGATATCCCTACAGGTCTCATTAGCGAAATCCGACGCATCCACGGCAACTTTATTGACACATACGAATATATGGAAAAAAGTTTTGAGCATGAAGTCGCTGAAACCGCAGAAAAGGCTTTTCAATTGAAAGCCAAATTTCAACTTTTGTATTTGCCCATCCTGGCTAAATGTCCAGGCATTATAAAATCTGAAGAAAAGGAAATTTCACCGGCTAACCTCACAAATAATTGCATCAGTCTGCCAAGCCTACAAGTACCCACTTTCTCAGGCAATAACAGTGAATGGACAGACTTTATCACTATGTTTGACTCTATGATCCACTCTAATGCAAATCTGACCGCAGTACAAAAATTTCAGTACTTAAAATCAACTTTAAAAGGCGATGCCTTAGCAATCATTACCGGCTTAACAATTTCAGACAATAATTATGCAATAGCTTACAATGCTCTAAGAAACCGCTATGCCAACCCACGCAGGCTAGCCGATCATTACTTCAAACAGATTCAAGAGTTCAAATCAATGCAAACCGCTTCGCACTCAGAACTCAACCGCTTTCTAACCGCACACTCTAACGCAGTATGTGCCTTGAAGGCCATTAACTTACCGGACTTGGCAGATTTTCTGTTGTTTCAAATGCCAGTTAATAATTTAGATCCGAAGACTCGTCTTAATTTTGAAACCAGGCTAGGCACCAACACTATGCCTACTTACCGCAGTTTGAATGATTTTGTAACTGAACAAGCTAGGGCAATGGAATTGCTCAACCAGCCTTCGACCTCAACCGCAGCTAGCACAAGCCAACAACCCCAACTATCGGTCTCCTCTGTCAACGAACCTGACTTAAGTAATACATCTCCTGAGAGTCCAACACCGCCGCTCGAATACCCCACTAAACTCATGACGCTGATCTCGACTACCGCAGCCACTACAAGTAACCCGGCCGACTACGCAGATGAAGCCGCAAATCTGAAACAAGTTCATCACCGCACTGCAACGCACCACACCGCTAGGACTCAACCGCCGGCTTTGCGAACACCAGTGATAAGCCAACGCATCCAGTTCAACCGAAGAGCACCCGCACCACAACCATCACCGCTTGTTAGACAAAATTTACCCAGACCGCGCTTGTCTACCAGACCTACCAACCCGCCTCGTAACGATCCGTCCGCAGCACAGTGTTTCTATTGTTCAGCCATTCACAATATCTTTTGTTGTCCAGACTTTCTCAAACTAAAAGCTCAGGAACGTCGCGAGTCTATACGACATATGCAGCGCTGTTTTAATTGTTTCGGCACCCACTACCAAAACAAATGCAAGTCACTCAAGACTTGTAAACATTGCAACGGTAATCATCACTCCTTGTTACATGACTCTAACTCAGCTTCGCCCCAGCGACCGTGCACGCATCGACACCCAAACTCAGCCAATGACTGCAACCATTCAACTACCAATGGAAAACCTCTCGCCAGCGCCGATAAAACTAACGTCGCTTCTGCCTTATTAGGCACCGCTCAAGTCATTGTAAATGATCATTTTGGAAATCCGCATATCCTTCGGGCAATCATTGACCCAGGCAGTCAAGTGTCTGTCATAACAAAACCCGCAACCGCAATGTTGAGCTTACCTACTAGGAAATCAAATGTTTCTCTTGTCGGGGTCGCTTCTCAAACCACACATATATCAGAATATGTGTCCCTACAAATCTCTTCTGGATATGCCTCAAATTTCAAACTCGATGTCGAAGCTGCAGTACTACCTCACATCACTGACCCTCTTCCATCAATCGCACTAACACCCAGTATACATGCACGTTACAGTCATCTCCAACTTGCTGACCCTCACTTTGACACTCCTGCCCAAATTGACTTAATTCTTGGATCTGACGTATTTAACCGCAGTCTTATTAATGAACCACAGACCATAATCAAAGGTCAACCTGCTGCCCTAAACACTTTCTTCGGATGGATTATCTCAGGATCGCTTCCAGACCATCTATGTCGTCAACCTCACGCCTTCACTACAAGATTAGACGCTCGTTACACCCCTGCACGTCGATCCATGGAGAGGAAAGAAGTCATCCGCACCATTAAAGACACTCAACGCTACAAGAACTTACCCAAGGGTACCACCACCAGTGGCCCCGTTAGAAGATTTAACCATATCACCGAATCTCTTCGCCCTCTAGTCGACGCCTCCGGAATGCTCATGGTGGGCGGGAGAGTTCATCAGCCTCCACGAAATCACCCCTTTTAGCAACCGCCACCTCTTCAGCAAATGTCCAACCGCTTCTGGAAAACTTGGTCCACCCAATACCTACACACACAAATTCAACGGCACAAGTGGAACAAGGATGCCTCCCCGCTCAAGGAGAATCAAATCGTCTTCATAACTGGTGAACATTCGAACCCTCTTCATTGGCCTATGGGTCGGATCCTCAAATTGCATCCAGGAACAGACCACGTCGATAGGGTAGCTACTGTCAAGACTGCACATGGACAACTGAAGAGACCAGTCAACAAGCTCGTCGGCTTTCCGCTTCATCATTAGTTCTTCACCGCTTTCCTACAGGTTCTTTCTTCGGCGCTCTTGCCCCTTTTGTTTCTTTTGGTTTTCTTCGTTTTCCCTGCCACTTTTTTTTCTTCGGCACCCTCGGTTTCCGGTGCTTTAGTGGTTCTTCGCCCCCTACCCACCTGGCGGATTAAAAACATTCGTTTTGGTGGGCGGTATGTTAAGTACAGGATCCTTAACCTCACTTTCAACAGACCACGTTTGTTTACAATTCTCATTATTTCGTATAACCTAGCAATCAGCTGGTGTTTTATTACAGTTCAAGTTCCACCGCCTACTAGACTTTCATTGCCGACCAGCATCTAGGATTCTTTTACTGCAAATAAGTAGGTTTTACGATCCAGTCACCAGATGAATCTAGACTATTCATCTATGGTTTTAGACTAATTATCTGATTTAGTTACCTGTTGCTAGCATTTCCGTCTTCTCTCAAGTTACACACTTCTTGCAACATGGCTTTCTAGTGCGGCATTCCTGGTTTCTATTCAAGTGTTTTAGCCGATTACATCGGGTTTAAACCGCGTCTGATTATTACCCCGCTTACTGATTATGTTCAGTTAATGTTTTAGATGCGTTCTAACTATGAATTAACGATTTTAGCCGCGATAAAACTGTTTGAAACCGCTTTCTTTGTACAAGTGTAATTTGTTAGGTTAGCCGCGTGGTATTTCATTACACCGCAGACAATTAACTCTTTAACCTCGTGGGTGAACTATCAAGTGTTGATTAAAGCTTTTCTGTTGTGACTATTTGAAGTGCTTTTAACTTTCAATTAATTTTAAATGAGTTTTAGTTTTACGCCATTCTTCGCAAGCTACGGTTCATCACTTCAGGACTTAAACCAGGCCTGGGAAAACCCGCATCATCACCTCTTCAACTACCCTGTATAACTTGGAATGGTAAGTGGCGTAGGCTTAACTTCACTCATAAAATTGAACTATTTCTTTTAATTAACGTTTAGTGTTAAATTTAAATTCAGTGTTTTTCTTATTAATAAAGCAGACCCCATACTGCTCCAACAAAGCGTGGGTGGTCTTACGGACGTTTTAGTGTAACCGCTAATGATTTGAACTACCCTATTTTCATTTTCTTTCTTTAGTTTTGCTACCAAAACTATACATATATTATTGTGTAGTTATTAAACAAAATTTTTGAGAAAATAGTGAATGTGAAAATAGAAAAACCATTATTTTGTAAGATAACTGCTCTGGCCATCCAGATGGACGTAGTTTGGTAAGAAATAATGGGAAAATAACTCATTTTTTCCCACCTAACTGTACGTCTCTCCTACAATTAATTAACCGAAATGTGAAAAAAATCAAGTTCAATTACCGTTTAGCTCTACTCTCACATAAAGTTGCTCAACAACAAGAAATCGTTGACATTAAAAAAATTGAATCTCAAAAATGTTGTGTTATTCTTAGCTGCAGCTTGGAAGGTTGTTCAGTTGAAGACTATATGCACTTTATGGAATCCATTTTTGGGGAAAGAGATGAACATCCATGAAGACAACACTATAAACAGAGAATACTGATGATGTCAGCCGAAAGATGATTTTGACCTTGATTAAAAGTATAAACCCTGATGCTTCACTGAATGATACAGATGTTGATGAATGGGTTGGAGGTCATGAGGCGGAGCAGGCAGAGCATTACAAAGTCTACTAATGACAAAGAAGGTGAAAGATAGGTTGAGGAACCAATGCACCATGAAGTAGCAGTGAAAATGTTGCTGCAGAAGTGTTAGCAAAAGAAAAAAAAATAACTGACTTAAGAAAGATTAATTTTTTAAAATTGCCAATCAAATTTGGAATAAAATACATTTTTATGTGATTAAAAATAACAAAATATGTAGAAAAACTAAATAAAAATAGGTATGCAGATTATTATTGTTGAATTTTATTGTATTATTATTGCACATTATTATCTTACTTTTTAATCAATCTTTCTTATTAACAGAATTTGTAGGTACCTTCTGTAATCTGAACTTTTCAGTTATCCGAATATTTATCAGTTATTTCTATTCGTGTCAAGCCTTTGGGAAAACTAGTTGAATAATTTTGGAAAAGTTTTATTAAATTTATGAAGACCAGCATTAAAAATATTGTATCTGTTATAAATTCTGAAAAATTCAATTTTATTACACAAAAATTTTTAATAAATTTTGAAATTGTGTTTTAGGACTCTGGGAAAATTTACTAGAATGTCGTATAAAGCTTCAAAAATCATTAGTTGCTTGCAATAAACTACCTCAAAAGCAGAGTTTTCTTCATATAAAATCTTTTTGGAATGCAGATAATAGAACAATAGTTAAAAAAACAAACAAATCAATTTTAACTCTTCTAGAAAAACTTCTTCACTTACAGGTAAACAATTTTCCTTCTTCTAAAACTGCTTATATTACAGTATATCAAGATATAAATACTGTATTTCTTTTTTAAATGATCTTATTTCTTTTAACTGTGTATTTTTTTCAGCCGCAAGATAGATTCATTCCATTCATCCAGTTTTCATTAATAATGTAGAGAAGGGCCTATCGCTCAGAAACTTTAAATGCATTCCACCTTTTGTATTTATTTTTCTTCCCGTCGCAGTTCTACATGAACACATTAACCTTGACTTATTAGGATGAAGTAGACTTTATTTTTAATACATTTTTACAATTTATGACTTCGAAGTCATGTTTGTAATGTCGCTCAAGATATTAACCAGTTCAGATTCATCATCAGATCTGAGTAATGCATGGTCAAAGTGTAATGCGTGATTTGATTGTAAGGAGGTGGATGAGGCAGTTCAACAATGAACATGAAAATGTGTATTACTGAGTAGGTATCCATCTGTGGATAAACTAGTTGAAGCAGTCAATGAAAACATTAACAAAAATTGTAAGTTTACAAATTTTACTTTTTAACTGAAATTTTCACCTTAAATTTGTTTTGAAGACATGGGGAAAAGTTTTCTTAAACTTTGTCCATGCTATGTACAAAAAATTCTTTCCAAGGACCACATAAATAGTGCACTTTTGACACACATGTTATGAAAAATACAGTGACAACTTTTTCAGCATTATATTGACTGAAAACAAAATTTGAGTAGCTAATGGCATCACTGAATCAAATGACAGTCTATAAAATAAAGGTAAATGTTCCTGCTGGCAAAGTAAAAAGACAAGATAAGCTTAACAAGGCACAAAATCATGTGCAGTGTTTTGGGACAAATGTGACCTCTTGGCTCTTCAGTAGAGTACTACAGTTAACACAATTGCTTAGTATGATATGCTTATAAAACTGCATTATAAAACTGCTTATAAAACTGCAATACTGAACAAACACTAAAATACTCACTAGTAGCATAGTTTTAATCTATGACACTGTTTGGTCCATATTCTGAATGTGTGATAGCAGCTTTAACAGGATTTTAGCTACAATTGTACCACAATCCCTAAAGGTAGGACCACACTCCTAGTGATTACTTTCATTTTTTGCATCTGAAATATAATCTTGCTTGTAAGAGGTTCTATGAGGCTGGTGAAACAAAAAATGCCATTTACACTCAATCGAATTCACAAGGAGGAACTTCCTTGTGTAGAGTGTTGTAAAACAACTTTTTATTGTTTACACATTTCAATGTTATAACAACTGACAATCAAAACAACTAATTAAGTTGGTGAATTTAGTGATAGTGAGATGCTTATTGTTTAAGATTATTTTACACTACTCAGATTAAACTTTATGAGTCAATTAAAAAGGATCTATAAAGCGAAGATATTTCTTTGTTCAAATAAAAAAAAAAAATAGGTTTTAAATCTAAGGGTAATTTACTTTCACAATTGCAAAAAGAATTTTGCAACACTGAAATAAGTCATCCAAATCAAATTACAAAATATTTGAAAAAATGCTGAGCCCTAATCACCAACTAGTGGATGGTTAACAAGCTGTACCAGTTTTCGTTGCTAGTTCCTAGCCATTGGAAAATAAATAAATAAATAAATAAATATATATATATATATATATATATATATATATATATATATATATATATATTGTAACATTTATAGAATGGGCTATATAATGTTCTTTAAGAATTGGAAAAATAGATTAGAAATAACTCACACAAAATTTAAAAAAGAAATTCATTAAAAGATTGGTTAGATTAAATTGAAACTAAATTTAGGTAAAAGCCTAGAAATGTAAACAAGGTATTTGAACTGTAAATGCATAAGGAAATTTGTTGTATCAAATAAAATTTAAAACAAGATAATCTAATAATAATTATATTTAAACAAAATTGTAAATATTAGTAACATAGGGCATAAGTAATTACTTGAAGGAAAAAGTGAAAAACGATTGTAAACAATGAAAGGTTATGTTCTATGAATTCAGCTCAAAACACACACAATTCGAATTATTACAAAAGTAAAACACAAAGACACTTCACACACTAATAATAGTAATTAAATAAACACTGGAAGGTTTGTTAAGGATCGGAAAATTGAAACAGTATGTTAACAAAATTAAAACTGGTGAAAACAATCGCGTTATTGCATCAGCTGTAGAAAGCAAGAAGTAGGTCAGTTGCAGTCGACTCTAGTGAGAAGAAATCAAACTGAATTATAGCAACATGTGTTTTTTTAAGAAGGAGGCCGCCATATTTGTAACATTTTAAAAGAAAAACGAAGCGTTAGTTTAGTCAGAGATAGCATGGGTGACGCTACGAGATGGGACCTGAGATGACCAGTCAAAATTCCTTTTAAAAAAAGCCGTCAAAATTAAACAGATTTGTGAAGAAACTTGGAAATTTTAAATAAGGAGAAGTGAATTTAAAGATAAAGTACAGTGGTAATATAATTTGAAGGAACTAAAACGAATTTAAGTGTGTAAAAAGTGAAATTTGAAGAGAACGGAATCTTACGTAAGCGACCTGCAGAATTTCGGTATTTGATAAGTTAAGTATATATAGCGCTATAAAAAAAATAAACTTTAGTGGACTCTTAGGATAATAGGGAAGTTTAATTTTGTACATTAGAATATCTTGTGATTAATAGTAATAAGAACATAATCCAGTTCAAATAGTTTCGCCTTTTTGCTTATTCCAAATTAAAGTTTTTCCATCAGGAAAATATTTATTAAAACTAATTTCAAAATTTAATATTGTTTTTCAAAATTTATTTAATTAACCAAAGAATTAAAAAATATAGCCCATGCTATAAACCCCGAGATAGTAAGAGATCGTAAAATTAGCCTAGGGTATATGAAAATTTGTAACTAAAAATCAAAGAAAGTGAGTTTAGTATATTGTGTTAAAATTTGTTAAGTTTTATTTTGTTGTGTTTATTGTTTAACTGTTAAAATAAAATTGTTCTGTTAACTGTTGAAATAAAATAATTATAATAAAGAATTTTAAATTATTCAGGAGTTTGTGTTATTTAAATAGAAATTAAATATCTTCATTTAAATAAAATATTTAATAATATAAACCCCGTTGTATTGCGTCTTAAGGAAATATCTTTATAATATATATATATATTTTAGGTTAGTTTTGGTTGGTAAAGATTATTTAGAGTTTTTGGACTAGGAGACTGACAGACTTACCTTGGTAAGAGTCCACTCTATAGTCTTGAAATAGAAACACATAAAAGCACTTAAACAATGATATATTTCAACCACACAGTTGTCTTTGTCAATCGAAGAGAAAACACAAAAAGAAATATGAGAGAATGAAATAAAATAAAATTTTTATTTAATAAAATTTATTGAAATAAAATTTTATTTCATAAATGTAATTTGTATAAATGTAAGTCTGTCAGTCTCCTAGTCCAAAAAATCTATCTATCTATCTATATATATATATATATATATATATATATATATATATATATATATATATATATATAATTATTAAATTAAAAATATTTCAAAAACAAGAATACTTTTAATACATATATTATTCAAAGCTTTTCACCGATAAAACAGTACCAGCATGTTCAGGAAAAATAATTATGTAACAAAATATTTTTACAAAAATTAAATCATGTATACTACAATCAACCATATGTTTATAAATATTGCACTTTATGTAATTTTTTCTATAACAACAATGACCTTATAAATAGTTTGGTGTCTTGATCTCATGTGTATCTGTTCATCAATTAATCTGACTTTAACTTTATGTTTATAGATTTTTTATGTTTCACATATATTAATCTTTAATCATTTGTTTAATTCTTTTATTAATTTCATATTTTCTATTTCAGGAAATTCATGTCCATTATTAATACTGTACAATGAGTAGCTAAATTTGATTTGTATATGTTTGGTTAAATATAAGCGTTTAAATGTTCTTTGTATCTTTCTTTCAATTTCTTTTTTGTTTGTCCTACATATAATTTATTACAATTGTAACACTCTTAAATAATTAGGTGTTACAAATAAATTCATTTATATATTTAATTTTATTTAATAATAAAATTGGCCCAATATAAAAAAAATTTTTTGTTTTCTTGGTGAACACTTGTTAATCTATCGTAAGAACTAAGGCGTTCCTAGCGAGCAAAAATATCGTACGATGTTGGTAAGTTGAAGCAATTGACCAGATCATGCCATATGCCGTAAGCGTGGGATGATACCTGCGAACCAATGAAAAATCTATATAAGAACAAATAAGGGGTTGCATTAGAATTCAGCTTCGCGTGTATACCAAACTGCCCACTTCACTAAAAGTCTTTGAACGAGATAGACGTGATGGCAATTTCTGAAATGACTTAGAAAATTTGCAAGCTTTTATTATTAAAAATTTAAGTTGTCAAGGCCGGTACCAGTTTATTAATGCAACTTACAGAAGAAGCCAGAACCTTTTTTTTATGAGTTCCAAATAGTAAAAGTTCGTATTTTTTTGTTCAAGTGCGCTTGTTGCAAGAGCGATGTGCAGTGATAAGTAATATGTGTTATAGTATTATACAAGTGGTGTGCACAACCAGGTACGTTTCAAAGTATAATGAAGAAAATGTATTTTAACTTTAACTAACTTAAATTCTGAATGATAAATGATTAACACATAAACGGTAGAAGTCGTCTTTGGATATTCATTTCTAAAATTAAATTTGAACACTTAACTTACTACCTTCTCGATGCATAAATTGTAATGCTTTATTGTACACTTAACAAGTAATTAATATATGTAAAGAATAGTTAGCAGTAATTTAAAATAAATCTCTTGACACATTGGTTGTCATTTGTTCAATTTGTGATTTGTGTTTAATTAATAAATTGTTTAATATTATATTTTAAAACATTCAATCGTTATTTCACACGTAACCTAGTTCTAGCTTCAAGATAGGAAGACCGTCACAGACAGACAGTTTGTGCCTGAGCTGTGACATTAGAACTAGAAGCCCTGGTAAGTAAAATTAAATATGTTGGTAATAAGCAAAAGAATATTTAAATAAAGATAAAATTACCCAGGTAAAAAGGGCAAAACGTTACAGGTGCACGACTCTGCTAAATTTAAAGTAATTAAATAGTTGAATAATAAATACTGCTAACTAATTCTAATGATTAATACCATTGATGGGTTAATTAGGTAAGTTGTGCAGCCTTAAGAATACTTGTTAGTGTGTAGTAAGGTTATTTAAAAAAAACAAAAACAAAAAATAAAATGTCTAGCGATTTGAAAATAAATATTGATCTGTTGGTGAAAGACGAGTTAATTTTTGAACTAAAAATTAGGAATGTAGAGGTTAGAACGGAGAGTACAGCATCTGAAATAAGAAAGACCTAAGAAAAGTAGCCAAAGATTCAGAGTATAAAGCCGACCCTAATAATTTAATTGGTAAAATGGATGTGCCTAGTGAGTTTTTGTTAATCGAAAATAAATTTAAGGACTTAGTAGAAATATGTAATAATTTAAAAACCGAACCTAAAGCTATTGATGTTTTAAGAGCTGAAACAAAACTAGTACATTTAAGATTAAGATGTAAATGCTTGTTGAAATTTGAATTAGATTGTAAAATGTCAGACCTAAAAGATTTTTTTAAAAAAATGAAAAATTTGGAAAAATTAATAGCTGAAACAAGTTTAGACAGTAAAGTTTGTATAGAAACCAAAAGACAATTATCTACTAGTAGCCTAGAGGAAGAGAAGTTAATTAATGATGTGTTTGAAAAGACTGAATCAAAAACAAACGATCACGATGGGGAGTTAACGGAAATTGCAATACCTGAACTGTTAATTGGAGATAATGCAAATTTAGAAATAAGTGGTTTTGAACAGCAATTAGTAAAACATCAAAATAATTATATGCCAGTGTTTAATCCTGAACTGTACAATAAATTGCCGAATCCTTTTGAAAGGTATTTAAAAATGTTTGACATGTCAGATGGACTAGAATTAAACAGCTTATTAAAATTTATGAGTGTAATTTTAAAAATAAAATAAGAAACTAAATTGTCAGATACAGAAATTTTAGAGTTAAGCATAGGAAAGGTACAAGGCCCTTTGTTAAATAAGTTCTCTTGGCTTTAGACAATAACGTTCCCTTAAATGATTTTCATGAAGATATATTAAAAAGCTTTATACCTATAAACCTCAGAAAATTTAAAAAGAATCTTGTAAACAGACCGCAAGGTAATTTAGAACTAATTAATATGTATATTAGAAGAGTTAAAGATAATTGTAAATTGTTGAGATGTAATTATTCCGATACTGAGATAATAGAAATTATTAAGTTAGGAATTAAGCCAGAAGACCGTAATAAATTAATTTTTGTAAAAATCCTGCTAATTTTAACGACCTGGACAATATGTGTGTTCAGATTCAAAATTTAGGTTATAACGATATAATAAGACAAGAAAACAATAATCCTGTATTTAGAAAGCAGGAGCCGAATAAGATAAAATTTAAGAAATACAATAATGAACAAACAGTAAATGTGAATATTAGTAGGAACCATGTAAAATACTATAACTGTAACAGGTTAGGTCATATTGCTAAGCATTGTAATAACAACAAATATGTTAACTTAGTCAGAAAACGTTAAAATGAATTTAAATGTAACAATAAAGTGAATAAATTTAAACACTTGGATTTAAAAAACAAAAATGTAATAAATCCGAATATCTCAAAGAATAAAATCCATGAAACAAAAATTGAACAGGTTAATGTATTGGATAAATCAAAATTTTTCAGAGAAACTAGAAAATGTTTAAACATTATGAAAACAGTAGAAAAGAAAAATTGGTTAAAGAATGATACAAAAATTGTTATGTTACCAACAATAAACATTAAATTAAGTAGTGAATTAAATTGTAACGCTTTATTGGACACTGGATGTTCAATAAACATAATAAACGAAGAATTTTTTTAAAACATTGTTAAACCAAAAATTAGTTAAGAAAATTGTAAACAGGATAAAGTTTCAGCAGCTAATAATACAGAGATAAAAGTAAAAGGTAATTGCATTGTCAAAATTAAAGTAAAAAATTTTTTCATGGCAAGTGAAGTTTTTAATAGCAGAAGGTTTAAATTGTAAAATAATTTCGGGACTTCCCTTTATTAAAGAAACGGGTTTAGTAATAGATATTTCAAAGAACTCATGTCATTTTAATTTTAAACCAAATGTGAATGTAGCGTTAAATAGTTTAAAAAGTTGTATGGTTAATAATTTAAACTCAAATGAAATTCAAATTGGTTATGAGGAAGCCAAAAAAGACATAGAAAAATTAGTAAAAAATTATCCTAATGTTTTCACAGATAAGATTGGTAAAGCATTAAATTTTGAATTTGAATTAAAAGTTAAAAGTAAAGAAATAATAAAATTAAAACCATATCCATTAAGCCTGCCAAAAATGGCAATTTTAAAGAAAATATTAGACGAACTTTTAGAACAAAAAATCATAGAGCATTCCACTAGTCCATATTTAAATCCTTCGTTTTTAGTATCAAAAAAGGACAAACATAGGCTAGTAGTTAATTATGAAAAATTAAACCAAATAATAGAGAGAGTTTCACATCAAATAGGAGATATGTCTGACTGTTACCAATACTTAAGTGGTGCAAAAAATTTTACTTGTATAGATTTATGTAATTCCTTTCATCAGATTCCATTATCCGAAGGGAGCAAAAAATATACTGCTTTCAGTACTTCTTTTAGTCAATACAATTACACACGAATTCCATATGGTCTCCATGTTGGGAGCGAAATATTGAGTGCGTATGTAGAACAAATTTTTTTCGACATAAAGTATAAATTTATGATAAATTTTGTTGATGACATCATTATTTATAGTAAATCTTTAAAAGAACATATTCAACATGCAACTGAAGAAGTCAAAAGATTAAGTGAAAATAATTTAACTGTCAATGTGTCAAAGGCAAAGTTTGCTTGTACAGAGATAAGGTTTTTAGGCAACAAAATAAGTGAAAATGTAATTGAGATAGATCCAGATAGAACTAACTCTATTAAAGAATTTCCAAGACCAAAAAACCCAAAGGATTTATCAAGATTTATTGGTATGGTATCTTTCTTTAGTACCTTTATAAAAGATTATGCTAAAATAGCTAGCCCACTAAACGAGTTACGCAAAAAAGAGTAAAATTTAATTGGAGTCAAGAATGTGAAAATAGTTTTGTTAAATTAAAAAATTGTATAATGAACCCGCCTTGTTTAAATATTGCTAATCATGATAAACCATTTTATTTAATGACAGACGCTAGTGAACATGGTATAGGTTCATGTTTAATGCAAAAAGACAACAACGGTAAACATAAACCTATAGCCTTTTATTCTAAAAAATTTACAGACTCTGAACGCAATTTATCAGTTTATGAAAAAGAAACTTTAGCAATAGTACTAAGTATCGAAAAATTCTACAAATATTTAGAAGTAATGTCCTTTTATTTGATAACCGACAACCAAGCGCTGTCATGGTCTTTAAGTCACTTCAGAAAGTTAGGAAAAATTGGACGTTGGTTAGAGCACATATTAAGTTTACCTTTCAAAATATTTCATGTAAAGGGTAAGGACAACCCTGTAGCTGATTCCTTAAGCAGAATTCATACTGAGTGTAGTGACATAGAAATTGAAATAATAGAAGTGGAATCAAAAGATGAAATTCGTAATATTAACAAAATAAGTAAAAAAATAGATGGGTCACTAATAAATTGTTAAATGTAAATGTAATCTCTCAAATACCCTTAAGTTTTATAGATATAATGGAACACCAAAGAAATGATTCTGAAATTAATAAGATAATTCAAAGTGTACAAAACGGAACTAATAACAAATTTTTTTATTTATATAAAGGAGTTTTAATGTTTAAAAATAAGGAGAAATCCAATGCACAAATTTATTTACCAAAATTAATAGATATGTTATTCGAATATTATCATAATTCTATGATGGGAGTAACAAATTACTTACAAAACTGATAATAAAATTAAAAATTTAATAAACAATAACAATAATCAAAATAATATGCATGAAAGAAATGGTGTATATAATATAAAATGTCAAGATTGTAGTAAATTATATGTAGGAAAAACAAAAAAGAAATTAAAAGAAAGATACAAAGAACATTTAAACGCTTATATTAAACCAAACATATAAAAATCAAATTTAGCTACTCATTGTATTACCCCTTTGCACGCGTATAACGTGATTTCTTCTAAGGCTGGAATTTCTGCTACCGCGTATTACGAGAAATTACGTATTTGCAATATTTTGTTTATGGAAGTCCTAGTTGTTGGTTTAAAGTCCATTACAATGTGTGGCAATGTTTGTTTGGTTTAAATGAACTCGTCTGCTACGATTATTGTTCTCGGCCACATGATACTGATCCACATTTGGTTGATTTAGCCACCAGGCGCCATTACGTGGTCCATGCATGCGCGTATGACGGGTATTCTTGGCAGGACGCAGCGTCTGCCAACTGTCGTATTTTGTGTTGACATTGTGATTGCTATAGTTGTTTACTGTTTACGTGAGTGAGTTTTGTTTATACTGTAAGAATAATTTATTGTTTATGATTTGGTGGATAATAATTTTAGTTACTTTAATTTTATTTTAAATGGATTTATTGATATCTTGAATTACCTAGTGTAAAAATATAAAAAATTATAAAAATAACTAGTTTATAATTTTTTTGTTCAAATACATCTTTAGGAACTCAGAATTAAATAGAACTTTGAACAATTCGCAAACAAGTTTTTTTATCTAATACCACGTAACCTGTTACTTGCCCTTTATATGTCCCGTGTGCTAAGGGTTAATAATGGACAAAAATTTCCTGAAACAGAAAATATGAAATTAATAAAAGAATTAAACAAAGGATTAAAGATGAATATATGTGAAACATTGGAAATTTACAAACATAAAGTTAAAGACGGATTAATTGATAAACAGATTCAAGCGAGATCAAGGCACCAAACTATTTATAAGGTCATTGATGTTATAGAAAAAATTACATAAAGTGCAATACTTATAAAGATATGGTTGATTGTAGTACACGCTTTAATTTTTGTAAAAATATTTTGTTAGATAATTATTTTTCCTGAACATGCTGGTACTGTTTTATCGGCGAAAAGCTTTGAATAATATATGTATTAAAAGTATTCTTGTTTTTGAAATATTTTTAATTTATTAACTATATTACAAGAAAACATATCACCATATTTGATATATATATATATATATATATATATATATATATATATAAAATACGTTTTCATGTTTAATAATTTAAAACAACATAGGTTATTCAAATACAAAAATATTTATTAATTTATATTAATAAAGCTTTTCGTTGGTAAACAGTACCAACATCATCAGGAATGAAAATTTGTTTACAATCTTATAATACACATTAGGATTTCGTGCGTCCAAGCATTTTGTCATTGTCTCTTATATACAGTAATCTGCTCGCCCTTTTATTTTGCTGGCCCGCGTCGGGATGTATTGCGTCGGGTTGCTTCCCTTTCAATGTAAAAATTAGTACGTACATATTTACATATCTATTTCCTTCATCTTAACTTCTATTAAGCCTTATATGTATTTACGTCGTAATTCACCGTTTGGTAATCTGATTGGAATAAAAATTGGATATTTGTAAAACAACGGCAGACCCCGGATAATCCGCAAACCGGTTAATCCGCCCACGGATAATTGGGACTTTACTGTATATATATATATATATATATATATATATATATATATATATATATATATATATATATATATATATATATATATATATTGTAACATTTATAGAATGGGCTATATAATATTATTTAAGAATTGGAAGAATATATTAGAAATAACTCACACAAAATTTAAAAAGAAATTCATTAAAAGATTGATTAGATTAAATTGAAACTAAATTTAGGTAAAAGCCTAGAATTGTAAACAAGGTATTTGAACTGTTAAATCGATTAGGAAATTTGTTATATCAAAACCCCTAACACATAAATTAAAACAAGATAATCTAATAATAATTATATTCAAACAAAATTGTAAATATTAGTAACATAGGGCATAAGTAATTACTTGAAGGAGAAAGTGAAAAACGGTAGTAAACAAATTGAAAGGTTATGTTCTATGAATCCAGTCAAAACACACACATTTCGAAATATTACAAAAGTAAAACACAAAGACACTTCACACACTAATAATAATAATTAAATAAACACTGGAAGGTTTGTTAATGATAGGAAAATTGAAACAGTATGTTAACCAAATTAAAACGGTGAAAATAGTTCGTTGACATTAACAGATGTGAAAGTAAAGAAGTAGGTCAGTTGCAGTCGACTCTAGTGGGAAGGAATCGAACTAAATTATAATCCATATGATTTTTTTTAAGAAGGAGAAGCCGCCATATTAAAAAAACAAACAATTGTTTAAAATCTAAGGACGCGTAGTTAGAGTCAGTCTGGCGTGGGGACGCCGAGGAAGCAGACCTTTCTTAGAAGACAAAATTTTACATTGGAAGGAATTCGTCAAAATTATACCGTTTTGTGAAGAAACTTGGCAAATTTAAATAAGGATAAGAAAATGTAAAGATAAAGTACAGTGATAATATATTTTGAAGGAACTAAAACGAATTTAAGTGTGAAAAAAGTGAAATTTGAAGAGAACGGAATCTTACGTAAGCGACCTGCAGATTTTCGGTATTTGATAAGTTAAGTATGTATAGCGCTATAAAAAAATAAACTTTAATGGACTCTTAGGATAATAGGGAAGTTTAAAATTGTACATTAGAATATCTTGTGATTAATAGTAATAAGATCATAATCCAGTTCAAATAGTTTCGCCTTTTTGCTTATTCCAAATTAAAGTATTTCCATCCGGAAAATATTTATTAAAACTAATTTCAAAATTTAATATTGTTTGTTCAAAATTTATTTAATTAACCTAAGAATTAAAAAAATATAGCCCATGCTATAAACCCCGAGATAGTAAGAGATCGTAAAATTAGCCAAGGGTATTAAAATTGTGTAACTATAAAAATCAAAGAAAGTGAGTTTAGTATATTGTGTTAAAATTTGTTAAGTTTATTTTTGTTCTGTGTTTATTGTTTAACTGTTAAAATAAAATTGTTCTGTTAACTGTTGAAATAAAATAATTATAATAAAGAATTTTAAATTATTCAGGAGTTTGTGTTTTGTAACTAGAGAAATTAATTATTTTCATTCAATAATAAACCCCGTTGTATTGCGTCTTGGAAATATCTTTATAATATATATATGAAGTTATTATTATTACTTGTAAATCATTTTTTCCACCACTAAGTGCAATAATTTTTAACCTTGTGTGATGAGGCACCTGACCATTGTTGAATCACTGAATTGGTATATATATATATATTTATATATATATATATATATATATATATATATATATATATATATATGAACTGGTTACGTATGTATATATAAAATAAACACATACAAAAACTTTTGATTCTCCAGTGGATTAGTTTCACATTAATGAAACTATGATTGAGTGTTATTAGTTTGTGATAAATTAAACATTATATCAACCATATATATATATATATATATATATATATATATATATATATATATATATATATATATATATGGTTGATATAATGTTTAATTTATCATAAAGTAATAACACTTAATCATAGTTTCATTAATGTGAAACTAATCCACTAATTCATGCACTGAAGAATCAAAAGTTTTTGTATATGTTTCAACATGATTATAAGGGAAATAAATTGTGCAACAATTTAAATAAATGCTATGTTCAAGTTGTGTTATTGATCTTGAATGTATATTGTAGTTCTTTTGTTCTATTCTGTTGTCTGAGTTTTTAGTAAATTATTAGCTTGAAAAAGTTACAAGTTAGTTTAATTGATCTAATTTGTCTACATTTTATTTTTCAGAACACATTATTAGACCAGTGTACAGATTACAAATTAAACAAGTCAAAACAAACTGCAACACTGTAAGTATATGACAAGGCAAATAAAATTACAGCTTCTTAAATGTCATTTAAAATGGTAATTTTTTTAAAAGTCCATGCTCAAGTAGAAACTAGAGTTTTTAAACTAACATTGTGCAGTAACAAATAAATGTAGTTACTACAGTTTAATCTATACACTTAAGAGATGTTGAAATAATTATAGGTTATATAAAGGGTTGAGATAACTATATAGAATATGAATTACAGTAGACTCTCGCTATTCGTGGTTGGCAAAATTACAGGGCATCTCGCTAATAAGTATTGTATTTAAAAAAAAAAAAACAAGAAAAACAGTATAGTTACTGTGCTAGTTGTAGGATAATGTGTTCTCGTCTTATTTATATTGTAAGTACTGTAGTTATTTAACACAAAGAAATTCGATTATTCTGCAAACAGCCATTACACTGTACACTACTAGGCCTACTACTCAAAAGATAGGCATTCCTTATATATAACAAGTTACTGGCAAACATCGAAGATTCAAACGGCGCCTGCATCCAACTCCATACATAAGTTTAACATCACTTCTGTTTAATTACTGCTAATTTATTAGTTTTAGAAATCCAAACATTGATAATCGTATCTGGTGGCCGTAACTAACTCGGATTTTGTTTTTCCTGTCACTTACCAAACAGGTATCGGATTCACTTGTCGTGTCTGCTAGTTTTGGAAATGTCGCATCTACTTGTGGAATTGTTTAGTGAATTTGTTTTGTTTAGTTTCATATTTTCTCTTAAATTGTTTATCCAAGCCATAATGTCATCAAACCTTGATAGGGGAATAAACGTTATGCCGTTGATTAAGGAGATTGACCTTTTATATAAATTGAAATGTGGTGAAAGCATACCATATGTCGTGAAGCATAGATACAAGGACGAGTGTCAGAGAAGGGACTTGTCGGGAAGTTACCTCTGTATGTTGCGATATAAATGTCGAAAAAATGGATAAAGCTTTGATTGTGTGGATAAATCAATCACAAAAAAAGATGTCTGAGTTCAATTTTGATTCGTAAAAAAGCTAGGGGTTTGCATGAAGATTTTGTTCAAAAAGGTGGGGAACCTATCAACATTCAATCATTTTCAGCAAGTAAAGCCTGGTTTGACAAGTTCAAGAGACTGTTTTCTCTTCACAACATGAAAATTGCTGGTGAATCAGTATCAGTATACCACAAAGCTGTCAATTCATTTCTATATCTTATTTCGAAAAAAAAGGCTGCACAGTTAATAAAGTTTTTAATGTGGATGAGACAGGACTGTTTTGGAAAAAATGCCTTCACAAACTTTCTTATCTAAGGAGGAGAAATCTGCTTGGGTTTTAAGCCCACAAAGGATCAATTGACTGTGCTGTAGTGCTAGTGTACTTAGTCTCAATAGCACATAGAATTAACACTGAACGATTAAAAGTGAAGATGTCAAAAATCTTTTGAAAAATACAAACCAAGATTTGATGAAATAAGAGCTGGAAGAACTAATTTATCGAACCTGTGCCTATGTCGGATAATGAAGACAAGGAAATTGTAAAAAAATGTATCCTCGAAGTTGACATTAAAATCTGTCGCTGAAGTGTATGTTTAGGGAAAGAGTTAGCTGCAGTCATTACTAAAATTGATCCTTCTTAAAACGGGCATTAAAATGTAATCGAGAGCTGGAAAAAGTACTATTGTCATATAAAGAACTAGAAAACAAATTGTGTGTTTAAAAATTTAGTCATCAATATTTTTATGGTCTGAGCTGTTAAATATCCTTTCAGTGCATTATATACTGCCCCAGCTAATGGTATTTGCCTTTGTAGACAATTTCTTATTATGCCTATTTACTATGATTTCATAAGCAACATAAACATTTTCCTACTAATTCTACTGCTTGATTCTGAAGTGTGAGTTGTTTGCAGGGTATCAAATTTGGCCCCCATACAATTTTTTTTCAAACTCACTATTGAAAATAGTGTCCAATTCTTGTATCATTAGTTATAATTCTCTAAAAATATCTTGAATGGGCACTATATCAATCAGAAATAATTTAGCATTTGTATTTTAATTTATGTATTATCTCTGTTTAGCAGTTGGAGTATAAACCCAAATTTGATAATATCAGTACATTTCATACCTCATTGAATCTTTGTTTGATAGAATTAAGTAGTTTTATGTTCACTTTTGTCCACAGTTGAACTTTTATATAATAGAATAACAATGTTATAATTTTTTTAAAGTTTAAGTATAACTGTCTTATTATTTTACTTATCAGCTTTATCCAGTTTTATAAGACATTAACTTGATCATAATTAACTACATATCTTTAATTAAGTAAACACTAATTTTGTTTTGCCACAAGTATTGAACAAAAGTAAATACAGTAGAACCCCTCAAATCTGAACCCCAAAAAACCGAACATGATTTGATGAAAACCAAATTATATAAAAGTATCTAAAATTTAATGAAGTATGTAGTGAAAGTTTGCTACTTACGTAAAACAGGACTGAGATGTGTAAAATATTGGAATTGACACTGTAAAAACATGATATAATACGAAGTCCTATACTGTATCACTTCATTAATATAGAATTTATTGACAGTAACATAAAAATTTAAAAAAACAAACACTAAGTTATATGTTTCCCTTCATCTGGCAAACAGACCTTCCTGAGGATTCAAAGTTGTGCCACTGTGCATTAGCATAACATCATTGGTTGTTGCAGCTGCTTGTTGTTCTATATAACACAACACAATGTCGACAGTGGCGGCATCACCATGAGTAACAGCTTCGTAGAGGCATCTTTTTCCTCGCTATCGCTATCTGCTACACCAGGGGTGCACAGCACGCGGGCCACTCTAAAATGTTGCTTTTGAATGTAATAAAATAATGCTATTCCATAGGGAAAGGCACATTCTGTTCATATGTACATTGTACTACCAATACTGACGTGGTTAAGGACATATTTAATCTTAATGTACTCTATGTGTATAGTGTAACCGAGAAGATTATCACTTGCCGAGATTGTAAGTAAGACATTCTGTAACAGATATTCATCGACACTTGTGTCAATGCCACACTTGCAAGTAATTACTTGCAAGTCAGGAAATGGACCTGTATCTGTTTACGTTTAAAGTTTTTAACTGCTACACCATTATATCAATGTATCATTTTCTGACGCCAAGCATTCGTGATAAAGTTGCTGTTTTCCCATTACTCTTATACTCGATGACAAACTAAACTGAGTTAGTTGTTTATTAACACAAAACCAGTATGATGTGTGGTAGTATGGTATTTATTGTGCGAATTCATCAGTTGTGCTGGTAACGATTGATCCCTTTTAATAGGACAATTCTAAAATGTCAGTGTCAATAAACGTAAAGTTGAAGAAGAAGGACTGTGTTTTCAAGATAAGTGGTCGGAATTATATTTTTTTATTCAATATCAAAATAAGGCAACTTGTCTTATTTGCCAATAAACTGTTGGTGTCATGAAAGTTTTCAATTTAAAAAGACATTACGAATCTAAGCATTCAAAAACATATAGTAATTTTAAAGGGCAACTGAGTAAAGACAAAGTAAACATTTTGAAAAAGAAATGAACAAGTCAACAAAATCTGTTAAAAAATGCCAGTATAAATTCGGAATCAGTAGTTAAAGCAAGTTTTGAAAATATTAATGAAACATTTAAAACCTTTTGCAGATAGAGAATTAGTTATGGAATGTTTAATGGCCATAGGTGATATTTTAATTCCGAATAAAACCCAATTAGTTCACAGATTAGCTGAATGACAATAGGTCGCAGAGTGGAAGAAATGTCAACTTTTTATTGAACATTCTTTGAAACAGAGAATCTCTAAATTTAAGTGGTTTTCGATCGCGTTGGACAAAACTGTTGACATTTCAGATATAGCCCAGCTTGCTATTTTTGTATGAGGCGTTGATACCGATTTTAATATTACTGAATAGCTATTAAGTTTGGTTCCTATGAAGGGCACGACAACAAGTTTCAATATTTACCAGCAGACAATAAAAGTTTTCAAAAGTGCGTATGGAAAAAACTGTGCGGTGTGGCAACTGATGGCGCTCCATCAATGAATAAAAACATAGGTTTAATGTCATACCTTGATAAAGACTGTAGTTTATATGGAAATGAGCTCATAACTTTTCACTGTCTTCTTCATAGACAAAATTTGTGTTGGAAATCATTGTAGATGGATCATATTATCAAAGTTGTTACTAAAGTTGTAAATAGGCTACTTTTTGTAGAAAGAGACTTGTCCGTTGCCAATTCAAATAATTTCTCCATGATATCGTTAGTGGATTTGAAGATGTAATTAATTGTACTCATATTTGGTGGTTAAGTGCAGGCAAAGTTTTAAGAAGAGTGTTTAGTCTTCGTGAAGAAATTGATATTTTCCTTTCTGATCGATGGTATTATGCTATTCGAATTTAAAAATAGAGACTGGTTATGTGACAGCATTTTATGTCGTTATTATGCATCATATGAACGAATTGAATACCAAACTTCAGGGCAAAGACAATTTAATTCACTTATTAGTGTCTTACAAGAGCGTTTGAAAAAGTTGACAGTGTGGGGCGCCCAAATGGAAAATGGAGTTCTGGTTATTGCTTATTGGGATGAATTCAACAGATACTGATAACACTTTGGTCTTCTCGAAATATAGCAATATGATATAGTTTTTGAAGGAAGATTTTAAAACCTTTGCATTGTCATTCAGTGTTGGTTGTATGGATGCACCACACAATTTTCAAATGGAACTTACTTCTCTGCAGCACAAGATTCAGTTAAAGTAAAAATTCTGTGAAGTTCCATTATTAGATTTCTACAAATATTACTTGCTTGTTAATCTGTAGAATGGTTAATCTGCGAGAAATATTTTTTTTTAATTTCGTGTTTGTTCGGTAGTACTTTCATTTGTGAACATGCATTTTCGTTAATGAAATCTATCAAATCTAAAGCTCGTACGCGTTTAACTGACATTCACTTGGAATCAACATTGTAAATAGTAACTACAAACATTAAAATAGATATTGAACAATAATAAAAAAAGTGTCAAATTTCCTATTAAAAGAAACACTTTTCAGAATGTGTTTTAATGTTTAAGTTGTTTTGTTTTGAATCCTGGTATGGTATGGTTAATAAATGTGGTAAACTTTAAATACTTGTTGCAAGTATCAACATTGTAAGATTAACAAAATAGAGAATTTGTTATCTGGATATGTTGTTACAGGTATGTACGCTATCAATAAAATGGCTGTGTATGTATGGGATGTACGCTTTCATTATAATTGAAAACGTAGGCTATATTATGGAATGTTAACCACAGTTAGATAAAACGTATTTAAATTGTTGAACTCGGGAAAAATTTTAATCCTGCGGCCTGCCTCAAGAAAAATGAACATTTAATTGGCCCTTCGTTACAAAAAGGTTGAGCACCCCTGTTCTACACTGTCATTGTGTTGATCCTTGACCATATATACCATGTCATGCTCGGTATATTCTTCATTGTTATCTAGTGCTGTCCACTCTTTCAGCCAACTTTCTTCAGCATCTTCACATCCTGGTACTCTTTGAATGAGCTGAGATAGCTCAGTTTAATCATTCCGTGGTCTAAGTGGTGTTTCCACGAGGCTAAGCCTGAGCTTCTTCCAACATTTCTGAAGTAAAGTGTTACTGATATTATTCTAGGATTCAGCACCCAATAAATTACATCATTTATTGTAATCGTCTTAAGTTATTCTGCAATAGAACAAACAATCTTCTTCAATTAATGTTTCCAGAAGCTTTTTTCTGTGGCTCAGTTTTATATTCTGCAGCACACATTGGTCCATAGGCTGATGTCATGTTAGAGGGGAGAAAAATTGCTTCTATGTCTTTACATACCAACTGCAGTTCTGAAGGAGCATTGTCTATCAAAAGTATAGCTTTTGGTGGCAGTCCATTTTCATTAAATTTTGTTACTGAAGGAACAAATTCAGTTTTGAATCACTCCTTGAATATATTACCAGTCATCCACGCCTTACACTGATTTCTGTAATGTACATGGAGAGCATTCAAGTTCATATTTTTAAGGACTTAGTGGATTTTTCAATCACCATTAATGGTAGCTTATTTGTTCCCACAGCGCTATGCAAAACTGTAAGACGCTGTTTGCTAGTTTTAAAGCCTAGTGCAGAAGATTCCTCTTTAGAAACAAGACTTTTAAGTGGGAAGGGCTTTACAATTCAATCCAGTCTCGTCCGCATTATACACTTCCTGGGGTGAGTAATTTTTAGACAAAATCAAATTTGTGAATTCATCGTTAAATCAAGTAAATCACCATTCATTAATTTGTTTAACTATAATTCCTTTTCTTGTATTAATGGGCCACTAATAGGAACTCCTTTCTGCCTCTCTGTAAACCATAAAAATACAGTTTCGTTAATTTTTTCATTCACAGAAACTTTCGCGTGATGGTGTTGCTCCAAAGACTTTTCAGTTGTGGCTTTGCAAAACTGTTCAATTTTTGATACAGAAATATGTATCGAATGCTCTAATATTGTTCATTAATAAAAAAAATGCACTTCTGTCAAATGTAAAATGCATAGCAAATCCGAAATCCAAACAGGCTATAGCCCTAATTAGGCTCACAATCCCTTTCTCACCCTGGCTGGTGGTTGTGAGGGTGTCCATTATATTAAAAAGAAATCTTTTACTGTTATTACCCACTTACAAATACAATGTGTTAAAAAAATAAAATATTAACAGTAAAACATATTGTGAAAACTTAAAATAGATGGGGGAGGGGGAGAAATAATGGTTTACAAATATTAACTTTATCTATTTAATTGTTTTTCAAAAAATTTTAACTACAGACTATTTATTGCACACAGAGATAACGATGTATCTGATGAAGAAATACCTTCAAGCAGTGATTCTGACAATAATGATGAAGAGGAAAATGAGCCAGCTAAAAAAAGAATAAAATTACATGATTATAGAGAGGTTTTAAAAAATAAACATGAAGAGTACATCCCATATCGAAACATGTCAATACAAAAATGGAATGACAAAACTAAAGTAGCTTCTGGTAAATTAGCAAACTCTAACTTTTCTGCTTTTGATCACTCAACTTTAAAACAAATTGAATTAATTATGAGTGATAAAGAGAGACTCATAAATCGAACACAAATAAAAAGATCCAAGTATCGAATACTAGGCACAACATTAATGGAAAAGAATGATGCTTCAAAAGAGGTATGTAAAATATTATATGTGGTTGGAAGAGACAAAAAGAATAATTGTTCTGAGAAATATTTAATTCTACCTTTAAAATATTGTGTATGTATTTGTCATAATTTTAGTTTAGATTACAATAGATTGAAAATAATCACAATTTTCCATATATATATATATATATATATATATATATATATATATATATATATATATATATATATATATAAATATATATATATATATATATATATATATATATATATATATATATAGGAATTTTTGAACTAGATAGGAGACTGACAGACTTGCCTAATGGCCATAGGTCAAAACTCTCTTTAGCAATCTCTAGAATAAAATTAGCATTTGTAAATTTGGCAAAAAATTATGAGACAAATTTGTGCATCTGAACACCAAACAGTTATAATGATTCTTTACTTTATTGGCTTTCAAAAAATATAAACATGAATTGAGTTTAATAAATAGCACAAGACAATTTTAATACTGCACCAGTTTTTTATTGATCCAGTCTCACATCATTATCATAATTTATTGTCTTGAGCAACTCAATAAACTCAATTCATGTTTATATCAAACTCAGTTGTTATTAATGGCTATTTAAAATTGTGATAACCAGAAAATGCTGACACTAAATAAGTTGACAAAAAGCATAAATGTTGGTTTTCTTGACAAGAAAAGAGACTGACTTACCTTGATAACAGTCCATTCTTTAAACCAAAATATACACACAAAACAATAAAATAATGGTATATTTCAGAGTCATGACAAAGTTTGTTTTTCTGTATTGGGATTTGTAACATTACAAAAAATCATTTAAGTAATAATTTACTATATCCTTATACTGGAAATTCATACTAATTTCTTCATGACTCCTTTACATGTTGTACGTTGTAAGACCTGACCTAGTTGTAAGACATGCCAAATACACCGCCCAACAAATAGTTTCAATAGCCTAACATCCAAGACTACGATTACTATTTAAGAAAGTTATATTATGAAATAAAAGTAGGCACTAAATTGCATGTAGTACAAAATTGTTTATTTAAAAATTTAAGTAAATTATTTTTTAAAAATGCAGGAATTGACTTATTTAATTTTGTAATACAGTGAAACCTGTCTTAGACGGACCCTTTGTTAGGCGGAATCCCGTCTATCACGGAAAACTTTAAAAGTCCCGACTGTCGCCTATTTAATTTACCTGGTTAATAACCTTCATAAGCCGGAAACTGTCTAACGCGGAAGCGGAATAAGCAAAAGGATGAGTGATACGTATTTACTACGTCTTAGTTCTGCATAAGCCGGAAAATCTGATCATATACATGCTGTAAAATATAAAGTTACAATGAATTTCGTTTGGATAAAATACGGTTTATAATATATTTTTTTATCATAACAAAATTCACGGATAGGTCTGCTTAATTGTACCGGATCGTATTTATTTCTGAGAACTCTGTAACAAGGTTAAGGATTGCTGATATGCACAAGATAACGCAATGGTATACAAACATCCATAATTTACGATAGGCTATGTGTAAGCACTCGTTTCCTTCAAGATAACGCAATGAATCGTTTACAAACATCCACGGCCAGACATAATAATGTCATATTGATTGACATATTGAAAGGCGAGAGACCGCTTCATTCTAAAAGGCAAAAAACATGTGCAAATAGAAGAAAAAGAAGAAATTGAAGATGTACCAGTCGTAGAAAACAAAATAAAAACATTTGGCGAGGCTTTAATGAAAATTTGTGAGTTAGAAGATTTCGCGGTATGTATTAACAGCCCGGAAATGCATCACCATTTGTTACAACTAAAAACAATAACTCAAACACAAGTAAAACAAACCTTTTAAAACAAAAGTCAGTGCTAGATTTTTTCAAGCCTAATTGATTTTCTTTTATTTTTACGAAAGCCTACTATGCACAATATTTAGCCTAAATACAGTAAGAGGAAAAATATAGGTACCTAATTTTTAATAAATTGCATCATTAATTCATAAATTTTGTTGACAAGTGTATAAGTGTTTTAGTGTTATAGTTTTCTATTAAAAATGTTTTGTGGAGAAAGATAAAAGGATGCTGCATTAAAAGGTAAGATTTTTATTATGTAATGTAGGTTTTAACATTTTCTGTAGTGGCATAGCCAACACCACCTAGAAAACAAGATTTACGAGTTGTGACGTCACAGGGCACAGGCTACGGGCTGTCATTAGGCAATCAATATAACCGATATTACTGTTGAATGACTTTTATTTAGATGTTAAAATGTGATAGTTTTCTTGCGATTTAAATACACTTGCTTTATATGTTGAAGTGTTACTTCTGTAGGAAATAAACAGTCAGTACTTAATTGGAAATAAATAATTAAATTAAATACTGTATTAGAACAAATGTAGACACTATGACAATTAATTGTCCGTTATCTATGTGGTGGTGGTACAGCGCCATACAGCTGATCAGTAGAAATAATAGTCTCATAGCTAGGAATCCCCATGGCCTACCCTCACCCCAACGCTAAAAATAGATATAACAAACGTTTCGTGATAGTATTGCCATCATACAGTACACTACTACTGTATAAGCTGGAAACCTGTCTTAGACGGAAGAAATGTTGGTCCCAATGGATTCCGGCTTAGACAGGTTTCACTGTATATACAAACAAAAATTTTAAAAAAACAAATCATTTAAAACTTACCCTCTCAAAAAATGTAAGTTATTCATCTATCTTTTAAAATGTGATATAAACACATTAATATTTCAAAAAATATATAATCAATACCTATATAAACATAATCTACAAATGATAAGAAGCAATAAGTACAGTAGAGTCAATAATCCAAACGACCCCCCCCCCTTAAACATGTGAATTTTATTTTGAAAGATGGTGTGAGAGAATTCACTTGTGTTTGTTACCACATAATAAAGTAAAAAAGTGTAATTTATATTAAAAACGCCCTATATTTATTTAAGATTTTTTATCATCATTTTTATATATTATTAATTTATTTAAAGTAGCTAGTAATAAGTTATTAAATTTATTCAAAATGTTTTCTCAAGTGATGCAAAGCTTAAAAATTAATGTAAAACATTTTCATAAATTTTAGCATAGAAATTAAAATATTTGACTGTATATAACACACACACCCCATCCAGGTTGGTGGTCTGGTTGGGTACTTAGACCCCCGATCTTAAAGGTGTCATGCAATCTGTGGCCCTCAGGGTAAGGAGGGTCTTCAACATAGCCTCAGGGGCACCAGGCGCCACCCATGAGTATGTAAGTAGCTTTGCTGCAGAGCTCAGCTTACGTAAGTGGAGCTCTGCGGCGGCAGACCTTTATTCCCTAGCTGCTTGTGAGAATAAACATGGTAGAAGGGCAGAAGAAATTAATATAAACAATTTAACTGTTCAGGGCTTAGAACATAACAACATATCTGTCCCAATGGATGTGGTTTCAGCTCCCGTGAAGGCAGATGGAAAACCAGTTGGAAGGCAACAGGAGGGATGAGTAGCACAAAGGAGGAGTGCACTCTGGCTTGCCTACAGTGAGACGGAGGCTTGCCTAAAGCAGAGGCGGAGGGCAGAGTACCTCTGCTAACCCTTCTTTGAGGAATCATCGATAAAAGAAGTGGAAGAGGTTGGCTGAGGCTAGGGCTAACCCCCCCCCTCTGTTATCTCGGAAGCTAGTGGATATGGTGGGACTTCAACAGCAGGAGGGAAAGGAAGGAAAGGAGTACTTCTGATCCTTCTCTAAAGCCAGAAGGATAGACTGGGGTCTAAGCTTTTTGGGTCGGGAGGGCTGTCTTTCTCAGCAGTCTTCACCAAGCTACCCAGGGTACAAGTAACTTTTGGGGATGGTGTAGGCATGAGGATGGAGATGACGGCTTTTGACCACCTTAAGAGCACTGTCATGGACTAGATTTTGGATGTTTCTATTGGAGGTATTGTTCTACGGTTCAGGGACATGTACTTGAGGGATGGAGTAGTAGCGCTCATTTGTACTGAGGAAGAATTGGCAAAATGGCTGCAAGAAGCTGTAACGTCAGTAAAGCTAATGGAACTCAGAAAAGGCTAGTCCTACCTGATGAACTAATTAAGACAGTGAAAGAATTAAGAGGTGAGAGGTACCACCACCATAAAGGGAGGCCACTCAGTTGGTCAAGCTTATAGGGATTCAGAACCCGGAACTTGACACTTCAAAGTGGAAGATTCTATAATGCATTGAGTGGTGACTTGCAAGCCTCCTCTGCTTAGGATTGGATAAGGTGGACCTCTATGGACCTGGAAGAGAAGGGTGAGAGGAAGAATTAGAAGGTGTATGGGTCAGTAGGATATGACTGATCCTCGGGCAGTGATCCTGCAGATTAATTTGCACCACAGTAAAAGCACCTCGGGGGTCCTATTCAGGTGTTTAAGTGTGAGGCACACTTTACCAGCTAGAGCGCTGGTGCAAGAATCGTACCTGGTCAAGAACCATATAAGGAATTTGGTTGTGGCAGAGTGCAACTACTCATGCAAATGGGGTACATGATGGGCAAAGGTTGTATGTAATAGTCAGGGGATTAGAAGCCATGCTGATTCAAAAATTTCAACCAGAGAAGTTGCGGTGGTTAGAATTCTAGGTAAGTCATGGCCTTCCACTTACTGTGACCACAATAGAGAATCATCATAGGTATAGGAGGCTTTCATTTCAAGAGGTGTGGGCGTGGAACATAACATTTGGGAACTCCTGCCCTAAAGGGTTATTAGAAAACTCTAGACATCTCTACGTCACCACAAATTCTTAGTTAGCTATTTTTCTTACACAAAGAAAACTTTACAAGGATGGACATTAAAACGGGTTCTCCATTCGAAATTCAAAGTGAAGCTACCTGCAACTTTTTCCAGCCGGCTATTCTTTCCTGCAGAGATCCATCCCTGCCAGGAAAGTAAGACGTTACCACCTAAGTTGGTTGGTAAGGTCATTTTACTACTCTTATCCTGCCTGATGTAGTCTATAAACTTTTATATAGCTGATTAAAATAACTTTTACTTTGAAGATAATAAAATTTTTGTATATCTAACTTTATGAATTTTTTTTCTTGATGAAAATGAAATATCACAGACCTTTCTATGTTTATTCTGATGTTCCACTTACTTAAACCCCTGTTTATTCTCATTTACCATTCAAATAACTTAATACCTCATTTAAAAAGCTCTAATTTACATACAATCGGTCAAAATTATTTCAAACAATCTATTTTATAATTCCCTTAATATTACTTTGTTTCTAAAATGAAAAATTTGTATTTACTAAAATTTCAATAATAGTGTTGAAACCTATGATTTTACTCCAATACAGTATGAACGTATGCACACACACACATGCATATATATATATATATATATATATATATATATATATATGAAGTTAATATATTACTATTGTAAATAATGTTATCATTTAAGTGATTCAACAATGGTCAAGTGACAGAAAGGTGCCTCATCACACAAGGTAGAATTATTGCACTTAGTGGTGGATAACAATAGTAATATATTAACTTCATAAAGTCAGTGCAACAGAAATATAATGGACAACGTAAAATATATATATTTATATATATATATATATATTTACACAAATAGCATAAACCAATTTAATATTTTTTAGGAAACAGAGTTTGATAAAGAAATATTTGATGATGATGACTTTTATCATAAGTTATTGAGAGACTTCATTGAACGTAGATCAGTAGATGGATCAACTTCTACACAGTCAGAAAGGTAAGTATAGGATAAAGCTAATAAGGTAATAAAGTTTTTTGGATTGTGTTGCTAAAATTAATTCTATACTATTTAAATTTCAGACAATGGATGGAATTACAAAAACTTAGAAGTAAAATGAAGAAAAAGGTCGATACTAAATCGACAAAAGGCAGAAAAATAAGATATGTGGTTTTACCAAAACTAGTTAATTTTATGGCACCGATATCTAACAGTACTTTCAATGAAAATGCAGAAAATGAATTATACAGTTCATTGTTTGGAAAAGTTCCATCAAAATAAATTTTTTATTAAATACATTTCATAATAAGCTATTGTCATTTTCCAATAGAATATATATTCCAAAATGTTCGCATGTTTAAACCAAAGAAAATAATTAGTTCTGAGATGTGACATTACAAGTTAATCCAATTAAACAAATAGAAATAAGAAACATTTTAGCTCTATCAATCACATGCTATCACATTTCGTTTAGCGCTGTATGACAACAGATCCCATCTTCAGCACTATAAATGAGATTACTTTATATATAACTTGTGATGAACCAAAATATTTATCATTGTATGAAGTTATTTAAACATAAAATATCAATTAAATTATGTTTTAAATATATATGAAATAATAAGATATGCCATATTTTTCATATCTCTATTGTTCCTTCAAAAAATGTATTATGACATATAGTTCATGCGATACTCAAGAACACAATATGATATTAAAAACAATACTTTTATTAGTATTAAAAATAAGTTTTAAATTCTAAGCACAATGCCTTCCTAGAAAAGTACGATTTCAGAAAAGGAATTGGATTCTTGAATTTCATACAGTTTTTATTTCACGAAATAAGAAATAGAAGGTTCTGTGTTATATGATGAATAATATTGTTTTTTTTTTCATTATGGTTTTTTTTTGTATCGTCTTATTAAGAAATATCTTTTGTAGAAGTTTTTCAATGATCACTTGCAACACACATATCAATTGTAAATATGCCTTCCACTTCTTCTAACCATGTACTTATGGTTATCGAGAAGTTAAAGAGCTACTGTACATAGAGGGAAGTGATGTCTCTTTTCATGTTTTTTTTATCTTCTGTTATCGACAGAATATTCAGATCTCTGTGAATATCTTTGTTTTTCACATACCAAGGGGCATTAACCATATTTCTCAGTATTTCATTTTTGAACATCTGAAGAAATTCATATGCACATTTCCAAAGTTAGCTACCATACAGCCAAACTGGTTTCAAGATATGATTGTAGATTTTTATGTTATTACATAACGAGAGGTTAAAATTTTTACCAAGGGCCAATAGTGCTTACGATATTTGATATTGAATTCCTCCTTTTTTTGTGTAGTATTTCCATCTTAGTTTAGCATCTAGGTTCACACTTAGATATTTAGCAATATTTTCACACATCTATTTTTAACATCTAATAGCGGAGGATCTTTCAATATCTTATTTGCGGCATTGATGTGGACTGAGTTCATTTCGTTTACTTTGATTTTCCATTTATCAGTCCATTTTAGGAGTTGTTTGCTCTCTGGACCTTGTCCGTAAATGTATATATGTCTTTGCCAATAATGCAGTGTCATCTGCAAACATTGCAATGGTAATTTCTTGGTGGTTGGAATATCACAAGGGTACAGTAGGTAGTATACTGGTCCTAGTACACTACTTTGAGGTACTCCTGCTTTGATTTCCTTAATTTCGGAATATTTCTCTTCCTGTTTGTTCTTGAAGGTTCTGGCTGTTATATATAATGTTAACAATGAAACATACTCCTTTGGGAGCATCTTATTTAATTTGTGGATTAGGCCTTTATGCCACCATTCAAGCTTAGGTGACATCTAGAAATAGTGTAGTACAAATCTGATTATCTTCTAAGGTTTGTCCTATTACATTCATTATTCTATGGACTTAATCTATAGTAGAATGATGTGTTTTTCTGAATTCAAACTGGTATTTTGAAATCAGATCATTTTTCTCTAGAGCTGGTTCAAGTCTTTTCAGTAAGAGCTTTTCAAATAACTTGAAGATTGTAGGAAGTAGCAATATCTGTCTATATTACAATATTGTTAGGCGATTTCCCTGGTTTTAGTAACATTACAAATTCTACCTTCCAGATATCTGGCATATGTCAGTATAAATACAGCATTAATCAGGTAAGCATAACTACTCCTTTTCTTGGAAGCTCTTTTAGTATTTGTCTGGTGATAAGATCAAATCCTGGAGTTTTTTGGAATTAAGATGTATCTAAATTTCATAATCTACTTCATTTGTAGTTGCCGGTGGTATTTCTTCTGATATATTGATACTATCATCCAATTCATACTAAATGGTCTACAAATAAGTCCGCTTTTTGTTTATCATTTCTTGCCTAATATCCATTGTCTTTCCTGAGTAGAAGTACTGAAGTAATTGGCCTCTAGATTTTTCTGTTGGCTTTAATTATTTGTTTCCTTTGTTGTGTTTATATTATCCAAATAAAAGTTTACAGAACCTGTTTGAGTTTCCTGATTTGCCTCTTTATTTTTATTGTTTAAGATGGTTTTTGTCTACTGGATCTCTGGATTAATGCCATTTTCTTTTTTCTAAAACTAGTTTCCTTATTTCTACTGGGTAGTTGTTTCCTTTAATGATATAATTAGTTGTCTTGTGTTGTTATATGCAGGAGTTTGTATAATCTTCCACATACTTTGACCAGTTGTTCTTTGGTCTGCCATTGGACATTTAGTTCAGAAAAGGACTGCAAGATAAGATTTATCTCAATCTGTGTTTATGTGATGCAAGAGCTGCTTTTGAAAGCAAGAGTTTTGTGATTTTGAAACTTTGAGATATGCTAAAGTGAGTTTTTCATGCAATGTCTTTTGTATTCTACATTTTATCCTCGTTTTGTCTTGTTTTTTTTACTCCAGACTCTTTGGATAAAAAGGATGACCCTGGTTGTTCAGGATTTTATGGTATAGTATTAATTGTGTATATTTTGTTGTTAATTCTATTACATTTGGCACATGGAACAAAAAATAAGTCTATTTGCTATTAACTTAATAAAAGAGCACGCCTTATACTATTAATAATATGTATGTGAACATTTTTACATCTAAATATTAAAAATGGTAAATGAATACAGATTCATATAGAAGAAGTACTTAATCAAAATTGATTGAATTTTCTTAGTGTAAATGTCCCTTTTGTGAAATTAAATAGTGAACTAGGGTTAAATTTATAGAAATAAAACACGTTAACGCAATGACCACAGCCTTAGGATTCAACTATGATTCCCAATATTTCATGTAAAAGGATTGCACCTAATACTTGATGAAAATACTATGCAACTTGCATTCTCATAATTCTGGATTATATTCTTCTCTTACTAATTGATCAAAATTAATTCTTATTATTTTTGTTGAAAGATAGTATGAATCACCAATCTAAAAAATTTTTTAAAAAAAATACTGATATTTTTTTTTAAACGCGGCAATACATTTTTTTAGAAAGTCTTGGTAATTTTGATTTAAAACGTTTTTACTAGTTCAGTTTCCGCCAAATCTGTCTGTCTGTCTGGGAGGAATTTTACTACCGAGTTTGAACTAACTTCTCGATGAACTAGGGACCTCAAATTTTAAACATAGATTTGAATTAGATGACAATGCAATATTCACTCTGTTCCTTGTCTTAACATTTGTTTAAACGAATTGAATTCGGGTGATGATGTACCTTACTTGTTAAAACTGCTGTTTTTAACATTCTCTTGCTTTAAGTTTGTTTAAACAAGTTTTATTTGCTTGAGGAGCTAGAGACTTTTAGATGCGTTTATATTCAATTAAATAATTGTAGTACGTTTATTAATGTATAAATTAACATATTTATCAACCGATGAAAAATATTGAATAATAACACTTTAATCCAACAAGATACAATTATTAAAGTAATATGACTTGCGTGTTAGAACAACTTTTATACAATAAGCCTATAACATTCAGCTATTGTTTGGAATTATGTTACAAAATCTATTGAAATTTTTCATCCGGACATATGACTAAAAAAACTGAAAATAAGAAATTAAATATTTTTTTTTAATATACCACCCTTTAAAATTGATTAAAAAGTCTACAATAATTTTTCAAGGGCCTTCTACAATTTTGAGGGACAATTGTTAGTGGCTATGGATATATTTGTAATACTTGGAGAGAAAATGTGGGGTGCAGGATAGTAAAGGAGGAGTAAATTAATTAAATTACCATGAATTCCCCTCTTAATTCACTTTAGTAAATTCAAAATTGTAGAAGGGCCATGAGAAATTATTTCATACTCTTTAGTCAGTTTTAAAAACGTGGAATATTATAACAAAATTATTTGATTTGAATTTTTTATCAATAAATGAAGTAGTTATGTCAGTATAATAAAAAAATAAGTTATTACACTTTTCAAGATCATATATTACAGAAAAAATGATACAAAAATAATTATGCAATTAAGGAACTCAAGATGATACCTCTCTGGAATTACTATGCAAAACAAGGAGCTATCTAATAATTAAAGGTACCCCACCTATTAAAGCCAAGACTGATGGGGTTACTTGTGTTCATATGACATTTATTTAGTGCTATTACACTGAAATCAACAATGTTATTTGTTGCTTTCACACACACACACACACAAAAGGATAGTTTTGCAAATAATCATTTCATTGGGCTTGTTATGTTTAATCAAATTTTAAAGCTTTTTAAAATAAATAGCCAAATTAATACTATTATGTAAACAAAATTATTTTTAAATTCTAATATTAGTAAATAATACAAATCAAACACTATTTATTTTATTCAGTGAAACAAAGAGAAAATAAATGTATTACTTACTACCAAATTATGTGGTTAATATTCAGTGAACCGTATCGTTCTGAATGTTTTATTGTAATGAAGAAGCCCATGGCGGAACCATAGGTTGTGGATTTTGGAGATAAGACATTACAACTGCTGACAAAGATAACCTGTGAAAAATAAACTATATATAATTTAAAACAAACAATAAAACCGCCAAAATTTATTATACCTCAAGAATACATTTGTCAATCAAACAAATTTTATCTTTATAAATCATATAAGATCATGATTAATATTATAAATAAGGAAATTGTTTCAAGAGAACAACAAGAATATAAGAGTCAAGCTAAATATACTAGTAGTATTCTGTATCAGTTGAAGCATAATTCATACACATAAATAAAATGTTTCCTTTCCAATTTTCTGTTGACGCAAAGAATTTTTAAAAAAATGAATCTTAAAAAACTACAAAGCTAAGTATAAGTTTAGAAAAACAAAATTAGAAAGATAATTTTGCTAGCACTTCATGTACATATTTTTTTTTAGTTAAAAGTATAACTATTATCACAAAGGTTGGAATTGTGAATAAAGGTATGAAGGTAAACACATAAAACACTCTAATTTTATATTCTGGAGGATAAAGGCAATTCTAAAAGTGAGTTTTGGAAAGGTGTATTAGACCTATCATACATTAGATTAATAACTAATTAATTACTTATAAAAAGAAAAAGCGCCTGAACTAATAAAATCAAAATGAAGTGTCTAGTAAGAAAAGCGATGTACAAGACAAAAAAACAAAAGTTAACTTAATAAAAACTTACATAAAACTGCTAAGAATTTGTTTAGTGTCATCAATGATTCTGGAGTTTGCAAAACTAATACAAGAGCAGTACAGAGCTACCCATGCACACCACTTGAGCTGAAAAAAATTTATATATAATCGAAGAATATAATATTTATCTATTGAAGTTTAAAATTATACATTAACAAAATTTATCAAAACTGATTTATTTAATTATTATCCCACACTCTCCTTACATTATGTATGTATGTATATATATATATATGACAATTGTTAACAAAGTTTTCTCCCAAATATTTATTCATTGATTAAATTTAAAAAACAAGATGTACCTGGATTCAAACTGAATGATTACATGTTTGAAATCCAGAATTTTGCCACTAAGATAACTTTTCCATTGGCAGAAAACTATTACTTAAAGATTTATATTACATTATAAGAGAAAGGTTTCTTGCAATAATGAAGCATTACAAGAAATGGTAGGATGAGAAATTAAACACCACTAACAGCTTTATAAATTAAAAACGAGAAAAAAGCAAATAAATATTAATAAAAAATAATAGGCCAACACCATATACTGTATAAAGAGGAAAATGGTAAATTGGAAGGAAATACGCTCTCTATTTTGCCACTTAATATTCTGCCACTAATATATATATATATATATATATATATATATATATATATATATATATATATATATATATATATATATTAAAACAACACAGGTTATTCAAATACAAGAATATTTATTATTTTATATCCAAAGCGTTTCGTTGGCAAACAGTACCAACATCATCAGGAATCAATTTATTATTATATATATATATATATATATATATATATTCTTGATATTTTACGTTATCCATTGTTTTTCCGTTGCACTGACTTTATGAAGTTAATATATTACTATTGTAAGTAATTTTATCCACCATTAAGTGCAATGATTTTACCTTGTGTACTGAGGCACCTTTCGGTCACTTGACCATTGTCGAATCACAGTGATTCGACAATGGTAAAGTGACCGTAAGGTGCCTCATCACACAAGGTAAAATCATTGCACTTAATGGTGGATAAAATTACTTACATTAGTAATATATTAATTTCATATTTATATAATTTTGTAAAAACTTACTGAGACAAAAGTTTTCAATCGCTCCGTGGTGATCTTCATCAGTGTCTTCTCTGATGACACTAAGCGATTGTAATCGTTCTGTCTCAATAAGATTTTACATAATTTAAGTTCAGATAGTCATATACTAATGTAAAAGTGAAGATGTGTGTGTGTGTGTGTATGTGTGTGCATGCGTTTGTGTATGTGTGTTTACACCTCACAGTGATTGATTTGTAAAAAAGAGGTTCTGGTACTGTGGGCTACCGGGTGTTGGTGGGACAGGGTAGGGTTTACAGAATATTTAAGTATATAATTCTAAAAACGATAGTTTGCGCTTTTTTGAACATCTTTAAAAAATTTATCAGTCGACAAAATAGCAATCTAATTTTGATTGCATGTTTAAATTAAATTGAGATTGAAATAGCAACATTTTTCTTACCACAGCTGTTGGTTTATATTAAATTTTAATGTAGCTCTACGTTATTGTAAATTATTTCAATTTAATGTATTTAAAAAAATTTAATATATTTAATTTGAAAATACACAGTTCACCAATAACCTTTTATTTCTTGTTTTTCTAATTAGGTCCTTGAAGTTTTCTGAAATAATATTTACTGTAAAATATTCTGTACTTAAACAGGTTTTACCTTGCCGTTTATAAAACTCTCCAAAGTTTAGAAAAGATTTTGTTGTATGTGCCTCCTCTCTCACCTTGCTGTTAGTATCCAGAGCGGAAGCAGAAAAGATTCCTCATACTTTAAAGGATCAAAATGAGTGAGTGGTGGACCCTTCAGTTTCAAGAAAAGTAGTGAAGAGATAGTTTGTGTTAAACCCAGGACAAACGTTCTAGACTCAGTTATGATGAGGTTCATTTGAGAAAAGCCCTTCTCACATTCGCTTGAAGATACTATAATTGCCTTGATTGCAGTTGTCAACAAGAGCAAATTCTCGGAAAACCTTGTTTTATTTTTACTGTTTCCCTCTAAGTTTTCACAATTATTGTCGAAAACCTATTTACTTTAATTCAATTAAAGTGTTGATTCAATTGAAATCGATCGGCTAGTGACTCAAAATCTACTGTTTTAAGCTCAACCAGGTCCAAATATACATTTACTGGTATTTCCATATTTGAATCTTATAGGCAAACTCTGATGTACAAAATCAGATTTTGTGTTTTGCTCAAAGATGTTGATTCATCGATGATAATCGCAAAATTATCGGGTATTTTGATTATTTCCTATACAACGTCCTTGTACAATGTGGTACATAATATTTACACAAGTCTTATTTGAATGTAGGATGCGACCTATATATTATAATAAAAACAAATAAGATACAAAATTAAAAAAATAAGATAGTTTAAATATAACATACAACCACAATATATAATTGGATTCATTAAAAATTGTATTAGTCTATTAAATAATGAGTGATTCAAACAGAGAACAGGTTTTGATATATCAAATTAATTTTAATGAAAAACTAAAATTAAATACATCAACATTTTCATCTAACCTTTCAATTTCATGTATGAAAAATTATTTCAAGTATGTGTCTTTCTCTACTAAGCTTACACGTACCAACTCTGTCTATGAAATTCACTGACCACAAGTTTCTACTTCCATATCGCCGATAACCCGTCGAATTTCCTCCTTCAAGTCATTGATGTTTTGTGGTTTATTGGTATACATGAATGACTTCAGATGACCCGAAAGATGAGTCACACTTTTGGTGGCCACTGATGGTCAGAATTGTGAGAAATGCCACAATCCAGGAATTTTTCATGGAGCCACACAATTGTTTCATGGGCCGCATGGCAGGTGGCACCATCCTGCTGAAACCACAACTCGTCAATGTCCATTCCATCCAAATGAGGCCACAAAAACTCCTTAATCATTGTACGGTATCGTACAACGCTTGTCATTCCTGATCTTCTAAAAAAATAAGACCCGATGACGCCATCCGATCAAAAGCCACACCAAGCTGTCACTCGCTGTGCTTACATTTCCCTTTCTTTAATCATACAAAGGTTTTCTGAACCCCAGATACAGCAGTTCTGTTTGTTAACAAATCCATACAAGTGTAAGTGCGCTTCATCACTGCAGATGATTTTGTATGTGACGCTGTCATCCTCCTGCCATGTTCTCAATACCCAGTCAACAAACTGACGTCTCTTCTGGTGATCTGCCACTTTCAAATGTTGCGTCAACTGAATTTTATAAGTGTGATAATGAAGATCGTACCGAAGAGTTCACCATACAGAAGATCTTAAACCAAATTGTTAAAAATGGTGACATATTGATTTATCCTGGGCTAACAGCCACATTATCATCAGAATGTTCTCAAAAATAGAATCGAGTTCAAACATTGTTGCTAACTGATAAACGAAAATTTACCAGCGGTTTAAAAACTGGCGCTCTTTTTGAACCACCTTTTACATTCATAAACCACTTTAAAAAATTATCCAATAGAGAACAATGAAAATGTATACTTGTTATGACACTTACCCTCATCATCAATCCACACATGCTAAATATCATACCAAGAATATTCATATAATCAGGCGTTAAGTCATCACCTGGCTGTGACTGGGCATTTGAAACAGGTGGTTTATACCTGAAATATAAAAATAAACTCAACACTGAACAATTAATTATGGAATTCTTGAAATTTAACATGGATATGGTTAAATATTATAAGATTGACTTAAATACAAAGTTTTAAATTCAGCATAACCATCATATTATTCTGCCTTGACAATGTCATATATGTTTTAGTTCAGAATTTCTCAAACTGGGAAGCGTACCCTCCCTGGGGAGCACAGAAGATTTTCATTGAAGGTGTGGATAAGTCCACTGAAACTACTTACAGACAAGATGTGAGCATGCTCATTTAGGTGTAGCAGTGGGTAAAAACTGACAAAAAATGTTCCTAAAGAATTATGTCCCTGATAAAGAATTAGTCTTGATGGATCTTTGTTATTGAGATATATGGTCTCTGTGCTTCAGGTAAGGCATATTCAACATGATTCTGACAACTAAGGGGATGTTATCATTGCTCAAACTGTCAGCAGAAAGAAAGATATTTATACTCCTAATGCATCCTCGGAATGTTAGGTCAAATTAAGTGAAATTTTTTATATTTTATTTGTTTGTATAACCAAGATACCATTTGTCGATTCAGGTGTAGCTTTTAGTCCAGTCTTTACTACATTATTGGTAGTATGTGCGTCGTTATTCCAAACCTGAGTGTTGTTTGCAATGTTGTGTTGATTAATGATACAATGCCTGGAAGTTTTGAACAACATGTGACTACTAATAATTTTGCACTGAAGGACATTAGACAATCTTATCGACTATTTTCTCTCCAGAAAGGACTGCCTTAAATTCCATTATACTAGATATTTTCACATGGAAAATGAGCTGCTGAAGCTTCTTACTAAATTCCCTTGTTGATAGCAAAAGACAAGAAACCTCATACAATTGGTGAGTCACTAATGAAACGTTATTTACTTACTGTTTGTAATACTAATCTCAGTGAAGACAGTTGTAACAAAGTTACAAAAATTCTTTTCTCAAATGACTCAGTAATACCCGGAGCTGATTAAATGGCATTGGATTTAAAACAGCCAAGTGCTACAAAAGCTGAAATGTTATCTCCATTTTTCCCTGCAGTGTGAAGAAACAGCTGACATTTCAAAATATGCACAGTTGTTCTACTACAGATATATAGAAAGGAAACAATTGGTAATTATTAAGATCAGCGACTACCGCTCCGATTGGTGAAATTTGTTTTTCTAATTAATTTGACCTTGCTGAACATTAAAACCAAACACATTAAAGATAAATAATAATAACCTAACCTGACCTGACCTGGTCTTCTTAGGTTAATATGTGTTTGCCGTTAAAAATAACTTCAGATTTGTGTTCAGCAAGATCACATCTATCAGGAAAAAAATATTTTGCCAATCGGAGCATTAGTAAGCACAAAAGTCAGGTCAGGTTATTTTTTTAAAATATAAATATGTGTTTGCAGTCAAAAAAACTTTAGATTTGTATTCAGCAAGGTCAAATTGATCAAGAAAAAAATTCGCAGATCGGAGTGGTAGTTGCTGATATTAATAATTACCAAACAATTTTTTGAGGAAATAATGTTTTCAATATATCTTCAAACACCAAAAAGCTTCTGATATATTGTCTGATCTTCATTATTTTTTATTAGCTAATAGCCTTTCTTGAATATTATTAAGATAAGTGCTAATGAAACTCAAGACTTGTCAGGATGTAGATTGGAATCTATACAGTCGGCTAAGGAAAAGAATTCTAACATAATAGATTCACACTGTATCATTCACAGACATCTATTGGGCTGTAGACTCTACCTGTCTGTCACTCAATGTTTCTTTTAACATAACAATTAAAATTTTAAATGATGTCAATTCTAGTTCTCTGTACACTCAGGTGTTATGTCAAGTATTAAATAGTGATCAAGAAACCTTTTTGCACACAGAATAAGTTGGTGTCCAAAGGTAACATGCTTGCTAGATTATACAACCTAAAATCAGAAGTTGAATTATTTCTGATGAGTTCGAATCAAGGTATGTACATCAAGTTTAACTCGTAGCGACAATTTAGTTGTATTTCACTACAAAAATATTCTCACTTATAAACCACTAAATATTATATTTTTATACAGGTGCAATTTTTTTATTCATTGTTTTACTTTATTAATTTATTATTAGTTAATTTATTATTATGTGTAGTCATAATTAGTAAAAACAAATTATACGGTTTGAAGTTCCTTTAGATTTTAGGCTCCTACTATTATTGTTCATTTTGTATGTACACAAGAATACACTAATTATAAAAATATTTACACTACTGACCAGGTCCAAGAAAAATTTATACTGAGCTTCTCACTCCAGTTGACATAAAAACTGGTGAAGCGATTCATTATGTTTAAACATCTGCCAGAAGGTCAGTGGGCCATAAATACCTTTATTTATGCTATAAGTTCCAAGAGTTGATAAAAATTTCTTATGAAGTACAGACATCTAGTCTTGTGCCTGACAAATTAGAAAATAAAGAAATTTGACTCTTTTACCAATAACAACAAATTGATGACAGGTCAGGGCATAACTTATTCTCTAAATACTGCTTACGCACCAAACCCCGTAATCTCGATCGACGAGAATTCTTGGAAGCTAATCATTAGTGCCACTGGAATTTGAGCCCATACCCAATCTAATAACTTCGAATTATCCATAAATTTTCTACATTGGTAGCATAAAGTTGAAGGGGCCAATCCAAAATTTCGAATTATCAACAATTTCAAATTAAAGTTATTCAAATTATCCAAGTATTTTAATTTTTAAAGTCTATTTTTCAAAACATTATTTTGAAATTTTGTTTCAAAGATGTTTATTATTTTCAACTTAAATTCTAACCAATTGTAAATACTTTTGAACTTGTTAAATGTCATAGTAGATTCAATATTTGATGAGCTTAATCTAGTCATAAGGCTTTTATTCCTAATGATTTTTTAGGTACCTGTATATGTAAAAAGAGATTTTATTATATAATAAAAATATTTCTCGGGAAAGTTTGAAAATAAACACAAATATGACAATAAAATAGCCATTTTTTATGTAAAAATACCAAATAATTCACTTTAGTGTTACCATTAAATGTATCGACATTGTGAGAAAAATTTAGATTAGGAGACGAGTGTTAATTACAGATTCATTTACATTGACTGACATAGTCTCCATGTAAAATCACAAATAATTATAAATTTTGTGATCCTCAACCTCACCATAACAAAAAGCCACACACAAAAACACAGCTTCAACATTTACAGGAAACCCACAACAACAGACACACTTACCCACCATACCTCAAACCACCTTATTCAATACAAACACTCTGCCTTCAGATCCATGCTCCGTAGAATTAAAGAAGTTCCAATGACCATAGGAAACATAAACAAAAAGAACTAGACATCATTAAATATTTAGCATACACAAATGGATACAAGACCCCAATAGTAAACAAACTATGGCACAATGTACAAAAAAAAACACTAAAATTAACACTACAGAGATGGAAAACAAATACATTACAACACCATAAGTAGTAATGGGTATACTTTATCCCCCCAATGAGAGAGCAGTATTTGTTACCCCCACCCCTTCCTAAGCCCCGCCCCTTTAGTTTGATAGGTCGGTTAGTGAAGATGGCGTCCAGGCCCCGCCCCTGGTGGGTAGTCGGTCGAGGTGGTGGAGCGGAAGGGCCATCTTGTTCTGGTTGTGACGTGAGTTTGGAAAAAATATAATTCTTGGTTCGGGAATGGAACCTAGGACGTTTGGTTTGCTGGCGTGTGACGCTAGCGACTGAGCTACGAATCGTTCAGTTGTGTGTAACTGTACGATTGAGGTACAAGTAGGTCTTGGGAATAGTGGAAATTTCGGTTGTATAAAATAAGAGTAATACGTGTATTTTAATAAAGATGAATTTATTGTCTCAAAAAATGAATAATAAAAATATATTGACAAGAACAAATACGTAATTTAAATACAATATATATATATATATATATATATATATATATATATATATATATATATATATATAAATCTAACAATTATTTTAAAAAATAATAATATTAAGACTAGAATAAATACGAATAATAAAAATATATGAGCAAGAACAAATACGTAATTTAAATACAATATATATAAATCTAACAACAATTTTAAAAAATAATAATATTAAGACTAGAATAAACTCATCAATACATATTTCAAATATAATATAATTAAAATTTAGCAATGATAAAACTAAATATAAATAAGAGTAATATATATATATATCACGCACACCAACAGTCACACAAAAATATTTTTAGAAAATATAATACGCACACAGTAAGTAGGTTAGCGAATATTGGGTTGGCGTGACTTTAAAATTCGGTGTAATATTTGTAGGTGACATCACAGCAACATCACAGTTATGCGATATCGAAGTCGAACTACACCATCAATTACTCCTCATCAGAATTGAACTACAATATAGGTCAATTCTAGTAACGAGTCTTTGATGGTGTGGGTCGATTGCGATAGTGCATAAATGTGATGTTGCTGTGGGTTTCAGAGTACAAATATTACACACCCGATTTTAAAGTCACGCAAAACCAGCATTCGCATGTATCCTTGGCTTACTGTGGGTAAAATATTTTCTAAGGAAGACAGCTCCAGCCATCGCTGTCCTCAGTGGTGGCCATTCCATTACAACATGCCACCCCCAAGCAAACACACACACACACACACACACATACACACAAATATTATACGCACACAATAAGTAGGTTAGCGACTGCAGGGACCGCGTGGTAATATAGGGGAAATAAAATAATTATGATTGGGATCTCAGCAACATCAGCAATTACTCACTATCAGAATTGAACTACAATATAGGTCAATTCTAGTAGTGAATCTTTGATGACGTTGCTGTGGGTTCCAAATCATAATTATTTTTTATTTCCGATATTACCACGCAAGACCGGCATTCGCATGTATCCTGGGCTTACCGGGTGCAAAAGCTGCCTTAAGGGCTACGGAAGGCAGCTCCATCCATCGCTGCCTTCTGTGGTGGTCATCCATTACAACATACCACCCCCATGCACAAAGAAATGCGGGTATATATGGAATATACACCTCTTCAAATGAGAAAAACTGTTGGTTTTACGTGAAAATGAATGTAGGAAGTAATATTTTAAAACAAATGTCACTGCAAGGTTTAAAATACTGCTCACTATTATCATATTCACATGAAAACAATAATCTTACCGCTTTGCAAGAAGTGTTATTCCTCTAGACTCCGCATTTCTTCGTCAGTAGTTGACAATAAAGTTGTGCCGTCAATTCCGTCCAGATCCTCGAGCGTGACTGGCAGCAGCTCAGGAGGTTTCTCAGACGCCATTTGTCTCCGTAAGTCGGATATAATATAGTCCACGATATCCAGGCTCTGAGCAACCACCTCATCTGCCGCTGCGGTGGACGGTGGTGGCTTGGATGCTGGTGGTTGGGATGCTGGAGGCAGAGATGTTGATGGTGGTGCCACCTCATCTGGCGCTGCGGTGAACGGTGGCTTGGATGCTGGCTGAAGTGGTTGGGATGCTGAAGGCAGAGATGTCGATGTCCAGGTATGCGCTGGTGGTGGTTGCTGGCCGTCGTACGGGCAGGACGTCCTCAGATACCTATCCCATGACTGGCTGATTATAATTCGACCGTCGTATGTGCATGGGAGATAGGATACTCCCGACGAAATATCCAGTGTCACCAACGGGTACCCCGCCGCCGTAGCCTCCGATCTCAGTCTCAGCATCTGACTGAAATACCGACAACACAATTTAGTAATATGAATACACGGAATACTATAAAATTTGAAAGACTAATTCACAGTATAATTTTAAAAATTAAGTCAATTTAATGAATAAATACAATGTTTATGAAAATATATGTCCAAAATAGGTAATACAAAACAAAATCTAGTGTAAAATGAAATGCTGAAAAAGAACAGCTACCTTAAACTATTTGATTAAAAATCGATATATGTTTAGCACATAATATATCCAACAGTTTGAGCTCGCTTAAAGTTAATAAAACACGACAGTATAATTATTTGTAAAATTTGTAAAAAGCAATATGAAATGAAGATTATTCAAAATTAAACACATATATATAAAGTATTTTCAAATAAATATTCGTTGTCACTTACCTAAATAAGTCATCAGCCAAGCCCGGCAATATAGACCTGATCAGCTCCATCAGCATGTCGTCGGTATAACGAGTGATGTTGAATCCAGGCACCATCTCAAGCAACTGTGTCAGGTACCCTCTGAAGCTACTGTGAGAGATCTACTAGTGTGTTGTTGATATATACTCTTCTCCCCAACGTTTGGTAGGGGTATCAAGTTCTCACAGTTGGTATCCGGTTGTCAAGGTCTACTGGTTCAGCTTCCCACGCCTTCTACCGAGTTCAACAACTCTCACTGGCTCCACGACCGCAACGTCCAGTTCTCAAGGTTTACCAGTTCGCAAGCCTATGAAAGATAAACACGTATAGTGGCGGATGTGGGCGTTCTGCACACGCTACATACTTCAAGGCTAAGCGAGCACAATTGACAGGCAAACACATGTCCACATGGTAGACTTGCAACTTGCAACTTGCAATTCTTCTGCACAACAAATCTTACATTTCAAACGATCATCCTCATTACGTTGCACTAGATCACCGTCGTCGTCATCATCATCATCATCATCGTCATCAAAAACAGTTCTAATATCGATATTCATTTCTTCTAACTTAAATTTTACAATCCATGCTAATTTACATTCATGAAACCATTCAACGTGTTCAACAAACGGGTCATCTGTATGTAGGTTCCCAACCTTTGAGACCTCCCCCACAACTAAAACATACAGTATGGTCATCTTCTCCGGTGTAGAAAAAACCGGTCAAGCTTAGAGTATATGGATTCAATGTTTCGCTTTCCACACCCTTCCAATTACGAAAAGAGGATAATCTGCTGTTCGCAAGTGAATAACGTCGATGAACTGGGTTCTCAATTGTAAGAGAATCGGGCCAAACCATGTCTGTCTGTGGAATGACTGAAAATCTTAAATGGCTTGTATTCTTATACACTTATTCTCTGTGTCTCATACGAGGTTGAAACCGTCATCATTATGCCCACATTACAAGTTTGGAAATAGCCGACGCTATTTACCAGTGACTACCACAAAATGCAGTCCCTACGGGCAATCGACTTTCAAGTAGGGTGTTTACCCCGACATTCAAGGTCGATTACCCGAATGAAAATGGCTCCAACCACCCCCATTTCCTGTAACTGCCACTCCATGACAAAATGCAGTTCCCAATGCAAACAGCCAAGAAGGTTTAGGAGGACTTGTCTTACGCTAGGGACCTTCAAAGGCAAAGCTTTTTTTTGTGCTTTAAAAGTTTACCGGGAATTACCTCGCGGCAGGAACTTTTAAAGCATTTTTCTTTTGGTTTAGGGGGAGTTAACCCACGCCAGTGACCATCAAATTTGTTTTTTTTGAAGCTTTAAAGGTTTACAGGGAGTTACCCCGTGTCAGGGACCTTTAAAACATTTTTCTTGAAGGTTTAGGGGGAGTTAACCCACACCAGTGACCATCAAGTTTTTTTTTTTAATTTTTTTGAAGCTTTAAAGGTTTACAGGAAGTTACCCCATGGAAGGGACCTTTAAAACATTTTTCTTGAAGGTTTACGAGGAGTTACCCTAACGCCAGTGACCTTCAAGTTGTTTTAAAGTCTAATACTAAGCGATAAGCAAATCGTAATAATATCTTGCACTGCGCAGTGCACATTTACAATCTACATAAGTGTTGTAATGCGGTAGTATGCACTTGAAGTAAATACGGCTGTTGTTGTTGTTGCTAGACGAGTATTTCTCAGGCAATTCCATGACATGTAGAAATATTGAGCCTTTTCCAAACCTTTTGTGAAAATGGTGGAAAACGGTGTTAACATGTTTCACAATATGTGTTCATCAAAAGGTATACTACCTTCGTACCAGCTGATACGATGATAGCTTGCCTGTAACCATCGAGCAGACTTTTGCGATGACTCATTTAAATTATGAAATTTGTAAGGCGGTTTAAAAATGGTAACACTTTGATAGTGTTTGGACGGGCAATCGATTTTCAAGTAGGGTGTTTACCCCGACATTCAAGGTCGATTACCCGAATGAAAATGGCTCCAACCACCGCCATTTCCTGTAACTGCCACTTCATGACAAAATGCAGTTCCCAATGCAAACAGCCAGTTTTAAACTCTAATACTAAGCGATAAGCAAATCGTAATAATATCTTGCACTGCGTAGTGCACATTTACAATCTACATAAGTGTTGTGTTGCGGTAGTATGCACTTGAAGTAAATAGGGCTGTTGTTGTTGCTAGACGAGTATTTCTCAGGCAATTCCATGACATGTGGATGGAACTGTCGCAAATATTGAGCCTTTTCCAAACCTTTTGTGAAAATGGTGGAAAACGGTGTTAACATGTTTCGCAATATGTGTTCATCAAAAGGTATACTACCTTCGTACCAGCTGATACGGTGATAGCTTGCCTGTAACCATCGAGCAGACTTTTGTGATGACTCATTTAAATTATGAAATTTGTAAGGCGGTTTGAAAATGGTAACACTTTGATAGTGTTCGGCAACCACAGCCAGTTCCTTCACAACGTATTTACCTTCGTTGTCGACGAAGGCATGAAACTCCACTACTGCTTGCATGTTTGTCTGCCAACAAAAGTTTATACAAAAATTAATAATAATAAAAAATTAATAATAAATAAATTCGTAAGATATGAAGTAATTTAAAGAGCCGCTATGGTATGAAGTAACATACGAACGTGTACCTAGCAAAAAATATATAAATCGTAGAAAGTAACGTATATATATTATTAGGCATGAAACTCAACCACTGCTTGCATGCTTCTTGTACAAAACAACTTCCTCGTACAACTTGTCTGCCTCGGGGAGAGTACTGGACACGATCTCGTCTGTGGCTAGACACTCAATGATGTAAGACCCTAGTTGTGGTTCATTATAAAACAGTTCGCTGATGCGCCGGTTTACGAGCGGTATGGTATCCATTAATAAATTCCATTCTGGTAGGCCCAAGGTGACCCTGTGTTTTCCGTCAAACAATGCGATATAACGTTTACCGAAGATAGTCTTTATTGTGATATCGCCGTTAGTTAGTGTAAACTTACGTTGTTCTCCTTCAGGCAGCGGTAGTCGTGTCTTGAAATCATTAAAGTCGTTGTATGTGAAAAAAACAAATTTTCTACCAGCCTGTATAAGGACGCCTAGTTCGTAGACGGTGTGCTGAAAAAGCCCGGTCGCGACAAACTTCGTACACTGGTCATTCAGAAAATACACAGACTTTAGAAATATGCCCAACGGACGAGCGGTACGGTCTACATCCATCACGTCCATGACGACAACTGAGACTAAATGCGCACAAATTGGGTAATATATCACAGGGTGTGGTCACAGATTACGTAATCTTTTTAACAACACCTGTTAGCAGGTTATAGACAATATGCGAATCGTGAATAATCCAGCAGTAACCGGAAGTATTAGGCGGAATATTGGCAGACGCCTCGATTTCAAGTCTCACATCTACAGGCCCTGATTTTATCGTATCGTTTTGTTTCGAATAATCGATTACAAAAATCGGTGCTTTCTCTTTAAAGGTAGACAAGTCTAGACATGGTGATGGTTCGCGTGAATAATAGGACTGCTGAAATCTAACGTACATATCATACAAAATGGCGGTGTCGCCGAGAATATTATCGTAGAGAAAGTACTGAGAGTTGAGATACAATTTTACATCCGTTACCTTGCAGCTATCAAACTCCGAAGCATTTGCTTTAATCTTATTTTTGCGATCGATTTGCAACGCGAAAATTACGTAACGAGGTTTTTCCAGTTGCGAAGATATCTTTACAGTCCAAGAGAGTTGTTTCGTGGCCGGTAAACCGGGATATTCTATTAGTTCCCATTTCCGGTGTGGTACGTGAACGGTGACATCGCGTTCAATCATTTTCAAAAGTTTCAATTTTATCGGATCGGCTACGGAGACGTGCGGAACTCGCCAATAGATAGTATTTATTTTCAGATCAATATTTGTCGCATCCGTGCTAACTATTGCGTTTAAATTTGAAGATGAACGCAAAAGGACAAGCTCCTGTTTCACGTTGACTACAATTCTATTGTAATCCTCGAAAAATCCCATCAACATACGCAACGGTATAACTATGTTGAACTCTTTACAATCGTTATTTGTTTTACCCACTCCTAGCCAACCGCAATTTCCGAGTTTATTTTTTTCGTGTTCGCGCAAAGAAAGCAAGTTCTTAATGGTGGTCGTTATACCGACATTCCTGGTCCTGTCTATTTCGTTGCCTCCGATTTCGTATCTGATATCGTCGAAAAGAAAAGCTATAGCATTATTTATCAAAGACACGTCAGCGGCCGCTCCTCCGTCTTTTGTCGCTGTCAACGTACCTTTTATATGCAGCGTGCTCTGAAAAGGTATCGTAATGACATCTTGTTGATGAATGGGAATACGAATTTCATCGTTATTACCAAACGTAGCGGAGGAGTACGGTCGATGAGTATGGTACTCCAGCCCGTTGAGGGTGTTGTCGTACTGGGCGCTAGAGTCGATTGCCAAAAGGTTTTCCATTGTTCACTTTAAAACCCAAAGATCTGAGGAACCTAACGTTTCGCAGTGTTAACTGTGCCGTCGTCGGACGTAAACTGCCGCCCTTCTTATAGAAGCGCTCGTTAAATATTAGGCCCATCTCGACGTCTACGTAAATGTAATCGTACGGAAATGTTTTCTCCACGGAAATCTATTATATCACCGTTCTGATCTCGTAGACTTACAGTGATATTATGAATAACGCTTACGTTGACAGGTAAATATATTACGCTCTGAGGGACTTCTACAATTTTATAACCAGGCGGTACCTGCGGATAAAATTCGTGCAACGTATGGCATTCTATGCCGTTTTGAAACGATCCTGCGACTATATTGCAATCCACTCGTATCACGTTAACCCTGATGATATCTACAGGCCGGTCAGAAGACTGTTTATGATTTCCCTCTAATTTCATCTTACTGAACCCCATCAGCTGGCCTATAGACATGGCCTTGTCGAAAAAGATTGCGTGCGAACATTTTATTTCCACTTTGAGAGTGTTATTATTCGGTGTCAATACTAAAACAGTATCGGGAACTAGTTTCGTTTTAATATACCTCTCAATATCGGATATTTCGTACGATCCGGTCGGTAATGAAATCGTGTGAATGTTTTTATCATCGTCGTAATGAAAAAGATTGTTTACATCCTCAACTATGTTTGGTATCGAGTTGTATGCTGCCAGATCGATGAAAGCTATTTCCCACTCGCCTTTTGATACATCAATTGGTGGTAAAAATTCACAAGACAAAACAGCAGTGTGATCTGTTAGAACTATACTCATGACGTTAGAAACTTTAGACACAAATGACCGCAAACGACTGAGTTGTCTTTTTGATGTCTCTTGTAGTTATAGTGTACATTAGCGTTTTCGCCAAAATACCTACTTAGCTCAATTGGCGGTCGCAGATTCCCGAAACTATCATAGTACTCTATAGAGTTTCCTCTCTTTTTGTAACATACCCAATGGGTGCCGGGGCCGGTTATACTATCCAAATTCACGATAGCCGATTCGTTTCTTAAAGGTCGTGCAGGTAATGTATCTCTCATGTATACACCTCTGAACCACGCTGAATGCTAAGGCGTATCTTTCCAGTTCTATATTAGTCAACGGTCTAATGGGTATACAATCTATCGACGTTTTTTTTCGTACATCTTTTCTTCTTCTTCCCGCTACCTTGTTTCTTGTACGGTTTCAAGTAAAGCCCTTTGCCTTGCAGACGTTTCAACAGGTGTTGAACGGTAGGCTGACGACGACGACGACGACGTCTTTTACCGCCGCCAAATGCTGTCTTAGCTTTCATCGCTGCCGTTACGGCCAAAGCAGCGGCGCGTTCACCGAGCGATGCGTCACCCGCTTTGACTCTGCTCCAAGCTTTTCCCGCTAAGATTTCGTCGGCTACGCGTCTTCTATCTGAATCACTGTAGTTGCTGTAGGAGATATCGTGTTGTTTACAGGCTTCGTCCAACGGATTTATACCTTTATCACCGCGTGCCAACCGTGTCTTCAATTTTGTTCCCGGTCCACAATAATTGTACGAAGGTAAGTGTAACTCGACTGGAAGTAAATCGATGGCCTTATTCAAAACACCAGACACTAGTCCACGTCCTGTCTTTACGACACCGCGTTTACGACGAACAGCTGTTTTCCGTTTGACACCCATTTTATTAATGATTCATAACAGTCACTACGCCTACTTATAAAATATGTCTTTCAAGATTGCATTAAACTCTCGGAGTCTAGTCGTCTTCATGCATCGTATTTTCAAAACATGGAAAATATCCTTTTCAACTGCCGTCACAGCTTCCAGAAATTCGTTGTACACAAAAACCTGATTGTCGGCGGTGAAGAAATAAAGATTTCCGTCCATATATCTGAAACCGCCGCGCAAATCGTTTGGTAAACCGTGGTAGATTTCGGTCATAGGTCCTTGATATAAACCGGTGTACCTACATTCATCATATCTCATCACATAAGCGTTGTCGTAGAGGACAATTGTTTTACCCAGATGACTGTTGAAAATAGCGTTAACCGTCTTCATCGGTCGTCCTATCCAATCTTTCAGCGTGTACATATATCTTTTCAAAAGACTAGGATATTCTACAGCGTAAACCCATCCGTGAGCAATGAGCACCACATCTCCGCTGGGTGATTGATAAACGGCGGTAACGTTTGTAAAACCAGGTCGCAAATAGTTTAACCATTCCGAAATGATTTCGGGTTTCGGAACAACTACTCTCTTATTCGGATCCAAATTCAATATCCATACATACTGTCCGTGAAACAAGTACATATGTTTCATCGCTATTAAAACGGCGTCAAAGCCGCGGACAGAACATAAATCGATAGTGTTTATTTCTGTTTCGATCGTCGTAGGGCTAGAACGAGCGGTGGAGCTGATGGTAGTAGGGGTAGTAGTGCTTGTGGAGGTAGTGCTTGTGGTGGTAGTGGTGGAGGGGGTAGTGGTGGTTGGTTTTGCACCATATAGATACTGAATATTATTAATATCATTTGAAGAAAGGTCTGAAAGGTTGAAACTACTACCGTTAGTTTCAGTATATCCACAAAATACCGTTGGCGTCGTATCGGTGATAGGGGAAGGTGACGACGACGACGTTGCGAGCGAGGAGCTCAACAAGGCGAACAGTAACATCAGCTTGAAGAACAATGATATTATTTTTAAAGTGTTCCCGTATTTATTTTCGTGTATTGATATGACCTTGTCAATCTGTATCTATTTTTCGACAGGCTTCTCTCGCATTAGCGTGTCTCGTAGGCTTTGAATAGCCGTATTCAATTGCCTTTGCGAAACAGCATCGTTATCAGCTATACCATCGGCTATCCCCGATAAGCGCTTAGAGTTTAACCAGTAGTAGTCGCCCGTCTCCTTGGAATGCAGAGTGTATTTCTTTATCCAAGATTTAATTTCATGAAGCTGACGAACGTTAACAGCGTCGACATCGGTGAAACCGTCTCGAACATTAGTTATACATTTTCCGTTTGCGTTATACATTTCACCGATCGGCAGTAGGGTGAGAAACAGCGTATTTTTCATTAGAAAACCCAGTGTGACCGCATCTTGTTGGTACAAAGGTTCTTCGACCTGAGCGAGCCGCTTATTTTGAAAACTCCAAACAGTTTTGTCTTTTCGAGGCACCCTATGGTCCACGTATAATTTTGTAGCGGCGTCATTTTTATACAAAGGCGCTTTAACATTACACATGGCCACTCCGTGAGCGTCAAATTTACCCTCTGCGTTTTTCGATAAGAAATTATCTCTGACGTACTTCATGTTAATAGCGTCAGAGTCTTTCATAGGCGCCGATACACCGCACACCCTTTGGTCGCCAAAGGAAAAACAATCGGCTAGTTTAATAGGAACCAACGATTCCAAGTAGGCTCTCGTTACGGCATCAACTTTTTCTTTTGGCTCTCCGAGACCTCCCAAAGGCAAGCCTTTTGTATGATATCTATTCTTTATTCGAGTCAAACAGTTTTGTTCGAGATACGTTTTGGACACTGCATCGCCGTCCTCAACGGGTTGACCTAGACCGCCTACAGAAAAGCCTTTAGTGTAGTATTTTTTCCTATCCTCGTCGAAACCTAAACATTTTTTCGCTATCGTACCCGCATTGACGGCATCGCTGTCCTCAATAGGATCACCAACATTGCGCAATAACTTGCCTATCGCGTCATAATGATTACCATCGGGGGTCAGACCTATCCCGTGCTGATGATGATGGGGATGGGGAGCGTTAACCTGGTCCGAAAAACACCCAAATTTATCGACGCTCATCTTATTAATGTCCTAATTTTTATATTTCCACTGCCTTTTATAAGACCCGCTTCCCTCAGCTCTTCTATAATGGAGGCAATTTCGTTCTCATGGCCCGTATGACCTACCTCTTTAGACGACAAAAGTAGTCGTAACCTGTCACAGAGCTCGTTAGGGTTGTCCCAATACGCATATCCTTTACCGCTATGCAAACCGGTCAGCGGAAATAATCTCGATATAATTGCCTTGTACTTGGTGGAATTGCTAACACGGTTTATGGCTAAGAGCGGATTATAACTTTTCTTATGAGCATTTGTTTTTATACAGATTTGTCTATATGTGTTCAGGTCGGCCTTTGTGTATAAATCTTCATTGGGTTTGCGCATAAATAACAATTCATAAAGCCCTTCGGTTCCCTTGTAAGTGTCTCCGTCGATCACGATGTCACCGTTTTCGTCGTCAAACTTTATATACTTATCACCTATCATAGCAGTACCATCCACTATTCGAGGACCGTATGTGTTATCAATTGTATTCTTATGGTCTTTAATCATTCTCAACATATAGGTCCGCGGTAGGGAATGTTTGAACAAATCGTGGACATAACGAACACTATCTTTCTGACCTGTCGGCGTTGATAGTAGCTCTTTAACAACACTACTTTGGCGCAACGGTGTTACTGAAGGTCCAGGCTCACCTGTTGATTCAGCTATTACGTCGGTATTGATGAATTTCGGAACATGGGATTGTGAAGCATCATCTTCCATGTCTTCTTCCATCTCTTCTTTTTTTTAATTTCCATTTTCGGCTGTGGACGACGAATTTTCGAAATTTCCTTAGTGATAGGGCTATACTGTTTAGTCAAAATCCGTTCAGCATCTGCATCGCCGAACTTTATCTGCAGATACTTTCTCTTGATGTTCCCCCTCAAACGGGCGATCTCAGAGATAACTTGCTCCTCCTTTGGTGTCATATTGCGAAATGAACAGTAATTCGACTATCAAATAGCTTTTAAGACAGTTCCAAAGATCGAAAAAACACAGCATAACGCTTTTCACGCAATAGGTACTGTACAACCTGCGTTGCGGACGCTTTCATCAATTTCGAGTTGCTCCACGATAAACCTCTGGAGTATCTGTACATGTTGTTGTCAAAATATGGTATACTTTCCACCTTCTCGGCGCTTCTAAAGACGAAGGTACGTTTTATATTTTCACGCCATTGCGGTATTTCGGCTACTATTAGATTATCATCTAGGCATTTCCTGCATGTACCGTTTTAGCGTCGGTATAGAGTTTTCGAAAAGATAACTATTCAAAAGTAGAAAATCATCAGTATTTGCCCCCGTGTATGTGCACCACATTTGAAGTTGTCTACGATCGACAACAGTATATTTTGATCCGTCAAAAGACAAGCCGAAATGATGACACTGATTAGGCACCATCGGCAGGGCGGCCTTTAGAAATTCGGTTGTAAACACACCTTGTGCCTTATTACTTACAGCCTCGTAAAATTTACCTCTACTGCGTAAAGGTAGCGACGAAGGTCTAGGACCGTATTTCACATTGTAGCTAATGTCTACACAACACTTTACACTGCTGATAAGCTTGTACGCCTTTATAGGACCGACTATGGGAATTGTCCTTTCCGTGATTACTACACAACGGGACGCGTACGGCAATGAACAGCTGTACTGTAACATGTCGAGGTATACTTGCGTGTACTCTAGGCCTCCGTGACTGAGAGTCAAAGTCCGATTGAAAAATTCAGGAAACGGTCGGAATCTGGATACCAAGTTTTGTGGATGCCGAACAGTTCCTTTCGTTCATTGTATATTATCAATTCAAATGGTACACCTCCTTTATCACATTCGTGCATGAACCTAATCCAAATGTCTCGATTATAAATTCTATTTGCGGATGTGATCATTAACAGAATTACAGGCGGTAAACTCTTGCTGTACGACCCGAACCGCTTATGTCTCCAGCAGCGTCTATTAAATACATGTCCATGTCTATTCGTACGGCTACAGTAGTTCCCGCAAAACCTCTTTTTATCGGGATAATAGAAACAACACAAATTTGATTTTGGTGTTTTGGTAGTGCCGCTATTAGCATATGGCGAAATATCATTATAACTGTATATACGCATTATAAATCTTTTACGAAGGAATCGAACCCGATTCTGTATCGACCGTGATCTATATCGCTGTCTTTATCTATTACTATAAAACCGAATTTGTCTTTCCAGGCTGTTGCACAGAGCTTTTTGAAAGTGTTAAACGACACGTCCGTGCCTACGTGATCCGAATGAATGTGTCTTAAATTCATATCGTCCTGTTTAAATACAACAATCAGATTGGTATTGTCTCGGATTAAATGTTTGGGAATCCTACTGTACGTTTGACCGAGATAAAAAGAGTCAATTGAGCTATGTCTTCCCATACTGAAGTAATTACGTATATTATCATGTTTTTCACACTGTATATCGTCAAAAATCATAATGGAATTCGGTTCCGCTTCATGTGGATTTATGATGTTGTCGTTATCACTGTACGGAAAATAACCGATACCCGATTCTTCCATCACCTTAGACAGAAACCTATATTTCGGTTGGTGAAGTGATTTTGAAAAAATATAAATGTTGGCGAACTTCAGCCCGTTTGCCTCGAACAAAAGATTGAAAATTACATTTGTTTTGCCGCAATTTGAAGGATCACACACAATTGCTCTAATAGTGTTGGGCAATAGGGGACTGTGACGAATTCGTTTCTCCTTTTCACCTACATAAGCGTCGAAATTATGTAGCTGCATCGTATATGAAGCAATCACTACACGCATCTCGAAAGACGTAACCAGAATGAATCAATTGTGCGAAAGACTTAATATTTATTTTCGAAACATATATTCTATTGCAGTATAAAGCAATTGTGACACATTGTTTCTGCAACTAGTACTTTTCCATTGACGTCATCGCATGCTCGTGGCAGGATGCGGACAAGGTCAGTTGGGACAAAGCAATTGCGACGCATTTGTGCTACGACCAGTACTTTTCCATTGACGTCAGCGCTTGCACATGGCCGGATGCGCATGGGCGGCTGGCCGGATGTGGTACAATGTTTCACAGTATAAGTTTATTTTTATCTACCCACGAGTTGTGGGTTTTATCGAAACCTTGCCATTTCACAAGAGCCTTATCTCCTTTCCGGCGCAAAACCTTTTCCACCAAATAAACGTCGCCAACATTTGTTCGACTTAATTCTTCAGCATAAAACCCACCTTTTAATATTTCACCTCTCGAATCTTGTAAAATGTAGGTTTTAGGTGAGGACGGTACAACAGCGAACACGGTAAATACTTCTTGCGTCTAGTTTGGATAAAATCCTTTTGAAAAAACTTTTTTGTATTTGGATATTTTAACTCTAGCGTCTACCTGGAATGATCGCGATTGAGGTATAGTACGACTATTTACTTTCTCGTTTATTCTAGCCAACAGCATTGCTTCATGTTTTTTTCTCACCTGACACGGTTTCATACCAATAGTACTGTGTACGGTTTTGTTGTATGACTTCACAATATCATCTAAAAAATCAGTCCATTTATGACTACCGCGAGCCGTAAATTCTAACCACATTTTACTTTTCAAAGTTCTGTTTAACCTTTCTACGATGGAAGCTTTTTTTTCGGTGTAAGTGTGATAGTGATTAATTTTATAGGTTTTCAATAAGTTTTGAACAGATTTGTTAAACCATTCTTTACCCTGACCGGTCTGAAAATGCTTCATACTGTGTTTCTCTAGTATAGGCTTTAATGCTGAAGCTACTTCGGAACCGGTTTTAGATTTTATCGGCACCGCAAACGCAAATTTTGATAAACAGTTAATCATAGTCAATATATACTTATAGCCTTTTTTTTTTGCATAGGGAATCATCTCAACTAAATCAGCTTGATAAAGATCGTTTACACCTTTCAAAGTAACACTACGTGTTTTAAAGTTTCTACGAGCCGGCTTATGAAGCTCGTTAGCAATAGCACGTCTAACGTTCATTTCAAAACTGACCACCCTGAATATACGTTTGGTACTTTTAAACCAACTGACTAGGTTTCCATCAACACCCAGGAGGTACAGTCCGAAGTCGTTCTTGTTTTTGGAAGCGTCCCCGGGAATGTGAAGCATTCCAAGGCCTATCCTCCCAGGCGGTCAGTTTTTGTCGTTCAATTTTACTTTTAATCCCATCCACACACACATTCAGTCTTATAGACGATTAAGTCGAGACAGAGGACCATTCAACCTAGGTTTCACACACACACTCGTGCAACAAATATTTTATACCTTTTGGGTATATACCAAAAAGGTATTTTATTCAATACAAAAACACAATCTGTCTGTCATTGCCACAACAGAAGCTATGTTCTTTTGTTGCTACAACACTTAGCTATTCACACAGCCTTATAGGCGTTTAGACCGTGACAGAGGGCCCATTCATTCAGCCTAGGATCTCCACACAGCATAGGTCATACAAAAACTAAAATGGAACGACTTGATTTCACAACATAATACCGTTCAGAACGATGGGAATCATTCTAGGCGTGGAACCTTACAGTACCCATAAGGTAGCGTATCAAAATCCCCGTTACGTTTTCTTTTCGCACCTGTGGTTCTGAACATTTTTGTTTCACACACAGTAATAACATCATGATCCTTTCTGCGACGTATACGCGGTTCAGTGACCATTATGCTATCCTCCTCTGTTTGTTCATTCAATACTAATTTCTTTAAAGAATCGAAATTCAAATAACCCGAGGTGCGGAGATTTAAAGTCAGTCCTTTAATTTTGCAAACTGTAACGGTTTTGTCATTTTCCGGACACATTACCTTGTAACCGTACGTTTTCGGACCTCCCGAAACAAATTCTGTTATATATGCAGAAGGGCCATAGTCTGCCAGTTCGTCTGTCATCTGTCCCAAGTAGTCTCCTGTCGATACATCGTGCGTACCGTCTTTGTGGAGATAAATTACACTATTTGTGTCGTAATAGAGGACCTGTGATCCCAACACGTCCAAATACTCATAGAGCTTAAGACGAGCATGGGCTGTAGTAAATGCAGCGAGAACGACATTTACTGTTGGTAGTACATCACAGGCGTTGTCGGTGTAGCACCAGTTCACTACGACAACGTCCTCGTTAACCTCTTGTATATTGTTTACATCAATTGACGGTGACGTTAACAAGTTGAACAGTTCATTCGGCTCTCTTACTATTGTAGTCTTTGGCTGGTTTTCACGTTGTCCAAACTTACCCCAAAAGGAGTTTAACATTAGTTTAGCCAACACCTGGCACCAAGATTTTTTTCAATTTTCATCGGGTCAAGTCTAACCCCCTCGTTGTCGAAATAGCTTTGGACATAGTCTATTTTGTCTTGTTCAGTACGACACCACTCTGGGTAACCTGAAGCCTCCTGCTTTATTTTTAAAAATTTATTAATATAGTCGGTAAACAGTCCGTTCCCTTTGTCAAAAGAAGCCATTTCGTATTGCCAGAGCTCATACATTTCCAATATCACGTAACCTTTCTGCACAGCTTTGCGTATCTCGTCCATAGTCCATGTTCCTGTCAACGTCCGTTCGTCAAGAGAGTGAGTACAGTCTCCAGGTATAAGGTTCTCACCACATGTACGGCATAGGATGAACATCAATTTATCGTTCATCCTGACCGGTAGCACTGGATGATACAAATCCCGAGGAGGTAGGACTGTACATTTCAGGAGGCCGTCAAGAGACATTCCTGCGGCTCCACTCGTTATTACCGACGTGTATTTTCGGATGTCCTATCGGATATTCTCGGTACTTACACACCCAGGGGTACAAGGAACAAACATCAATGTACCGAATCTTCTCGTTCTCCTGACACATATGGTACGATTTTACATTCCCCGTACGACCGCCGAAAAACGCATCTCGAGGGTTTAGTGGTGTGAGATGTATTAGAGGGTGGGAATCAAGGTATGCCATCCTTTTGTTTATTTTTTTCATCCTATAAAATTCACACTCCCACAACTCGACAACATTATAATGACGGGACAACTTAGACGTATTAGCTTTAGTCCTGGTCAGTCGAGCACTATGAGTGTCTGACGGGTCGTCGATTAGAGGTGAATCACGCCCAAATGTGTAACAGTTTGGACATCCGTGCCAGTAACAGCCGTGAAATTCATATACGGTCTTCGTTTGGTCACATAGTCCGTCGACCTTTATACCATCTACTTTAATTTCCCGACCTCTACCAGCATGCTCCAGTCGATAGCCTTTCTGGTCTTCGATCCATGCGAGCCACTGTAGAGCAATGGTGGACTGCTTATCGACGAGTCTGTATGCATTCTTTGGCAGTATGCCTATTGTGTTAAGCTTGAGAAAATTTCTTCTGAACGCTAGGCTAAACGCGCTAGCAATAGTGACGGCCTCGAGAAACGGATCTACATTGCATTCCTGCAAGAACGAAGCACGAAACTTTATACAGGCTAGAGCTAATATATCAACATCAGAGAGGCAATATTCGAATATTTTCCTTTGAAAATTGAATACAAACCCGTTGGAGACCTGTTCATCGTACCACTGTAAGAATTTTGTATTGTTCTTTTCGAACATTGAGTCAGGACAGTAGTATTCCTTTGCAGGAATAGGACCTACATTATTTTCATTGGCCACTGTGTTGAAAAGGTGGGGAAAGTAACCCTTCTTTTTTCGGGAGGTAGGTCGAACGCTTCAGGGAGTTTAGACAATGCCATTGGCATATAGTTTAGAGAATCGATAAACTTTACGGAATTTGAAATCAAATGCCTGTCCATTATGAGCGATAACGCACACCTTTTTAAACGTTTTACGCGCATCCATTATGTAGGCCATGAACCCTTCAACTGGACTCTCTTTAAAAACACGAGTTCGTGGCGTACAATTACGGCAACGTTCGCCATTTACGCATTTCCAACAGTACTGTTGAGAAATGCATAAGTTTACCCTGTGCACGTGAGTGCTATCAAGGACTTCGTCTTGACGCGTTTCCAGGTCGAAAAATAGAAACATGAAATCTTTAACTGGAGGCTTTTGTGTATTGATTTTCATGTAACACCGATGGTTAGCCGGCTTGTACTCTAAGCACATTTTACAATAAACCTCTCCACACTGATGTGTGCTTTTACGGTCTGTAGTAAATATTACCTTCTCACACATTAGACATTTTCTAATATACTTGCAAACGCTTACGGAATGTGTGTTGTAACATTGCTGGTTCATAAATTGACGGTTACAGTCACCGCATTGAATACCACCGTTGTCGTCTAGCACACACGGTGGAGTCCGTTTACATGAATAACAGGTAGCTGAACATTTGTGTTTGCCTAAAGTGTTGTACGGTGTCCGACATGCTTCACAGTAAAAATGACACGCAAACGCGCTAGTTAAACTGGTAATCACATTAAAATGGGACTTGTGAAATAGCAAATTTATTTTATACTTAGGATTGTTCACATTACCTTCAAAAAACACATGCCTACCTCTACTACCGTAACTGTACACCGTGATTTTATATTCAGTTAAATGATTTTGAAACGCTTGTAACTCATTCACACCCGCACCTGACTCGGTAATTTCTACATTAGCGTCAGCCATTAGTTGCTGTGCCCTAACGGTCTGACGTTTACCTTTGTTCTGTATTATAGCTTTATATTCTTAATCATTTTGCGCCCGAGCAATGCCAACCACAAGAGCACAAGGCAAGCACAAAGCATCTTTATTTTTAATTACAACGATTCCCGTTCTGTTGTGACACTCTTCGCCAAAGTTATTGTAAATCCCACGCCTACTTCGACCCCGCCCTACAGGTACTCTAACCTTGGTACACGATACCTGGAAGGTATCACCTGACATAAATCCCTCAGCGTTACTCTGGATTAATCCGCCAAAAACGTCCCAAAGAATGTCTGACGTTAATTCCGAAGCAGGTCTGAAGGTTACGTACCCAGGTGTACGATTCTTAAAGTTTATGCTAGTCATAGTAAAACCAAGTTGATCTTCGTCTGTTGTACCCCTAGTCACAGATTCAACCAACTCTTGAAGTCCCTGTCTAACCAATTCAATCTCTCCTACACCTTCAGAGGGTGTATTGAATTTAAAAACAATTTTATTCCCGTATAAACGGAATTTCTTTACATAGGTTTGCACATTAAAAAAAAATATACACGGCCATAAAATAGGTTTTATTTTAAGAAGTCAAATTAGAAACAGAGATAGGATAACAATCACACTTACCTCTTTGCAGTCAGAATGAGACCCGAGTATACTGTGCTAACTGTTATATAGCTAACTGTTTATTAGAAACAGAGATAGGATAACAATCACACTTACCTCTTTGCAGTCAGAATGAGACCCGAGTATACTGTGCTAACTGTTATATAGCTAACTGTTTATTAGAAACAGAGATAGGATAACAATCACACTTACCTCTTTGCAGTCAGAATGAGACCGGAGTATACTGTCCTACCTGTAATATACGGGTTTATATAGCTACCTGTTTAGAGTGGGAGACATAGGCCAGCGATTTCTAATCCTTTCACTGCACGACACAACCGCGAGTGGGAGTGAAAGTTCAACGATTTCACACGGCACGAAACAACCTCGAGTGCGGGAAAAGGTCAATGATTTCTAAACTTTCCGTTGCGTGACACAGCCGCTTTGGGCAACTACGTCATTGGAACTACACAAAGGACGCGTGGGGAGTTGCACAGTATATAAGCCGGTACCAACATAAAGAGAGCATCAGTCTTCAGCGCTTTGCAGTTAGGTGCGTTGTGTGTGTGTTTTATCTTAATTATGAATACTGCAAGTCAGCTCTCCAAAAATTCGACAGTTAACCGGTTCAATGCGGTTCCGGTTTACGAGCGAATTTTGGTGTCGTTAAAGTCGTTCGCGTTGAATAAAGAATACGGCATTATCTGTGCGAAACTCGTAACAACCGTTCATGGCTCGTCTATTCAGGTTGACTTTGATGACGACGATATAAAAAAGACTACTTTTTTTCCGAAACGGTATACCGCTATAGTGAAAGATTCCGATCTTCCGGAGTTGGAGAAATGCAAATTTGTCATTACACGTCATGTCAGTAAGACGGTGATAATGGAAATATGGCTGTAAATCTTATTTATTTTCAAGGAGGTGACATATTTTAATGGAGTGGTCACCACTGATTACAGCGTGGCTGGAGCTGTTTTCACTGGGACGAACTATTAGAGTTCGTCCCACGGGGAGCTGGCTTGAGCGGTTCCGGTTTACGAGCGAATTTTGGTGCCTTTAAAGTCGTTGGCGTTGAATAAAGAATACGGTATTATCTGTGCTCGTAACAACCGTTAATCTGTTCAAGTTGACTTTGATGACGATATAAAAAAGACTATTTTTTCCGAAACGATACTGCTATAGTGAAAGATTCTTCCGGAGTTGGAGAAATTTCGGTAAGACATGGTGATAATGGAAATACGATGTTTTCACTGGGACGAACTATTAGAGTTCATCCCACGGGGGGAGCTGACTTGATTAACGAATACTCTTTTAAACAAATACTTAATTATCGATTTATTTCAGAAACTATCGATTTATTTCAGAAACACGATGACCGATAGACGAAATCAATCAGAGGTGAGTATGAAATAGCGTGTTTTTTTATTTTTTTGTTAAAGTTTTTATGTTTCGTTATTGCAATTTTTCATTGGTTTTCAGTCTAACGACACAACAAACAACGATGATTCTAGCTACGATGAAACGGGCATTTGGGAAGAATTAGACAATCATGCTAACGAAATCGATCGTAACAGACGTAGCCCATCAATATTACGAAGGGCTGCATGGACACCGTACCATAGACGCCAATCGATGGTTGATCACAGCAGGGAGACTCCTACTACGTCACAGGTAATTATAAACAATTTAGATTATTAACAGTTTCATTTTCATATCTAATAAGCTTTTTTCCATTCAGGAAACAAACATTACGACTCCTCCTAGAACCAGAGTACCTTTGACTGATCGTAGCAACACCGACCAACCAACACCGGTGATTATTTTATTCTTAATGAACTATTACTGTTATCTTCTTATTTTCCAAACAATTTAGATTATTAACAGTTTCATTTACATATCTAATAAGCTTTTTTCTTTCAGGGAACAAACACTCCGTCTAGAACCAGAGGACCTTTGGCTGATCGTAGCAACACCGACCACCCAACACCGGTGATTATTGTATTCTTAATGAATTATTACTGTTATCTTCTTATTTTTCATTACTAAAATAAATTGTATTTTATAGGCTGCATTATTAAATCACGTTGTAAATAGACTCAGAGATCGAGCGTCTCATTCGGGTGAACTAGAGGAGGAATTGCAACACATACAAGGACACGAGCATTCTCGTATTGACTGTTTCCTTTGCTTAGGAAGTAGGACAAGATATCCTCCTCAATATTCAGTTTTATTGTACGATGATAATAGCTGTACTATCAAAGGATTATAAATGAATTTCATTTCTAATTAATTTTCTTACACGGCTGTGGGAAATGCACGTGCAACTGCAGCTCGTAACGTATCGGCTGATGCACTGCAGATACTAAAAAGGCTAGTATCAGACTTAGAGACAGCGTTTCAAAGAGACGGATATGAACAAAACTTCTACGCAGTCGGCGTATGGAGGATCATGATGAGCGATCTGGACAAACTTCTTGAAGAGGGCCGAAGAAGAGTGGCTGTCGCTGAAGCGGAGGCTATAATGGCCGATCGAATCCCTTCATTCGTAGCCGTAAGTGTTACAATTTGTAAAAACTGATATTTATGCTATTCATTTACAATAATATAAATTATCTTCTTTGTTTTGTATGTTGAAACAGAGAACATCAGAAGAGCAGAACGACGGAGACCGAAACAGCGGCTACCGTATAGCAGACTGCACTGTCTGCTTAGAAAGACCACCATGCACTGTCATCATACCCTGCGGTCACGTGTATTGCAACGAGTGTGCGGAAAGGGTGCAGAGGTGTCCCATATGTAGGAAACCTGCTGATAGACGCTACCGACTATTTCTGAACCTGGAATAATTGTTTAAATTATCATAGTATTCGTTAATGAAGTCTTCCCACTAAATTCAGACTTAAAATTATTGTTAGATTTATATATATATATATTGTATTTAAATTACGTATTTGTTCTTGTCAATATATTTTTATTATTCATTTTTTGAGACAATAAATTCATCTTTATTAAAATACACGTATTACTCTTATTTTATACAACCGAAATTTCCACCATTCCCAAGACCTACTTGTACCCCAATCGTACAGTTACACACAACTGAACGACTCGTAGCTCAGTCGCTAGCGTCACACGCCAGCAAACCAAACGTCCTAGGTTCCATTCCCGAACCAAGAATTATATTTTTTCCAAACTCATGTCACAACCAGAACAAGATGGCCCTTCCGCTCCACCACCTCGACCGACTACCCACCAGGGGCGGGGCCTGGGCGCCTCTTCACTAACCGACCTATCAAACTAAAGGGGCGGGGCTTAGGAAGGGGTGGGGGTAACAAATACTGCTCTCTCATTGGGGGGGATAAAGTATACCCATTACTACTACCATACATTAACAAAACATCAAATAAAATAGCCCACAAATTTCAAAAAAAGGATACAAAATAGCATACAAAACTAATAACAATTTACAATACAGCACCAACAACAAAGATAAACTACAAGCACCAGGTGTATGCAAAGTAAACTGCAACAAATTCTTCATTGGGCAAAAAGGTTGCAGCTTTAAACAAAGAGTTGAGGAACACAAACAGAACACCAACTGAGCATTTTACAATCACATAAAAGAAACAGAACACAAATACACAGACATTTACCATAACCTACAAATCTTACACATCATCAAAAAAGACCACATCTCAACACACTAGAACAATATGAAATTTACAAAAACACAAAGTACAAACATATTAAATGAACAAACCCAATGCAAATCATACATACTCCCTGATACTATCGAAAACCTGCCTTTCAAATCGCCACCACTTAACAAACAACTTCAAGCAGAAAACACTGATGAAGATTGCCACATTGCGATCAAAAACGTTCGTTCTGACTCAGTAAGTTTTAACAAATTTACAAAATTCAAAGTTTGGATAGTCATAAACTATTGTTGAAGTGATTAATTAAGTTTCACCAAACGTAATAGACTACAAAATTCAAGAATATAAATTTTGTTTTTTGAAGTAAAACCCAGACACAAAATAAAATATTATCTATATATTGCAATCAAGAATATAAATTTTGTTTTTTGAAGTAAAACCCAGACACAAAATAAAATATTATCCATATATTGCATCTAATGTATTTACATTTATTATATTTGATTTTTTAAATTTCAGCCAAAAATGAGTTTATACGATTTTATTCATTCGTTAAAAATTTTATTGATAAAGTATTTCAGGCACAATAATTATGTTTAATATTTTAAATAGACTACTCCCTAATATTTAAACAAGATATGATTATTTTAACAACTCTACACACTGTTAAATTCCACTGAACTTATCTTAAATATATTCAAACAATTATACAAAATTTAATTTCGTTCCAACTATACCTGTGTTCTTTATCAGGTCTCCTTGGATCAGTAGTATGATTTCCAGGATGCATCTTTGAAATAAATCAGTAAAAATCTAAAAGCAAATTAAACAAAACTGAAATTATAAAAATTTGTATATACACTCAAAACTAAAATTGAAACAGGCTTAAAATGAAGCCTGTACCTAAATATCACTAGTTTGACTTGATATCACATTTCAAACACTTGTTTATAGATGTTAAATTAAGCTTTAACAGGGAACATTTAAAGCTTGAAAATTGTCTAAATACTTATTAATGCAGTTATAATATACTAAGACTATAGTTATAATGTTATTTTTCTCCTTGATGATAAATTGATTCTTTTCTAAATATTATATCACAAGTATTATATTCTGTTAAATAAAGAAAATACCTCACAGGTTTCAAAAAACCCCTGTTTAATTTTTTCTAACTGTACTGCATCATTATTACCTGCACATACACACACAAGTATGTATGTTGAAGTCTTGTTAATATTATGTTATTAGCAACCTTAATTTTAGAATAGGAAAAGAGAAATAACCAAATTTACGACATTATGAAGGACCACTCACATTTAATTAAGAAGTGTGAGATCTACTTGAACCAAAAAAAGGAAGAAATGAAATGAAATCTAAAAACCCATAAAAAGTTAATACAAGTTGCTAAACTAAAACGTGATTATATTTGTTACGATGTCCTCTTGTAGATATGATGACAGCACCATGTGGAAAAAGGTGGTATTGATGAAGAAATTTGTCTTCAGGTTCAAACACTTGGTTATACTCAAGTGAAAGTTGTTTCAGATAACACAATGCTATGTGTAATGTTCACAATGTTATTAGTTTTAGAAACTACAGCTACATCTCTGATAAATTCTTTTGTTGGTGCTGGATTTCAAGACGTGTTAATTGTTCAAACCTTCCTTTTTTTAACAGGGGAGATTTAAAATAATTAGTTGCAGATGGAAGAAATTTATTCTCTTTAATGTGTTTGTTCAATTGTTGCCCTGCGCACACGGAGCAACGGTTTCGAGACCTCAGTTGCAAACTGGTTTTACTTGCGACCAGTTTGAAACCAAAATGAAACTATTGTCCGCACACGAATGTGAAATCAGTTGATTTCATTTCGTGCAGTAGAACGTTTGCGATGTCAAGTTCTGACGAGGAAGATGTTTTAGATTATTTGCAATATCGGAGACTTCGCAGGTATCAAAGGAAGCATTGGATCCATCCTTACATAAAGGAAAATAAAAACTCAAGGTTGTTCATAGCACTGTCGCAGAGCGATAAGAAGTTTATGGCTTTCTATAGAATGTCCAAAGATTCTTACTTAGAATTATCAAGGCTAGTTGGCCCTCATGTTGAGAAGATGGACACAAATATGAGGGAATGTGTACCTGCAGGAGAAAGAATATTGATTATTCTGAGGTAAGCTTAAATATAATATATTTATTAAGTTAATTTAATAATGTATTTATTATAACATAACTTGAAAATATTTGAAAAGAAAATTAATTTTGTATACAATACAATTATAAAATAATAAAAACTATGCAAATTGATATAAAAAATATTATTAAGGATCATGAAGATTTTCCGAGAAGGCATTGTAAAATTCAGTTGCCATGAAGTGCTTGAAGTTGAATGGGAGTTCGGCAAAAACAATGCCTGCAGTGTTCCCACCTGATGCTGATGTTGGTATTGGGGCCTGGATATTTCGTCAATGAAGCTTAAAACCCGTCGTTTAAACAATTTAATCTGTGAATCGCTCAGTCCTCCAACTCAGGCATTAAACTTAGAAGGAATTTTTTGAGGCCTTCTTGTCTGTCGATTTTTTGATAGCTTGCCTCTGCTTCGTTCGACAGAAGCTTAGCTTTTTTAGCCCTGAAATATTCTGCTACACATTGATCTGCTTCAGCCACTGATTGTTTCTTTTGTGACCTCTTTTTGTTAGCTGGAGTGGTCACTTCACACTCTCTTGGAGAAGTTTCTTCAGATGTGAAAATCGGATGGAACGGTGAAGGTGGTGTTGAATAATTGGAGTATGATGGTTGTGAGGACTGTGTAGGACATGCCAAATAAGTCTGGGAGGCTCGATTACCACATGATTCTGTCTCATCAGTCACATTATCTCCAGCTGAGTGGAGAGGCACTGGTGGCAAATTTCCAGATGAAGGAGGAGCTAATGTTTTTAATGTATGGCAAACAAAATTGATCTGCCAAATAGTACGCCTTTTTCGTTGATCCACTTCCACTTGTTGGGGGTTTCATTTTTGGCATAAAAACTGCGAAGATTACGCCATTTCTATTTACATTCAGCAGCTGAAATCAAATATTGCAAAATTAACAATATTAACATTAAAAATAGAACTATGTAATATTTTAATTAATTATTTCTGTTTACATAATTAATATATTATTTAGTTCAATTACCGAGCTATTATTTTACTTGATTTTCTTTGTTTACTTTTCACAGGTATTTGGCTACAAGTGAAACATTCGTGCCATTGCCAATGTATTTTGCAAGAGGTGAGAGCACAGTACGGAAAATTATTAAAGAAACTACAAAAATCATCTGGGAGGCACTGAAGGATATTTATATGCCTGTACCTACAGAAGAGCACTTAAAATATATTGCAGATCATTTTGAGGCAATATGGAACCTTCCCAATTGCATCGAAGCCTTGGATGGGAAGCACATACGAATTGAAAAGTTTCCACACACAGGTTCAGAAAAGTATAATTACAAGCACTTCCATTCTACGGTGCTCATGGCCTGTTGCGATGCGAATGGCAAGTTCACCATGATTGAACCAGGTTTTGCTGGACGTAATAGCGATGGAGGTATTTTCAAAATCTGTGCATTGAACTGGTGGATTACCCACGGGGGCTTTGTCATCCCTTCATCTTCTCCCTTGCAGTACGATGATAGTAGGACTCCGTTTCCATACTACTTGGTAGGAGATGAAGTGATTCCATTGACACGCCATTTATTAAGCCCCTATTCGAGCAGGGGGCTCTATAATGTGAAGAGGATATTTAATTACAGATTGAGCTGAGGGAGAAAAACAATTGAATGTGTGTTCGGAATTGCAGCAGAAACGTGCAGTAACTAAAGCCCAGTGCACACGGAGCAACTGTTTTGAGACCAAGGCCATGTTAAGGGGGTGGAGAACCGCTCACGAGGCGACCGATTTGAGACGGGTCTGCATCAGTTGAAAATCGATTACATGAAACTGTTTTCCGCGGTCGCGTTTTGGTTTAGTTGCACCATATACGGAACTATGTCGGACCAAGAATTTAATTTAAAATTTGTTGGGGAGGAGGAGAAACATGAAATTGTATACAATTATAAACTTCCAGGTTACTCAAAAAAAGAGGAATTGGAGAAAGCATAGCAAGATGTGGCCACCCAAGTGAATTTGTCAGGTAAGAAAAGTTGAAATTTGTATGAATAATTTATTTTGAAATAATTTAATAAATTAATTATAACATATAATTAGATTCAATTCTTAAAATAATAATTCGTTATTACAATAATTCCTTGACATAACTCTAACGTACACTATAATTATAAGTATTATCCGGGGATTGAGGAATTAAATGTATTATTACAAAAATTATTCACTTGGAGAATATTATTCTCCCATATTATCTACAACTTATTATTTTTGACAGACAAGAAGGCCTCAAAATGTTCCTTCTAATTTTAAAGCCTGATTTGGACAACTTGAGCAATTCACAGATTAAATTGTTTAAACGACGGGTTTTAAAACTCATTGGCGAAATATCCAGCCCCCAATACCAACATCGGCATCAGGTGGGAACACTGCAGCCTTTGTTTTCGCCGAACTCCCATTCAACGTCAAGGACTTCAACGGCAACTGATTTTTACAATGCCTTCTCAGAAAATCTTCATGATCCTTAATAATATTTTTTATATCAATTTGCATAGTTTTTATTATTTTATAATTGTATTGTATACAAAATTAATTTTCTTTTCAAATATTTTTAAGTTATGTTATAAGAAGTATAATAAATATATTATTAAATTAACTTAATAAATATATTATATTTAAGCTTACCTCAGAGTAATCAATATTCTTTCTCCTGCAGGTACACATTCCCTCATATTTGTGTCCATCTTCTCAACATGAGGGCCAACTTGCCTTGATAATTCTAAGTAAGAATCTTTGGACATTCTATAGAAAGCCATAAACTTTCTATCGCTCTGCGACAGTTCTTCTGCTGCTATGAACATCCTTGAGTTTTTATTTTCCTTTATGTAAGGATGGATCCAATGCTTCCTTTGATACCTGCGAAGTCTCCGATATTGCAAATAATCTAAATCATCTTCCTCGTCAGAACTTGACAAAACAAACTCTCCACTCCACGAAATGAAATCAACTGATTTCACGTTCGTGTGAGGACAATAGTTTCATTTTGGTTTCAAACTGGTCGCAAGTAAAACCAGTTTGCAACTAAGGTCTCGAAACAGTTGCTCCGTGTGTGCAGGGCCTAAACCAAAACGTGACCACGGAAAACAGTTTCATGCAATCGATTTTCAACTGATGGCAGACCCGTCTCAAATCGGTCGCCTCGTGAGCCTCCACCCCTTAACATGGCCTTGGTTTCAAAACAGTTGTGTGCGCTATTAGTTTGGAACTTCGGTCTCAAAACAATTGCTCCGTGTCCGCTGGGCCTTACTCTTACAAATTAAATTCAAGTAGATGGATTCACTTTTAACTGAGAAGTTAATTAGGACAAAATTAGACTAATAATAAGAATATTTCATACTGTTTGTATTGTACAGAATTTTATTTCTTACAGAATAATTTTCTTAAACCATTGGTTGTGAAACCTTCAGCAAATTATACTTTTAAAGACCTTTTAGGAATTATAGAGTTGTGTGAGTTTTTGGTTTCAGCAAATTACACTTTTATTCTTCTTAATTTCAAGTAATTCAGTGTATCAATATAATCTATGACTTATTATATTGAGCACGTATATATTTATATAATCTATATTATATCAATATATACATGACAAGTTTTGCAGCCACTATGGGTTCACTTTCTGGGCAAAGTTCACACTCTTCTGTACCAGGTTCATTATGATACATTCTTTTTAATTCTGAAATGAGGTTTGTGCCATTTAAATCATCGATAGCTTCACTTTTGTCAATTTCCTGTCCATATTGCTATAGTTTGTTCCCATACAGTAAAGTTGTATGTGAACTGTTATTTCATCCGTATGAATCACTAAATATACCATCTTCAATCATATATTTCTTTCAAAATTCTCGTACTTGCATCTCACTATCACAAAATATTACATTTTGTAAAATTATTCTCTTTATTGTCGTTTTATACTTTCAATAACACATTGATCCATTGGCTGAAGCAAACGAGATGTTAGCTGTAAGAACCATAGCTGTTACGCCGTCAGCTGTTTTAAGCTCACTTGGATTAGCTGGAGCATTATCAATTACCAATTAGAGCTTTACTGGTAAATTTCAACTTTTAAGTTGACTTTTCACTTGAATGACAAAACATCATGAAACCATAAAGTGAAAATATCACAGGTCACCCTCACACTCTTTTGAGAAAAATATTTTGATGGTAACAGGTCTACACACATTTTCAAATGCCTGTGCTTTCTTATACTTACCACATTCTTTTTGTAATTTCAATTCAGGAGCACAACTTTCAGATAAAGATGCCAAGGTTTTGTTAGGTAAAGCTTTCAAATTTAACCTAGTCTCATAGCATAACGTGACCAGTTGTATACTTGATCACGAGTTAATTTTATCTACAAAATTTTTTTAATAGTGTACCAACAGTTCACTGTTCGAGGAATTGTAAATTCTAACGGTTTTTTCAGTAATCGAATGACTCATGTCTGGTATCGGCGTCATCTGATGGGGCTTATACTACATAATAGTGCAGACAATGCTTGATACTACTGTGACAAATTACAGAAGGTGACAAATTAGAGGTTATACTGTAACAAAATTATAATGTAGAAAAATAAAACGAATGTTGCAAAAATATTTGGCAGTAGGATAAATTTGACTATGAAAAAAAGTTGTACGTCAACTAATCACATACAAATCAAGAGCTACAGTGTTGTTAGACCATGTAAAATAGATACAACTTGTTCAATTTGGCAATTATTTAACTGTGTAAGAAATAAAAAATTATAGAAAAATAAACTTGACAAACCTAGTCTACTTGTTGAAATAGTCTGTATTAATACATTGTAGGAAAAATTACCAAATCACAATAATAGAATGCCATTATTAAAATATAGTAACAAATCAAATTAGGATACATGGTTTTATAAAACAAATTAACTGAAGTAATATTAATCTTAGCATGATTTTTGGTGACCAGAAGTCATTGATTTGGCTCACAAAGATAACTGTGTACAAAAATAAATGTGTACTGTATATCATAACTGTATCCTATTAAAGAAAACACTAATTCAAAAAAACATAATAAAAATTGATTCTGACATAATAATAGTGAACTATATTAAAAAAAAAGCCCACTAACCACAATATAAGAATCTTTTATTTTACTAAAAATTACTTCAAGTACATTTCAATTACATGGTAATCATCTTCACAAGTAGTATGATAGTACTTCTAGAGATGATTACCATGTAATCGAAATTTACATAAAGTAATTTTTGTAAAATAAATGATTTTTATATTGTGGTTAGTGTTTTTTTTATTTATTTAGTTAAAATTAGTTCACAGTGCTCAAGAAATTTACTAACAATAATACTTAATACAAACTTTGATAGACTAACTTCACAAACACAGTGCTGTAAGAATTTAATGTTGCAGAATTGCCACAGAATACTATATTACATTATTATAAAGGTATATTATAGTACAGCTACAACGAATTTATTCAGCCTAGATTTGATATTAAAAACATGATGTGTCAGCAACACGTTACTTATTAGTAAGCGAAAAGCAAAAAGTGAATTTAAGTATATAGTATGTTTTTACTTCACCGCATGAAACAAGAAAGCAAAGGTCTACGCGAGCTATGAATTTACATTAATAGTTATTGTCTTATGAAAATCAAAACTGTTTACCAAATATTTTACAGCCATGTTTTGATATAGTGCTTGTAGATGTACAAACCTCTATTCATATAACAATGATGAATAATTATAGTCCGTGACTCACAGATCGTGAACAATGCAGTGGTTACAAAAAACCATTATCTCTATGTTACCTAAGTTAAATACATATTTTTTTAAAAATTAAAGTATCCTTCCAGATAATTTGTAACTGTATTTTAATATAGCTTTAGTAGGGGCTAGTTCAAATGACTGATGTTTCAACTAATCAACATTCAAAAATCATCTTACCCGATAGCCCACTAACCGACTTACACAAAGTTCAAATGAAAAACATTGACACGGAATTCAAATGACCAACATTCACACGACGTGCAACATATGGATCATTATCGCATTGCCACTCTGAAGGCGCTCGCAGTACTATTCGAAATATCTTTTTAGTTTAGGTTACATGTTCTATTTACAACTATAATTTATATAGTCTATTTATTACTCCTCCAATGACTCCAATTCAATAAAATTGTTTTTAATGTTGATTATTTGAAACGTTGGTCACCTGCTACCCAGCCCGTTAGTAATGTGATATAACATATTCGGGTAATTTTTCAACAATTTATTGTTCAAGAAATCTGTATATGTCAAGTGGGGTTATGTTTATGTTCCAATTCTTAACAAAACTTTTAAAGACTATTTTTATAACGAGGTTTTCATTTTTTTTTAAAGTATGTATTACTAAGTAACATATGTCAATAATAAAACCAATGACTGGGGTAGAGCCAGTATATTAACTTAAAATGGTAAAAATATAGTCTTAATGACGTTGATTTTATTAAAATTTTGTTTTTTTTTATAAATTACTCGTTTCAATAAGTAGAACACTAGTACCAACTTTTTTTCCACAGAAAATACGGAAAGTTACTTTTTCACATTTTAAATGTTAATCTGTAATAGCTTGTAGGCCTATAGCGTGAACCTTGCTCGCTGTAGCTACAGCGCACTGCACTATGTCTAGAGTTTATCAAGACTTGGTTTTATACATTACTATATACCTATATTAAAATATATCTACAAAGTATTCAGTCAGGATAAATTTGGTTATAATTTTATTAAAAATTACTATCTACCTACATTAAAATATACCTATGAAGTATCCAGTCAGGATAGATTTGGTTGTAATTTCGATTAATATTTAGACTTATTGCTGATGCAGAAAATCACAACCAAATCCATCCTTACTGGATACTTTGTAGGTATATTTTAATATAGGTAGATAGTAATGTTGAATAAAATTATAAATAAATCTATCCTGACTGGATACTTCTTAGGTATATTTTAATGTAGGTAAAAGGTAATTTTGTTGAAAATTATAAACAAAAGTTAAATATTTAGATTTTTTAAGTATAAAAATAAAATGACTTTGGCGTAGTGCAGTGCGCTGTAGCTACTGCGGGGCTGGTTCACGCTATATATTCCATTATAGACTAACATTAAAATTGTGCAAAAAAATTAACTTTTCGTATTTTCTGCAGAAAAAAGTTGATATTCGTGTTCTTCACATTAAAACGAGTAATTAAAAAAATTTTTTAAACCAATGTCATTAAGACTATATTTTTACCCTTAATGTTTATTTACAAAAGTACAGCTTAGAAACTAAATGATTACTTGACAAACAGTTTTTTACAAAGTTCAAAGTATCATTATTATTACAAAGTATCACTTACAAAGTTGACCTTAATTAGATGCTTTGTAGGTATATTTTAATAAAGCTATATAGTAATGGCTTATATTAAAATCCTTTGGTTTATAAGAACTTGATGGATTTATACAAAATTATGCATAACTATATTTTGTATTTATTTTCTAGTAATCAACATTAGCAAACAAAAATATATCGGGCGATGCAGAAAATCATCAGAAATATGAACAAAATTATAAAAACTTTCACTCGCCTCAAAAATTGAAAATTTTAGAAAATAGCAATTTCTTCCCCCACCTCGGCACACTTAAAACGTTACAAATTCAACGTTTTGACTGAATTTTTTTTACAAACTGGTAAAACAGTAATAAAAAAAAAATTAGAAAACTCACGTCATGAAGACTATATTTTTACCAATTTCTTATCTACAGATTGTAAAATTACGTAAATTATTTCACATACTTACATGACAACTTACACAAACTATCTAAATGACTAGTTAATTATTGTCACTACAAAAAATTAAGAACTTAACCCCACTTTATTTTAAGCAAATAAGTAAATGTGATCATAGATTAGAAATCTTGAAGCGAACCGTGTCCTAAAAAACAATTCTGTTGTTACTCAATGAGACTAAAACATAAGTTTCCTTTTTTTATATGTTTTATTATTTTGTGCAATTTTCGGTAAAAATATTGTCCTAATGACGTTGGTTTAAAAAAATGTTTTCGTTTTAAATTACTCATTTCAATATGTAGAACAAGAATACCAACTGTTTGTCCCGCTGAAAATACCGAAAGTTACTTTTTTCACATTTTAAATGTTAGTCTGTAATGGCATGTTGGTCTATAGCCTATAGCGTGAATCCGTTGCCCATTAGCTACAGCGCACTGCACTACGTCTAAATTTTAGTAGTGTAGTCACATGATCTCTATTCTAGCCTTAAAGTTGTACATTTAATTAAACGTTGCCGAAATCATAAACATCCTCCAAATCATCACCCAAAACTATTTCACACACAACTCAAATTTCTATTCACAACCAGATGGCCTACCCATGGGAAGTCCTATCAGTAGTGTCCTAAGCGAAATTTTTCTACAACATATAGAAAACACTAAGATACTCACAAACAATACACGCACACAAAATTATTTACTGGCACAGATACGTCGATTATATCATAACACTATACAGAGGCAACTTCCGTCAATGTGAAAAACTCCTCACCTACACTAGTAAAATACACCCAAAACTCCACTTCACTTCAGAAATTGAAACCAACCGATCCCTAAACTTCCTCGACCTAACCATAACAAAAAGCCACACACAAAAACACAGCTTCAACATTTACAGGAAACCCATAAGAACAGACACACTTATCCACAACACCTCACACCACCCTATCCAACACAAACATGCTGCCTTCAGATCCATGCTCCATAGACTTAAAGGAGTCCCAATGACCACAGAAAACATGGACAAGGAACTAGACACAATTAAATATTTAGCATACACATCCATATTGTATCCATATACAACACCACAATAATAGACAAATTATGGTACAAAATACAAAAAAAACACTAAAATTAACATTTGTTGATTCCATCTTCGCGTGAGCTACTAGCAATCACTTACAACTTTTTTTAAAAAAATGTTTTAACTTGCCTATAGTAGCACTTACTTTTTTTTTGTTGAAAACGTAATTAAAAACAAAAATAACAACCCAGCTGCTATAAAAACCACACACCAAGCTCAAACACTCTACATCAAAAACACTATAAAACATTTATATAAACAAAAAAACGATCTCAACAAAATCGTTTATAACCTATACCAACAGCTTACCATGGAACTACACTACATCGAACTGCAAGAAGTAGTAAACTTCACTAATACACTAATCACAGAAAAAAAAATTAATAAAATAAAACTTACACATAACAAAAAAATACATAACCTAAAAAACGCACAACACCCAAAACATGTTATTAACACAACGCACGTTTTTCACCCCAGAACTATAAATCTCACCAACACAACATTTTCAATTAATGAATTAAACCTATTAGACAAAGGCTTAAAACATAACATCACACCCAAATACAGCCAACAAAATTTCACCAAAACCCTAATATTAGATCTTGAAAATACAATCCAACACAACACACCGTTAAAACAACAAGATGCAATCAGACACCAAATAAAACAAAAAATAACCCAAATTAAACCCCCCAAAACAAACACCCAAGAATTAAAAGCAGCCAAATCCATGAAAAACAAATTAAAAAAACAAAATTTAACCATTACCAAAGCTGACAAAGGCAACACAACGGTAATTATTTAGAATAACGACCTCAACATAAAAGTACACAGCTTCATCCAAAATAACAACATCATTACACTAAAAGAAGACCCAACAACAAAAATACAACGCTCTAATCAAAGAAGCAATTAACAAAACAAAACTTATAATCCCACACCACACCAAAAAGCACCTAAAACAAATAAAGCCAATAGCCCCCAAACTAAACGCCCTGCCCAAACTTCACAAAACAGACATCCCAATATGTCCACTAATAAACCATACAAGCGCCCCTTCTCATCTTCTAGCCAAATTCCTCGACAAAACTATCCGAAACCATATAAAATTTAATAACCATTGTAGCATAAAAAATAGCCTAAATCTAATAGACAAAATTAAAAACGTAAATATTCCACACAATTCCACCTTAGTCTCTTTTGATATATCAAATCTATATACAAACATCCCCATTCCAGAAACCATAGACATCCTCAAAAACATGCTAATAGACACAAATACACCACATACACACATTGACGAAATCATCCACCTCACAAGATTAATCCAATTCCCTGTCATTCGATTTTAATTAAAATTGGAAGATTTTAATAGAAAGATATCAACAGCCTTCCAGAGAAGAGGATACCCAAAAAAACTCATTGAAAACCAAATTCATTCAGCACAATCCTCGGTTCACCATAAACCACAAACAGAACAAAATAAACTGTCTTTAATAACAGACTACCATCCTGGTCTACATAAACTCAACAAGATATTGAGAGATGGCTTCAAAATTCTTCAAGCTTCCGTCCACACCAAAAATCTTTTCACCGATCCAACGCAAATTTGGTACAAGCAACCTCCCAACTTGAAAAACATCCTAAACTACCAGACCCTGATGCAGAGAAACCACACAAACTTCCTCATGGCTCCTTCCCATGTAATAGACCTAGATGCAAGACGTGTCCAATACACCCCTCAGCAGATAGTTTCAACAGCCAAACAACAAAAATGGTCTTCAAAATACAGGGTCATCATAATTGTACATCGAAAAATGTCATATAACAGCTACAATGTAAACTTTGCTCAGCACAGTACATAGACCTGACCGCGGATGGTCTGAATATCAGAATGAATGGCCACAGACATGATGTTAAAATTATGAATATGGATAGACCAACAGCTCAACATGCTGCGAGTCACAACATCACAACTTTTGATGACTGCTATACCACAAAAATAATTAAATCACCCCCCCCCCCCCTGATTGCAATCCCTCAGAACTGAGAAGGTGGGAACTATCATACCAGTGGTATACCAGGTCCAGAGAATCCCCTAACCTCAACATCAGATAAATCCATTCATTTTTTTTTTTTTTTGTTCCAAATAGCCTTATCTCTTTTCCCCTGACAGACTTATATAAACTATAATCACTCATATGTTCATGGAAACAATATATATATCTTTAATCTGTGCATCTGTGACATCTGATTTCTACTCTACACAATCTGTGATTACAATTATTTTATTTCATTCTCTCATATTTCTTTTTGTGTTTTCTCTTCGATTGACAAAGACCACTGTGTGGTTGAAATATATCATTGTTTAAGTGCTTTTATGTGTTTCTATTTCAAGACTACAGAGTGGACTCTTACCAAGGTAAGTCTGTCAGTCTCCTAGTCCAAATCTATATATATATATATATATATATATATATATATATATATATATATATATATATGAAGTTAATATATTACTATTGTAAGTAATTTTATCCACCATTAAGTGCAATGATTTTACCTTGAGTGATTAGGCGCCTTTCGGTCACTTGACCAATCACTCTAGAGTGATTTGACAATGGTCAAGTGACCGAAAGGCGCCTAATCACTCAAGATAAAATCATTGCACTTAATGGTGGATAAAATTACTTACAATAGTTGTTGGAGTCAGCTTTGGTAGATTAAACAGCTCCAGTATCGAATTCAATCAGCCTGTGCTTTGTCTAATCGATAGCTCAATCTATGGTTTATCGTCGATAGTTTAAGACCACGTTGTCCCTTGCCGCGCGCCTAATCCCCACCCTAGCACAGTCTCCTCCCCCCCAGTCTTTTGCTTGCCGTAGACAGACCAGCACGTCCGTTGCGGGTTTAACCTTATTTGCTAACCTCGTGGACGTTAAGTTCGCCCCGCGTATGTCTAAATGTAAGTGTTTCGTATTGTATTTGCTTTATATGCTCGTTAACCGCGAAAGTTTACATTATTTAGTCCAAGTGCCGTGTTCGAATGCGCCTTAACCTCGCCGTTACGGGTCGCTCGCAATCATTTAAAGACTGATTTCAATTGTGAATAGTAGTAGAATTGAACCCCGTTTATTAAGTTTTACAGCACGAGCCGTCTGACCATCACCACTTCACCCAGGGCCCTGCTGCAGAAGTCCAGAAGACATCAAACCTACCGTGCACGTAACCCCTTTGTTCAGCTTAGGGTAAGTGTTAATCAGTTCCAAATACTTTTAGCATAAACTTGTGCCTATTTTTCCCGAGGCTTAATTAGTGATAAACACGGTTTATTTGTCGATTAGTCATTTTTGCCGCCAGCCTTAATTTTATTCATGTACAATTTCAGTCACAATAACGACCGCGACTATCTCTCTCTTTCGTCTTCTTTCTAATATTTTAGCGGAGCTGACGCCTCCATTTTGGTCCCGCCGTGCCGGATTTTGCATTTCAGCGACCTATAAACATTTAAAGTGCAAAGAACAAGTGTTAAAGTTCTCAGTAACCTCGAACCTTATTCAGTTTTAATAGCAAGGCATTTGCTTTATAAATAAGTTTTATTAGTGATTTATAAGTGTTATTTATTGTGCGAACAATTTCGAAGCGTGTTAAATTTCACAGTAATAAGCTAAGTTGCAAGCATTGCGTAATCCTGTGTAATTTCCCGCTTCCCTCTTTGTCTAAATTCAATGCGCAGTAGTGACGTCACAAGCTGTAGCTTGCAGCTGCTTTCCGCTGTTATCAGCAGATTTATGGGACACCTGCGCAGATAAGGAACACTTGACTAAACAAGATAGACTCAATATTGATCCGTGAAAGCTACACTGTAGATTTATCCTGTTCAATAAGGAAAACTTGCAGCCGTTCTAATCTAATGCTTATGATTTGTAAAACGTTATGTCTTTTATTAACTTTATTATACAGTCCACTTTTCGTAATTAAATGTACCATTGTGTAGTCATTAGGTTTGGTTTAAACATAATTGCAATTTAATTTAAATTTGGTTTTTTGTTAATTTAAATTTTGTCACGATGGCTAATAACAACGCATATTGCCTTGATAAGTTGAAGGCTATATGCAGTGATTTAGAGCAAGTAAACAGCTTGCTCGGTGATAGTGAAATGTCTGAGGGCATAGTGCAGGAAGTCAGGCGCCTTCATGTCGAATTTATCGAAACTTTTGACCGCGCGGAGCAGACTTTTGACAGTCAAGCTTCCGAATTTGTCAAGAATGTCTTTATAGCAAAACGTCAATTTCAGGACACCTATCTGCCCATGATAGTAAAATATCCTAACCTCGTTAAGACGGAGGTTACCATGACCTCGCCTGTCAAATCAACACCGACTTCACCTAACCTTCTAAGTCTAACTTTGCCAAGCTTTTCGGGCCAGAGCGACGACTGGATAGATTTTGTTACGATGTACGACTCTATGGTACATAACAATGAGACGCTTAGCAATATCCAACGTTTTCAATACTTAAAGTCCGTCTTAAAGGGAGATGCACTGGCCATCGTCACCGGACTTTCCATCTCCGAAGCAAATTACAACATTGCTTACAATGCGTTGCGTAACCGATACGCGAACCCGCGACGTCTCGCAGATCATTACTTTAACATAATTAAAGACTTTCAGCGCATCAATAATGCTTCACCCGCGGAACTAAATCGTTTCTTAACCGCGCACTCTAATGCTGTCTGTGCATTAAGAGCTATACCTCTCGAAGACTTAGCGGATTTCTTATTGTTCTCTATGGCAATTAATAATTTGGATGCCAAGACACGATTAAGTTTTGAAAGCCGACTAGGCACTAACCGCATGCCGACATATAAATTATTGAACGACTTTATAACTGAACAGGCTAGAGCCCTGGAGATGCTTAGCCAACCAGCTGCCGTGGTTGTAGCAAACGCCGGACGTGGTCAAAGACCCCGCGTGTTGGTGTCATCGATGGATAAACCCGGGTTTCAAGGGGTACTTGAACCGAATAATTACTTGTCTGAACCTAACCTCACTTTGGGTCACAGCCGTATATTTCAATCAGTGGCGTCAAATGACAATGGCCATCAGAATAAGGACGCCCAAGGTACTATTCAGTCCAAACGTGCTGCGCCAGTCACTATGCAACCGGTTAATCAACCACTGCAACCTAACTTGTTGCCTATTATGAATGCGCCTAGAAAGTCAACATTTCGCAATCGCTCGCCACCGCCTAACCTCAATCAGTCTAACATGCCTACCACGCGTGTAGGTAAATGCTACTACTGCGGAGAAAGTCACTGCATCATTAATTGTCAACGATTTATTTCTCTTACAATAGCGGAACGCATTGACGCTATTTCAAAATTACAACGTTGTTATAATTGTCTCGGCTCTCATTATCAAGCTCAGTGTCAGTCTCGTCATCGTTGTAGACAATGCAGCCAAGCACATCACACACTGCTGCACAACGACGCACCGCCGCAGCAATGACTAGCCACCCCACGACGCCTTAGGCCAACCGCTAGCCATCCAATCGATACTATAGCTCAACCTCGTTCTTTGTCATGCAACATTACCTCGTCTCTCGCCCTGTTGGGTACCGCGCAAGTCGTCCTACAGGACCATTATGGTCAACCTCGTTTTCTAAGAGCTATTATCGACCCCGGCAGTCAGATATCTGCCATTACGAAACAAGCTAGCGATATGTTGAGCCTGCCTACTCGAAGATCGAACCTGTCTTTGATTGGCGTCGCTGCCAAGTCTACACGTATTCACGAATACGTAACTTTAATTTTATTCTCACGACATGACGCGGGCGTCATGCTGACTACGGAAGCCGCTGTGCTCAACCATATAACTGACCCGCTGCCAGCTGATAAATTATCCTCTGCTTTAAGCGCTCAATATCAGCACTTACCGTTAGCTGATCCTCAGTTCGACTTACCTGCCCCTGTTGACATTATACTGGGCGCCGATGTCTTCACGCAAATAATTATCAACGGGCCTCGTACCATCATTCATGGCCAACCATCGGCACTTAACACACTTTTAGGTTGGGTCATTATGGGATCTGTACCTTACAGTACGCCACAACAACCACGCGTGTTTATTACCTCGCTCAAGTCTATCGACGAAAACATGCGACGATTTTGGGAAATCGAAGAGGTGAACGAGTCTAACTTGTTGAGCCCGGATGAGCAGCTCTGCGAAAATTTATTTGCCACCACTACTGCACGTGACGCCACTGGGAGATATGTCGTAGCCTTGCCTTTTAAACCTGACGCCGTCGAACTTAAGTCAAACCGTAATGTCGCTCTTGTTAGTTATCATGCTCTGGAACGCCGTCTGAGCCGACAACCGGATGTCGCACGACAATATCATCAGTTCATGAAAGAATATATGACTTTAGGTCATATGTACCCTGCCGTTAAGCCTTCGAATTATTTAATACCACATCATTGCGTCTTCAAGGCCGATAGTTCTACTACTAAATTACGAGTAGTTTTCAATGCTTCTGCGCCTGATTGCAACGCGCATTCTTTAAACCAGCAATTGCTGGCTGGCCCTAAGTTATAAAGGGACCTGTCCAACGTTATTATCTCGTTTCGATTGTTTGTTCACGCCGTCTGCGCGGATCTTAAAATGATGTACCGCCAAATTGCCGTGGGCAAGGATGATCGTCGTCATCAGCACATTTTGTACAGGCCGACTCCTCATTCTCCACTGATGGAGTATGAACTAGCCACTGTCACTTACGGGCTTACCCCGTCTGCTTATTTAGCCCTACGTACACTCGAACAACTCGTCAAAGATGAGGGCGACTGTTACCCTGCTGCGTCGCACGCCATTCTTCATCAAACGTACGTTGATGATGTCGTCACTGGCGCCGATACGTCCGAGGACGCCCAGGAATTAATACGGCAACTTATTAACATCTTCGCACTGGCAGGACTAGAGCTCAGGAAATGGTCTTCCAGCGATCCCGCGCTGCTGTCGACGCTGCCATCTTCTCACCTGGAGCACCCGTTGCTATTCCAAGACGACTCTACCGCTGTTAAAATATTGGGACTCCAATGGCATCCTGTTAATGACTCGTTTTCTTATCGTATTCAAAACTTTGTGTCGGTGCCTACGAAACGCACCATTCTCTCTTATGTCGCTCGCACCTTCGACCCACTGGGATTCCTTACGCCTATCACATTTTGGATCAAGTCATTTTTGAAACAATTGTGGCTCGAAAGGTTATCATGGGATGAACCTTTGCCAACCGCGCTGCGCAGTCGTTGGGACAGCTTCATTGTCCACTTCGCTAAGTTAGCTGACATTCAAATACCTCGACATGTGGGTACACGTGATGCCAAGCATCACTTATTAGGCTTCTGTGATGGGTCCGAAGCTGGTTACGCAGCCGCCATCTACTTGCGAACTGAATGGAACGGTTTAGTTTCCGTCAGCCTTCTAAAGGCTAAGAGCAGAGTGGCTCCCGTCAAAACACTCACTATACCTCGAATGGAGCTCTGCGGCGCCGTCTTACTGGCCAAGCTCTATAAGTCTGTTCAGCCTGCTGTGAATTTTGTGGCCGACGACACTACGCTTTTCTTCACCGACTCAGAAATTGTGCTGCATTGGCTTAGCACCCCACCACATCTTTTGAAAACTTTCGTTGCAAACCGTGTTATTGAAATTACCTCGAACACTTCGACCAATCATTGGTACCACGTCTCAACTGTTGACAACCCCGCGGGCGTTGCTTCCCGTGGGTGTCTACCCGCGCAGTTTGCTACACATCCACTGTGGTGGCACGGACCACCATGGGCGTCACAATGTACTACCTCTTGGCGTTTGTCTAAGCCAACTGGACCGAACCGCGACCTGACCGAGCCTCAGGTGCTCTGCGCGACTGTCCAAGCGCCTAACCACTTATTGAATGTTATTGAGCGTCATTCCAATCTCACCACGCTGCATCATGTCTTCGCTTATGTGCTTCGTTTCGTTAACAATTGCCGCGTTAAGACCCAGTCTACCAGCCATTGTCACAACACTCGCTACAAAGCCAAGAACACCGTAGCCAAGATTCCATTCGCTGCACCTTCAGTACAAGAATTAAGGAACGCCAGAAATCTTTGCGTTAAGCTCGTACAAGAACTAGCCTTCAGCGAAACATTGCAACGCCTACACCGCGGCGTCCCGATCAGTGCTCAACTTCGCAACCTAACGTCCTTTATCGACTCAGTGGGGCTACTTAGGGTGGGCGGACGTCTTAATCATGCTGATATACCATACGCAGCTAAGCATGCCATTTTACTGCCTAAGCGGCATCATTATGTCAATCTTGTATGCGATCATTATCACCGCCTCGCCTTACATGCTGGGCCGCGTACCACGCAAGCGATGATCAATGGTGAGTTCTGGATCGTTGCGCTACGTTCGTTGTTACGACAACGCATTCATGCTTGCATGCGATGCTTTAGACTGCAGTCGAAGCCTCGGCCACCTATGATGGCAGCTTTACCGTCTGCTCGCGTCACTCCGTCGCCACCTTTCTGTAAGGTAGGCATTGACTTTGCTGGACCTTTCGACACTAAGGCCAACCATCTTCGTACGGCAAAGATCCTGAAAGCTTACTTATGCCTATTTGTTTGTATGGCCACTAAGGCTGTACATTTGGAAGTAGTATCAGACCTCTCTACTGATGCTTTTCTCGCCGCGCTTCAGCGTTTTGTCGCAAGACGTGGTCTGCCTACAGACATTTATTCAGATAATGGCACCAATTTTGTCGGCGCCGCCAACCGCCTGCACGAGGTCTATAAGATGCTCGACCAATCCAAGTCAATCATCCAACGCAAGCTCGCCGCACAACGGGTTGAATGGCACTTCAACCCTCCAGCCGCATCACACTTCGGCGGACTTTGGGAAGCCGCCGTTAAATCCGTCAAAGGGCTCCTACGCCGTACTCTTGGCACTACGTTATTGAACCTCGAGGAGTTAGCTACGTTATTTATACGCATCGAAGCTATTCTCAACAGTCGACCTATTTTCGAGGTCTCGCCTGACCCCAACGAAGGATCTTCGTTCCTTACGCCCGGACACTTTCTCATCGGCCGTCCCCTTCTAGCACTCCCTGAGGAATGTCATTCTGAACCCGCGCTCAAATCCAGATGGACTATGCTACAGCAGATGACCAATCGGTTTTGGAAAACCTGGTCTACCCAATATCTACACTCGCAGATTCAACGTTGTAAATGGCACAAAGACGCCTCACCCCTCCAGGAGGGTCAGCTTGTATTTATCACTGGAGAACATCCGAGCCCTCTTCATTGGCCAATGGGTCGGATCGTACGTCTTCACCCTGGACCCGACCGGATAACCCGCGTAGTCACCGTCAAGACCTCACATGGACAATTAAAGCGACCTGTCCATAAGCTTGTAGGCTTTCCGCTACAACCTTAATCTCTTGACCGCTTCTTCAGCACCTTTGTGGTACAACCGGGTTTCCTAGAGTTCTTAATCTCACTCGACTTCTTCGCCTCTTCAGCAATTTTGTGCAACCTCGTTTCTTTAAGTATCTTCAACGCCATAGATTTCTTCGCTACATCTTCAGCACCTCGCTTCTTCCAGTCAACCCCGTTCACCGTCACCCAGTGGTTATCCAGGGTGGGCGGTAGTCTATTGTCTTCAGCACAGCTAATGGAGCTATTCACTTCATCTGCTCTTTTCTGCTTTCTTCGTACCCCGACCACTTCTTCTTCGGCACCCTCGGTCTCCGGTGCTCTCTAGTTCTTCGCCCTCTACCCACCTGGCGGATTAAAAACATCCGTTTTGGTGGGCGGAATGTTGGAGTCAGCTTTGGTAGATTAAACAGCTCCAGTATCGAATTCAATCAGCCTGTGCTTTGTCTAATCGATAGCTCAATCTATGGTTTATCGTCGATAGTTTAAGACCACGTTGTCCCTTGCCGCGCGCCTAATCCCCACCCTAGCACAGTCTCCTCCCCCCCAGTCTTTTGCTTGTCGTAGACAGACCAGCACGTCCGTTGCGGGTTTAACCTTATTTGCTAACCTCGTGGACGTTAAGTTCGCCCCGCGTATGTCTAAATGTAAGTGTTTCGTATTGTATTTGCTTTATATGCTCGTTAACCGCGAAAGTTTACATTATTTAGTCCAAGTGCCGTGTTCGAATGCGCCTTAACCTCGCCGTTACAAGCCGCCGTTACGGGTCGCTCGCAATCATTTAAAGACTGATTTCAATTGTGAATAGTAGTAGAATTGAACCCCGTTTATTAAGTTTTACAGCACGAGCCGTCTGACCATCACCACTTCACCCAGGGCCCTGCTGCAGAAGTCCAGAAGACATCAAACCTACCGTGCACGTAACCCCTTTGTTCAGCTTAGGGTAAGTGTTAATCAGTTCCAAATACTTTTAGCATAAACTTGTGCCTATTTTTCCCGAGGCTTAATTAGTGATAAACACTGTTTATTTGTCGATTAGTCATTTTTGCCGCCAGCCTTAATTTTATTCATGTACAATTTCAGTCACAATAACGACCGCGACTATCTCTCTCTTTCGTCTTCTTTCTAATATTTTAGCGGAGCTGACGCCTCCAATAGTAATATATTAACTTCATAAAGTCAGTGCAACGGAAAACAATGGATAACGTAAAATATCAATATATATATATATATATTTATATATGTTTCACTAAGTAAACAAACAAATAAAAACTCTTCAAAACTACACTTTTATTCTAAATGATCTAAACAATAATAAAATGTGGAGTATTTTACCTTTTAAATATAATTGTTTTTTTAATTAAAAAAATAATACAATTAAAATTACTTACATATTGAAATATATTTCAAATATGAAATATATGAGTGCTTTATATGATTAGCCAAAAAAATGTATTACGTTCTTGAATATCATGAAACAATTATTTTATGCTTTTTGGATCATTCCAAGTTTTAAACAAAACAGTTTTGTTTAATACAATATAAATTCAATAAATTTGTTTTTTACTTAACTCTACTTGTAAATACAGTAGTCTTCAAATTTCGAGTTGGCTGAGCCGCCAACATTTAAAAACATTTCCATGTCAGCACTGCGGGATTCATATGAGAAGTAAATTACTGATTGGAAGGGGGGGGGGTTATAGGAAACTATTTAAAGAGTGATTTTTTTAATGAGTTTGTACCCAAATCTGGAATGTTTTTAAAAGCAAAGAATTTGCCTAGGAAGGGTATTTTACTGCAAGACAAAGCACCATTGCATCCGAATGAAGATCAACTGTGCTCTGATGATATGCATGCTTTATATTCTCCTGCAAATGTTACCTGCCTAATCCAGCTGATGGGTCAGTACGTTCTGGAATGTATGAAAAAAATGTTACCTTTTTCAATCTCTTTTGGAAGTAACTGGAGGGGAAGAAAGCATTAATTTTATTGGGGATTATATTTAGAAAATTTAAATGAAATTTATGGATCTATAAAAGAAATTTAAGTAAAGCTTGTGCAAATTTTGTAAACTTTAAATTAAACCAACATGATAGCTTGAAAAGAATAGTAGCATTTTCAGCATTTGTTGCAATAAAAACAAAATACAGGAACAAATTTGATGTTGCTAATGACTTGCGTCGTGCCCTTACTAAAATAAAACCTCAAATAGGCATGCTAGTGAAAAAAATGCAAGTTCATCAATCTCATTAACAGATTTTTCTCTTATCAGTTAAAATTTACCTTGCAAATTAAAAGTTATAAAAGTTATATTATGTGTTTTTTGAAAGTATGTATAAATAAATAAATTGTTTTCAATATATATTTGTTTCTTTTTCATATGCACATACCATTTATTTATATTGTAAAGTGGAAGGGGTGTGGGAGGCTTGAATTTAAAGAGAAGGGGGCGTGGTACCAAAAGGTTTGGGAACCCATGGCCTAGGGAAACACTACAAGCAATGGTTTGTTAAGAAATTGATACAAGTATATATTCTATCCCTATGGTATTGGGCTAACAGTAGATATTAAAGCTCCAGTGTGATTAATGATTAAGAGTAATTCTTTAGAAAATGAAAGGATATTAAGGCATTTAGGATGCTTATTGGAATTTTTATGGGAAGGTGAGAAACTAATAGTTTTAACTTCTAGTCTATTATTCGAACAATATACACCCGCACAAACAAAAAAATCACAACAGAGTTATCAGTACAAATTGTATTTACAAATAGATCAGCAATGTGATATTTAGTGAGGTAAAATAAGAAATTTGAGTAAAATATACTTCCTTCTAGTAATGCCAAGAAAACTAGCATTGAAACAAAATTATGCAGTTTGGGTTATCAGGTAATGAAATTTCTATAGAAAGGTAACAAAACAAATTAAATTTGTCAGGACATTTAAAATAAATTCTTTTAAAACTTTGATTTCAAATACTAACATAAACTCAATGCACAAGTAATATATTTATTTGCTTTAACTTTGTATAAATAACATATAACTTTATAAAGTAAAAATATACATTTTTCTAGCAATGAAATATAAAATATTTTAATATAGGCACATGTATTCTACTTATTAAGGTAAACCAACAACAACCATTCACACATACACACACTCACTGTGCTTGTGTTATGTATTTTAAAAATTATCAGCCAAGTTTTCATAGTTTTAAATATTTATTATCATTTTAAGGTCTTAGCTGAGAATTTTTAAGGAATTACCGTACAACTAAATGTTTTACTTCGCTATTTGAAGGATTGTTTTCATAATATAGGTCTTATGGTATCAATATCTAGTAAGTTGTGATAATTGGAAAGTCACATGCGACTAAATTAGATTTATAAATGCAGTTTAATAAATCAACATTTAAACTTTCCAAACATAAACACCATAAATATTATTAAAAAATATCTAAAGGAATTTAAAATGAGCATGTGAAAAAATCGAGGAGTATTTTAACACACATTCACTGCCAAATAATAAAAGATACAAATTAATACTAAACAGAACACAACTTTTAAAATTATAGACAATCTGTCAACAATGCATTTCACCCGACTACATTACTATAATTAATTACTGAAGATAAACAAATTAATTACTTGAGATAAACGGAACTCATTCCAGATAGAATCTGTCTTGAAAATGTCAGCATGGATAGTATAAAAAATAATTCTTCAAATACTCCAAAATGAGAAACTAAAGTAATACTATATGTATGTATATGCACACACACACACATACATATTTAGATGCACAAATTTTTATGTTTGTGTGTGTGAGTGCAGGTTTGTGTGTGTGTGTGTGTGTGTGTGTGTGTGTATGTGTATGCGTGTAAGGTTTTAAAGAACCAGTGTAGCAAACAACCAATCCTCTATAAAAATATTTTTTGGAAAATTTAATACCTTTTAGATAAATATGACTTTTTCTCTTTATGTACAATTAAAGATATATAATATTTACATTAGAGCGTATTTATGTAAAAGATGGTGTAATGAATTAATTACAAATATTTTTTTTTCAAACAAGTACATTAATTTGACCTACTACAACTAAAAATCTAAAATAAGATTTTACAGATCTTGTTTTTTATTTTAAAAAAATGGTTTTATTTTCAATGTCAATTTTTTTCATATTAAAAGATAATAATAAATAAAGGGTGTTTATAGAACTCATGTTATAAGAAATATTAAAACAGAGTTTATTTTACAATATGGAAAACAATTAAAATTGGGGTTAAGTACATAATTAAATAAAAGTAGACAAAAACTATAGTCAAATTGAAATTAGAAATGTTTTTTGAAGTTGACACTGTAGAATACCTGGCAAAGTATCGGCTCTTCATCAGTGTAACACTCACGACCCAGTTTTAATCACAATAAAAGTCGTATAATAAATATACATCAGCTGTGTATAATACGTAATATCTGTCACTGAACCACAGTGACTGAATTTGAATCAATGTGAGAAACATTGCAACACCGGAGGTCTAGTTTTCATGGAAACCACAAGTCATTAAATAGAAAGTACTGACAAATTTCTGACCTTTTCAGGAAAAGTAACTTTCTAATTTGAATTATACTGTAGTTTGTCATAAATAAAAATCATGTTATCCAAGGAGTATCTGATAATTTTAAATATAAGTATTTTTTTCACAAAATAAAATCTTAATGTATATTAATTATGAATAGTATTTTACTTTGAAAACATAAAAGAAACAAGAAAAACAGCATAAAAATTGCAATATTAACAAGATATTCTAAACTGAAGGTTTTCAAACAAAATATAGACTATATTGTATTATTACTTCAATTCTTGTTCTTTAACACTTTTAATGTGGGCGTCAGCAATTGCTGATAAAGTCCACCTACATTGCCAGTAGAAGACTGTCTTTATTATCATAGCTTCTGATTTCTCTCATCAAAGAGGTAAGCAATAGGGTTATCACTCAGAGTGAATGGGTTAATACAGAGGAAGTGTAAAATACATTTCTGGGTACTGTTTCCACTTACTTTTCAGAAATAAAATAATCAAGATCACTGAAACATAACGTAATTAATGAAAAAGTAGGTAACATTAAACATATATTTATATTTTAACCCTTTATAAGATACTATTAAATTATTTACAAGAGAATATAATAAAGATATTTTTTAATTATCAGCATAACATATATATATATATTTAATTTTTAACATTCAATAGAGTTAATAATATTATTAATCCTGTCTGTAAAAGATCTAAATAAACCATTGTTTAGATCGAAATGTAAAAGAAATAATATACATTAGATTAAGAGTCGGTTCACACAATATTCAACAAATGAACCTTGAAGAATCAATAATACCTTAATAACAATATAAACAAAATATACCTTTGTTTAACAACAGGTTTATTTTCCCTTAAAACTAAATATCACTAAGAAATAAACTGTAAGACTTGGATAACAAGAGCTTAAAAATATTCTACACTTAGTTTAATTTTCATTACACTCTTTTTGATAAATCTGAAAAATATACAATGTACTGAATCATTAGCTCTTAGTTATTTTTTATAGATAATACAAGCATGTCAGGCTACTTTTATCAGTCTGTGTGTTGTCAAACCAGATTATTAAAATGAAAATAAAATGCAAATATTTTCATCTTTTATTTAGATATCAGCAAGATATCAACTAAATAATAAAAACTTCACCGAGCCATTTAATACATTTTTAAGTTAATTTATATGTTAAAAATTGTCTTTAAAGAACATTATCACAAATGTGTAAGTTTAAAATTGATGAAAATTTTAAATAAACCAAATGGAATGATTACTTTACTCATATATATATATATATATATATATATATATATATATATATATTTTTTTTTTTTTTAAGATCAAATAATATACACAAATACAGGAATATTTAATTTATTGAATAATAAACTCAAAGCTTTTTGTTGGTTTACATTACCAACATCTTCAGGAGTTACAATATTAAGAATGATAAAACAAACTGTCTGTTTGTTTGTAAAACAAAGACAGTTTGTTTTATCATTCTTAATATTGTAACCCCTGAAGATGTTAGTAATGTAAACCAACGAAAAGCTTTGAGTTTATTATTCAATAAATTAAATATTCCTGTATTTGTGTATATTATTTGATCTTAAAAATATTTTAACAGGAAAACACATTTGATATTCTATATATATATATATATATATATATATATATATATATATATATATATATATATATATATATATATATATATGTATATATATATATATATATATATATACATATATATATATATATATACATATATATATATATATATATATATATATGTATATATACATATATATATATATATATATATATATATATATGTATATATATATATATATATATATATATATATATATATATATATATATGTATATATATATATATATATATATATATATATATATGTATATATATGTATATATATGTATATATATATATATATATATATATATATATATATATATATATATATATATATATATATATATATATATATATATGTATGTATATATATGTGTATATATATATATATATATATATATATATATATATATATATATATATATATATATATATATCCACTTTACAACATAAATATTTAAAAAGTTATAATTAAGTTAAATTTAATTTTATCTTAACACTATGTGGAAAATATTTGGAATCAATATTATTAACAACAGCTAAACCTATAAGTAAAAAGAATAATGATAATAATAATAGACTATAATTTTATCACAAAATAAAAAGTTAGATTTAAAATACACTCATGTTTTGTTAAAAGAAAAGAATATGCTTTTTATATGAAAACATTAACACAAAATTTTATATAGTAACTATACATTAACCCTAGATTCATAAACATTCGTCTGTCAGGCGATGTAAGATTCCAGGAATATGTATTTTAATATGATGGAGGAGAGAGGGACAACTCTTTCTCCTCCTCTCATCTTTCTAATCTCACTGTCAGTGTCTGAAGGCATTAAATGTCATTTGAGAAACACCTCATGTCCATTTTTTTCAAAATTGAGTTAGGACCACAAAAAGATGGTAAAGGCAAGGCAAATCCAATAATTAATAACACATCTCCACCGAGTAACAATGGTAATGCAAGCAGTTCAAATATTGAATCATTTGAGAAACACCTCATCTGCTGGATATGAGTTGTAAAAAAGAGAAACACTCCTTTGAGAAACACCTCATCTCCTAGACGTTTTGTAAAAAAAATGGCTCAAAATGTAAATATTGTAAAAAGAGAATAAAATACTAGTTTTCATTCACATATTGTATGTATTTAACTATTTTTTTTGCCTTTAACCTTAACATTATGCCAGTCATTTGAGAAACAACACATCTCCGAAAACTTTTGTAATATTTTTAATATGTCAAAATAAAAGATAAAGTATATACATTAATACAATTAGCTTGCCATGCCTCTGTACAAACATGTTAAAAATTTGGTAACGGAAACTATAAATATTGGAATTAATCAGTTTTTTTGATTTCCCGAAAGTTTGTTTTTTATGGACATGAAGTGTTTCTCAAATGACTGATTCATTTGACGTGAAGGTGTTATTTGTTCTGAGGCTACATTACATTTTATTTGAGCAGTTGTCTGACAAACAAAACGTTAGTAATATTGCAAGGTCAATTTTTGTATATAGCTGTGTAATTTTTTTTCTTTTCTAAATTGTAATCATAATGAGTGATCTTTTGATACGCGACAAAGATATCGTTGTGGTACTACATGAATTTGAACAAGGAGTTTCTGAAGCTGACATTGGAGTAATGCAAATTGGATGTGCAATGACAATCTTGATAAAAAAGTTGGCAGTAAAGTAGCACAAAGAATATGAATCAGAACATCCAACTTTTGCCGATAATACTGATGTGAATCCTAAATACTTTACAGATAATGAACAACCTCAAAAACTACTGAAACGGTATCCATGAGGTGAGAGTGATGATGAGGAAGAAGCTTCAACAGAAGAAATAAAAAAATATAGCCAACCAGACACATTACAAATACCTTAACGGAATTTTTTGACCCAAATGTACCAACCCCTAGTAGAAATAATGTCAACATTGCCTGGCTGAACATGATCAGTTATCTAATGAATCATTACAAAGTAATGTGGCGGATATTTGTAATGATTCTACTATAATGATAATGAATATCTCTGTTTTAGAGCAAGGTGATAGACCTAGAATATAAGCCTTCATTAGGCAATAGCTCATTAGATGCATTTTGTACAGGCATGGCAATAAACCCTACAGAAGTAACTGACCTTTGTAAAACTCACAAACCTCAAGTTCTGATTTCCCTTCAATACACATAAATCTTTCGTCTTTTTTTGTAGGAATGTTCATAACAATAATGTTTATTTGTTTTCTTTAGTAGTTCACAAAAAAAATATTTTTCTAAAAAAAAGAAGCTTGAAAGGAAAAAATGAAATAAATGGTCATCTCAGACTAGGACCAGAAATAATAGACCTCAACAAAGAATCATAGTTCAGTTTCACCAAAGACCTATTATTGATGCACAGAATGTTACAAATCCTCCAGACTGTTTCAAGTTGTTCATTTCTTCTAGTATTGTTGACGATATTGTGGTATACTAATAAAGAAATATCAGTACAATGTCACACATACTCTAAGCAATCGGAAACTGTTTTAGCGACTGACTCAGCTAAAGTAAATGATTTCCTAGAACTTTTAGTATTGATAGCTGGAATGAATTTCAATTTAACCTCAAAAGAATTGACTGACCCTACTTTTACTGGAACTAGATAATTTTCTGTGATGAGTGGAAATAGATTTGATTTTTTGATCTATTGTATTAGATTTGATGATAAATGCAACCACACAGATCATAAAAAAAACTGACAAGTTTGCTGCTGTTAGAGGTATTTGGGGGGAGAGTCATGCAGGAATAATTACTGCTCTGGCTGATAAGTAACCATAGATGAGCAACTTAGACTTCTATCTTTCATCTTTTATAGTATGGTAAACAGTACATTAGTGAATTCATATGGGATATATGTTCACAATATGGTTAAGGAAGAGAAAAAAATTATCTGCCAAAAAGTATTCACCACACAAGTGTGCGAAACAGTTAACAAAACTGCACCTACAGAAGAGAATACAAATACCAATGCTACGGAAGAATCTAGAGGAGAATAGACATTACCCAATGACTTTGAACCTCAAAAACATGCTGAAAGGAAAATACAAGCATTTTGTTCATCAAAAAAGTGTGCAGACTGTTCATAGATGAAAAAAATGTAAATGTCAACACTGTAACTACAGCAACCAAGGTAATATTAAATTGAATTAAATAATTTTGAAAAATATACTGCGTATATACAGTAGTCTCAAAATTCTGATTCCTGATTTTTGAGCTTCAGTTAAATTCGAGTCTGGTTTCGAGCCGGCTAAGCCGTGGGATAAATCAACTAAGCCTCCGGCGTTTAAAAACATTTCCACATCAGCATTGCCAGTTTTATTTAAGAACCAAATAGCTGATTGGATGAATAGTAAACTATTCAAAGGGTAATTTCTTAATGAGTTTGTGCCCAAAACTGTAAAGTTTTTAAAAGAAAAGAATTTGCCTTAGGAGACTATTTTATTGTTACACAAAGCACCATCGTATCCCAATTAACATCAACATGTACTATGATGATATCCGTGCTTTTTATCTTCCCGCAAATGTTACGAGCCCAATCCAGCCGATGAATCAGTATGATCTGGAATGTATGAAAAAAAATACACACGTTACCTTTAACAATCTCTCTTGGAAGCACCTGAAGGGGAAGAAAACATTGTAGGCTTTCTAAAAAAAAATTACAGTTAGGGGAGCTGTGTACTAAACAGCCAAATTATGGAACAAAATAAAAGAAACATCAAGTAAGTCGTGGAATTATATCCTTTCATAATGAAACTGTTGACTATTATTGATTCACAAGAAAAAAAATATTTGACATTTCCTATGAAGAAACTTAAAGGTTGTGAAAATTCTGATAAGGACAATTTGAGATAACAGATGTTACAATTATTGAAATGGTACAAAAAAAAACTACTAAAGGCAGTGATGAGAATAAAGATGAAGGTTCAACCAACACAGTACAAGAAGGGAAAATTAGTCAGGATGAAGGAACGGCTGCCTTAGAAACTGTGCTGGGCTATATTGAACAACAAACACTAAGCCAACAGATGCAGCAGGACGAAAATGATCTGATAAGCATATGCAGGAGACATATCAGAACTTTTTCCAAAAAATAAAACAACCATAATGATCAATGTATTCCAAAGCAAGATTAATTTATCTAAATACTGTTCTCAATATAGTGTTATAAGCTTAATTTGTGCACTCTTAATTATGGTATTAGGGTTATTAGAACTCCTGGTTTTTCTAATCTACAGTAACGTATTTCTGTGTAATCCGAGTTTTCAGTAATCTGAGGGGGTCTCGATCCCAAATACCTCGAATTATCGAAACTCTACTGTGTGTGTGTGTGTGTGTGTGTATGTATATATATATATATATATATATATATATATATATATATATATATATATATATATACATATATATATATATATAATTTATTTATTACCAGGTAATCTCACAGACAAAAGATTATGATTAAACCAAGAAACATAGTTTATGAATCTAGGTTTGGTTATAAAACCTATATTTATGGTTAAATAAAAACATCGAAGTATAAAAGAAAAATTGCTCTAAATTTATAATTCTATTTTTATGAGGCACAAGCATTTTTGTACAAGCTTATCAATATTTAATTATACAATTACTATCATTAGCAATTCTGTTATTGAGGATGTGCTATTAAAATTTGGTGTCATTTCTAAAAATGAGAATCAATTTTAAAAGCTGGAAAAATATTGGTCTAAAAAAAAGTACATACTGCATACAATTTATCGAAAAGTCTTCAATATATTTCAAAATTGACTTTAATTCAGGCCTAAAACAACCTATGTAATATAAATGATTAATCAGCATTTTATTTTAGAAAAAATCTAATAGATTACTTATCCATACATTAATAAAATATATACAGTAGAACCCCTCTGTAATTTGTCACATTAGGGAGCGAGGAGGTGATGAATTCGAGAAAAAGACGAACTATGGAAGTTTTTAAATTAACATATAATAGTGGGTTAACATAGCACATATAAAAGTTGCTTGTTGTTATCATATTGAATTCACTGATTAAACTATAATTAAATAATTCTTAACTAAGTGGGTATGTAAGGGCTTACTTGCTGACGCAATTCGTAACAATCGTTCCTTTTACAAAGCAAAGCCTCTACTCTACTTTTACCGAGTAGAGGCTTTGCTTCGTAAAAGGGACGATTGTTTTGAAACGTGTCAGCAAGTAAGCCGTTACATATTCACTTAGTTAAGTATTATTTAATTATAGCGCATGTATTTGTAAATAGATATATAATGTACTTAATGATGTACTTAGATGATTTATGTCTGCCAAGAAACTCAACAACGTTATCACACAACACTATAAAAACATTAGTAGTCTGCAGTTAATTACAACCAGATAAACATCGCATCATCAAGTTGAACGTGAGTGAGTGTTCGTCATTGTTTTTCATTTGTTAACATCTTCATCGAAAACTTCCATTTCTGGCACAAACTCAATTTTATTGTCGTTTACGGTTGTTCTAGGAGTTCTGTATTCAAATAGCTTAACCAAACTTTCGCCTTTTCATAACCGTTGTAGAATGTCATACTTATCAACTGATGTTGAAGTTTTATAGTTACCGCATTTAGAGATTGCCTCTTTAAATAACCATTCTTGGAAAGAATAATGAAATGATGAAAGGAAACAAAAACTGAACTATAGAATACAATTTGTACAAACTACAGTTTGTACAAACTTATAATGGAACTCAACGCTGTCTAAGATGCTGTGTTCAGTCAATTACTGAAGACTTCTAATATATTTTAATATATCACACATATGAGATGTGTTAGAACAAAATATGTTGAGAGATTTTCTCAGTAATCGAAAAATTTGTGTATGGTATCGACCTTATCTGATGCCTGGCGCCTATACTATGTAACAGTGCAGATTTGCCAATGATGTTTGTTATTATAGTGACGAATTAGAGACGTTCTACTATATATATATAACTTTACAACACTGTTTTCTTGTATTCACTTATCAATTTCTATATATGTACTTAAACAAGAATCTTACTTGGTATCTATGTGAGTTACTTTCGAAGATTAAAGCTCACACAGATACCAAATAAGATTCTCGTTTATGATGAATAAATAATATCCGAAGTAGGTCTATTAATTTTATAGAGCAAAAGAGTTGGGTTTATCTCATCAATGCTAGATTAAATTCAGGTGAAACATCAAAACGGCGATTTTACCCACGACAAAATGAACAGATGTACTCCGGATATTAACCATTCACCATATATATATATATATATATAGATATTTTATGTTGTCCATTATTTTTCCGTTGCACTGACTTTATGAAGTTGATAAATTACTATTGTAAATACTTTTATACACCACTAAGAGCAATAATTTTACCTTGACAACAAGGTAAGATTTTTGCACTTAGTGGTGGTTAAAAGTATTTACAATAGTAATATATCAACTTCATATATATATATATATATATATATATATATATATATATATATAGATAGATTTTTTGGACTAGGAGACTGACAGACTTACCTTGGTAAGAGTCCACTCTGTAGTCTTGAAATAGAAACACATAAAATCACTTAAACAATGATATATTTCAACCACACAGTGGTCTTTGTCAATCGAAGAGAAAAAAAAACACAAAAAGAAATATGAGAGAATGAAATAAAATAAAAATAAAAAAAATTGTTTTTTTTTAATTTTATTTATTTTTTTAAAATTTTATTTCATTCTTTCATATTTCTTTTTGTTTTTTTCTCTTCGATTGACAAAGACCACTGTGTGGTTGAAATATATCATTGTTTAAGTGCTTTTATGTGTTTCTATTTCAAGACTACAGAGTGGACTCTTACCAAGGTAAGTCTGTCAGTCTCCTAGTCCAAAAAATCTAAATAATCTTTACCAACCAAAACTAACCTATATATATATATATATATATATATATATATATATATATATATATATATATATATATGAAATTTTGTGTAATACTCCTTCTCATAAATATTTATTATAAAAATTTTCTTATAAATAACAACCTATTAAATTTAAATAAGATTGTCAAGTAATTATCCATAAAGTCCACACATAAAAGTAGTACTGAGTGACATAAAATACATATTCCACGAGTTTATTGTTAGCTTATTTACTAACTTATAATTCTTTTAAGTACTATTATTTATCAGTTAATCAATAGTATAACATCAATTCCTAAACTCTTACGAATGTACACTCTTTTGCAGTGGTAAAAATTAATTTAACTCCAAGAATACAAATTCTGTAATTTGAACACAGCTTGGGAGAACACTGGATGAAACAATTACTGCAATACTTTAGATATTGTACATGTAATACATGTTTGGGAGTGGGGTTAAAGTGAATTATAGATTTTAAAGAGACAAAATGTGAGATATATTTTCATTGCTATAAAGACTTAATACTGAATCTCTAGTAAAGTAAAAAACAGTTTATAGTGTATAAAAATGTTAGTGAAAAGATAAAATAAAACCAGGCTAGGAATACAACCAATATATACTATTTTGATATTTTTTGTTATAAATTGGTTATAAAATGACAAAACAATTCTTTAAACTTAAAACACTTAAACATCATATGTTACCGTTGCCTATAGTAGCAATTTCTTTATTTGAGGATGGCCGTTTCGGGAGATGTGTCCCTTTGTCTACTCGGACCTTAACTGACTGGTTATTTCAAGTTAGGGTAGGGTTGGGGTAGAATAGGAATATTAGGCGTATTTTTAAAAACTGTTGAGGGTAATAATGTCAAAAAGTGTATGCAAGTTATAATGTAATCGGGTTTTAAGTATATAAGCTCGGCATAGTTTGAAATGTTTGCTCATCTCATTTTTTCGGTTGAGTAGCATTGGTTGTGTTTGTGTAGATTGAGTAGGTTTGATGTTATGTTTGTGTAGTTGTGGTTTGTGGATATAAGAAGTTCAGCAAAGTTTGATTGGCTCAATTTTTGTTTGTGAGTGCTTTTATGTGATCTTGGTTCTACTATAAGTGTTGCTATAGGCAAGTGTAACTTACTAATATATGTTCAAGTGTTTTCAGTGAAAAACTGGTAGATCAAGTGAGGATGGAATCAAATAATGTAAATCATTTAAAGTTTTAATAACAGAGGCCCCATCTGTTTCAGTTTAGTTGAAAACTAATTTTAAACAAATGTAATAAAAAAATGTGTTAAGGTATAAATACTTGGCATACTTATATTTAATGTATACCTCTCATGCTCTAAAGATTTATTTCTGAAGTTTAAACCTTGTGGTTCATGGTGTTATATTAAACAAAACTGATTTAAAAAAAAATCTAGATAAAACATTTATTGGAAGTTGCTTGTTGTAATCATCTTGAATTCACTGACTAAACTATAAGTAATTATTGCGTAACTAAGTCAATACTTTAGAGCTTACTTGCTGATGCGTTTCGAAACAATCAAAGTATACACTTTAATTACTTATTATTTATTGGAAGTTATGGAAATTTGCATTTTTTCTAATTGACAACCTAACAGAGTTTTAATGTGAAATGGTTTATAATGTTATATAAAACATTACAAAATAACTCTGACATTTGTCAGTCAAAGATATATTATAGCGACTAATTTTGTTTTCAGATTTTAATGTAATATAAAACAGTTTACTATTCACAAACCATGTTCATAGCTTTGTTACCAATAGCATTTACAAAAAATAATAAAATACTCTAAACTATGTATTCATTAATGAGTAAATAAATTTTCTCAAAGAAGTTCTTCAATGAAGAAAGTAAAATATAGTACTAAATAACTAATTTTACAAAATAAGCAATATTATTGCCTACTTTATAAAATTGTTAATTAATTTGGCTTAGTGTACACAATAATTAAATTATTATGAATTGTTAACTATATTATTTTTGATTTTAAGAACCTAACTGAACTTCAGTTTCTATAAAGGGTTAAAATTACCAGCTTAATTTTTGTTAACACCATTTGGACTAAAAAATAATATTCAGTCTTAAAATAAATGTTTAAAGGTAACAAAAGACTATCCCAAATTTGTATTAGAATGTGATTTTGAATTTGCATAATTGCCTAGAAAACATGTACTTCCTTGTTTAGATGTATGAACATCAAGATATGCTTGACGTGAAAATACTCGACTACAGGTCGGACACTGATATTTGCTAATATGCACTTTGTTATTGTGGCGAAGCAAAGATGTTTGGAACTTAAAAGCCTTGCCACAAGCTCGGCAATAGAAAGCTTTACGATTTTTGGTTGAGTAATCTGTTGTATCGGTGCTCTCCTCTCTAAGACTCTCATAAGGAAGGTCATCTGTTCTTCGTTTAGTTATTTTTTGTTTTGCTTTATGCTTCTGACGAACAGATTCAATAACTTCTGGTGGTTCAAGCTCCAATCGATCACTATCATCTATGTTATCATTTTCATTTTTATCACGTCGTCTTGGGTTCATTAACATTGGTAGATCATAGCTGGACAGCTGAGGATAAAACACTGACATAGGTGTTGGAGGTGGTGAAACACTCTTTGTTATAAATGGTACCATTCCAAATGGTAACGATGATGTAGAAGCACAAGGCTCATCCGCCCTCTCTAAATTCACATTGTAACAATCATCCATGGTAGTAGAACAAGTGACACTCAAACCTACCGCTAGAAATAAAATTTTAGAAAATTAAATCCAGGTAAAGAATTTTTCCCATAAACTCCCTTAAATATTAAATTTGGTTTTCTTGATTTGTTGTTTTTACATTTATGTTCATGTTATATTGATGTTTTACAATTTACAGTAAAAAAAATTAAGTAATTCAAAAATGTTTTATGGTTTGTGAAAAGGTAACATTAAAAACAACTGAGGACCAATCATAGAGAAAACCAACTTTAATTTATATATATATATATATATATATATATATATACACACACACACACACACACATACACACACACACAATAATTTCTTTAATTTAGAAACCCTTTCTGAAATGTATAATTAAAAAAATATATTTTTAGAATGTCAAATATCTTTGCTTTTGAAATCTCAAAATATAATTGTATAACAATATTTTGATAACTGTTTATAAATAAAAATATTTATATTAAGTGAACTACATCATCATAATATAAGAAAATGTTATCTAGTTTTGAAATATGAATTATCAGACAAAAGTTAATCAGACAAAAGTTAAACCACATTAATCATAAATGTAGGTAGTTATAACTAATGAGTTACACACCAGTAGTTCCCAAAATGTGGACTGCAACTTCTAGAAGCAACTAAACCTTAACAATGATGCAGCCCTAAAATTCTGTTCTACACACAGAACATGTTGACCTACAGAAGAATTTTCTTTCTCTTACCATTTCTATGGCCATCTTACCAATTCTTGTACCTTCTTCTAACACAAATGATAAATTTAAAATGTGTTTTTTCTTGGTGAACGTTACATAATATTTTAGGATCAAGTCACCAGCTTGAATCCTGTTCCACCCAGAAGGCTAGTTTGGAGTGGTTGTTTGGCTAGGTTTTGTGTAACGCTAAGAAATAAATGGACAGAATAGTAGAGCAATGAGACAAGTAGTGATTGTCAACTGTATTCTATACTGAAGTCACCAACTACAAAAATGTACACGGGTCCATTTTAATCTCTGTTATTACAAGCAAGAACAGGGCATATAGTTACCCAATCCTATCTGTTTTGTTTTAGACTTTCTGAGTCACCTTTAGGCCTGGTGTGTCAGAAGCAAGAAGAGACCCTTTGGATATCCTCCATCAATGTCCGGAGAGAATTAAAGCTAGAGAGGTATTGAAGTTTCAACTCCAACCTGATTGTACACGTCTGCAGATTCTGTTGAACTCTGGATACTGGAAGTTTTCTAGCTGTGTGTATGAGAGACATCATCCAGATAGTTAATATGATGCTAGATGCATGTTCCAAGAAGTAAAGTAAAAGTAAGGTATACTGTTTGGGTGATTGTCAGTTGTTTCTCACTGTCTCAAGTGATTGACATGCTCTTGGTTAGTTTTTGTTTCCATCATAAGCGATTGTCTAGGGCTTTTGATTTACCTTGGGCTGAAGAGAACAATGTACATTTCCTTCAAGAAAGACTATTGTGCATGAATAATCACAAAAGGAAACTGTACTTTGGAAAAGAATATCCGTTCTGGCAGTGTAATTTGCGAGTGTGTCATGAAAAGGTCGGTCTTAGGGTAAGTACTTGGTTCCAAAATAGTAAATAATCCTACATCACAATCATACGTTCTTTTTGGGCTGAGGAACTACCAACATTTATATGGCTTGAGAAACAGTTAGAATAGTCGGAAAAATGTTTAACGATTGGAACAGTTACTCAAGGGAGGCATATGTTTTGAGTCCTATTTGGCGGAATATATGTACGACTGACAATGATGAATTTAACTTAATTCTCGCTGACATCGCTTCCTTTTGGGAGGCAGAAAGCAAGAACCGTTTATCATAATGACATGTAATTTTTACAGTAAGTCAAGTTAAGCCTATTCTATATAAATATTTAGTTTTATTATGTTATTGGAAATAACAACCTCAAATAATAGTGGCCTCTGTATAATACGTAAGTACCCATGTTTTATATTCGTTGGTAGATTTAAACTTATAGAAGTATATTTGCCATGTAGCAGGCTGACATGATTATACCAGTTTTTTAACTAAAAGAGAATGGAAGTTTTTTGCATTGAGAGAATGAAAAGACATTGAAAACGACATGCCTGTGAATAGGTTTGATCTCTCAAATAACCCTTTGTCATGTAGCATAAAGAACATTTATCATCGTTGGTATAATTGACAAGTAGGGAAAGAAACCATAACTGTAGATAGTTTGGAAACCGCTTATATTTACTTTTAATTAGTACCGTTTAAGCTAGCAATTACATCAAAAAAGATTTAAAATTTGTTACATTTTTAAAATTTCTTGTTACAATTATACTGAATTCACTGAATAAATCATAGGTAATTATTTGAGTAACAAAGTGAAAACTATTAACTTACTTACTGACGTATGTAAATAAAATGTTGAACTTTGTTACTGAAATCATTACTTATGATTTATTAAGTTACTTATATCATTAGTTTCTTATTTATTTCTTTAAGAGTAATAACATACATTTAATAGAACAAGGATAGTGACTTGTTATATCTTAAAGATATTTTTCAGACTTTCCATAACTTCTGACAATAACTAATTGTAGGCTATGTGAAAATAGAGATCAATTTCATTGTAATATATTGTAGTATATTACTATTATTTCATATTTATTTCATATTTTTTCTATTAATGTACGGTTTTTGCTAAACAAAAATATAATATAATGATTAAAATTTATTTAACAAAAAGTCAGATTGTGTTTAGTTTATTAAGTAAACATTTTATATAAAAATACAAAGCTATTATAAAAAATTGTTGTCTGGCTAGTCAACAACCAGACTAAAATAATTATTAATTTTTTTGAAACTTGAAGTTTTTCAGTTCTACATGTTGCGGTTCTGTAATATTTATTTATTAATAAACTTGTCTGTAACTCACAGGATTGAACGAACAATGCACTGACCAAAGGCAAAACACATCTGTTGAAAAACATCAGAAATGAGTTAAAACACTTGTAAATATGTTGTAAAATACCTTGTAAAAACCATATTTACAAGTGTTTTTAGTTAAAAAAGTAGTAGCTCATGTAAAGATGGAATCAACAAATATAGCCATTAATTTTTTTTTTTGCCAAGTGAATTCATGTCATAAAAGTAGTAGCTCATGTAAAGATGGAATCAACAAATATAGCCATTAATTTTTTTTTTTTTTTTGCCAAGTGAATTCATGTCATTTTATTGAGGTTAGGTTGCTTGAAACATTTCAATTGTTATGTTTAAAGAAAACATTTGTTGAATTTTTTGTGCCAATTAAGTAAAATAATGTGTCTTACCAAACTTAGAATTAAAATAAATTTACAAAGAATGTACTGAAGCATAATGTTTTTTCATAACAGTGCCATCTTTATTAATATTTGTTTGATGACAATTCCACAAGTTGTTCATAACATTTGGTGAATCTTTAAAGAAACATTTTTTACTGATACAGACTGTAAAATATTTGATATTTTTTTACAATACTTGTCAGACATCATGATTGTCAGAGTTGGCCACTAGGATGCATTAGCTGATTGACACTGGTATAAAGACAGGGTATAGTGTCAAACAGTGTATATGATTTGTGTTCAGTCTGTTAATTTAATAAGTTTGTTTTTATATTTCTTACTTCTCAAGAGTAGGGGAGATGTCTTTTTTTTATGGATTATTTCTAGTTTGTGGCAGATGTTTATGTAAACTTGTGGTTAACCACAACTAAAATTAGAAATTCATTTACACATATAAGAGAACATGAATACGTAATACAATTCAGAAAATAATGATTACTATAAAGTAAAATCGAAAATGCCATCTCAAAAGTAGGTTTTAAACAAATTTTAAATAAATTTTAAGTTTGTGGAGTCGAGACTAGAAAGTTTTTCTCTTAATAATTTTAATGTATGCATAATTTTACAAACATTAAGTCATGTAATGTATGTCAATATTTATTTTACTGACCTAGCTCTGCATCATCTTCCATTGTAAACAATTTACGAATGCCTGATGAACAAAATGTTTACCTGAAATTGGTTAATAGATATTAATCCAATTCACTAATTATATATAATATAAAGTTGTATAGAGTAGTCCTATGATAAATAAAATGGTTAAATTAAGTTATGAAGGATACAGTATGAAGAGTTATATAGCATGGCATAAAATATTAGGAAAAGGGCAATCTTTAAATGTTTTAAAGAAATCATAAATTAGACAATTTAAAACAAGTTTTTAGTATGATTTAGTTTATATATGGGCCTTTCTCTTTATATTAATTACGATTGGTAATAATATTATCTTAATACCGTATTTACTCTTCTGTAATGAGTATTCTTGTATAGCGGCGACCCGTATTTCAATATGTTGGGGAAAATATAAAAACACCAATTGCTAATAAATTGTACTTACCAAAGTTTTTAATTGAAATATCTAAACACAATCAGTTAAGAAACTTACAATATCTACTTTTTGTTTGTTTTTAACAAGCACAATTTTTCACTCATCACTACTTTCCGAAGATGGTGAAATTTCTTCATTCTCATGAGAATCTTCATTATCACTATTATTCCAGAGCACACAGTCCTCCGAACCATCCATTACATTGGAAATACAACATTTGTTGAAGCTCTTCACGACTGTTTCATATTTTACTGTATTCCAGGCTTTAAGAATCCATTCCAAGATGTATGAAAGGGAAGGTCTTCTCATTTTCCCAGATGTGGTATACGTATGTTCCCCATCACACATCCACTGGTGTACAGTTTTCTACAACTGCTTTTGAAAGGTTTATTAACGGGCACATCTAGAGGCTGAAAGACAGATGTTAATTCACCTGGAAATACTGCGGAATCAGTTTTCATACCTGTCAGCTTTTCCTTTATGGTTTCAGTCAAATGAGCTTTGAAACTATCCAGGACTAATAGATTTTTTTTAACAAAGCACCTGGCCTTCGATTCTATACCATTTTGATCCAGTCTAAAACTAACTTTTCCTTAGGTAAAGTTTTCCGTTTAAGAACATATGGAGGTAGCTTGTGTCTATTAATGGTAATTGAAGCTATAACCATGCATTTTTGCTTCTTGCATCCTGTTGATGTGATCGCACAGACTTTACTCCCTTTCGTTCAACTGAAGTAGCCATTGGCATATCCCAAAATATGGGAAAGCGTTTCCAATTTGAGACAATTCAAATTATTCCTTGTTCTCAATTGTAAGATAAATCGATGTAATAAATTTTATTTTCATATTCATCGGGTAAATGTTGAGCTGAAGTGGTTTGACTTCGAATCGAAAGACCATGTCTACAAAGAAACATTGCACACCAACCAAGACTTGCACAAAATTGTGTATTATCAATGTTAAGACGTTCAGCAATTTGCCTTGTTGGAATTTGTATCATTTCTGTAGTCACAGAAAAAGCTGAGTTTCTCTTTCCTTGTATAAACTTGACTATCTGCATTTCTACATTAGCTACATCGCGATCTTGCCAGAAAATACCGTCGATCACGAGTTGTAAGACGTAATTTTGCTTTTTGTTTCTTCCACACCCAAACATTCGTTTCTGGTACATCAATGCGCGATTCGGCTTGATTGCCATTATCTTCTGCATGTTTTATCACTAACAGTTTAAATTTTGCTGTATAAGATGAATGGGATGTCTTTTCACTCATTGTAAATGAAAATTAGTTTCTACCAACTGTTCAAGCCGACTAGCAATTGCAAACTAAAGCCCTTTGTAAGAAGTGTAAAGCCGTAAGAGGGGATTTCTCGGAAACAAAAACTGTGTTACAGTACCACCTCCTACAAATGAATTAAACAACAGCAGAAAAGAATCACTTTTGCTTTGAATTTAGCTTAAGGTAAGAGCAATGACCCTTCCCTATTGTATTCTGTCCTGACGAATTGGATTTCATCCATGCCTGTCCATGCTATTTGAAACAAAAATGAACCAATTTCCTTTAAGAACTTGCATTTTTAATAATTATAAGTAAGGCTTCAATTGGCCAAACCAATTTTTACACATCCTCAACTTTATGTTGCATTAAGTCAAGTAAAACTACGAGATAGATTAAAGACTCATATTGATAATACGATTGGTCGAAAAAATCAAATTGAAAACACATTCACAACCAAATATAGCGTATGAGGTAATTTTGTTAAGAAAAATTTGAATTATATTAAATTATTTTTGTAATAATTTTTATTTAAAAAAATAAAATTGTTATACAAAAATTAAAATTTGTGTCAATATGAATAGGGGCATATTGAGAGAAAAATTGTGGGAGCTTGGAAGGTCGTACGGAGCTGGTAGATGGCTCAAATTAAAGGTATTGACACGAAGGAGCAGGGAAAAATATAGTTTTATCAATTCACAACATTTATAGGCTTTGAGGAATTTAAAGTGACCAAAAATCTCCATAAGAAATACATTGCAATGAAAAACAGCTGAGTATGATTTTCAAATATTTCAGCTGAGAAACAGCTGTACTTAACAGTATTAAAGGTTAATTAGAAATATGAACTTATATCAAGTTTAGTTAATGGAGTATGTCTTATCGTACTAGATATGTTTGACAAGTGTATAAAATTAGAAATAATCACTGGTACTGGAAAAGAAAACATATTTTTGCCACAAATTAAATTAATATCAAATGAAAAGGAACTAAATTCCTTTAAGACTTAGATTTTCCATAACTATAAATAAGGCTCGGATCAAACATTCCTAACAGCAGGGTTTAAATTGACCAAGCTGCTTTTACACATGGTCAACTTTATGTTGTACTAGGTCGAGTAAAATCTCAAGATTGATTAAATATTGAATATAGGATTGGTCAAAAAAATTAAATTGAAAACGCATTTGCAAAAAATATAGTTTATATGGAAATTTTGTTATGAAAAAACTTGAATTATATTAAATTTAATTGGTATTAAAAATAAAATTACAATACAAAAGTTTAAAATTTATTTCAATAAGAATAGGGGTATTTGCCCCTACAAGCCCCTAGTACGGTATATAATTTCATAAGCCGAATTTTAAGAGAAAGATTGTGGGAGCTTGGAAGGTTGGGAGATGGCTCAAATTAAAGATATTGATATGAAGAAAGGGGGGAAAATATAGATTTTTCTCAATTTACAACATTTATAGGGTTTTGAGGAACTTAAAAGTTAGCAAAAATCTCTATAAGAAATACATTGCAATGAAAAGCAGCTGAGTATGATTTGTAAACAAATATTTAACAGTATACAAGCAGGTTATGTGTATACATTGAAAAGAAAAACCGATGATTAGGATTTGTAAATAAACAAATATTTTAACAACAAGCAGGAGCTGGGGAAAATATAGGTTTTTCTCAATTTACAATATTTATAGGAAAATATTTTACATCTATTTTATACATACCCTACTTTCATGCTGTTAAAATATTTGTTTATTTACAAATCATACTCAGCTGTTTCTCATTGCAACATATTTCTTATAGAAATTTTTGGTAACTTTAAAGTTCCTCAAAACCTTTTCTGATGAGAAAAAAATTTGTGCCATCAGATAGTTAATAAGCACCTAGATCAGGTCAGGTTAGGCTAGTTTATTTTATGTTAATTTATGTTTGCCGTTATAAATAACTTCACATTTATGATCAGCATGGTCAAATTGAACAGGCAAAAAAAATTTGCCGATCAGAGCGGTAGTCGCTGATCTTAATAATTACCATAGTTAAATATCTTAACAGATAACTACTACATCTAACAAGTTTAAATCGTTTATTAACATTTAAATGCAATTGTGTGTGTGTGTATATATATATATATATATATATATATATATATATATGCTGATACGAATTCCTTCATGAATGGAAAAATATGATGAATAGTTATTATCTGGAGTACTCCCTTTCATTCTGCATTGCATAAAATCGCTGTTCCGACGTTTCGCTAGAATCTCATCTAGCATTGACTAGGTGAACACAACAACAGTTGAAGAATGAGTCAAAACTGTGATTTTATGCACTGCAGAATCGACGGATGTACTCCAGATAGTAACTATTCATATATATATATATATATATATATATATATATATATATATATATATATATATATATATATATATATATGTATATATATATATATATATATATATATATATATATATATATGTATATATATATATATATATATATATATATATATATATATATATATATATATATATATAAGCCATTATTAATAAGCTACAATGTTTTTCACTGCCTAAATAATTAACTACTAAAACATTTTTATCTAATAAAACTATATTTCATATACATACTATTATAATTCAATAATCATAAACCATTTGCATGGAGTTAGTTTTTTTAACTGTATGAAGTGGTTGTAAACTACAAAAATAATTAAGTACAAATATTTTCAAGTGAGAGTGGAGATGAGCCACGCTATTACTAAATTTTGTTAAATGCAATCTTGTATAGTTTTTCATTTATATAGTATCCGCTTTTGTTGACAGATCTGTGTGTGTGTTTAGAAATATATCAACTCTTCCACAAATATTGTATAGGCTGGAAGACCTCTTTGTTATTCAACTCACAACTAAAGTACAATAGAGTCTCTTTTGTCTGGTATAAAAGAAGTTATTTATTGACAAAGCTTTAACTAAAGGGTATTCACTAGGTTGTTATTACTTTCCTGTGACTGCAGTTGCTGTTTAAATTTTGTACAAATAATAATATATCATAAAATAAAGTAGTAAAAGTAATTACTTAAACAATAGTTTATGACTACCCAAACTTTAAATTTTGTATAAATAATAATATATCATAAAATAAAGTAGTAAAAGTAATTACTTAAACAATAGTTTATGACTACCCGAACTTTAAATTTTGTAAATTTGTAAAAACTTACTGAGACAGAACGTTTTCGATTGCTATGTGGTGATCTTCATCAGTGTCTTCTGCTTGGAGATGTTGGGTTAAGCGGTGACGGTTTTAAAGGCAGATTTTCGATAGTATCAAAGGGTATGTGAGATTTGTATTGGGTTTATTCATTTAATATATTTGTACTTTGTGTGTCTGTAAATTTCATATTGTTCTAGTGTGTTGAGATGTGGTTCTTTTTTGTTAATGTGTACGATTTCTAGGTTATGGTAAATGTCTGTGTATTTGTGTCCTGTTTCTTTTATGTGATTGTAAAAGCTTTATTGGTGTACTGTTTGTGTTCTTCAACTCATTGTTTAAAGCTGCAACCTGTTTGCCCAATATAGAATTTGCTGAATTTATCGCAGATTAGTTTGCATACGCCTGGTGCTTGTAGTTTATTGTTGATGGTGTCATGTTGTATTTTGTATTGTATGTTAGTTAGAAAAAATGTTGTTAGTTTTGAATGCTATTTTGTATCCTGTTTTTTGAAATTTGTGGGCTATTTTATTTGATGTTTTGTTTATTTATGGTATTGTGATGTATTTGTTTTCCCTCTCCGTAGTGTTAAGTTTTGTGTTTTTTTGTATATTGTGCCATAGTTTGTCTATTATTGTAGTGTCGTATCCATTTGTTTATGCTAGATATTTAATGGTATTTAGTTCTTTGTTTATGTTTTCTGTAGTCCTTGGAACTTCTTTAAGTCTATGGAGCATGGATATAAAGGCAGAGTGCTTGTGTTCGATAGGGTGGTTTGAGGTGTTGTGGATAAGTATGTCTGTTGTTTTCAGTTTCCTGTAAATGTTGAAGCTCTGTTTGTGAGTGTGACTTTTTGTTATTGATAGGTTGAGGAAGTTTAGGGATTGGTTCATTTCAATCTCTGAGGTGAAGTGGAGTTTTGGGTGTATTTTATTAGTGTAGGTGAGGGAGTTATCGCATTGACGGGTGTTGCCCCTGTATAGTGATATCATCAACGTATCTGTGGCAGTAATTGATTTTGTGTGGGTGTGTATTGTTTGTGAGTATCTTTGGTGTTTTCTATGTGTTGTAGGAAAATTTCGCTTAGGACACTGCTGATAGGACTTCCTATGGGTAGGTCATCTGGTTGTGAATAGAAGTTTGATTTGTGGGTGAAATAGTTTTCTTTGGTGATGGTTTGGAGGATGTTTAGGATTTCGGTAATGTGGGTTTTTGGTAAGTTGTTCTGTATTCATTGGGTCTCTAGGATGTTAAGGGTTTTAGATAAAGGTATGTTGGTGTACATTTGTCCATGTATTTTGCTAGTTTTGTCTTGTTCTGTCTCAGTGAGTTTTTACAAATTTACAAAATTTAAAGTTTGAATAGTCATAAACTAATGTTAAAGTGATTAATTAAGAATCACTGAATGTAATGGACTACAAAATTCAAAACTAGTAAATGTTTTCTTAAGTCAAAACTGTACACATCCTGAACTGACTAAAATTTAGTAATTTTTGTTTAACTCACTGAGACAAAACGTGTTTTATTGCACCAGGTAATCATGAGTTTCTAGGTTAGATGCAAGGATGCATTGTTGAACTGGAATACCTTCAAAAATTTGTCAAACATCATTGCCAACAAAATTCATAAATTTGTTATAGTTTATATAGGTGTCTTAGTTATTTCAGCTTTTCTAACCACAGTCAATTTCTTGTGTTTAAGTTTTTCATTTTGCTGATGATATTATTAGTAGGTATGTATTATAGTGTATAGTTCAATGCTGCACACTTTAAGACAAGACAGGTTAGTCTATGCAGGTTTTTTATTAGTGTAGGTTTGTGGTATGGTATATGTTATTTGTGGTTATGTAATATCGATTTTGTGTATATTTTTTTTATTATATGTTTACAGATTGAGTTTGATTGGAAGTGTTTCATCATTGAAAATGTATTGTAGAAGACTGTACATTTCATCATTTTCTGCTTTTGCTCATAAGTAGAATTTGAAGGTTTGTGTTGGTGTTAATATACTAGGGTGATTCATAAAATAAGGTTCCCTATGCTGCTAAGAATGAATGTGACGCGCTAGGAGAATTCTGGTAACACACTCTTACTTATCAACTCCTCCTTTCTCTCTGTCCCCACCACTCCTACCTCACTACATTGCTCAGTGCCGGGCTACAGCCTTCGAAGATGGAGATTTCTATTGCTGTTACCAGCTGCAAAATTCGTACTGTGATACGTTTTTTAATGCATCCTATTGGTATTTATCGTCAGTTAATCAAAGTGTATAGGGAAAAGTGTATATCTGTTCAACATGTTCGCAAATGGTGTAGAGAATTCAATAAAGGCTGCACGAAAATTTATGATGAAGACCGGAATAGAAAGCCTTCAGTTTCAGACGAAATTCTTGATAAAGTTGAAAGAATATTGCTTGAAGGTCGAAGAATCACCAATAACAAATTTGCTTTATGTACTTCTGAGACTTCTACAGAAAACCACAAACAGCAACGTGTCGAGTTTGCCCAGTAGTTTTTGCAACAATGTGAAGACAACAAAGAAGAATTCTTGGATTCCATAGTTACAGGCGATGAAACATGGGCATTTCACTTTACCCCCGAAACCAAGCAGGAATCACGTCAATGGTGTCACTCAACTTCACCGAAGCCGAAGAAGTTTAAACAAACGCAGTCTACTGGGAAAGTCATGGCAACCGTCTTTTGGGCAGGAAGGGCCTGCTAGTAATCGACTTTTTGCCTCATGAAACAACAGTTAACTATGACAGATATTGCACCACATTAAGAAAACTGAGATGTGTGATCCAGAACCGCCGAAGAGGAAGATTGTCCAGTGGTGTGAGGCTTATCCATGACAACGCTCAACTTCATGCCTCACATCAAACTCAAGAACTGTAGACAGTTATTGGCTGGACTGTTATACCCACCCTCCACAGTCCGGATCTAGCCCCTAGTGATTATCATTTATTCCCAAAATTAAAGCAACTCTTGGGTGGCTTACGCTTCAGTACAGATGATGAAGTAAAGGAAGAAGTTACTTGATTTCTCAAAGGTTTGGCGGCAGAATTCTATAGCATCGTTTTCAAAAGTGTTTGGTCAGAAACGGTGAATATGTGGAAAAATAGAGTAAGTTTTAAGCTCTAAAATGATGTATTACATTAAGAACAAAAATAAAGCTGTCTATGTTTAAAAATCATGGGAACCTTATTTTATGAATAACCCTCGTATGTATGTAATGTGTTTGGTGCTAGTGTAATGGAGTTTCATTTTTATTGTAAGTTTTTAATGTCTTGAGTGTTCATTATATCAAGAGATGAAGTTTCTGTATGCTTGTTGTAAATAAAAGCTTAAGATAAAAAATTTGTGTCATACGAATTATCTTTACCGAATTATGATATGGTTGAACTTTGTGTCAGGATACTAGATGACAAAAGTAGACTCAAAATGTCAATCTACTAAAAGTGTGGGACTCCTTAACTATCTATTATAGAGACTCTCCTGTATACATGCTATAGTAAAGATTCCCACAAAGAGACAATTAATAGCAATATAAATCTAATAAATTATATTATGTTATTAAAAAACTATAAGTGTTCTTCCCCAAGAGAGTTGACTAAAGGAGGAAAACCAACTGAAAATGTTGTTTTAAACCTGAAATAAGATTATAATAATCTGAAACTTATAAATGTTCTCATTTGTTTCAATAATTATTAACTATTCTTCATATAGATATACTAAAATGTATGACTTTTAATGTAACTCCTATTTATGTAACACTATATTTTAAACAAAAGAAAATGTTTGATTGAACAACAAATTTTTCTTTACTCATTATCAAAATATAAAGCGATCATAGTTACTACTTTGAAATGTAACAAACCCTATCTTAACAAAATACTACTTTGTAACAATATAATTGTATAGCAATAATATAACAGAGTGTGGTCATTCATTCGAATTATTTGAAAAAGGGATTATGTGATATTACTTGATACAATGGTAGTCAACTTTGATTTTTTTTTGTCATATAAGTTACCCAAAAATTCATTAAAAAAAAGAACAAGTTATTTCAAGCACTGTAAAACATAAATACTCCTCTTAAAATATGAATTATAACCTTGTTATAGAACAGACACAGAAAGTAAAGTACTAGAAAGTAAATGTTTCTTTCATAATAATATAAAACAAATTTGTACATCATGAAATTGCTCTAAACAGTGGTCCATTCTTAAAGTATTGAGGATCTTTAGATACTTCATTAAATATCATCTTTCTACTTTCATATTTCCTCATATTGTTTCGGTTCTAAATATACTCCAAATGGTATTTCTATCTTACTTTTTCAGTCTATCTGGCCCAGGGGACTTTTTTTTGACAATGATCTAAAATTACAGCTTAAGTATTGGTGGGAACTGAATACATTTTTCCAAAACCATTAAGAATCTTCCAATCCCTACTCTTCTCCATAACGGACGATACCATCATTAATAAGCTTTTTCTCCAGTCTGAACAAATATGATTTTGACAACAACACTCATGAAGGATACATTGACTTGAATATTTAGTTATATGTAAATTATAATTAATATACATCTAAATATTTAGTTTGGATAAATTTGGTAAAAACCAGATTAATAACCAGTAATAATTTGAGAAATGATGACACTAAAAATTGGGTAATATTAAAAAAACACATATAACAATATACGTTTATTCAGAATAAATATGGAACAATGATGTCTTGACAATTCGAATTTTATAAAGTAAATGTTATTTCAGGAGAAAAGAATGAGTAAATGTTATTTATTTATGTACTCTTCAGGAGAGTACTAAGTGTGTAGCTTAATGTTCACACTTTCTTGAATGCTATTTTAACGAAATCTTATTGCTGTTCATGACGAGCTGGTTGTTAATTAATTATTACACTTTTCATATTATTTGTGACCAGACCTAATGTTAACTAAGGGTTGTTAAATTGTTAACTTACACTTGGAGGGAACATTTTAGTCTTACGACTTCTTCAGTCTCGTATTTTTGCCACTAGCATTGCTGCAGTTGTGCTTCTTTGGTACCATTTTTTGAAAGTTAGAAGTGATGTGATCAAAGAGTATGTGTGATGAACAAACACGGCACAGATCACATCACTTGTAACTTTAAAATAATGGTACGAAAGAAGCACAGCTGCAGCAATCCTAGGGTCTGAAATACGGGGCTGAATAAGTCGTAACACGAAAACGTTTCCTCCAAGTGCTAGTTAACAATTTACCAATCTTTAGTTAACAAAAAGTCTGGTCGCAAGTAATATCAAAAGTAAAATAAGCTATTTTAACATTATGACATTTGAAAAACTCAATGTTTATTTAAGTACTAATGATAATCGACCTCATGATTACATTTAGTTTTGTTTATAAAGTGGGTAATATTTTACCAAATGATAGTCTACTTCAATTTCTCTCCTTTTAAATTATACTACTTAACCCTGCGGTACTTATGTGGGCTACAATTGCAGCCCAGCCATTTTGTTTGTTTAGTTTGGTGGGGGTGGCAGAATATATATATATACTGATATGTATTCCTTCACAGATGGAAGAATATGAGGAATAGTTATTATCTGGAATACATCCGTTCATTCTGCAGTTCCGACATTTCGCTAGTTGAAGAGCAAGTCAACTTTTGTTGGGTTCACCTCATCAATGCTAGATGTGATTCTAGCGAAATGTTGGAACTGCGATTTTATGCACTTCAGAATGAACGAAAGTACTCTAGATAATAACTATTCATTATGTGTGTATGTATATATATATATTTTTTAAAACAACACAGGCTATTCAAATACAAGAATATTTATTATTTTATATCCAAAGCTTTTCGTTGGCAAACAGTACCAACATCATCAGGAATGAAAATCCTGAAAATTTTCATTCCTGATGATGTTGGTACTGTTTGCCAACAAAAAGCTTTGGATATAAAATAATAAATATTCTTGTATTTGAATAACCTGTGTTGTTTTAAATTATTAAACAAGAAAACGCATTTTATATTTATATATATATATATATATATATATATATATATATATATATATATATATATATATATATACACACACAAAGTGTGGTTGCATGTACAGAACTATGTTTGTAGAGTGAGGTTATGTTTGCAACAACATATTTAAGCTGTATTTATATTTCACCAATACTAAATTGACTTTTTCTTGTTTAAAACTTATTCTTAACATATTTTTAAAAGAAAAAAAATTAAAGATGACTATAGTATGTTATAGTATAGTTATGTTTCTAATATTATCATTTATGACAAGTTTTAAACAATATTTTCCAAGATTTAACATCCCCTATTACTTCTTCAGGAAGTATTTTGAAACAACAAACTTATAGTTTATGAAGTTTAAACTAGCAGAAAAAAGTTGGCTACCATTTGGTTAACTGTTGGTTACAATGAATTACTAAATGTATTTCCAAAATATAATTATGCTTCTATGGTAATTGTTTAATCCGCAGATTAAAAAGGTTAGAATTAAAACCACGAGGTGCGGTAAGCCCTATTGTTAACAAGGTTACTCTGGATTGCGTAATTTACGTTAATATTTAACATAGCAAGCTTAAGCACTGTTCTAAGCAAAATAGAGTCATTTAACACTAAAAACGCAACGACACTGAATTTAATACAAATAAATTATAAATTGTTCATATTCCTTAACTACGCACTTACCATAGGTAAGAAGTGATGCGACGTTGGAATCGAGGTGAAGTCTCCACAGTACTGTGGTCGTCTCAGGCAGCGTAGAATTCTTGAAGGCGATCACGCAACTAAAAAACTCAATTGAAATATGAGTAAACGTAAAAGTTAAGCTTACAAAGCACTTAGTTTATTGCCGCGAGTACACGCACTAAGATTGCGCAACCGGCGAAATCGGGCGACACTTTTACTAACACGGCGAAAATATACAGTTAAAATGCTCATTAAAATGTTCATTAAAAGTTCATTAACGTGGTCCGCACCTTAAGCACAATTAACGAACGAAAGCGGTACTTTAAATTGTCTGAAACAAAAGCCATGCGGAATAGGCTACGAGGTTTAACGTAGGACTGCACTATTCGAGGGTCAGAACGATTCTACTTTGTGTTGAAGCGGAAATTAACGTAGAAAATAAGAAGGGAGTGGGGGTGCATAGAGTTCATCCAAGAAAATCAATAGTTTTCGGATATCGATTAGCGGGTCAGAGATCACGTGACCAATACGTCACGGTACAGCTGTTAGGTAGGTCAAAGCAAATTGAAACTTCGAGCGCTAACTCGAACATACCGCCCACCAAAACGAATGTTTTTAATCCGCCAGGTGGGTGGGGGGCGAAGAACCAAAAAGCACCGGGACCCGAGGGTGCCGAAGAAGAAAGTGGTAGGGAAAACGAAGACAACCAAAAGAAACAACAGGGGCAAGAGCGCCGAAGAAAGAGGCTGTATAAAAACGGTGAAAACTAAGGATGATGCGGAAAGCCGACGAGCTTGTTGACTGGTCGTCTCAGCTGTCCGTGAGCGGTCTGGATTGTGGCTACTCTAGAGACGTGGTCCTGTCCAGGATGCAGACTGATGATCCTTCCCATAGGCCAATGAAGGGGGCTTGAGTGTTCTCCAGTTATGAAGACGAGTTGATTTTCCTTGAGTGGCGTCGAGTCCTTATTCCACTTGTGTCGTTGAATCTGAGTGTGTAGATACTGAGTGGACCAAATTTTCCAAAAGCGGTTGGACATCTGTTGGAGCATAGACCATCGAGATTTAAGCGGAGGCTCAGTATAACATTCTTCGGGAAGTGACAGTAGTGGACGGCCAATCAGAAAGTGTCCAGGAGTGAGAAAGGACGCTCCTTCACTGGGGTCTGGCGAAACTTCGAAAATAGGACGACTGTTCAAAATGGCTTCTATCCGGATGAACAGAGTAGATAGCTCTTCAGCGGTGAGGGTGGTGTTGCCTACAGTGCGTCGCAATAACAACTTGGCGGATTTGACAGCGGCTTCCCAAAGTCCTCCAAAATGAGGGGCAGCCGGAGGGTTGAAATGCCAACTGATGCGTTGGTCAGCTAGCTTGCGTTCAATAAGTGAGCTAGAGCGGTCCAGAAACTTGTAGACATCGTTAAGTCGGTTAGCAGCGCCAGTAAAATTCGTGCCGTTATCGGAATAAATTTCTGAAGGTAAACCTCGTCTAGCGGTGAAGCGGTGTAATGCGGCGAGGAAGGCATCAGTAGATAAGTCGGTCACCAATTCCAAATGAACTGCTTTAGTAGTCATACATACAAATAAGCAGAGGTAAGCTTTCAATAGCTTGGAGGTGCGCAAATGGTTGGCCTTTGTGTCAAAAGGTCCAGCGAAATCTACTCCGACTCTATAGAAAGGTGGAGACGGCGTAACTCTTGATGAGGGCAAAGGTGCCATCATGGGCTGGCGTGGTTTAGTTTGCATGCGGAAACATCGAATGCACGCATGGATGCGTTGGCGAAGTAATGATCGCAGAGCTATGACCCAAAATTCACTGTTGATCAAGGCTTGAGTGGTACGCGGTCCGGCATGCAAGGCCAGCTTGTGATAATGGTCACAGATGAGGTCAACGTAATGATGGCACTTTGGTAACAGAAGCGGGTGTTTAGAATCGTAACTAAGAGACGAATGATCAAGTCTACCGCCCACCCTGAGTAGACCATGGGCGTCGATAAATGGTGTTAGGCTACGTAAATGGTCGTTGACGCGTTTACCAGTTTGAAGCTTTTGCAGAGCTTCACTGAAGACAGAGGTTTGTACCAGTTTAACGCATACAGCTTTTGCGTTATCCAACTCCTGTACTGACAGCGGTCGTAGCGTAGGTTTAACTGAGGCTGCTTTGGCCTTATAGCGTGTGTTGTGATGATGGCCGATCGCCAGGCTCTTGTTGCGACAGTGGTCGATGAATCGTAATACGTACGCGAAGACATGATGAAGAGTAGTTAAGCTCGAATGCTGTTCAATGATTTCCATAAGACGGTTGGGCTCTTGCACAGCGGTACAATTAACCTTAGCCTCAACCTTTGTTTCCGTCTGATCCGGGTTAGTGCCTTTAGGCCTAGACAGATTCCAAGTAGTAGGACAATGTAATAACCAAGGAGGTCCATGCCACCAAAGCGGGTGTGTGGCAAGTTGATCAGGCAAACAACCGCGAGACGCAACGTCTGCGGGGTTATCAAGAGTCGAGACATGAAACCAATGATCCATGGAGGTGATTGACACAATCTCAGCGATGCGGTTAGCTACGAAAGTTTTCAATTGATGAGGCGGGGTCTGAATCCAATGAAGTACTATCTCAGAATCAGTAAAGAAGAGAGTGTTAGCGATTGGAATGAAATTAAGAGCTGGTTGAATTGATTTGTATAACTTAGCTAGCAGTAGTGCGCCGCAAAGTTCCAAACGAGGTATGGTAAGTAATTTAACAGGGGCTACCTTACTTTTAGCTTTCAACAGGCTGACGTTGACGGACCCATTAAGCTCAGACCTCAATTAGATAGAAGCAGCATAGCCTGCTTCGGAACCATCACAAAACCCAACGATGCGATGACTAGCTGATCGCGTGCCTACATGGCGAGGAATCTGAATATCGGACAAACAAGCGAAATGGACAATGAAGCTGTCCCATTGATCGAGTAGAGGGGTTGGCAGAGGCTGGTCCCAGTCCAGTTTCTCCAACCACAAGCGTTTAAGAAAAGCCTTAATCCAAAAGGTAATAGGCGTTAAGAAGCCAAGCGGGTCAAAAGTGCGAGCGACGTAGGATAAGATGGTGCGTTTGGTAGGCACTAGCGTGAAAGTTTGAGTTTGATATGAGAACGAGTCTGACGAGGGGTTCCATTGCAAACCCAATATTTTAATTGCAGCGGATTCGTCCTGAAACAACAGCGGATTTTCCAAGTGAGAGGAAGGTAGCGTTGCGAGTAGCGAGGGTTCATTCGACGACCATTTTCTGAGTTCCAGGCCGGCGCGAGCGAAAATGTCAATAAGTTCTTGTATTAACGTCTTAGCGGCCTCAGGCGTGTCGGCTCCAGCGACGACGTCATCTACGTAGGTCTGATGAAGGATTGCTTCGGAGGCTGTAGGATAGAGGGTTCCTTCATCCTTTACTAGTTGTTCCAGCGTTCGCAGAGCTAAGTAAGCGGAAGGAGTTAGGCCATAGGTGACCGTAGCAAGTTCATACTCGATTAACGGTGATTGAGGTGAAGCACGGTAAAGTATGTGTTGGTAAGAACGATCCTCAGGTCGGACCAAAATTTGACGGTACATCATCTTGATGTCGGTGCAGACAGCGTAGGTATATAAGCGGAAAGATATGATTAAATTAGCCAAGTCCTTTTGCAGTTTAGGACCGGATAACATTTGCTGATTCAGAGTGTTTGCGTGGCAATCGGGTGACGACGCGTTGAATACCACTCTAAGCTTAGTAGTAGAGCTGGTGGTCTTAAATACGCAATGGTGCGGAATAAGATAGTCAGAAGCCTTGAGGGCAGGGTACATGTGCCCTAGAGCGATATACTCGGCCATAAACTGGTGATATTGTATGGCTACCTCAGGCTGGCGGCTTAAACGTCTTTCTAACGCATGATAACTCGCAAGAACAGTGTTACGGTTAGACTTAAGCGAGATAGCTTCCGGCTTAAATGGGAGTGCTACGATGTATCTTCCCGTTGCGTCGCGATCAGTGGTGGTTGCGAACAGTTCTTCACACAGTTGATCTTCAGGGCTGAGGTGATTTGCTGGTGCGACTTCCTCAACTTCCCAAAAGCGTCTAATGTTGTCATCGATTGACTTCAGAGTAGTGATGAATACACGTGGCTGCTGAGGCATGCTATAAGGTATGGAACCCATGATGACCCAACCTAACCTGGTGTTGAGTGCCGAGGGTTGTCCGTGGATAATATTACAAGGTCCGTTCACAAGTATCTGTGTGAAAATGTCAGCACCTAGAATGATGTCAACACCGGACGGGGTGTCGAACTGAGGGTCAGCCAGCGGTAAGTGCTGATATTGAGCGCGTATGCAAGGCGCCAAAGCGGTAGATGGAAGCGGGTCAGTAATGCGGGGAAGCACAGCGGCTTCTGCGGTCAGCATGACACCTGGGTCATGTCTCGAGAAAATAAGCAAAGTGACGTACTCATGAATGCGGGTTGTCTTGGCTGCGACACCAATCAAAGAAAGATTTGATTTCCGAGCGGGTAAATTCAACAGAGTGCTCGCATGTTTAGTTATGACAGAGATTTGACTGCCTGGATCTATAAGTGCTCTAAATGGAAGCGGTCGGCCAAATTGGTCCTGAATGATGACCTGTGCGGTGCCTAACAGGGCGAGAGAAGCTTCAATATTACAAGAAAGAGCATGCGGTAGCGATTGAGTAACGAGGTCGGGTCTGGCTGTTGAACGAGGGTGTCGCGGTGAAACTAGTCATTGTTGCGGCGGTGCGTCGTTGTGCAGCAGTGTGTGATGTGCTTGGCTGCATTGTCTACAACGATGACGAGACTGACACTGAGCTTGATAATGAGAGCCGAGACAATTATAACACCGTTGTAATTTTGAAATAGCGTCAATGCGTTCCGCTATGGTAAGAGAAATAAATCGTTGACAATTAATGATGCAGTGACTTTCTCCGCAGTAGTAGCATTTACCTACACGCGTGGTAGGCATGTTAGACTGATTGAGGTTAAGCGGTGGCGAGCGATTGCGAAATGTTGACGTTCTAGGCGCACTCATAATAGGCAACAAGTTAGGTTGTAGTGGTTGATTAACCGGTTGCGTAGTGACTGGCGCAGCACGTTTGGACTGAATAGTACCTCGGGCGTCCTTATTCTGATGGCTATTGTCATTTGACGCTACTGATTGACATCTAGGGCTGTGACCCAAAGTGAGGTTAGGTCTAGCTGTTAAACGAGTATGTCGCGGTGAAAATAGTCGTTGTTGTGCAGGAGAGTTGTCGTGTAACAATGTGTGGTGTGACTCTCCACACTGTTTACACTGTTTCATAGATTTACATTTGGACTGAAAGTGTGATCCAAGACAGTTAAAACAACGTCGTAATTTTACAATGGCACTTTTACGTTCGGACACAGTTAATTCCAGAAACGACTGGCAATTAAAAACATTATGGTTTGAGCCGCAATAATAACACATCCCAGTATGAGTGGTTGATATGTTGGCTTGAGCCATGTGAAGCGGTGGCAACCGATGTCGGAAAACTGAAAGCCTAGGCGCGTTCATAATTGGCGGCACATTTCCTTGTCTCCCTCCTGCAGACGGCCGTATGGGGCTCTGCATCATAGGTCTGGGCGCATAAGTGCGTGGTAGCATTTGAGACGTAGCCGTACTAACATAAGACGTCGACGGCTGGACCGTTGGACTATGTTCAGCTTCGAGGTTAGCTTCGACATGGTCAATATTTAAATTAGGGGCACCGCTGTTATTTGAGTCATTCAACGCAGAGACCATCACTCGAGGTTGCTGACCTAATCTTGAGTTAACTGCAGTCGCGGCAGAGGGTTGATTGAGCAACTCCATTGCTCTAGCCTGCTCAGTGACGAAATCATTTAAAAATCTGTACGTGGGCATTTGATTTGTTCCCAATCTGGTTTCAAAGTTAAGTCGAGTCTGTGCATCTAAGTTACCAACAGACATTTGAAAAAGTAAAAAGTCCGCTAAGTCGTCTAACTGGACAGCCTTTAGTGCGCACACAGCATTTGAATGTGCGGTTAAAAATCGGTTAAGTTCACTCTGAGACGCGTTCTTAATAGGCTTAAAGTCTTTAATGATTTGAAAATAATGATCGGCTAAACGGCGAGGGTTAGCATAACGATTGCGTAAGGCTTGATATGCGATATCATAATTATGCTCAGATATTGTAAGTCCCGTAACAATGGCTAAAGCGTCCCCTTTAAGCGCTGACTTTAAATACTGAAATTTCTGTATGGCATTAATATTGCTATTGCAATGCACCATTGAGTCAAACATTGTTATAAAGTCAATCCATTCATTACTATTGCCTGAAAAGCTAGGCATTGTAAGGTTAGGTAAGTGAGGCGAACTTGTGCCGGGGTTGACCTGCGAGGTTAACTTCACCTCGGTCTTAATAATGTTCGGATATTTAGCCAACATTGGCAAATACGTGTCCTGAAATTGCTTTTTAATTTTAAAGGCATTTTCAGCAAGATCGGCAACTTGACTGGCGAACGTTTTCTCTAATATCTCATAAGTTTCGATAAAATTAGATTGAATTCGTCGAATTTCCCGTGCGAGGCCTTCTGGTATTTCTTTATCGTTAAGCACATTTTTCACTTGTTCCAGCTCGCCTACAATATCTCTCAATTTAGACAAATAATACTCCGTATTAATTTCCATTTTAATAAATTTCAAAACCACAAACAATTGAAATTAAAAAACCTCACTATAAGTTCAAACGCGATAATAAAGTGGACTGTATAAAATTTGTAAGTCGTAGCAAGCATAAACACTTCCTTGCTCGTAATCGTGCAACTATGAGCCACGTGGCTTATTGCGCAATGTGGCACCGGTAATTATCGTTACCATTTTCCTGTATCGATGTGACGCACATTTCTCCACGTCGCGGTAAGCACATGCTTACGTTAGTCACAGCTTTAAAATTTTAAAAATTTCTAAATTTTATTCGCTGAAATAACTCCACAAATGTTTAATTTGGTTACAAAGGAACCACGTGGTCACTAATACAATTATCGTGAAATTTAAAGAAAAACCCTAGGTCACTGAAATAATTCAAATAATCCGGTCCGGTGGGGACCAATGTTTAATCCGCAGATTAAAAAGGTTAGAATTAAAACCACGAGGTGCGGTAAGCCCTATTGTTAACAAGGTTACTCTGGATTGCGTAATTTACGTTAATATTTAACATAGCAAGCTTAAGCACTGTTCTAAGCAAAATAGAGTCATTTAACACTAAAAACGCAACGACACTGAATTTAATACAAATAAATTATAAATTGTTCATATTCCTTAACTACGCACTTACCATAGGTAAGAAGTGATGCGACGTTGGAATCGAGGTGAAGTCTCCACAGTACTGTGGTCGTCTCAGGCAGCGTAGAATTCTTGAAGGCGATCACGCAACTAAAAAACTCAATTGAAATATGAGTAAACGTAAAAGTTAAGCTTACAAAGCACTTAGTTTATTGCCGCGAGTACACGCACTAAGATTGCGCAACCGGCGAAATCGGGCGACACTTTTACTAACACGGCGAAAATATACAGTTAAAATGCTCATTAAAATGTTCATTAAAAGTTCATTAACGCGGTCCGCACCTTAAGCACAATTAACGAACGAAAGCGGTACTTTAAATTGTCTGAAACAAAAGCCATGCGGAATAGGCTACGAGGTTTAACGTAGGACTGCACTATTCGAGGGTCAGAACGATTCTACTTTGTGTTGAAGCGGAAATTAACGTAGAAAATAAGAAGGGAGTGGGGGTGCATAGAGTTCATCCAAGAAAATCAATAGTTTTCGGATATCGATTAGCGGGTCAGAGATCACGTGACCAATACGTCACGGTACAGCTGTTAGGTAGGTCAAAGCAAATTGAAACTTCGAGCGCTAACTCGAACAGTAATAATAAAGCTAAAAATGCCCACCACCTGAAAAAAGTATAAAATTGTTAAAAAAAACATGTCCTGAAGATATATTGATAATTATCATTGTTGCTATTGCCACGGAAGGTTAATTTTATATACCTATATTGACATATACCTATGACGTATCCAGTTATGATACATTTAGTTCAAATTTTACACATGTAATGCTAATATAGAGATATCATGTGACTTCACCTAGCAAAAAACATTAATCCGCTGGAAGTAGACTCCTAACTAAGTAATGTATAAAATGACAACCAAATCTATCCTAACTGTAGACTTTATACCTAGGCCTATATTTAAATATACATATGCGTAGTACGGTGCACCGCTGATACGAGGATATAGTATTTCTTACTACTCTGCACTGAATTTTTTATCTTACTTTAATTTGATTAAAAATAACTTTCCGTGTAAAACAAAATACCAATAGATATGTTCTTAGGACATGTTTTAGAACAATTTTATACTTTTATCTCAGATGGCATTCAATGTGCATTTTAACCATAATAAACATGTTTAATTCAAGAATTTTGGTGATATTTAAAAAAACGGTAAAAATATAGTCTTAATGACGTTGGTTTTTTATCAATTTTTTTTAAAAATTACTCGCTTTAATATGTAGAAAACGAATATCAATTTTTTCCGCAGAAAATATGAAAAGTTGCTTTTTTCCACATTTAAAATGTTAGTCTGTAATGGCATATAAGCATCAGCGTGAACCGTGCGTACAATAGCTACAACACACTGCATTATGTCTAGATTTGGTTGTAATTGTATACAACATTACTATATACCTATATTATAATATACCTAGATAGTATCCAGTCAGGATAGATTTGGTTATAATATTATTCAACATTACTATCTAATACTATCTACCTACATTAAAGTATACCTACAAAGTATCCAGTCAGGATAGATTGGGTTGTAATTTTGGTTAATATTTAGACTTATTACCGTTGCAGAAAAATTACAACCTAATCTATCCTGACTGGATACTTTGTAGGTATACTTTAATATAGGTAGATAGTTTTGTTGAATAAAATTGTAACCAAATCGATCCTGACTGTATACTTCAGGATTTTAATGTAGGTATACAGTAATGTTATATAAAATTATAACCAAAAGTTAAATATTTAGATTTTAGTTTAGTATTAAAATAAATTGACTTTGACGTAGTGCAGTGTGCTGAAGCTGCTGCCATTACAGACTCACATTAAAATTGTGCAAACAAATTACCTTTTCGTATTTTCTGTGGAAAAAGTTAATATTCTTGTTCTACACATTGAAACGAGTAATTAAAAAAACCTACGTCAATAACACTATATTTTTACCAAAATAACTTTTTGTTGTTAGAACATATTATCAACCATACATGAAAAAGAGTAGTAACCTATTTTCTCATTTAACATTTGCTTAAGAATTAAATATTTTTCAAAAGTGTCATTTTCTACATCTAATATTAACAAACTATAGGAAAATAATGTAATTAGTCTACTAATAGAACTTCCACGGAGACTCTAAAAAACCAGCAAATCTTATTTTCAAAATAAACTGTTCAAAATTTATAAATTAAAACCAAGTAGTGTTACAAGAATATGTCAGTAATAATTTTATAAGACTGATTACCCATATTTATTGGAGGAACTATAAGTAATATTTTTGTTAGAACTAAATTTTGATGGTTCTTTAAATAAAATGCTCAACTTTACTAGTAGAGGTTAGGTATTATGAAAACCCCTTTGTAAATATTAAAGCTTTTATACAAAAAAATTTTAATGTATACGACTTGCACCAACTTATTAAAAAAAAATTATAGAATAATTCTGAATGTTTTACCAGTAGGTCTTTTAAAAATGAAAATTAATAAAACAATTCATGACACTTACATAAAATTTTTGACGTGACCTTGAAATATGACAACCAACTAACCTGTCATCTGAAAACTTACTTCCTATTTCAATTAATCATTAATAATTTTATCTGCAGAGACAAATCCTTGTTTATATACTATATTGTAAATTTTTCATGAACCTAAAATCATTAATCTAGAAATCTAAATCATCTATAATTCTCGTAATTAAATACCAACCTAAGTATTATGGAGTATTTTATTTTCATTAAAAGAATCAGTATCATTTCACCATTTTGTTGTTGACGCATGAAACATCACATCATCACAACATTAATAACAGAACAGCTGAACAATTTTCGTTTTCCCCCTACTAATATTACTACTATATTTAGAAAAACTTTATAAAATAAAACTTACTTATAAAGAACAAAAACATTTACAAAATAAACTTAATTTATCAAATAATGTCCCCACCCCCATGTTCCCAAAAGCATAGAATAATAATAACAAATTATTATATTTTAGAAAAAAAATAATTATGCAGCTGTTTCAATTGCAAGTGATAACGTGTTAAGGAAAGTGTCCCGCAGAAATCCAAGGAAAGTGTTTATGCAATTTAACTATCATGTTTGCAACGTAATTTTTTTTAATTAAAAAAATAGAAACAATTTTCCATTTAAATTGTACGAATATTCAAATATATAATAATAAATACTGTAATAACTAACGGTATACACTGTATATTATACTTCTCATTGGAAGTGTCAGCCACAGATTAAACTATTGTCGGGTGAAAAAGTATGTGCTCCTTAAACCGATTGTAGGAATTATAAAGAAATACTAATTTAAAAATTTTTTAAAATTAGATTAATCAGGGAATTTAAGATGATTACATCAAGCAACATCATAAAGAAATAATTCTTAAAGTACTACCATAGGAGAGTCTTTCCATAATACAGTGTAAAATAACTCTTTTCTTGACAAGGAAATTTTCAATTTAGTTTGAGACATATATCGTTTTGGTATTTGTTTTGAAATATATTTTTTTAGTAACGTGAAAAAAAATTAAAGTTCGCTAGGATTTACGCAATACCTACACAAACTTTTCCAATGAATTGAACTTTGTGATGCTAACAAAAATTAAGTCTGATTTGAAATGATCAAGTTTTCCTTAGTATTTGAATTTTGTAGTCCATTACGTTCCATGAATCTTATTAATTACTTAAACACTAGTTTACGACCATCTGAACTTTAAAATTTGTTAAAACTTACTGAGGCTTTTTTTTAAAAACTGCGACCTGTTTGTCCAATGTAGAATTTGTTACATTCGTCGCAGTTCAGGTTGTATACGCCAGGTGCTTGTAGTTTATCTTTGTTATTAGTGTCGTTTTGTATTTTGTATTGTAACTTGTTATTAGTTTTGTATCCTATTTTTTGAAATTTGGGGGCTATTTTGTTTATGTATGGAAATGTGATGTATTTGATTTCCCTCTCTGTAGTGTTAATTTTAGTGTTTTTTGTACCATAGTTTATCTATTATTGTGGTGTTGTATCCATTTGTGTATGCTAAATATTTAATTGTGTCTAGTTCTTTGTTTATGTTTTATGTGGTCATTAGGACTTCTTCAAGCCTATGGAGCATGGATCTGAAGGCAGCGTGTTTGTGTTGGATAGGGTGGTTTGAGGTGTTGTGGATAAGAGTGTCTGTCGTTATGGGTTTCCTGTAAATGTTGAAGCTGTGTTTTTGTGTGTGGCTTTTTGTTATGGTTAGGTCGATGAAGTTTAGAGATCGGTTGGTTTTTCGTAGTATTACCAAAATCGGATCAAACTAAAAATACCTATTTCTCTAAATTTAGTCTTGAAAACAGTTTAAATTAAACCCTTGAATAGATTTAAATGGATATTTATTCACTGGACAGAATTTTGTTTTCTTAAAAAATTGATACCGTATTACACAATAAACATAAACCTTTACAAGCTAATTAACAATAAATTTCTATATTGTTCGTTGTCCCATTGATCTAAATATTGTGCAAAATTACTAACATACAGTAGGATTCTCTATCCTTAGTAATGCATGCGATCAATACGAGGCTCTAGACACATATGAAACAAAATTTTAGAAATATAAATTATTAATACAGGATATTTTTGAAGAAAGTCATTAATATGCATTGACTAACATTTATAGTCAGTTTTTAATTGTTATATAAAAGAGGGAGCAGCAAAATTTGACTCACAGTTTTTAACAAAAGTGTGCAATAGAAATACGATATTTGTCTAATTATTTTTTTCTCTTTAATTTATGTTCATGTCATTTTTCATTTTACTATAAAATGTGTTTTCATCAATTTTTCATACGATTGCTGCTCTTCGCAATATAATAAGTGTGGCGTTCACACTTATAATAATAAGTTCTGCGTTTTGACGCAAAGACAACATAATAGGTAACAATAATAAATTACCGGAGGACCACACAGATAAATTTAAAACCGCCAAATCTATGAGTTTCCTCAAGTCTATGTAACAATCAAGTTATGATCAAAGAAAATTGTTTATATATTCTTTAAAAATGTAGATTATGGCATAGGGCGTGTACACCACTAGAACTGTTCATTAAGCACTTTTAATTACTTGAGTTCGAATGTTCACTAAAAGAATAACCGGAAAGAATGTTCACTAAGAGAATAACAAAAGATATAATGTTCACTATTAAGAAAGTTTCTCTAGCTAGTTTACCACGTGCTAAACGCTTGTTAAATAACCAAAATTAAAGTAACGTCAATGTGACGTTAACCCTTTAGCGCCGAAATTAATTTTTGAACTGTTTATGGCATTATATACTGCAATACCTAAATATGTGGGAAACATACGAGTTTTCCAAAAATCGATTTTGGTTTACGAGTTTTTGACTGTTACCATATGGTAACGCTAGGCGCCTAGGGTGCCGTGTTTTGGCATCGTCTCAGAATTGAGACCTGGCTTTTATTTACTAAACTTTATTAGGCAATCTTCATCAATGCTACCAATTAGAAGGAGGGGGTTAGCTAAAACCTGATTTCAGAAACAAAAACCAATTGTTTCAATATTTAATTAGGGATAGGTCGATTCTCGATTGAAAAGTCGACTCCCCTGATTCTGGACACTAGAATAGGAATCGGTAGTCGATCGCTAAAGTCAAAATCAAATACCTCGCTTTCAACGCGGCCGGGGTTTACGCATTGGCGGTAAAATATCCGTCGTCGCTCTAACATAATGTCGTGTTTATACACGGGCGGTAAAATATCCGTTGCACTAACATAATGTTGCGTTTACACATCGGGTGGTCATTCCCGAACACTTTTTGCTTTACCCTTTCACTGTATATAAAACCATCGTAGTCTATTCTGGTAGCATCCATTTCTTGAAGAAACATTGAAATTCTACCGAAAATATGTAGTACAGGCGCCTAGCGTTACCGTATGGCAACGCCCTGAATTGAGCAACTATGTTCAAAGTACGCTGATATGTTATCAATTGGATCGACTAAAATGATTTTGAGGCCTACATTCAACCTTCAACTCTTATTTATTTTGTTTATTATTCATAGAGAAACATACCCCCCTCCTGTTACCGTATGGTAACGCTAGGCGCTAATGGGTTAATAACTAGTTGAAGGTTACAAATAAATAACTTTTGGTTCGAGATATTCACAACACCATTTTAAATTATTGCGAAGATTTAAACGGATAAAGAACGTTCACAAGAAACAAACATGATGGAGATAGAACAAGAGAGAAGAGAACGAGTGACTACTTTCAAGAGATAAGATACACACACACTGCAGGAAAAATGGCAAGTGCATTGCCCAGTAGAACGTGCACCGTAGAATCATTCACAATCGGTTATCCGCCGAACTTTGAATAAACTATGCTTCGTAGTTGAGAAATTTCAATAACTGTACCAAATATACCCTTCACCAAAATCTAAGTTTTTAACCATAGATTAACTACTACATAAAGGCAGAGGTGGCAGATGACCAGAGGGAAGGGGTGCTGGAGGAAAATGAAGGAGAGGAAAATCGAGCGTTGAATCTGTTCTTAAGAAGTAGATTTCTTCGGACAGTAGAAGAAGGGAGTAGACTTCAAGGCGAGTAGAGATGAATTGTAGGTGATGCAGTATTTCTTGACCATTAGTAGTACAAGCTCCAGAGTGATGAGAAAGGTATTGAAAGTAGTCTTTTCCAAAATTGAAGTGATTGTACTTCTTGGGTACAATAAGATAATGGTTAGTAGCATGCATGAGAGCAGAGTGGTACAACCTGCCTCCCACCCTGAGAAGACCAGGCTTGTAATTAAAGGGCATAAGTGGCCAAAGAGAATTCTGAGGTTTCTTATGGTGAGGAGAAACGATGGATTTAAAATAAGAATAGTTTTGAAAGAAGAGCATTTTGAAGCTACACCCATTCAAAAAACAATTAGATTTTCTTGCTTGCAACTTTAATGACTCGACTACTTTCTTAGCTGAAACAGAGATTTGAGGTTATCTAGTGTGCAGTAGCGCAGTAAAGAAATTTCCAGTGTGAAGAAGTAGCAAAGTAGGAGAGTTTCATGAGTAGCCTCCTTCATGACGGAAAAGTTAAGAATTTGCTTCACGTAGTAATCTGCCAGCAACGAGCATTCACATAACACCTTTGCAAAGCATCATAGGCGATCTGATAGTTGTTGGGCGTGTCAGGTAGCCCTGAGATTATACCTGATGTGTCATCCTCTAACGGATCTCAAAGGTACTGTGAAAGTTAAGAATGTTGCTCAATTCCGTGTTGTGATGTGTTATGTATTTACTTAGTTCTTTATTGACTTAGCACATTTCAAGGTAACAGATGAAAAATCTTATTAAACCTTGTTTTAAGTTTAATGACCCTATCGAATATACTTTTTGCCAAAGCAGCACTTTCCATTTGCTCTTCGACACTGTCAAAGGTTTCTTGGATGCTGTGCACCCTTTTGGTCACTGCCTCAGGGACAGAGTCATTGCCGATAAAACCAGAAATTTGTTCAAGGTCAAGAATTAAAACTCTAACCTATGCCTCAATTTGTTTGATGATTGTTGCCATGGTTTGATAAAAAAATAGAATACAAACAATAACGAAAATCGAGTGAAACAGATGACAAAAAACAGTAAAACAGGTTGTTCAATTTTTAATGATCTAAAACATCTGTGCCTGAAGTGACCAATGTGGCATTCAGCCCTGAAGTTTGCTGCAGACAGAAAATAATTAATTACTGACGACACAGATAAATTAAAAAATGGCAAATCTGTGAGTTGCTTTAAGTATATGTAGCAAAGGGGTAATTAACAAAGAAAATGCCTAAAATACTTATAATAAAATGTTGTTTAAAGTTGTAGATCCCGTAGAATCGTGTGCAATAGTTTATCCGCAGAAGTTAGGCATAAAATAGTTAATGTGCAGTAGTTGACAAATTTCAAGAAGTGTACCATATTCTGGTCGGCAGCCACAAACCCCCATGGAAGCAAAATAAAATGATTATAAATTTAAATCTGCCTTCTCACCTAACTAAAGAAGATCCCGAAGAAGCACTTCAGCAGGAGTCACTGGAAATGGTTCAGAATCTCTACTTGGACTCCATTCAAATCTACAACAATGGGTTAGTAGACCTAGTCTAACATAAGTCAGGAGCGGGATACTATAACCTCTTAACCAAAGAAGAATTTTATATACCAGTGAATGAAGCCTCCAGTTTCGATGCAGAGTTTTGCTGGCAATAAATGTAGCATTGGTAAACTGTCTTCAGTTCTAGGCAGAGAAATTCTGTGTACTCACTGACTCCAAGAGCGCCTTGTACATGATAGAAAAACAGGAACCAGGAAGCTACTCGTTCAGATTTAAATAAAAACAGCTCAACAATCTCAATAAAAATAAAAAACAAATACAGTTTCAGTGAACCCCTCCTACTGCGACATTGATTGCAATGAAAAAGCAGGTACAATCGCCTAGTGAGCAGCAAAAATGGGTCCGGTTTTCTTACCCCAATACTCCCTGAAGAAATGCCTGAGTGGTGAGAAAGCATCAGTCAGAGTCGGATGGATCCACTAAAGGTAGAAACCTCTATGCCATACAAAAATAACCAAATGACCTAGAGACGTATCAAGGAATTCCCACATCCACAGCCTCCTTTGCAACCCAAGCAAGGATTGGACATACCTTTTCAAATTTAATTTAAGTGAATCTGACCTCTGCCCCAACTATAGAACAGAATAGGAATCCCTGGACCATATCCTCTGGGGATGCTCCTCACCAATTCCATCAAGAGCACCTCTGCTGTCTGCACTAGGAGGCTGGAATAACATGAGAACAATATCAATAAACAATTTTGGACCTTAGCTGCAGCTTATTATGGACAGCGGAGTCACATGAACCTGGACGACTGCAGCAAGAAGTAAGAAGTAAGTAAGACTCCGTTTATTTGTAATGGAGTTTACTACAGTACACCAGCCAATTCTGCTTAGTATATTTTGCTATTAATAGCTATTTTAATAGTCATCCTACAGAATTATATTATCTCATCTAACGTTAATAATACATATCCTACAGATTTGCTTTCTTATATAACTTGTTAGTGACATAAGTTACCTAAACAATGCAAAAAATATGTAGCCCAATTATTTTTATTGATATCACTTGGCAAAAAACACTGTAATGAGGACAACGTAACCGTGCATTTGGCTTTGAGAGATCGCAGGAAGCGAGACGGGAGGTAGAGCGCCAGTATAAATACTTTCTTACAAAGATGATAAGGACTGTCAAAACACTGAATTGGATGTGATGGTAGATATTAGATAAGTTTGATCATAAATGAGCTTTGGAATAAAGTAAAAAAACAATTTTGAAATATGTGTAGAAATATCGGATGCAGAAGCTGTTGATGTACAAAACATTCTGAACATGTTGATGTATGTAACATGTTTCAAGAAGTGGTAGTATACTTATAAGAGTATTAGTATGTTTTAAGAAGTGGAGAAATATTGTGTTAGAAAACATACTCCTGGTATTTTTCACAAGACACATTTCGCACTAGATCAGAGCATTGTTCAATGTTCTGAGTCATGAACTAGTCTTGTGATATAAATGAAAATAATTACTTAATACACTGTTGTGTAAATGATATTTAAAAATAATTGTTAAAAAACCTCAAGATGTACAACACAAAACTGCAAAATAAATAGTTTTACTTTCAGATTCCATCAGAATAAAATTTTAGTATTGGTTAATTTTGGTAAGAAACCAGTGTATTTACAGGAAGATGTGTTTGTAAAATATTATACATCTGGTTTTGAGGAGCGACAGGTAAAATTAAAAGCTTTTTTCAAGAACTTTCATGGCAGTAAGTTTATTTGGATGAAAATGACCAAAGCTGTGGTATTTTTGTTAAATGTATAAAACACATTTATACCTATAAAGAGTGTGTATACCTATAATACAAGAATTTTGCATCACCTTATCAGTAAAAAAAATATACATTTAGTAGTCTTATCTAATGAAGCATCGGCTCTCTTTTTAAAGTTCAAAAATTATAATTTTGTATAACAATTGTAATTATTTAATTATATTGTCTGATAACAAAAATATGTTACAAGTGAACATTTATGTAAATGTGTGTGTACAAAAAAATTGTAGAAAATATTAGGCTTACACTATATTTATAGGTACACCGAATTGTTAATGCATTAGTAAAATACTGTAGTTATAAATATTAAAAAAAATTAAAGTTCTGTAACTTACAATTTTTTATAATTAGAACATTAAAAACTTCTATAGGTGATTAATTAATTGTATATTGGAGCTGTTTCATGTTATGACTATTGTTTAGTTCTGGGTAATGTGCTAAATTTGCTTCCCAAATTCAGTGAATTCCTGAAAATTAGTGTAATTACATTCGATGATCTTCCAGGCAACATAAAAGGCTTCTTATTTGACAGTTTAAAATGACAATTTTTCCTTTTTTAAGAACTTTGTCTTTATAATCATACAACTTTTGTATCATTCCTGTATTCAATACCACAAGCTTTATTCTTCAAAATGTTTGTACAATGTCATTCAAGTTTTAACAAGTATGAAGATAAACATGTATCATTCCTGTATTCAATACCACAAGCTTTATTCTTCAAAATGTTTGTACAATGTCATTCAAGTTTTAACAAGTATGAAGATAAACATGTATCATTCCTGTATTCAATACCACAAGCTTTATTCTTCAAAATGTTTGTACAATGTCATTCAAGTTTTAACAACTATGAAGATAAACATGTATCATTCCTGTATTCAATACCACAAGCTTTATTATTAAAAATGTTTGTACAATGTCATTCAAGTTTTAACAAGTATGAAGATAAACATGATTCTGGTATTCAATTTTTTTATCAAATGTACTTCTTTGTTTTTATGTACACTATTACCTAATAATAGAAATTATTTGTCTCGAGATGAGAGTCTCACTATAAAATAAAAGTTATTTAGACAGGAGCCTTTTCTTGAATCCACTGCATTCTCATGCAATATTTCCTAGCGTAATAGAGATCAAATCCTGTTATAACAGAATCAACAGGACTGCGAAGAACACTTCAATAAATTGAAATTTTGTTATAACAAAAAGTAGGCTAATTGTTATATTACAGTACTACAATGCATTAAATAATTTTATTCTTACCTTTTGAAATTTATAGAAGTTATTGTTGAATAAAGTAGTTGAAATTAAACTGAATATATGTTCATTGACCCAGGAATGGTATCACCTCCACTCCACACATTAATGGAAATGTGTAGTCTCTACTTCAGAACAAATAAATTAAACATTAGAGTTATCTTTAATATACACACGAACATAATAAACTACAATGTTTTGAAGGATTTCTAACGTTTTTGAGATATGTAATCTTTATTTACATAGTCTACACATATTTCTCCTCGGTGATACAAGCAAATATGCTTAGCTCAGATACCACACTGGAAATGAGTCACCTTTTTTTTTTAACTGGACAAATAGCACAATTTTATTGTTCCTGGCTCACTGGGAACTTTTAGAGTGGGGGATGTTGATGGACCACCAATATCTTCAATATGTTACTTGTAATGTCTAGAGAGATTTTGTAGTTTGTTGTTGCAAAATGAAGAGTAGTGAGCTCTACACACGTCTCCGGCAAACGCTCCCCTTGACATGGGTTTCTTGATTGTTTGTTTTGGACATAGATAAAATGAGTTGAGGAGCATGCTGTTCACAATTCTATAGAGAACACTTACAGGCTGTCTTTTAGTTTTTCGGAAACATTACATTACTTCTAAAGTGCCTACAACAATTTTAGTGGCACCACAAAATTCAACGATAGTCTTTCTAATTTCTAGTTTAGTCTTTCTAAATTTGGATGCATAACTTGTTCAGCATCATTAGTCTGAACACCATTATCACTGTTGCTGTCTTGACTAATACTAGTTGGTTCCCTCCTATCTTGTTGACTTGTCATTCCATTTTTACCATCTCAAGGAATAAAATCCGGGTTTATATCTGTATCGTCAGCTTCGGTATTCTTATCAGGCTCGGAAACTTCATCTTCTCTCTCTCCACCACCAATCAAATCCCTATCATCCCCATACTATTATATTCATCACAGTCATTTTCCTCTAGTTGCAATAAAACCGTGGTCTGCAAACGACACATCCTTGTCAGAAGTGTCTTCATCACCAGTTTCAGTCTATCTAAATTGTAGACAGTTGACACTATTACCTATACATTTCCCCCAATTTCGTTGTCACTCGGTTCATATCTCAGAGTAAAATGGTACCCACATTAACATAGTCCTCAAAACCACAGGATTCTATAAATCAGTTGCTTCATTTCCCTCCCCACACATTATTTAATTTCAGGTTCTTGTTGGGTTAGTTTGAAAATTTTCAAATCTAGATTCAGTAGAATTTTGTGAAGTAAAAGTGTCCTGTAAGCTACCTTAACAGATCGTATGATACACAGATCGAGTGGTTGTAAGACGACAGTACAGTTGAACGGAAAGAATTCAATACCTACGTTTTCTAATCTGCTTGTAATTGTATGAGCTTAACACTAAAAAATTTTCTTGTCTAAATGCACCAACCATTTGTTGAAAATAGGTTTTGTTATCTAAGCAAATTTGTTTCTACAATAAGAACATGGAAGAGTTAAGGTTTTTAAAGACTTGCCAATGATTATTGGTTTCTTTTTCGGTTCTATTTGTATTACAACAAAATAATGCTGTAACACGAAATTTAGATGATTTCTCACCCTTCCGCAGCTAGCGTATGATATGGTAACAGTTGATAACATATGCTGGTTTCATTGACATTAAAAATGTTTTCCAGGCTGAACTTAATAGAAACGGGTAATTCTTCTCCACAAAACATCTTACAAGTTATTCCCAATCTTTCGTGGTATTGATCAAGACATCCAACACCTTTTCTTGATTATTTGTTTACTAATTAGCATATTGTTAGGCCTGACATCAACAAACCATGAATAAAAACTGCCTTGTCTAAATCACCATGTAATGCACTGTGACGATTTTTCTAAATAAGTGTAAGGCTACATACAAGGCATTTTCGATTTTTTTTTGGTCTTTCAAAATTGTAGATAGTGCAATTCCAAAATCTTTAGCTACAACTATTTTTGTCCTGCCTGAATCAACAACTTTTCAATTCCTACTCTTTCTATATATACCCCCGTATATACCTTTCAAAACCATAATAAAATACATTTTATTCATCCACTCATTCAAAATTTTAATACTTTCTATCTTATTTAATAAAAAGTAAAATTTTTTGGTTGACCTAAGTAGAAATTTACTTGAATTTTTTTATATTACTTATTATGTCAAGTTTGTCTTTGATGGTAAACTGAAATCTTTGAACCCTTTATTTCTCAATTATAAACTTATTTGTTTTAAATACAATAAACTATTGGCAATTAAAGTTACTGGAACGCTCACTGTAGATTGTACTACAAGGTATAACATGATACTGTACTAGAACTTCTGAACGTCACAATTGCTAACAAGAAACTAACACTTAGTCCTTGGCCAAGGATAGTTGATAACTCAATGTATTGAGAGTGCAGTTTCAGAAATAAGTTATCACATATAAAAGGATGTTTTCCGCATTCTTTAAAATAATACACACAGTGATTCATTTGTTTCCTTTCAATATAGCGATCCTTAAGAAACAGTAATTATATTTTTTAAGTGGAAAAATATTTTGTTATAATGAAATTTATGTGTTATTGTTTCATTAAAACGGGATTTTTTACACACATATTCATATGGCAAGCCAAACAAAACACAATACAAATTCATTATACCGAAAATTTCATTATACTGGTAATTGTTATATTGTGATTTGTCTTGTAGCAACATTAGTAGGTAATAGTAATACTTTCTATGACCTTACAAGTTCTTTTTCAATTCCATAGATGTGTTTATCAATATGTTATAGACCTCTTTGTTCATGTTCCTACTTTTTAGGCAGAAAACATTGTAGCTTTGTGGTTCCCCAGAAATGTCTGAGATGATATAGAGAATGCTGAAGTTATGTAAAATGAACTTAACTGATTTAGTCTGCCCACAAATGCTAGGGCTATTTGTCAGCATTTCTCGAGTTATAGTTGTAGACTCTAGCTTTGACACCAACTGGCCTGTTTGATATTAAATGTACATTATTGTAAAATTCTTTAAATATATAATTTTGTGGACCTTGTCCATGATGTTTGGTGAAATTTTAATGTTGAAATTTGGTAGCATCATTACATACACAAACATATAAATTAAATAAAATTTTTATGAACTTATTGAGACAAAACATTTTTAACTGCACTAGGCTACCCTCATCAGTGTTGGTTGCAAGGATGCTTTGTTGAACTACACAGTATTGGTTTTAAGTCAGTGTTAGATAATGTGATAAAAATTGGATGTAATTTGCTAGTGCGGTCTTTTTTTAATTAATGTGTTTGACACCTGAGGCTTTAATGTGGTTAAAATGATACCCAATTATCTTTAACTAGCCACATAACTGAAAAAAGTTTCAACTATACAGATATCAACAACTTAGAAATTCTCCATATCAACAAAGAGGAACCATCTAAAACTACTAGGCAATATGAAATTTACAATCAACCTGGAGCACAAAATAAAAACGTAATAAATTAACTAACTCAGTATAAATTACATGGACTCTTTGACCACATTATTAAACACTGGTGTCTAGTTCAACATTGCTTACAGGCACTGATAAAGATTGTCCATTTCACTTGAAAGCAGTCGGTTTAAAACATATTCTTTAAAGGTAAATTCTATTTGTTGTAATATTACTAAGGAATCTCTAAATTCATTGAAATGATTGATATTATATAGGTGAGAGACCTATTTATCTTTTTATTAGTATTTATAATTGCCATTCATAGTTTCATCTGTTGCCAGACCTGATGTCCTTTGGAGAGCTCTCATTTATTAGAAGAGTTCTGAGATTGATTTTTAGACCAAAGCTGAGAATTGTGGATAAAACTAATAATAAAAAAGAAATAATTGATTTTAGTTAAAATGTTGGTTTTGAACCTAGGTGGTGCCCATGAAAGTTATAAATAAATAATATACTCACTATTACCATTTACAGTAAACTCCCGATTATCCGTGGGCGGTTTAACCAGTTTTCCGATTATCCGGGGTCTGCCATTGTTTTACAAATATCCAATTTTTATTCCAATCATATTCATGTGTTTAAATTTTCAAACGGTGAATTACGATGTAAATACATATAAGGCTTAATAGAAGTTAAGATGAAGGGAATAGATATGTAAATATGTACGTACTAATTTTTACATTGAAAGGGAAGCATCTGAAAGGCCAGCGAAATAAAAGGTTCGAGCAGACTACTGTATATGAGACATCTTCTAAGACATATACTCTTAGGACGGCTGCGACGCCGGAGCCCATCCCGGTGGTCTTGGATGTGCCGCCATGGGAGCGATGCGACTTCTCAGCACATACAGTGTTACCATCTGGCAAAACTAAGAGAGGTGTGGAGAATCAGGACAGCCTAAGGATCGAGGCCCTGGAAATGATACAGGAGAGATATGAGGATTGGACAAGGATTTATACGGATAGGTCGATGGATCTGGGTGAGGCCAGGGCGGGTGTGGGCTATTATAATGAGGAAATGGGAGAGGAGTACCATGTACCGGCGGGTTCGGCTTCTAGTATGGATGTGGAGATCATGGCGATAAATGCGGCCCTAATGAGCTGTAGGGGTCAACAAGTGGATAAAGTTTGTATAACAGACTCAAAATCGGTGGTGCAGGCCATCGAGGCTGATGAACCAGGACCATATTACTTCCGCACTAGGGAAACTAAAGCTCCGTTACATCAACTCATTAAAGAGGGCAAGTGCATCGCCCTCCAGTGGATTCCTTCTCATTGTAGGATTCGAGGAAATGAAAGAGCAGATCGGATCTCAAGGGCCGCTTCCGGGATGGGGCCCGTGCAGCCGATAAGGTACTCGATGACTAAATGCAGGAGAGACATAGTTATAACAATGGAATGGACCCCAAGGTGGAATGGGGGGGGGGACTACTGGCAGAAGCGTTTTCCGCATCCAAGACACACCAGCTCCCCCAGACTGATATCGTGGAGTCAGAAGACTGGTCGCAACCTTCGCTGAGGGGCCAGAATGGGGCATATAATATGCAATTTTTACCTGAGACGATTCAAGTCACTGTGCTGTTTGTGACAGTGGAGAGGAGACGTTGGAGCACATATTGTTGAGGTGTGGATCCATTAACCCGGCAAGAGAATCCCTGCGGAGGACACTGGGATATAGCGGAGATCCGATAAGGGTCATAATGCGAACAAAGAAATATTGGGCATTGGCCGCAGCAGTATACCATGGACATCGAGTCGTCGGCATCTCCTGATGCTGGAAGCTCGTACAAAGAAGTAAGAAGTAAGTGAAGATTATTTGTGAATTTCACTAACTGGGGTCATTATTTGTGTAACTTATGGTATAATAATCGATTATCGATAGTTTTGCGTATTCTTTGTTCATAGCGGATTATCCGGGGAATTTGGTTATCCGTCATTACCGGGCCACCCTATTCCACGGATAATCGGGAGTTTACTATATCTAAGTTTTAAAAATAACTGAAAATATAATTATATTTGTTTTTATTGATATCTCTTGACAAAAAAACACTACTTACTGATATTTTTCACCAGACACGTTTCACACTAGATCAGTGCATTGCCCAACACAACTGCTAAAAAATTTCAGCAAGATTTGCCTGATACAATTCTAACGCATTAACTAAATATATGCACTATAACTGGACAGCCTAATTTCATTGCTGAATAGTGTTTAAATTAACATTTTTGTTTTAATCAACTGAGTTCTTTTAGACAATAGAAAAATGTTGACCAACAGTTAGAACGACAAGGCATGTGCTAAATATAAATGTCGAATGAACAACTCATACCATCAGGATAGTTAGCCACTTTCCAAATGTTACTAAAATCAATAAAATAATCTTAATTTTTATTCTATCATATTACAGTCTGAGTAAAATAATACAGACATAATTTACTTTATATATAGACATGGTTTTTATAAGATATTATATTTGAATACCAGAATAAATGAACTTGTACTGTACTTTCAAAACTGTTGAAATTTAAAATATACTCAACTTTTACTTCTATATTGGAAGGGCTATATCTGTAATTCATCCACTTCTGTGACATACTGCAGTTGATTGTAAGCAAACAGTGTGATTAAGTACACACTGTACTTGTGTGAGTTATAAAATTAAGCTGATATTCCAAAAAACTCATTTGATTAGCAAATGTTTAAAAGCATAATCTATCTTATTGGATTATATTAATTTTCATTTTTAATAAGAATAAATAACCATAGTTATTAGATTTCCTTTCATGAAACAAATGACACTATAGATGCTGTATTTATGTTGATAATTATTATTTTATCGTTTGTATAACAAACTGAGAAACGTATATACTAGAAAAGATAATTATATTTTTAAAATAATTGTAAAGAAATAAACTATTACCTCCCATTATTTTAGCTAAAATGTGACTAATATTTTAGTCAATCTCAGATATTTACCTGGTAACTGAAATAGATTATTTTAAACAATTTTTTAAGGATGAAACCTCTACTTCATACAACAGCATAGAAAATATAAAACATCAGAGTATACAATTCTTAGTTCAATGCTGGAAAACAATTTCTTGAGTGAACCCTAACACTTGATTCCTGTCCTTATTTTAGATGCTGATCATATAAAAAACCACTGACCTTTTCTTTTGCTGCCTCAACTTGTGTGTCATCAATTATTTGTTGCATACGGTATAATATTGAGTAATCGTGTGCCAACGATAGTCAGTTGTTGAATGTTTAGTAGGCTTGACCCTTGTTAATGCTACCTTCTCTGTGCTTCAAGGACGTGCAACATGGTTTTTTTGAATTAGCTCATGTTTTTGCCTCTCAAAACACTCACGATAAAGAAAATATATTTAAAATTCTTTTGTCAACATGTTTTGTCAACATTACCTTCATTCACAAAACTTAACTCTGTACTTCTCCTTTATAGTAGAGTTTAAAGTTTTGTGAATAGAGTTAATCCGAAATGTATCATAAAAAACATGCTTGAATGTTAGGAAAGGCAGGAATGTACTTAAATTTATAAAAAATATTTATATACGTCTTTGGAATGACAAGACAAAGTAGAATTTCTATTGCTGTCTAAAGTTTCCTATAAACAACTTATAAGCTGCCCTTTAGGTCAATCTTTTAGTCTAGTCCTTATAGTTTAGTTATATCTTAGTTGTGTTGAGATTGTCAGAGTTGGGCTGCATGCTACTAGATAGTGTGCCGTGAACTTAAAGTTTTAAGATGACAATGACGGTTTGTGACTAGGTAGTTTTCTAATGTAATTAGTGTAAATATGTTTTTCTAAATTATTTTAGTTTTTTACAATAGTAAAGTGAAAAATTAGTTGCATGAATATGGGGGGGGGCTGTGATCAACCGTTAAGCATGAAACAGTAAGTAATATTTTAAACAAAATTAATTTTACACATTTATCATTTCCTAACAGTGATCACAAATAATAAATTAAATTTATCATTTTGTTTTAAAAATTATTATCAAGTAATAATTACCTAATTTAATTTAGTAATTATTACTTAATAATAATATAATTTTCAATATTACTTAAAATATTTACATAGCGAAATACAACTTAAATGATACACGGAATTATTACTCGCTGAGTCGCTCTTTACAAGGACCATTTAAGCTAAAACAGGTTATTGTTAATTAAAAATGTTTTTTTGTTTTTTTCCAGGCGAAAAACCTATCATGGTTATCATGATGGTTAAGTAATATAACAATTTTACTTAATTGAGAAACAAAATGTTACTCCTTACTTGTGATGATTTCGTCAATATTAAAAAAATTCCTCACTGTTGATCAACCGATGGACAGAGAAATATATGCTACACTTGCTTCACCATCTTATTCTCATCATACATGAAATTATTGACAATAAAGCTTTAAGGCTACATGTTTACCTAGAACCCGCTTTTAAGTAATAATACAGAAATAGTTCACAGAACAAATCTTTCAAAGAAATAAGTTTCACACTTCACAATAGAAATCTGATAACTGTTTATAACAATAACAATAAACAAAATCTGGCGATGGGTCACTCACTTTTAACAGATTGTACACTTTTCATTTTAAACACATTGACTGCCAACAAGTTATCTAATAACCTTCAAACACAATTTTTTTCTACTTTTTGTTCAAATAATGACAAAACTTAATAATATTTTGTCTTCTAGTGCGTTTATTCATTTAAAATGGTTTATTTTGTAATGTCGGAGACTGGTGATCATCACGGCCCGATGTAAATATTTATACCATGAGGCACCGTGTCTGTCATGTTGTCGGGCTTACCATACACTCCCTGTTTAGAGCCCCGAATGAATGTAAAATGTTCAAAGTTTTACTGTATTTTTTCAATATAAATTCAAGTAGAAATATATACTACAGTGTCGGCAAAAAGTTTAGAGACACCCCTACATTTATACGTTTTTGATATTGTCCTAAAACTTTCTGCCAATCATATATTAGTAACTTATCAATGAATTAAGCACGAAAAGTTATGATTTTCCTGAAATTTTCATTCATTTATAAGTAAGGGTTGGCAAATTATAAATTTTTTCCCATTTTAAAATTTTTGAGGAAACCCCTGTTTTTTTCTAATTAAAAATGTATAATAAAAAAAATACACATCTGATTAAATTGATACTTTGTACAAATGTTTAGCATAAACATTTAGAATGTAAATATGCATTATTTATTATTTACAAAAAATCACCTCTCATTTGGTACCAGGTTAACTTTGCTTTAAATTTTCAGCATAAAATTCTTACATTTCAATAGCGAATATCTAGTGAACGGAGCCACTTGGAGCGGAACTGACTGTACCCCCGACCCGCCATGACGCGAGGAACACAACGGTACAGTCAGTTCCGCTCCAAGTGGCTCCGTTCACTAGATATTCGCTATTGAAATGTGAGAATTTTATGCTGAAAAATCTGAAAATCTAAGGCAAAGTTAACCTGGTACCAAATGAGAGGTGATTTTTTGTAAATAATAAATAATGCATATTTACATTCTAAGTGTTATGCTAAACATTTGTACAAAGTATCATTTTTATCAGATGTGTATTTTTTTTATTATACATTTTTAATTAGAAAAAACAGGGGTTTCCTCAAAAATTTTAAAATGGGAAAAAAATTTATAATTTGCCAACCCTTACTTATAAATGAATGAAAATTTCAGGAAAATCATAACTTTTCATGCTTAATTCATTGATAAGTTACTAATATATGATTGGCAGAAAGTTTTAGGACAATAGCAAAAACATATAAATGTAGGGGTGTCCCTAAACTTTTTGCCGGCACTGTATAACATATTTTCACAATATTATTAGATATTTTAAACAATAAAAATATAGCTACTAGATTTTTCTCACATATTTTAAAAAGTTTCAGTATGACTGAATTTTTGTTCGAAAATATCTTTTCTCGAATAATTAGAGTGTAAATATAATCTGAACATTATTCTTACATTTATGTTTGTATTGTTCAATACAAGTGTTTTAAATTGAGCTGTTTTTACGAATTCTATATGATCTTATGAATTAGAGGAAGACAGTTTAAATTAAAGTTTTTACTTATTACACTTTGAAATTAAAGTCGTATGACAAAAACGTTTTCTCCAAGTGTAAGATAACAATTGAACAACCCATATTAATAGAATGTCTGGTCGCAAATAATTTCTAAGTGTAATAAGTGATTAACAACCAGCTCGTCATGAACAACAACAAAATTTTTTCATAAAGTTTTTAATTTCTAATTTTTAAATTGTTCAGTTTTATTAGCAAAATTTTTTAAAGGATCAAATCAATTGTAACACTATTCTAAAACGTAATGTAGTTCTACAAAGAAGTTAAAATAAAAACTATTTCTTTGTAATTCTGAACTTATAGTTTCGCAATAATTAGTTTTGTAAAAAAAAAATTAAAAAAAAATTTCTGAACGCCAAGTTGCAGGAGCACATACAAAGGCAATGTCGGACACCTCATATGGCTAAATAAATTGTGAATGTGCCCAACAGCCTTGTGAGATCATTTAAAGCTAGGTCTACATTGTCAGTCACAGGTATTCTAAAAATACAATGTCGGTCACCGGTGACCATCATGGCAGTCAAAGTATTAAATAGGCAGATGAATAAAAATAGTCACCATATTGACCAAATGATTTAGTAGATATATGTACTAAAATTTTATAAAACTAAGAAAAATTTGAACACTAAAAGCGATAATGCTTACTGAACTAAGCATATACGAGGTCAAGTCAATTATTATGTGTAATTTAGTTATATTTTTTTAATGTTGGTAGTACTGTCGTTTTGCGTTGAAGATGCATCCTTTGTATAGTTGTAATGTCTATGCATGTTTCAAGCTGCTGTTAACACTTAGTTTTGTTAATGCTGTTGTTCTGCATCATGGCTCAGCTGCTTTCTATTTGCACCATAGAAAAGCAATGTACAGTTATCCTTTTTTTGTGGTTGAAAGGTGTATCAGGGGCCGAAATTCATTAAAGACTTTTGGAAGTGTTTTGTCACAACGGAGTTTCTATAAATGGATTAAAAAATTTTAAAAATGGTTGCACAAGTGTTACCTACTAAGAAGGAGCTGGACGACTATTTACTGCCAAAAATGAGGAAAACATTGAGCGTTCATGTGAAATGGTTCTCTTAGACAGACAAGCAACTATTGACGAAGTGGCATATTGTCTGTAAATTAGTCACGGTTCTGCCTACGAAATCATCCACAACAGACTTTGGTTTCATAAAGTTTGTACAAGATGCACAGTTTCATAAACAAAAGAGCTTGGACATCTGCCAAAAACTTTTGGATCGCTATGGTAATGAATGAGGAAACTTGGATACATTATTACGAGCCAGAGAGTAAACGGCAGAGGATGGAATGGAAATAACCAAACTGACAGTGCAAGAAAAAGTTCAAGACCCAACCATCTGCAGGAAAACTAATTCCTACAAGCTTACAATTTTTTAGGACTGACAAGGTCCAGTACTGGAACATTAAGAGGAAAGGGGTATACCAATAAACAGTGTACAGGTGGTAGTTACAGTGAGATGCTTACTACCATGCTAAAGCCTGCAATTCAAAGCAAAAGCAGAAGACTGCTGTGAAAATATGTTGTTGCAAGACAATGCCATCTGCATACTGCTGAAACGCTCTAGAAACTCAATTTTGAAATACTGACATCCTCCATATAGTCCCAATCTTGCCTCTTTTGACTAAAACTTGTTTGGTCCACTCAAAGAGCCATTAAGGAGATGTCGATTTACCTTGGACGAAGAGTTGAAAGAAGTGGTGCATTCCTGGCTTCCAGCTCAACAAAAAACTTTCTTTTTATGAGGCCATCAGAAAGCTTGTAAAACAATGGACCAAGTGCGTCGAAAAGCAAGGAAACTATGTCAAAAAATGATGTACATATAAGTTTTCTATTTGATTACACTAAAATTTATAATTACATTTGACATAATAATTGACTTACACTTGTATGTATTATTGAAATTTACTGTATTAAAAGAAAAATAATCTATTTTACAGAATTGATAAATAACAAAAATAGTATCAAAAGCACATTTACTTGTGAATGAACATTAATTATGTGTTGGTGCATTAATTTAAGTTCTTAATTTTTATATTTCACTAAGCAAAATCGGTCAATTATTCTAAGTCTACCTATTTGTGTCAATTGCATCGTTTTTATTTAGAATATTTGGAAATATAGGAAGATAAATATAATTTTTCCTGTCATTACTAAATTGATGATAAAAAATTGTGTGAAATGATTTTCATTGTTGAGATATCATAATATACTGAAATAACTTGTTTGTTAAAAAAAAAACTTATGTTTGTAGATATTAACTAATAATATTTTTTTAAAAGAAAAAGAAAAAAACTTTTAAAAAGAGACTGTTTAATCAATGGTGACAAAACTAGTGTTATAGTAATAGTACATTAATATTTGTTATACATGGTTAATAATTACATATTAAGATTTCTTCTTATACTTATATAACTTAGTTAAACATAAATTATGAATACAGAAAGCAAACACCAATGAAAGTAAAACAACCAATAGAGATTATATTACCTGGTAGACAACATTTAAAGAATTAAAAAATGAGCCTTAGTTATAAATATTACATTTAAATGCCACCAATATTTTGTTGTAACAAATTCAAACAATACACATAGGGCAATTCATCTGAATTGGACAACCCAACATTTTTGTATTAAATTCACTTATTTTTGGTGTCGTTATAAAAATGTATTTATGAAATTAGAACATGAATTTATTTTACTAAAATATATAGTTGTTGAAAATATTGTGATAATAAAAGGTAAAAATACAAGATTACAATAAAAATATAAAACTTAATTATAAATTATAAATTTAATGTTACATTCATTTTTAAAATGAAGCTAAAAATAATATAAATATATTTTGTATAATTTATTTTTAATTCCACCAGTACACAGCATATTCAAACTATTTTTACCAAATATGAAGCAATTAAATTTTTTTTTTTAAATAAAAGATGTTTTATTAATTTTTCCTTTGCTTTATTTATCTCAATAGCACATCAATTATGATGCAATTTCTGTCAAACTTAAGTTTAAAAGGTTTATACAGAGAAGAAATATTTCTATGTTTACAAATATTCAGTATTAAAATTTTACCTACCTCCCTTGTCATACAGGGAAGGAAATGAGATGTTTGCTTAAATGTAAACATTGGAAAATACAATAAATGATACATTTGAAAAAAATATAAAAATAAAACATATAGTTTTACAAAACGACGGTAAATTGTCAATAACACCAAATACATGTTTAACCAAGTTACAATTTACAAATATATTGCATAAAACTATTCAATATTAATGAGTAAGTAGAATTCTTGTAAATATTATATACAATTATTACGTATATTCTACGTTATATTGGACTGAGGACATTACACTAAAACTGAACTGTTTACTCAATAATTAGTGAGTCCTCTTATATGATACAAAGTATGGCTTTAACTGTGGCATGTGCTGCATAATATAATTTTGTATTTTGCAGACTTAATATACCTTCTAATTGTATTTACACTTTAATGCTATCCCAAACAAATTTAAAGAGAAGTAATTAAAAATAAGCTTATATTAACTGACATTTTTATAAATATAAATAAAGATTGTAAACAGATGTAAAATGCAACATACCCTGAAGTTTGTCCTACTTCTTAATACTTAAGTCTAAAAATGAGGTTTTAGTACAGACATTAGCTATAGTTGTACAACCAGATTGTGCTATAATTACAAGGAAGTATGGAATAAATGTTTGTGATTTAATGAAATATAAATATTCAGATCCAAAAGTAAAAATTACACACCAATATTCATTCTAATATTCAGTGCGTATTTTAAATGGGTAGAATGTTACACAAACTAAATACAAACACTTATATATTCTGTTTTAAATACAGAACATGTTCTGACCACTCTTAAAATTTGTTTGAGTTTTATCAATTACGATTATATATGAAATATACTTTATAACAAATATATGACTATTTAAATTGGGACAGCAATATCAATAGATCTACATCACATTAACAACAAAAGGACATTTAATTTTATAACAGAAATGGCTAAACATTAATATTTACAATGCCATTAATACTTAGCGGAGCCATTTAACATGTCAGTAAAAGCGATCACCATAATATATCAAAAATGATTTCAATTTAAAATAAATTATTATGAACTGGTATATTGCTACTGTTCAGAAATTCTATATTCAAAGCAGTTGGAACTCTTAGTTCATTTTAAAATATTAAAAGAAAAATATCCATGATCCAAATATTAAAACTGAAATTATGCCACATTAGTCCAGGTTCCACTGGAATGTTATATGAATAGAGAGCGAAGTGTAATAAGTCTGAATAAAATATGTAAGCAAATAACAGTTTTTATAAAATTATAAATAACACCTTTAAATAAAATACAAATTCAAGTGAAGATGGTTTTGAACGGAAATATACATGATAGTTAGTTTGGTGCCACCTCTCAAGATTAAAACTAAATCTAATCAGTATAACTGGTTCATGTTTTGAGAGGTAACAAATTCATGTGTTAGTAATAATAATGTACATTTTATTACTGCTCATGAATTAAAATATCTTAATATGGCAAATTTCAGGCATAAAATTCTCTATTAGAATTTTTTGAATAAGAATTAGCAGTGGGTGAACGTTTGGGCTCTTCTAATGCATACGAGCCTTCGTCTTTTTTACGCATCCTATACACAATGAACATCACGACAAGAATGGCACAAAGGAGACCTACCACAGCTCCACCAATAACAGCTGTAAACAAAAAAACTATCATAAGTGTGAAAATTTAATGTAATGTTTTAAAAATACTATAGATGAAAAAAAATAATGAAGAAACATACAAAAATTCCCACTCTTTCAAAATTAATAGAAAATATAAATCTAAAAAATTTTTTATTTTTAAATGGGTATTAATATAACTAAAACTTATATCTTAATAGGTTAGTAAGTTTAAAAATGTATTCATCTCATAAAATACAATAACCAAGTAAAGAAGGCAATTATTTCAATATAACAATAAATGCAGATACGGTATACAAAACACCAAATTGGTTGTAAAATCCAATAGCAAATTGTTAGGCTGTTGTCAAATTGGACATACAGCATTTTTTTAGGGGTTTATCCCCCCCCCCTACACACACACACAGACATACACAAAACAGTTGACAATTATTTTCTTAGTGATCTAACATTATTAATGTCTAACTCTGTTTTTCAAGATGAAATTAATATATAATTATTAAAATTGAACTAGAGTAATGTAAATTAATGAAATAGTATAACAATTCTAGGAGAAGCAATGAGTAAATGTGGTCACCATGTTTATGTGGATAATAGCATGAAGAAAATTAATATTAAAATTATTTCAATGTTGGCAATCATGCTGAAGAACTGTAATAACATTCAGGACTACTTATAGTTGGCAATCATCCTTAATATACTCATCTTCATTTCTGTTAGCAATATTTGTATATATACATTTGAGTGAGTACATTTTTCTGCCTCTCCTAACATAACAATATTTTCCTTTGTTAACGGATTTCGGAATGACTCTATTTTCAAAGCATATAGTAATGTTCACCTAAATCTTGAGTTTGACTTTATATACTGTTAGCCACACCCCTACCACTTGCAGACCTCGCTATCTATTGGTACACATCTACTCTTAGAGTCAAGAGTCTCAAATTGGGGGGGGGGGGGTGAGGCGTAACTAAAGAGAAACTTAAGATTTGGGCCAACAGTACTATTTAAGTTTTGAAAGAAAAGTCATTCCAAAACACGTCAACAAAGGAAAATATTGTAATGTTAGGAAAGGCAGAAAAATGTACTTGAATAATGACAATTATTATTTATTACAACTTTGAATTTTCAAACATCCTCATCACTGTTTATGGTATTCCTCAAAAAATACTTACATATCTGGCAAGAAGTAAAATAAAAATCTGATTCATTAAAAAAAATCATTTATCTTAGTAATATATATATATATATATATATATATATATATATATATATATATATATATATATATATATATATATATATATATATATATATATATATATATATATATAAATAATACATGTAGTTTTAATCTTAGTAAATTTTTGAGATTAAGACACATTTACAAGAAATTGCTTATTAATACGAGGGCTATTCAGAAAGTAAGGAACGTTTTTGTCTGACGCCGCTCTCATACATTTTGGTGCGTGCACACTCTGCAACTCAGTCGGCGTCCAGCAGTGACAACGGGAACATTTCTGTGTTGCCCGTTTTTTTCGCAATTTCAACTGAAGATGTGCGCTGCGATTGAAAATCCCGCCAGTTGTGAGGTGCGGTCAGTGATACGGTTTTTGTTGGCAAAAAACTTGAAAGCGATAGACATTTATCGCCAAGTGTGTAAAGTTTACGGAAACAATGTAATGAATGAAAGTTCTGTGAGAAAATGGTGCATTCAGTTTAAAAAAGGCCGAACTGACGTTCATGATGAAGCGAAGAGCGGATGTCCAAGCATTGTGACTGACGAATGGTCGCTAAAGTTGATGAAAAGGTTCGCAAAAACCGCCGCTTCACGATAACGGAGCATTCGCTTTGTTCCCACAAATTTCACAGACTTTGTTGTTTGAAATTGTCACACAAAGGTTAGGCTACCACAAATTTTATGCAAGATGGGTGCCGAAAATGGTCACTGACCACCATAAAAGTCAGCAAATGGAGGCAAGTTTGAGATTTCTGGATGCTTACGACAGACATGGCGATTCACTACTGGATCGCATCGTAACTGGTGATGAGACATGGGTAAAACACATTAATTGTGAAACGAAATTACAGTCCATGGAGTGGGGGCACACAAGCTCCCCCAAAAAAGCAAGAAAATGTTTGCAAACATTTTCAGCAAGGAAGATTATGGCGGCGGTTTTTTGGGACAGGCAAGGTGTGCTTCTTATTGACTTTCTTGAACGTGATGCAACAATAAACTCTGAGTGGTACTGTGAAACTTTGTGCAACCTTAGGAGAGCAGTTCAAAACAAGCGCTGAGGGAAATTGTCAAAAATTTTGTTTGTGCATGACAATGCCCGACCTCACACAGCAAACCGCACCAAAGAACTCCTTGAGTCATTCAAATGGGAGGTTTTTCCGCATCCGGCATATAGTACTGACCTTGCACCAAGCGATTTTCACTTGTTTCCAAGAACGAACACCTGGCTAGCAACACAGCGCTTTGACGACGACGCGGCGCTCAAGCAGCGCGTCACTGAATGGCGGCAGATTTCTATGATGAAGGAGTTTTAAAGCTTGTCCACCGCTACGATAAATGTCTCAATTTGTTTGGAGACTACGTAGGAAAGTAGTATGTTAGTTGCTCTTTCAGATGTATATAATAAAAAATTTTTATTGTACTAATTTTTTTTTAAATTCAAAAACGTTCCTTACTTTCTTAATAGCCCTCGTAATACAAAAAAAAAAAAAAAACTGTCCAAGACTTAAATGGCAATTAGATAAAAAAAATCAATGTTTAGACAAACCTGCTAAAATGCCTGGTTGAGCAAAGAAAGAGGTTGACCTTTCTTCGTGTTTTGCATTCATAATATACACATCGTTTCCATGGCGATTGTGATCATCAAAATCTTCTGATCCAATGTCCATTGAGGGGTTTTTAATGTTGTTTTCATTAAAATCAACAGTTTCAACAGGATTCTAAACATAATAAATTACAATCTACATTTTTATTTTCATTATAATATTTAGAGACATTTACAGCTCAACATAAATATTTCATTTCTATTTATTACTTATTTTTACCAAATGACCATGGTTGGATTCGTGTTAGTAGAAGGGGACAATATGAAACGAAAAAACAAATACAAAAGTTGAAATGAAAAAAAATTTTAAGGAATATTTTATTTAAAAGTATAAACGTAGTAGAAAAGAAGATACTATAATCTCGAAGTACATAACATGATTAATTTGTTAATAGCTGTTTAATACTAGAAACATAATTATGTTTTTATACTACCAAGAAATAAAACACAATACATGAGCCAATTACTATAAAATTAAAATAACTTTTAATTTAACACTTTAGACTGACAGCCCGTAGTCTGAGCAGAATAACATTGGGCCACTATACTCACTTAGTAACGTTTCATGTTTTTTAGTACTACTGTACTAGTGTTGGTACTTTTGGGAAAAAGAATGCAGTATATTAAACAACAGGCATTTTACTACTTACAGAACAAATTATAATGGATTTTGTTTAACAGAAATATGTCCACAGCATTATAAACATGCCCAATACGCCCGACATGCGTGTTTATACATATTATGATTAAAAATGTGTTTTTGTACTTAGACATGATAGAACAAAGACACACAAACAAGCTTTCTAGAAAAACACTCTTAAAATATTTGGGCAAAACACCAATATTGTGGAAGCAGCTAATGTGTTAATAATTTGATGAATATGTTTCTATCAATTATAATTACAATTATTTGTTGTTTGTTTTTACATCTGATCATATGTTTCAAGTTATGGGGCACAGAATAAATGTCCAGGAAATTGATATAACAACCTGTTAATGAAATCTAAATAATGAAAACAAGATTTCTCCCCTAAAGTGTTTATGGAATAGTAGCTGATCACAATGAGAACTGAGGTGATATATAAGGGATATGGGAGGGGGTATTCCTAAAAAGCCTTTGACTTTTCTGCCTTCTTTTTCGCTTTTACTCATTTACACTACACCTACTGCAGTGAGTAATGCATAAATTAAAACAAACATAGACTTACAAAAATGAATCAAATTAATTTTCTTGTTAAATAATTATTAATAATCTTTTAATAGCAAAAATATTTCAAAACAGCCTTAAAACTCTTTATCATTAACCTACCATTACTAGCATTATCAAGAGCCACTCTTCACTCATATGAACAATTAAAACAACTTCTTTTAATTATTGATGAGTAAAGATACTTTTGATACGTCAATAAAGTTACAATTTTCCGAAAGGTCATTGTACTTTTAAATAGCCTTGTTGCTTGGACTCACACACTTGTGTGTATTCTCTACTGGGGTCATAGAAATGTGTCTACTCACTACTTGAATACAAATTATCACTGCCAAATATATAATGTTAATCGTTCCTTGTAAATAAATTAGGATAAAATTTTATAGCACATTGTACTGGGTAATGTTTTTGAAATTAACTTTTTTCATTTACTTGAAATTTTACTTACTAATTAAACTTTAATTTCAATTATGTTATAGGTATAAAAAATTTTAAAATATGTAGCAATTTGAAAAAAATGGTTCTTTGGAGAAAAAAGAAATCTGAAAGTTCTTTGTGTTAGAGCAATAAAGAAAAAAATGGAGAAATATATATTAGTCATTTACCATCAGTCACTGTGAAACAATATAACTCTTCACATTATTTTAAAAAACATCAGAGGATATTAAAAAAAAAAACAATTTCACAAGTTGAATTTTACCTCTTTGGTAAACAAGAAATACTTACCACAGCAGTTCTTGTAACTTCTGGCTCTTTAATTACAGGAGGCTGTGCTGACGTTTTGGGCGGCGTTGCTTTGTAAACATGAGGATTTACATCTGAAAAAAATGCAGGATATCAAAATCATAATTCCTAATATTTTCATACAAATCTCAATTGATCAAAGCTTTTGATGTATGCTTATTACCATGATAGCAACAAAGGCCTACAAATCCCTTGATATCGTATCGAGATCCAAATATTGGCTTTTCTTCATGGAGATGATTTATATAGATGACTAACTACAACATTTAAAATTATAACCTTGTTTCTATTTACTAGCAAGTCTAATTATATAGTATTTTGCACCACTTGAATATATATACACTTCCAGTAATAATCACAAGATATAATGTAAATAATTTGAGACTGAACTTGACTAATTTTAAAATATTACTTTTGAAAAATTTGTAATATTTTATTAAAATTATGTAGATTTATTGACGGCTTAATTTCAAAACTAGATGTAAAATTGCACTTACTAGATCCCGATCCACCATCACCATCTTCATCGTCAGGGCCATACCCTGATCCACTGGATTCTAAATCATCTTTTATTTCTCTATTTCCAGATCCTTCTATGTCAACATCATCTATATATAAATCATCTTTCGAATTTGATGGTAGCAGAGAGTTTGACTGCTGTTTTGTCTGTAAAATTATGATGACAATAATCAACATTTTTCTGTTAATGATACCACACCATAAACTTAACAATTTTAATATGTTTAATAATGTTGATTATCATAATTTTCTACCACTCCTACAGTTGTCAAATTAAAACTAGATGGGTTTCGGAAAGCCTCCATTCAGTCAGAAGCTATTACATACAATCTAGCTATAACTCATATTATAACAATTTAAATTATTTCTTAAAGTTAAACTATAAGTAATTATTGCATAAATAAGTGAATACTTTAGAATTTACTTACTGACATGTTTCGAAACAATCATTTCATTTACGAAGCTGATCCCCTACTCGTTAGCAAGTAAGTTCTAAAGTATTCATTTAGTTAATTAATTTAGTTTTTAAATATAAGCAATTGTAATAAAATGTATATTTTGAGTAAATTACTGTTTAAAGGTTTATGATAAAAAATAACTAAGCTTTGGAATAATTTGTTAGAACAAATTACCAAGTGTTTTATTCATGAAAAAACCTAATCTGACCATCTAAATTTGTTTATTTTCTTGAATTTTGTAGTCCATTACATTCGGTGAAACTTAATTAATCACTAACATTAGTTTATGACTATCCGAACTTTAAATTTTGTAAATTTGTAAGAACTTACTGAGACAGATCGCTCCATGGCGTTCTTCATCAGTGTCTTCTGCTTGGAGTTGTTAGGTTAAAACGTTCTGTCTAAGTAAGTTTTTACAAATTTAAAGTTCGGATAGTCAAAAACTAATGTTAAAGTGATTAATTGTTTATTTTGATGTTGTAAACTTTAGGATCTCTATACTAAAATTCATTTGAATCAATGTGTCATACGGAGATGATGACACAGAAGATGTTAAAATAACAAATCTGAGCTGATTTCCCTAAAGAAAGTACGAGATTTGTTTAAATCCATAGGTTAGGTTAGGTGTCATTGTTGTATTGCTTTATAAGTAAATTTTGTTAATTATTTTTGAATAAATAATTTGTGTTTCAATGACTATGTTTGAGCCCACATAGTTATTTTAATATATTCTAATCATTTAGCTTAGATATTTCATCAATCCTATTCTTAACATCTGGGACATATATCACTAACACGGCTACACTTATTTCAAATCCTTCATAAATTGTTATTAAAGCTGAAAAACCTTATTTTTAGACATCAAATCAACTCTTAGAGAAGTTAATTCTTCATGATGACTCTGAATGATATCAACCTAAGCTAGGTTGTATTAACCTATGACTTTTATCCCATTTAGGATGGCTAATAGTTTGATAAGATTAATCTTATCTTCAACATAATTCTGAAGAATAATCATCTGTAAGATACCATCTCATCTTGAAGATGTAATTCACTGTATGTATAGATGGTCTCCAAGAAGTGTGCAATGAGAATATATATTATACAACTAACAGAAGCTAGTCTTTAACGAAGCATAGCTGAACAAGATTCTTCCTGATCATTTGAATGATTCAAAGGGTTTGAATCCATAATGCTTTCAGTAGTGGTTAAATCCAGGATGTGAAAAGTTCTGGGAGCCAAAAATAACTAGTTATAGATAATCATTTACATAAGATGTTTATCTATATCTGGGGCAAACTAGAAATAAAATTAGGTACTTGTGTGTGTGTGTGTGTGTGTGTGACTAAAGACCAAGTAGGAATGGAGAAGGGGTAATCTCATTTACTTATAGAAAATAAAGCTGACTAAATGCAGTTACAGAAAGAAAACAAATATTGTATAATACCTTAATATATTCGTAGTGATTGGTTAAGTCTTATAAAAAAAAAATACAAAAACCCAGGAAAGTTCATCATGTAAAAAATAGGCCATAGGCTATCATCTGACATGCAATGATGCATATTTTAAACAATTATTGTAACATCAGTATTATTTTCTGAAAAAAAATTGATTAATGAAACACCGATAGTAAAATGTAAAAAGCATATTAAATCTATTAAAATGCTTAGATGAAAGATACTTTGCAATCACTTATATAAACATTTGTAAGCTTGAACTTAATGAATTCATTACTTGCTGAACTTATAATTCAAGTAAATTTATGAGACATAATATAATATGAATCCTTTCTAATATTGTCCTTTTTTACATGTGTTATGTAAAAATACATTCTAAACATAAAAAAAAAGATTTTAAGCATTAGTAAATATCAACTGTGGATAAAATTTCAAAGAACTGGAAGTTTCTTAATAAGACATTATTTTACCACATTACAATATAGATATATTATAATATAGTTATAATGTATTGGATGAAAATAGATTTGGTTATAAATAACAAAAATTCAACTGCTCTAACATTTCAGTCAGCTTTGATGCAATGTCATTGCTCTAACACATAAAATTTGATAATACAAAAAAAAAACATTTTCAAATTTATCATATTTTCTATTAAAAATATAAATCTACTTGAGTTATTCACAAGAAAACTCATAATATATATATATATTATACATTTGTTGTTGGTAATATCGAATAGTTCTACAAGTTTTCTTGTGAATAACTCAAGTAGATTTATATTTTTAATAGAAAATATGATAAATTTGAAAATGTTTTTTTTTGTATTATCAAATTTTACAAATATATAATAAATTAATAAAATATATAATAAATCAATTATATAATAAATTAAAAATATTTCAAAAACAAGAATACTTTAAATGAATATATTTATTCAAAGCTTTTCGCCAATAAAATAGTATCAGCATCTTCAGGAAAATAATTATCTAATAACAAATTTTTTTTTTACTTGATCCTGATTTATTAGAATGTAGTTCAGTCTCATAAACAAAATAACTAAATCAACAGTTATTTGTAAATATAACCAGTTTATGGGTGGTATAGATTTAGCTGTTCAATATAATGAACCGTGCAGATTTACGAGACGAACAAATAAATAGTGGAGGACAATGTTTTTCTGGCTATTAGATGTAGCTGAAGTAAATAGTTTAATTATCTATAATAACAAAAAAAGGAAATGAGAGAAAATCCTGTTAAAAAAAATAGTTTCGCCAAAACTTGGTGAGGGAACGCATTGGTGATATCAGGAATAACCCGTATAGTGAGAGGGGTCGGCCATCAACTACTGACAAAGAAGAAAGACTGAATGGGAAATTACATTTAATCTTTTCCAATGATAAAAATAGTTCTAAGGATTGTGTAGTTTGCAGTAACAGGAAGATAAATGAAGGTAGAAGGGAAACAGTTTTTTACTACAAAACATGCGGCAGAAAACCAGGACTTCATCCGAAAGACTGTTTTCAAAGATATCATACTCTGCAAAACTACAAATAAGATAATAAAATCGTGTACATACAGTATTAGTGAATAGAAATAGCTTAGTTTACTAAAATCATGTAAGAGAAAACAAAGTTTTCCATAAACAATAATGCAACCTGCAGGTGAGGAATTTGTCTCAATTTAATTACAAGTGGAAAAGCAAAGCATGTTACAAAAATTCGAGCACTAAGGGTTAAACAAAATTAACCCCAAGACAAACTAAAACTTTCTCACAGTGCAGTGAATCCGAAAATAGAACAATACCGGTATATACCACGTGACAACGGAAATCACAGACACCTGGGAATCTACAGGAAGCTCTTAGTCTCAGTTGATGCTCGAAAATGAGGACACATAATTCAAGTCCTCGAAAGTTGACTCACACACACACATATATATATATATATATATATATATATATATATATATATATATATATATATATATATATATATATATATATATATATATATATATATATATATATTAAGAAAGATTCTTGTTCAAGTACATTATATTGTAAGTGATAAGTGAATACAAGAAATCAGTGTTCCAAAGTTAAAATTCATTGTTTCAGATCCTTTAAGATCTTTTCAGATGCTAGACATTTCTTCATCCACGGTACCATTAGTGGGTCGCTCAAATTTACCTAGACATTGAAACAGTTGAACAGTTTTTCTCTAATTTGGCCTTGTAATTGTTTTTTTTTGTAATTTTTGTGTAGATATACTACAAATGAATTGATGCATGAAATGTTCAGTATATTATAAACATATCTCAACTCTTTGAATAACCTCATTCTGTGTTAGATCATTGTCATCTTCAATATCATTAGGCAGCTCATAATCTGAATCTTCAGGCTAGTCGTCTGAATCAAAATCTAATTCTTCTTCAGGCTCATCATTTAGGTCACCCTCTCCTAAATTCATCATTTGATTCGAATTCATCCCATTTGCCTATATTTATGTCTAATAATTTTAACTCCTCTAATATTTGTTCATTTTTATAGTTCTTTAAACATTTTAATGTTTCGAATCTAAAGATAGAAAAATTAATTATATAGAACCGATAATTATAATATACAGACCAATTTACATTTGTGAGAGATTATACTTGTCTGTTTTAATTTAAAATTCATAAAATATACTTCATAATCTCCACCTCTACGTCCCGGAGACATACATAAAGTAAATTTGATAACAAACCTATATGTTCGTTACTTTTTAAAAACGGTTGTAACTAATAAATAAAACACGCGAAGCATCCAACTGTACACTGATTAGACAATGCATTATCCGATAGAAGATTACCTACAATCCTCACGCCTGGAATGTATAGGGAAGTGAGGAGAGACCAAAAAGGTTGGCCTTTTGTTGTATGTCTGGGAGACATACAGGCGAGCCAAGATCAGGATTAAAAGTAATATGAAAGTAAATTATAAATTTGAAATATACTTTTACTCAACAAAGCCTGAAAAGAATTCAAAATTTTAATTTTATTGCAAAAAAACAAAAGTTTGGTCTGATTGGGAAGACAAAGTTTTCTCATAATATATAATTTATTTGCAACAATTTAGCTCTTTACAATTTTTTTAGAAATAAAGTAGTTAAGTACCAGAAGAACTCAAATACCTTAGGTTGACAATATGAAAAATTGATTTAATAATTTACTCGAAAAATAATGAAAATTTGTGATAGAAAAAATTACAGTAAGGAATTAATTTATTTGGACTATAAGTAAAATTATTGAAATTGATTTTAATATAAATGGTTTTATGTGAAATATGATTTTGCAGGTTATGTTACAAATTCATATTATTTGATTCCACCTTCACTTGAGCTACTTATTTGAAACTAAAAACCCTTGTACATATATTAGTGTGTTACACTTGCCTATAGTAGCATTAACTTTTACTTATTTAGGTAGGCCGATTCGGGAGATGTTTTCCATTGTCAACTCAGACAGTAACCGTGAATTACGTTCTGAGTTGACAATAGCAGACATCTTCCGAAATGGCCTTCCTAAATAATTAAAGAAGAAAGTGCTACTATAGGCAAGTGTAACACACTAACATATGTAGAAGTATTTTTAGTTACAAATTCTTATGTTACATGTTTTGAAATATTAATTGTTATATACATGTTCATTTGAGCACTCGAGATAATTATTGAATAAATGGTAACCCGGATGAATATCGAGTAAAAAGTTTATTTATTTAGCGCAACATTTTGGCAACTAATTTGTTGCCCTTATCAAACATCTAGTGCTATGAAAAATAAAGTCCTTACATTTAGACTATTGTGAGAAGCAAAAAATCAAAACCCCCTACAGTTTACCAAAAATTTTCTTTCAGCTATAGCTCTGCTACCTTTGCTTTCCGCACATTACTCATTTGAAGTCTAAATGTAAGGAGTTTATTTGTCATAGTACTACAGACTTGATAAGGTCAATAAATTAGTTGACAAAAAGTTAAGCTAAATAAATAAACTTTTGACTCCATATTCAACCACTTATCATTTATTTCATTAATTTTTATATTGTTGAAGTTTTAAAATAAAATATATAAAAGACAAAGAGAATAATTACTTAGTAAATTTTAGAGAAAAATTCAAACACAAAAGTAAAAAAAATATAATTTTTTAATGAAATCTCTGTATCCATTTTAATTTTTCTTTAAAAATATTCTAACATTGTGTTTACTAACTTTTAATACAGAGTTTGAATTTACTTGGATAAGATAACATTCCTAAATAATCCTCAACTGGGGTTGTTACAACATAATGCCTTCAATGAATTCATTCCCTGGAATAAAAGAACCCAAAGCGTTATTTTTCTGCAAATTAGGTTATTGTTAAACAAGTTGTGACTAAATCTTGAATTTTGTAGTCCATTACGTTCGGTGAATCTTACTAATCACTTAAACAATAGTTTATTACTATCCGAACTTTAAAGTTAGGATAGTCATAAACTATTGTTTAAGTGATTAAAAATTTGTGACTAGTTCTCTGGATTTGGCAAACAGCAGTACAGGTTCTGAGTGGTGCCAGATCTGCTTGTTTCAAATGTTTCCTGCATGAGCTGGTTAAATGTGAGTATCTGAGGAAGTCGGACAAGGAAAGGATGAGTGCTGGCCATGAGCTAGACTGTCACAGAGTGTGAGTGTTTGTAGAGCTGTTGAATTGTATCTGTAAAATTAATGTGTGTTTAATAATGCTTAAGAAAATATAATGTCCAGATGAGTTTGAAGTGCCTAGTTTGTATCTGTACAGTAGTATTACTCATATCTAATGAACAAAAACAAAGTCTAATTAATTAAATTCTAATGAATTATAATTAAGTCTAATTGTTCAAATTCTAATGAATTAAACAAAGTCATTAAAATTTGATGAGAAGGTTTATTTAACATAGAAAATACTTTACTAATTTATTCTTTAGCTAGACAAACTCATAAAAAAATAACCAATGAGGAAAATAAATATGAATATTTTACGCAATATATTATGACTAAACTTCATTCTCACAGTATATTTCCACAAGTGCCCTTTGATCTACAAATTTTTTCTGACCCTTTAAGAATTTGATATAAAGTGCATAAAATACTTTCTTTCATAAGTGTTTAATGTACAAAACCTACCACTGGAAAATAACAGTTAAATGCAATATATTACATGTCTTTTAAAAAAAAATATCAAAGGGTAAATACTTTAGTTTGCATTTCAAACAAAATTAACATTAGAAAAGAATAATAGTTTAAAAACTAATGGACCAAAACTCAATACAGAATTTATAAACTTTTGTTTATCTCAAGAGAATGAATACTTAAGCATTAAAGTGAATTAATACAACTATACATTTGTTGACAATTCCTGCCAATATATTTAATTATAATGGATAACAAAATCAAACTTCTAAAGAAATGTCAAAATTCATTTGACATTTTAAAATGTTAAACAGTGTGATTTGATTAGAAAAAATAAGCCTATATAGAATCTTAATTGAAGTATATTTAATATGAGTAACTCATTCACACAAATGTTTCATACAAAATATCAGGATGTTTACATGAGCATAAAACCTTTAAATTTATAAGATGCCTTGTTTTGTGTAAAATTAATGAAAAAAATTCTGTGTTAATTCACAGCCAAAAATTAATTTTAATTTAGACCTTTTATTCACTTGCATTACCATTTTCAAATCAACAAATTAGAATCATATTTCTAACCAGACCAGCTACACAAATATTTATATACATGACTCACTTCATTCTACAGATGTGAACACATAAAGTGTAGTAGTATATCAGTATAGCATTTATGTAGATGCAATTATATTGGTATTAATTCCACATTGTACATTAGTTTCAATCAAAGTGAAAAAATTAGTTCAGTAATTAATAAATTAATTATTTACTATTTTATTGTACTGTGGCTACTAAATATTTGTACATTTATTACACTTTTGGTATCACTTGGCAAGAAAAATAGTACTTACTGATATTTTTCAGCAGACGCTTTTCGCACTAAGTCAGTGCATTGTTCAATGCTGTGAGTCACGGACAATGCCTCTTGTTTTTGCCCAGTGATACCAAAAGTGTAATATATAAGAAAAATCTCAAGATGTACAACAGAAAAACTGCAAATTTATAAATCTAATAAAGTAGTTTGGGCATATTTACAAATCAATAACCATATAATGTTCTGAAAACTGTCATACGATTATATTTGAATATTATTTCTAAACTTATTTATTATAAAGTTTTGCCATAACATTCACTATGGAAAACTTCTTAGGTTCAAGAATAAATAAAATTGTTAAATTTATACAAGTGGACAAAATTATTTCAACAATCATGGCCATCTAGCTTCTTAACAAATGTCCTGTAACATATACCCGGGAATAACATGAATTGCATTTCTCATTTATAAAAATTTGTTTTTGACATTACTTTCTCATAAAAGAAACATGGACATGTTCAAGAATACAAAAAATTTGTTCAATATGTAGGCCTATATCTTGATCATTAGAATTAAGAACACATTTTCGTACCAGTGTTTTAAACCAGCCCTTCTGTAATCTCATTATACTATATTTGCACAGGTATATAATCTTCCTTATATGACTATTAATATCAAAGTCATAGCATTCAAGATAACAGTAGAAGTTAAATTTATCAAGAAAACATTAGCACAGGGAAACAATCATGCCAAGAAAAAATTACACTCCACCAAATTCAAAATAACAGACAAAATATGTTTTAGTGAAAACTAGTAGCTCACGTGAAGATGGAATCAAAAATAATATGAACAATATATTTTATACCTAGGTTTTTATTCAAATGAATACAATAAATTATAATTTAAACTAAGTTATTATCAGTGAAATCTCTTAATTTAAAACCCTATTTTTCTTAATTATTAATTCTTTCAACCTTTTAAACGTTGTCAATTACAAAATCAGAGCACCATTTAATGTTGTCAATTACAAAATTAGAAGAGTGTAAATTAATCTATTTGAAGAGTAATAAGATTAAGACTATATTAAATAATTATAAATCCAACAATGAACATCAACTATCTCTCACAACACAAAAGCAATTATAAACACAGTAGCGTAATTGCAAATAATAAACAATTATAAAGCCTTGCTACAACAAAAAACTTATAAAACCTTCAAGTACATAATTGCACAGATTCCACTACCTTACAACCAGAATACAAGTCCCAACAAACATTTATAACGTTAATTATAAATAAATAAAAAATTTTTTTTGAATTTTGTAGTCCATTACGTTTGGTAAATCTTAAATAATCTTTGTTGATTCCATCTTCATGTAAGCTACTAGTTATCAAACACTTTTAAATGTTTTTAAACTTGCCTATAGTAGCACTTACTTTGTTGATGACAGCCGTTTCGGGAGATGTGTCCCATTGTCAACTCAGACCATAACTAATTAATCACTTTAACATTAGTTTATGACAGAACGTTTACTACATAGCTATCGAAAACGTTCTGTCTCGCTAAGTTTTAAAAAATTTACAAAATTTAAAGTTTGCATAGTCATAAACTAATGTTAAAGTGATTAAATAAAAGCACTTAAAGAAGAAACACTTTTTATTTATGTACTGATGTATATAAAATTTTATAAAAAAAAATTAATTCAAGAATAGCTTGTTCTGGCCCGTATTAAATATAGAAGGCCTGATAAGTCCAGTGTAGCTGAACATATCTTAAATAATGGCTGTGAATTGATAATTAATAGTGTTAAAGTAGGTAAAACAGTTTTCTAACTGGTTACTTAAATGTTATAAGATTTAATTTCTGAAACAGAAATTTGCTAACGTTTTTGTGGTTAAGAGATTTTATTTAATTTAAATAAAAAAATTAGACAGTTGTTCCAAGTTATTATTGCCAAGTTGATTGTGTGTGTGTGTGTGTGTGTGTGTGTGTGTGTGTGTATTAAATGTAACTTAGAACAAATGTAGTTATTCTTAGCAAAAACAAATGGTGATTTGTTGAAAATGCTAATTTCTGGTTCCAGTTTGTTTTTTTTTTTAATAAGAGCTAATAAATGACATTATTAATTATGTCATGTAATTATTCTTGAATTTTGTAGTCCAATACGTTCGTTGAAGCTTAATCATTTTAACATTAGTTCATGACTATCGGAAGTTTAAATTTTGTAAATATGTAAAAACTTCTCTGAGAAGACACTGATGAAGATCGCTACATAGCGATCGAAAACATTCTGTTTAATTTGTTTAAGTTTTTACAAATTTAAAGTTCGGATAGTCTTAAGCTAATGTTAAAGTGATTAATGTAATTATTGATTTACAATATTACAATATTGACTTTAAATTTATTATTAATTATTGTCTAAGTTAAATATGTAAAATATAGGTTAGTGATGGGTGTGGTCTTGTTCCTTTGTCTAACACTGGTATTAGTTAAACTGGTTGCTGGTCAGAGGAGTGAGGGGTGGTGCTCATTGCGAGTATATTTAAGGTCTTAGGATTTAGTTCTTAGTTCACTTGTAATCTTCTGATGAAGCTAACTGTGTTAGTTTTGAACCTATTTTGTAGCAAAAGTTTATAATTGTTTATTTCTGAATACTTCTCACAAATCAAAAGACTACAAACCTACTCTCAGCTTGCACTAGTTATATACAGTACATGATAAGGAGAATATTACTATTGTATTAGGCAAATAGAATACTAGAGATAAAAACTAACATAGTTAAACCAAACTGGAAGAGAGAGAGAGAGAGAGAGAGTGTTGGGTTTGGTTATAATAAAATATAACTGTCCTAATGGCAACAAGAGTGAAATTTGCAATCGGTTGAAATCAGTAAATCCAAATAGTTATGTGCAATACTGTATTAACTCATTTTTTAAATAAAATACAGCACTCTATTATACTCCATTTTTATAAAGCTAAACAATAATGGTAAGTTTACTGTTAGTCAGCTACCTTCAATTTTTTTTTTGGTTTTTAAATGTGTTACTCTAAACAAGCAAAAATTATCTAAAAGTTGGTAAAAATAAATAGTCTTTAAAAGTTTTGTTTAATTTTAGAGCATAAAAGAAACCTCATTTGATAGACATGGAATACTTTTTTGTATGATCAAATTGTTGAAAAATTACTGGTATATGTTATATACATCACTGAAACGCTATTATTAAAACATAGTTACAAATTATCTTGTTTGAATGGATTTGGTGTTATCTGATTCCACCTTTACTTAAGCTACTAGTTTTAACTAAAAACATTTGAAAATATGTTAGTACGCTATACTTAGCAGTAGTAGCACCTGCTTTTTTGATTGAGGTAAGTCTGAGTTGACAATGGGACAACTCCCAAAACGGCCAACCTCAACAATTAAAAAGGTAAGTGCTACTATAGGCAAGTGTAACATACTAACATTGTAAGCAGCCCCCCTTGGATTTTTGTAGATGTGTGTATTTCATTTATTTTAAAACAATACCTTTATTCAAATATTAATTATTCTTTATACTTTTGAAAAGACTCACCGGGTAATTGTTTTCCTTACCAATTGTATCTTATGATTTGACCTAGGCAGACTCCCTGTCTATTCAAATTGTTCCGAAGAAAGATAGGTTACATTTAAGTTCTCGTTTGTATTTTCAAAGAAAGATTTATTTGAAACAAATATTTTAAAACATTACACCTTTAAACTTTACTTATAACAAGTCTTAAACACCAATTAAAATACAAAAGGTTCACATAGTTTTAAAATATGTATTTGTTTTACAAATAGTTAAACCATGATAGGTCAAATTTACGTTGATTTTGTATGTTTACTGATTCTATTGAAACATATCAAAAAATTAAATTTAAAACATACCTTGGCAATCATTTGAACTTATTTGGCTTTGTTTGCACATTGAAATTTACCAAAAACATTTTTACTTCGTTATTAAATTTTGAAATGTAATTTATAAAAGTTTTAATCAAGCGTCTAACAGAAATAAAGATATTAACACTGCACCCTCATGCAAATCTTTGCTCTACCATAGTTGGAGAAAGACAAAGCAGAAGAAGAAGGTTTCTCACAGTAACAAAGCCCCACTTTTAAAAACTCAGAAAAAGAGCCTTTCATTGGTTCACTGTATTTTCCATTACATTTTTTCCACTGACGTTTGTGTTTTAATATTTTTTTTAAACAAAAATTTCTTTCAAATTAGCCTGAATCTACATTAGATAAAATAATGCAACATGCTGAAATATAACTAAAAATTATTTAGCATGTTACAATATATATTAAAGTATTTTTTAGTTTTGTAGATTTGGTTCTGAAAAAAAATTAGAAGCTAACTCAGGTAACACTAAAACAATGATTTTTGATAATGATGTAATCAATTCTGTCAAAAAAATGTAACTGTATACAAATAATTTTCCCTATAAATGGAAACACTCTTTTAATCAACATAACAACAATATAATTTGATACTGTGACAAAATGTAAAATTTTGATAACTTTACTTCACAAAACACAATTCTGTATGAATGTAATATTCAAATGCAATACAACAATATACTAAATTATTTTAAAGGTATATTTAAATATAGCTACAAAGTATTTAATTAGGCTACGTTTAGAAATAAAAAAAGGAAATAAATATTAACTACACAAGGTGACTTATTAATAGGCAAAGTGGTAAGTAGGCAAAGTGATTTTCTTTTGTATAGGCTATATTTTTGCATGGAATAAAAGGGCAGAAACTCATGCAAGGCAAACATTTACTTTAAAAAAACCTATCCTAGCCAAATACTTTATAGCCATATTTTAATAGTGCTTTGTTTTACAAAATTAAAGACTACATTTCATACCCACTGAGTGTTGGAATTGAGGTTAAATGACTTTCGTAAAACTTTTTTATTTTTGCGGCATTTATATGATGTTTTATTATTTTCATCTCGTTCATTAAATATTTCTACAGCAGCAGGTATAATTTATTTTGTGTCAATGATGTCCGGTTACCTAATTTTTGTCTTAACCTTACCTAAATTAATTGAAATTGTTTTCCAAAGTTATTCTAACCAGATTATTACTAACTATATTTGTATATATTATTATAATAATATGATATAACATAGTGAGTAACTTTCTAACAATTTATTCATATGAAAATAGCCTTAGTTTGTCAAGTGAGGATATGTTTATGTTCCCATATTTAACAAAACTTTTAAGAACCATTTATGGCTGCCAACTTTTTAAATAATTCTTTCCTTGCATAAACGATATTTTTAACTTTTGAGAGAGCGCATGCGGAGTTCTTCTCCGCACATATCATTATTTAAGAAAACGTCTTTCCAGATGTCAGAAGTTTATTTCCAGTTTGTTACTCCACAACTCGCATTCTAGGCAACGGCCTAACCTAATTTGTTAATGTTTTTCAAGTAGCGTTAGTGTGAATTTAATCTTTGTCAATTGCGGTCACATTGTGGAGGTTTAGTCCGCAAGCACCCTTTTGTGTAACATTTGTGTGGAGTTCCTTGGTACGGCTATTTACATTTCAAAAAACCTTTTGGAGTTAAATCATTACTGTTGTTGTTGTTATTATTATGTTAGTGTTTTATGTCTTTTTAGACCAAGCTGGTCCGTGTCGAGGAGTTGAAGAAGAAGTATCCCTTCTGGGACTCCGAAGAAGCGGACGACACCTGTACTCAGCTGATCCCGGACGACGAGCTCTCGACCTCTTTTTGAGAGATTACTTAGCTCGTTCTTGCTCCGGGGGTCTACGTCAAGGACCAAGAATTCGCCAATGGCCACATCCAACTTTATGAAGAGAATATGAAGGACGATGTGGAAAAAGAGCTCAGCACTAAACGGCGGTGGCAGAATAAGCAGTTGGCATAGCGAAGGCAACAACGGAGAGAAGCGGAAGAAGCCTCCTTATTAAAATAAGTAATTTTTTGTATCTAAATAAAATTGTATTTTTTCTATTCTTTTTAAATATGTATTTCTTTGTACAAAAATTTTTTGAATAAAAATCTCCACATCTAGTTTTCACATTTTACTGTTGTTCCATTTGAAGACGAGAGAATTAGTAAAATGCTGGGTAGTGTAAAAAAAAAAATTCAAGAAATAGAGACTACCGGAAATTTTGTTAGACAGCGTTTTGATAATTCTGATGAAAACGAATCTCTGCCGGATGATGAACCTGACGAAGAAGACAATGAAATTGAAAATGAAACAAATGAAGACATAATAGGTGAATCTGAAAATGACGAAAGTAGCCAATTTGTTGAAAATCTGTCAATGTTGACGTTGTGGAGAAAATACCGCTAAAAATCCAGCAGTAAGCAATGAAGGTGCAGTTAAACTATGGGGAAAAAATATTTTAGTAGAACACCAAAAATTTCTGTGGTATACTGAACCATTAAGGCAATGGAGGACAGCAAGAAGAAACAAAATTCTCATGAGAGAGTGGGTCATGTTCACGCTACACTATTGGTAACTAATGAGCTTAAAAATGAACAATTATGAGTTGTTATTTTCAACAAAGGTTAAGTTTCTGCTAGTTTTATTTTACTGTAGAACTTATTGTGATATAAAGGGAATATTTTTTTCATCCACTAATTTGTAGTTATATATTTGAAGTAAAACATTCCTTATATTCACTAAATATTATAATAAATTTCAAAATTATATATGGACTATCACGATTAGTTATTTGTATGTTTGGACGTTTAATTTCTTTATTGCAGAAAAATAACCCGCAGACGCCTCTCCCATAATGAAAACAATGGTTTAGTATACACTTTTTAACAGTTCAAGATATTTTTAGAAATATGACGTTTAGAAATTCAAAATTGTGCAATAATGATTTCTGAAATTGTTTACAATGTATTTATATAGTATTTAAATATAAAGTCACCGAAATATAAAAACAAAAAACTGTTTAAATTTAAACGGTTTTTTGTGTGCGGAATAAACCTCTGCAAGCGCCGTCTCCCGTTTGAAAATCTATGTGCCACCTCGAAGATTAGGCAAAATAGGATACATTAAGGAGACCAATGACTAGCATATATGGTAAATAATAGTTAATGCTGTCCTCACCAAATCTATCATCACTGGGTAATTTGTAGCCATATTTGTGATACATATAGTAATGTTAGTTATATATTATAGTGTTCTATTTTATTAACAAACTTTGAGTTTATGAAAATTAACAAAGTGAAACAAGTACTACAGTTTACCAAGTTCAATGTTATGGCAAGTGAACCTATTATTTTTTTAATAATTAATCCTATTCTAACGAAACACTATGAAGCTATGATGTTTCGATATTTTATTGAAAAACTATTGTTTTAGAGTTTTTATACAGTTTTGTGAGTTAGTATATTTAGTTTATGTTGACCTTTTTTAAAATGTAATATTTATCGTTTTAAACAATTAAAAACTATGTTTATTGTTTAGACTGTATTTTTAGTAACATGAAAAAACAAGTAGATTGGATCTACACTTTGTCAATTATTACTGTAAATAGTGATAGTAATGTTTTTCTGCTCGGTTTACTTGCTTTCTACAACAAATGAAACTGAAATTATAATGTAATAATTTTTATTATTATTTAACTGGTAACTTTATAATTGATAAATACCAAAATTACATTTTTGCTTGGTTAAATTTTAAGTTAGTTAAAAAATGAAATGCAATTAATCTATTCTGAGATTAAATAACATTAAAGGAAATCTATGACAGAATTCTACCATATATATATATATATATATACATACAAACAACCTATAAAAACAATTTAGATAGTGTATTCTGATAAATTCTTTTTCTCTCTTAATAAATCCTAATAAAAAGTATCTGCGAAAATTTCCAATATTTGTTTTATTATTAGCTAGGACAATTAATAATTCAAGTAACCTACTCAACTGATGCACCTCAGGGAAAAGATAAATTTAAATTATATGTAAAAATTTATCCAAACTAAATTATTAAAACCATATTAATAAATAATTTTAAATTTTAATAAGCTTTTGAACACTGGCTTAAATGTTAGGGTGTTGCTATAGTAGGTCACAATAAAAGGCTGAATTGTAAATCTCTTGTGTATATGCTGATTATAAAGTGAAAAATACAATATTACTAAGGATTGGAAATTTAAAATGAAAAACAAAATGATGATAATTATTATGAGTGTACAAATTGTTAAATATGTCACCCTAGAATGATAATACCTGTCACAAAGTTGGCTAACACATATATATTACCAGCTACATATATACCAGAATACAAGTTCATAAGGATTAACAAAAATATATAAATGCATGCATAAAATGATATGCAATAAATACTTAAAGATCTATTCACACGTTTTTATAATATAAATTTTCAAGTTAACTATAGGTTAGGTGTTTTAAAACTTACGTCTTCCGCAATCGTATGCCTGATTCCAAGTAATATTAAAACACCAAACGATAAAATGTTTAACCTTAAATACATCACCAATTTTAGAATAGTACCGAAGTACTAAACACCTAAATAATAACGGAATTAAAAAACAACAGGAGGAACAACAAATAAACCTAACACACCTCAAAACATTGATCAATGAATTTTCTGGTTAATGTAAAGCTTATACAGTAGTTCCAGGAACTATTTTTTTAAAGCATTTTGTGTTAATGCGCAGCTTAGAGCTTAGTAATCGCGTTACTGGAATGTTAGATACTGAAGGTATATAATAATTTGTGAAATGATTTTCGTGGAAACGTTTTACAAAAATTTATTTCAAAATGAATTTTGAATATATCATACAAATTATAAACTTTAAATAATGTATAAGGACAATGCTTTAAAAAGTGTGTTATATTATATCTTGGACATAAATACCATGGACTAATAATTTCAATGCAATGGACTTTAAAAGACAAGTATGAATAGTTGTTATGTACAGTAATCATTCATTGCTATAAGGGGTTTTCATACAAATATAGTAATTTAAAATTAAAAGTATAGTTATTTTTGAAAAATTTACATCTTAAATTACAGTAATAAAATTTTCTATTTGAAATTATATGTTTCGTCAACCTATATATATATATATATATATATATATATATATATATATATATATATATATATATATATATATAAATGCTAAAACATTTATATATTTTATTTTTATATAATTTATATATTGTATCGAGTATTGTATTTTAGCAATATATCTTGTACTTTGCATATCATTTAATTGCATTATAAACCTTTATAACAACAGTTATTAGATAATTCTAAGACTATAACGAAATTCTATAACATATATATATATATATATATATATATATATATATATATATATATATATATATATATATTTTAAACCAACACAGGTTATTCAAATACAAGAATATTTATTATTTTATATCCTATAAATATTCTTGTATTTGAATAACCTGTGTTGTTTTAAATTATTAAACAAGAAAACGTATTTTATATTTATATATATATATATATATATATATATATATATATATATATATATATATATATATATATATATATATATATATATAATTATTAAATTAAAAATATTTCATAAACAAGACTACTTTTAATGAATATATTTATTCTTGAATAAATATATTCTTCTAAGAATAAATATATTCGTTAAAAGTATTCTTGTTTATGAAATATTTTTAATTTATTAACTATATTACAAGAAAACATATCACCATATTTAATATATATGTATATATAAATATATATATATATATATATATAATAGTACACACAGTTGTACAAATTTTAGACGTTGGCTTGCATGCATAAAAAGATAGACAATCAGCTGATCAAACTATATTGGGAAAGGTAACTGGTAAGTATTTACATATAATTAGTAGTATAACCTTCATTTCATATTAGGCAATATTTTTTTCAAAATCAGATAATATTTACTATACAGTTATACAAAATGTGTGTAATAAGTTTGCTTTTTTGCGGTCCACTTGTGTGATATGAAACTGTGTAATAATTGATATGAGTTGTGATTTTAATAATTGTACTTTAAAAAAATCTGTGTTGTGAACTGTGGACCATATACTTTTTAGAAAAATACATCACATTACTGAAACTGATTAATAAAGATCTGTAGCTTATACATTTCAACATGCCAAGAAGAGAAGATCCAATTGTTTTGAATTACCATGATTGTTTAATTCATCAAACAGATCTTGATATTTTGAAAGGGCCATACTGGCTTAGTGATGCAATTATTAGTTTTTACTTCGAATTTCTTCAGAATAAAAATCCTCTTTCTAAACAACTTCTACTTATTGGCCCAGAAGTTACTCAGTGCCTTAAAGTCACACCTTCTTCACAAGTTTCAATATTTTTGGACCCCCTTCAAGCTAAAGATAAGAGATTTGTTTGTCTAGCAGTTAATGACTGTGAGAACTTTACTAGCCCTGGAGGATCTCATTGGAGCTTGCTTGTTTTTAGCAAATCAGATGATAAATTTTATCATTTTGATTCAACAACTGGTTGTAATTTTGATCAAGCAAGGAAAATAGTTGTAAATATTGCAGATTACTTTCATTGCTTTAATGAGCTGCAGGAAGTTAGCACACTTCAACAAAGTAATTCTTATGACTGTGGAATTCATGTTCTCTGTAATGTTCAAAATATTACCATCCATGCTGTTAAACATAATAGTCTACATAACCTACCATATTTAGAAAGGCCATGGGTTGTTAAAATGCGAAAAGAGCTTTTAAACATCATTGAAGAACTTTCAGAAAATATTTAGTGAAATTTTGTAACTGCTTTTCCATTTAGGTCTATCATGGAACTAACAAGCTCGATTAAAATTTGACATTTAAAACATCTTTAATTAGACTTATATATGGTACATATAAGGACGTATATTTGTAACACGTAAGATTTGTTATAAGAAGTGTGCTTTAATATAAATGAAAATAAAAAATTATTTTGCTCTCGGAGTTTTATTGTTTAAGTATGATGTGAGTTCAAAGATTCAGATGATATCTTGTTATTTATCCTAATGTTAGCCAGATATTATATAAATTTATTTCAGTCTAAAAAGAAAACCTTTTTTGATTTATTGGAACAATGTAAAAAGGCTGTAAAAGTAGGCAAATGTAAGACTAAAAATGTATTTGAAAATTTAGTTGAATTAAAACACAAACTGTTTAAAATAGAATAGCAATGTATAAGAATTGATCTTTCCTACTATGTAACTTTATCTTCCTGTAACTAAAAAGTAAGATTAATTTATAAATATTTTATTAATAAAGCACATGAAACAATTTGTTTCCTTAGCTTGAATAAATTTGTATAAATTTTAACAAAACAAAATATTTGTTTAATATAGAATAGCAATGTATAAGTATTGATCTTTCTTACAATAATTTATCTTCCTGTAACTAAAAAGTAAGTTAATTGATTAATATTTTTATTAATAAAGCTTGTGAAGCAATTTGTTTCCTTAGCTTGAATAAATTTGTGTAAATTTTAATTAACAACATTTTTCCTTAGTATTTGTATTAATCTCTCATATTGCAAAAAAGACTTAAAAAGACTTGATGTAAAAAGTTTTTATATATTTGAAAAATTAAAAAAAAATCTCTGACGCTTTAGATGAATATTTTGAAAACAAGATAAAAACCTTGGGTTTCCAACATACAGAATTTTATAAACTAAAGTTTTATATTCAAATTAAGACAAACTTCTTCCATGGATTCACCGTGCGGGTGTCAGGTCCATTGTTTGGTAGAGGGTGTACCTTTACTACTAGCCAAATTTCGTAGGATCCTGCAAATGGAGCTTTAGATACTAGTTCTAAAGTAGAACCTAATGCAGTTCTCGATAGGCCAAGGTCTTTAAGTAGGTTGTAGAGAGATTTTGCTGGTATACCTCTCTCTCCCACTTTACCACATATACATTAAACGTATAGTCATTTTCGGTTAGTTCATTTATTAGGTCATAATATTTATAAATTTTTATTGTGAGGTTTTGGGTATGTTTGTTTCTCAATATACTGTGAACTCTTCCAGGATACTATGTTTAATTTTTCTAGAAAAAAGGAATATATCCTATAACAAAATTCATTAAGTTAGGAAAACTGTAAAATATTTCAACTTGTGAGATCGTAGCACACTGTTGCTATCTAACAAAGGGTAGTCTATTGTAAATCTTTTGGCCAAAAATGGTTACTGCATGGACCTGTAAGCCATAAATATTAATATACGTCGAACAATTTCATTGTAGGTTAACCAAGGAGTGACTCATTCACTGGAGATGCGATTTACTTGGACACTAAGGGACCATGGAGATTTATGGTGAAAAATCTCTAAAAATGCAGAAAAGGCATGTCCAGCAAATACCTGCACATTGGGAAAGTTCGAGAAGTTTCCTCCTAAGCCAAAGGGAAAGCTATGAAGAATGATGTTCTGATAGGCTGGAACAATTTTGGGCACCATAAGGAAGCCAATCAAAATTAAAGAATCGATGAAACTCGTACTTAAACGATCCAAAGAGAAACACGAAAGATTCAATTTTCAAGACTCAAAGGTGAGTCAAGTTCTAGGACTTGAGGAGTCAAAATGCCGGATTTGAGGAAGAAATATGTTAATTTTTTTGTTGTAAAAACAAGTAGCTGCATATTCATTTGATTTCCTTAAAGAGTCAATTTATCCTGTATGACAGATTGAGTAGGTACGTTATAATCCAGATGAGGAAACGCCAACATCCTTTGAAATTTTACAGTGCTTTTTATATGTATCCATTAGAATACTCCAATCAGGTGTATAGGGCATAGGATTGAGTATAGTTTGCTCGTAGAGTTTACATTCAACCCTGGTTTTATGAAGCGGATTTCTCTTCTTCTAGTGTTCAATTTTGTTTGGGCTTTAGCTACTGAGAGACTTGAAGTACTCTATCATGGTGACGTGAGTATGACCCCTATCAAGAAGCACTTTATATCTTACCAATAAGTGCCTGGCATAAGACGGCCAAAAGTTGTCTCAAAGCAGCAGATTTTGCAAATTAGACAAAATTAAAAAAAAATTATTTTAAATGTTTAAAAATGAAGAAGCTGCAAGTAGTATGTAGCGTGCCAAGCAAGTCTCGTTATTTGCTTAAGTAAACAAAGGCATCCAACGGGCTGGACTTGTAAAGGGTATCTAGTATGAACAAATGATTTTATTTTTGTACACAATCAAAATAAAAATAATTTTTACTATAGAAATAAAACAAATAGAAAATAAAACAGAAAAAATGAAATTACATAATAAAAAACCACCAGAGTTTAAGAAAATATGAAAATAATGAAGGCAGAATATTATAAGATATAGTTTATTAACAACTTTTTTTTGAGAATAATTGTAAATAATAAATGGTTACTAGATTACCCCAAAAATTATAAAAGTGTCAGGTGCAGGGAGAAAATGTTTTCTAGTACTGATACAATGAAACTAACAAACGAAATGGCGTAAAACTACCATTCAAGTTTGTAATAAAATCTTAAAATATGAAATGGACCATGCCGCTAAGAAATAATAGAGTTTTAAACCACAAGTGACATTTTAGAGCAACAATAGAAAAAGGAGCACAAATCTCTGAAAGAACGATTTAAAGGACATAGTATTTTCTAGTTAAGACAGAATTATTTAATTACTAACAAGCGGCGAAGGTGAAGTAGTGAGGAGTCCTGATATGGAGGAGACGGAAATCAGCTCTCATGTCAAAACGAACGGGTTTTCCTGGGGATCCAGGACGAAGATTCCAAGATTCAGGTCTGAGGCTAAGCCCAAGATGGAAGTGGAGATGACCTGTCTTCAAAAGTCCACGATTTGAACTTACAATTTTACATTATTTAAAATGAAAAACAGTTTTTAAAGGAAGCCCTAAAACCATTTACTAGCGAGTGCAATAAGATTCCATCCTCCAACACCATGGGAGAAGAGGAGCAATCACAGTGAAAGTTTTAGGGACAAGTCAGAATTTTAATAACTTTTTAACCATTTATTAAATTCATTAAATTTTCTAAAACTATTAGATTCAAATAAAATTTTCAAAATTAATTGATTATTCATAATTGAAAAAATATATAAGCACGAGTTAAATAACCGGAATCAAATAACCATAAAGAAGAAATTAAAATAAATTTTGTTTTGAAATCCCTCAGAGTTTTATTTGGGTGCACAAATATAAATTAAAAATTAAGTCATTAGGAAGTAATGTCGCCTTAATACTTCTAGAAATAAATTTATGGACATAAAATAAAATAATTTTGTTTACATTATTCTTAACTTGTATTTAAATATGTATGTCAATTTATATGTGTAATTTTAAGTATAAAAAACCAAAATGATGTCAAATGACTACAAATGTTCAAGAATTTTAAATAATAGTGTCAACAATATATTTGATGAACTTTTTGCAAGTAATATAAGAACATTTATAAACTTTATGAAGGATTTAAGTTTATTTCGAATTAAATAACATCTTGTCAAAATTAAGAAAAATGGCAAACATTTATAAAAATTAAGTAAATTTTATAACATAATTTAAAGAGGAAATTTTAGTTTTAAATATTAATTTCAGTTTAATTAAATCAAGTTAGAAAAATCAATGTTTAAAATTATTATAATTATCCTGTGGTAAATCAACACATTTATCTGTGGGAAGTGATGTAACTGCAACATTTTTATGACATTTGCATCTTACTTTGCCAGGAGGGTCTTACCAATGTCATAAAGAAAGAAAAGCCAAGTCAGGCATAGTATCATATAGTTTTTGTATATCCAAACCTTTTTAATATTACTTATTGACCTTTGGTCTACCTTATTGAGGTTATTTAGGAAATTATCGTCACTTGCCTCTGAGGATGGTGTACATCCTTCGTAATCTATCTTCCTACCAAGAAATTTAAAAGGCACTGTTCCGGCAACGGTAGTAACACTGTCCCTTTATAGAGAGTACTTGATCGTAAGAAATATATTTGGTGTCTCGTCTACCCAGACATAGGCACTTGCATTTACTTGGTTTTACCCTCAGTCTGTCAATCCATGTATAGAACTCATCTACTTCCTTTAAAAGTTTCTGACCCTATTTGGGACTGTGTGTCAGAATTGCAAGGTCATCTGCTAAGACGAAGATAGACTCTGTGTATTTGTTAATCTTAAACTGATAGCCCCATTTTCCACATGGCTTATCCATTATTATTAAAAAGTATATTGAAATCAATTGGTGCCAAGCAGCAGCCTTGTATTGTAAGGGTTTTGTTTGCTGCTATGGTAAATTTTAATCTTGAGTAATATGATGTGATTATGTCGATAACCACATCAGGAAAATTGTACCATTTTAAAGAAAATATCATCAGTTCATGCTGCACTGAAGAAAATGCATTCTCTCGGTCTATCCAGCAGACTGTTACCTGCCTTTCATGTGTTCTGGCATCTTTCAAACTTTCTGCCAGTAAAGTGTCCTGTTCTAGGCATTTAGAAATACCAGGCAAGAACCTTTTTTTATGATTGAGCCTGAAATACCTATTGTTTGTTATAAAATGCATAATTTTTTTTGTATTATACTAAAAAAGGTATTGGAAAATGTGTTGGTAAATGCTATCGGTCTAGTATCCTTTGGATGTGTAACTTCAACTTTTTTAGAATGAGTACAAAAGTAGCTTTGCCAAATGCTGTTGGTATTTGGTTTCTGTTTAGAAGAATTTTTTAGCATTCCATGGATTCACTGTGCAGGTGTCTGGTCCAATGTGTGGCAGAGGGAGTAACCCTGAGTAGCCCTGGGATTTGTGATTCCGGGTGTAGGTTTAAGATGCTTCTTTGTAGTGATGTATTATAATGTATTTCTGTTTTACATAAAATTGTTAATTTGCTGTTCTGATAGAATAAGGATCTCCAAAATGTGTTAGCAAATAATGTCCTGACAACGTTAGGAAAGAAAAAAAATACATGATACTCAATTTATATCTCTCGCTATTAAATGTTTATAAACTTGCCTATAGTAGCACTTACTTATATTTGTTGAGGACGGCTGTTTTAAGAGATGTGTCCCATTGTCAACTCAGACTGTAACTGATCTCAAGTTTTACGTAGGTTAGGGTGTGGGTGGAATATTATGGTGGTGTGGGTATATTTTGTGTGTAATAGGACTTATGATGTCAAAAAGTGCGTGTGAGTTAATATAATTGAGTATTGATTATGTGTGTAGGGTGTAGTTTGAAGTGTCTGTATATTTCGTATTGTTCGGTTGTATCGCGTTGGTTATTTTTGTGTTGTTTATGAAGAATTTGTAGGTTAGATGTTATGTTTATGTAGTCATGTTTTGTGGAGTTGAGATGATCGGCGAAGTTTGATTGGTAGTTATTGTTTGTTAGTGCTTTTATATGTTCTTGGTAACGTGTGTAGAAGGACCTCCCTGTAGTGTTTTTAATGTAGAGTGTTTAAGCTTGGTGTGTGGTTTTTGTGGCATCTGGGTTGTTATTTTTGTTTTTAATGTGTATTTTAGCGTAATTAGGTGTGATTTTATATTTTAGGCACTGTATATTGAAGGAGATACGAAGGGAAAGTTTTGTTACCTTGAGATGTACATTGCGGTATCGATGGATGGTTGATGCTCAGCTTGCAATATTAATATTTGTTGATTTCATCTTCATGTGAGCAACTAGTTATAACTAAGCTCATGTGAAGATGGAATCAACAAATATCAATTTATATGTAATGAGTTTAGTGAAAATACAAGATATAAAAACTCAAGGTTTCTTTACAAAACAGAAGTACAGTAAAACCTCATTATAGTGAGCTAATTGAGAATGGGGGTTGTCTCTTTTAATGAAAGTTTATTACAAAACAAAAAGTTATTGACATTTTACTTCATAACAAGTCACATCTAAGTAATTAACACTTAGCTAAGTCATCACATTTAGTTGCAGTTGATACAATAAAAGTTGCTGTTTGAGAAACTATCATTGTTAATGATTGAAATGAAAATATAGGTGCTGCATTTGACAGTAGCTGACAGAAATGGGGACACACATAAAAAAATAGTATTAATGTTAAATTTATGCATGTAGAATGTTTGTCAAAGTACTTATAAATGCCATACAAAAAACAGATGAAAACAACATGAGTGTACATCAATCTATGCTGGCAGTATTAGGGGTATGGAGTAGTGGATGTGGCTGCAATTTCCAATTGCTCTCAGCAACAAAATATGGTACAGTACACAGTACCTAGAAGATGGTTAGACTAAGGCCTTCAAAACTGTATTAGACTCCAAACCTTATAGTCAAAAGGTGCCAATTAAAAAACTGGAGTTTGTGAGCCACATACATGAGCGAATGGGGGGAGACTTAGAAATGTACATAATATGACTAATAAACAACCCCCTGATGATGGGAAATGACTGTCAGGTAAAGATAGACTAACTGTTAATGCAATTGACCACATTCAAGTTTATTATGGGTTAGATATATGCATGAATGTCAACAACCTTGAGAATATGACACATGTAGTCTGGGCTACTTATTTTCATAAGTTGTCTACTGAAGAAGATCCACAACAAGAGCTCTGTCCAGAGGGAAATGACACATGGTGTGAATGTAAAAGGTTATTAATTACTAAGGAAAAATTTACACACAAACACTCACCCCCAGATTCAGTCATGTACAAAATCAAACCTGTATTTCAAGACTTCTCAAAATACTCTAATGAATCGTTCTACAATATTGTATGTCTCGTATGGGTTTTTACAGGATTGGAAACTTTGAAAATAGGAGTGTAGGGTTCTACAAAATTGGTTATTTGAGGAGAATCAAAGTACAATAAGACAATACAGGTAATGCAGGAGAAAATTGTGTCAGGTCTAAAAGAAATTGATCTGCAGCAGGTACTTTGAGCCAGTAAACAAGTTGAAAGTATCATTAAAGATGCTAGAACTACAAACAGAAACAAAAAAAGGCAGTTACAAAAGAATGAAGAAAATGAAAAGGAGGTTTATTGACCTGGCATTGATGAATTTGATTAAAAGTGGTGTGTTGATATTTTCAAGACAGAAGTCTATTTTTCAAGCCTTTAAAATTTAAACATGATATCTCAACTACTTTTTAAGATAATGCTACCTAAAATTCAAGAATTAACATGGCTTTAAATGAGACATCAGACTCCCTAAAAGTCAGTATTATAAATATTACTGATATATCTACATTATTTACTGTATCTTTCCAGTAAGGGTAAGGGTATTTTTCTTTTCTTTTAGGATAAGAACCACTTGACTTAAAGTTTTAAACCATGTCAACAGCTGTATGGGGACTCAGCCAGTGCCACACCTGTTATGAGGCTGGCAGATGGTGTGATCTATCTTCAAAACATAGCCCATTATTAGCGATGTCTGGTTTAATAGGGTCTGTTATAAAGAATTTTTGGCCAAATTGTCAGAATTCTCAATGACAGTAATATCTCTTTGGGATGATAGCCAAGTAAAGATTAGGGTCACTGTCACTGTTTTAAATGTCTCTTATACGGTCTAGGATAGCCCACATACTATTACATATTGGTTTAGGCATGACAGTAGCTTGTAAGGCAGGTTCTGACCCACACAGTATAACTGCCTTTTTAGTACTGATTGCTGATTTGCTCTATTGAAGTTTGTTTGATGTTTACCTGGTGAACAATTTTGAATAGATGCTAGAGCCAGAAACTTCGTTTTGTCTGAAAATGATCCATTAGTAAACACATTAAGCCATTTTGTTTGCTAACACAATTTATTTGTAATACTGCTCAGAAGTAGTATTCAGAAATAGTGTTGGGAATGATCTTATTTTTTAATTCACCTGTGTTTTATACAAACCCTTCTTGTGATTCAAGTTGTCTATGATCCCTACTATATTTATCCAGTATAAATTTTTTGCAATCTCAGAAGCTTCTAAATCAGCATACTGTATCCAATGTCCTGCTAATGGGCTTTTCTTGTCAATATCTGCTTTGCTACAATTGGGTGCTTTTAACAGCTCCAGTTTGTCATTGCCTGATTTTGAAATTTTTATTGTTCTACTACCTTTGATTGTTCAATTGTATGTTATTAAGACCTTACCTCCATAATGTATGTTTTATATGCTGAATTTAGAAATTTTCTTGAGGTGCCCTATTAAGATTAATCTTTTTATTGTTCAACAGCCAATCTTTCTAGTGTGATTAATATTTTTGTTACATTCTCAGAGACGTTTTCTACTTACCTGGTCTATAAAATTCTCTTATCTAGATTTTCAAATATTTTGGGCTATCCTGTTCATGTACTATGCTATTGTTTAACATTAGTGCTGTTTCATGTATTTTATGACTAAAAGGAACTGTTAGTTTAAAGTTTATGTTTATTTCCCTTATCAAATTGTAAAGGTGTAGCTTCATAGAATTATGCATTTATAGTTTGTTTTTTGTAAAAAAGGTCTAAAATGGTGTTTTCTTAGAGATGGCATTTTGTTTTCTCTTCATTTGAATTTTTAAACTTTATAAAATCTTAAAATACTGTAAAATTTTTTGCTGGGATCAAACCCTAGAATGCATACCCTGAAAATGGAGAGTATGGATTCTTTGCATGGCTACATCTAGACACAAGGTTCAGTTGTAATAACTTTATCAGCCTAATACATGGTTCAAACATTTATTTATGAGTCTTCATTTTTATTATGAGGTTTTAAAGAATAGCTGTAGGGCTTCATGTATTTCCAAATTGGGTATTTATTTAGATCAAGGCTAGAAATAGGTAATATTATTTAACTCTTTAGGATTTACTATGTATTTTATTGTATTTTATACCGTGTACTAATGAAGATAGGAATATCGTGATGAATAAATAAAGAAATCAGTTTGTATGATAATGTGCCTCATTGCAGAAAGTGATTTGATTAGAAAGAGAAACATTCTTCTCTATTATGTTCTAACATTCAGATGATACTCGTAAATCTCCAACATTTACTTCCATTCCTAACTTCAACTACTACTATACTCTTATAGGACTACACATTAATAAGTTTAATATGTAAAAGGTTTCTTATAGTAGCACTTACTTTTTATGGTTAAACGAGGGCAACTGTTTACATAGATCCATTTAATATAGCCCTTTGTATATTAAAGGAGATTATTGTTGAAGGATGTCCATCTTTCAAAATTAAAGGGGATCCTCTCTCAAAGTGACTATCCTCAATTATCATCAAAAGTAAGTGCTGCTATGGGCATAATGTCTACAGATTGTTACATATGTTAATTGTTATAAGTAATAATTTTTATGCTTCAAATTACAACTCAGTATTAATTAAATTAAATTTTGAGGACATTGAAAAAAATAATTTTTTCAGGAATCATTCCTTAAGTGGCATCTTGAAATTCTTAGTTATAATAATTGACAAATGTTTTTTCATGAACAGTTTTGTTGTTTTAAAGGTAGGGATTCTTGGTCTTTAAATACATCAATCTCATCTGGTTTTCTGTAATTTCTGAATAAACCTTTGAAGTGTTAATGGATTAGGCGTATTTCACTGTTTTTTTTTGTAGTTATGAACTATCTAAGCATTAAACCTATATTTTCCATTATTATAATTGTATTCATGAGAACAATTATAATATTGTATGAAATAACATATAAATAATACCAGGGCCGTAGGCAGCTTTGCCGGGCCCCGGACAAAATAACTCGTTCAGGCCCCTCTTTCGTGATTCCCGGATTTGTTAATACTATTTTTTGCATGGATATTGTAGGTAAAGTGTGAATAAGTGATCAATAATAATAATAAAGCACAAAATTTAATACAACCTAAACTCAAACATGAACATTTTTTCATTACCTTACAGAACAAACAGGAATGTTGCATCTGAACGAATGTCAATGTATGGCCTTCCTTCTTGCTTTCCTTGCCGCAAAGTCATTGATGGCATCATCCATGTTTATAGTTTTTGCCAGTTGAGCCTCCACAGCCAGAACTCCAAGACTTGACAGTCTCTGTTGTGTCATTGCAGACCGCAGCACATTCTTCACTCTTTTTAATGTTGAAAACGATCATTCTGCGCTTGCAACAGTTGCAGGCACTGTCAAAAAAATACGCAGAGCTATACACAAGTTTGGGAACATATTGGAAGGATTAGTCTTGTGAAGATGGTTCAGTAGTTCTAAGGGACATAAAGTGTTTTCCCCGACGTTGGTAGTATATACTAACTTAAGGCTTTCAATTTCTTCTGTTAAATCAATTTGCAAATCGTTCTCATATCTTAAAACCAAGTCATTCGATTTTGATTTGATCTCTTCTTCTGGCATACTCCTGAACTCCCAAAGAAATGAGAAAAAATGTAGAATTTCATTAAGTGATAGGAACCTCTCATTCAAGTCTGCAATTACTTCATCCAGAATAACCAATCAATGTTTGGCATTTAGACAGTTGTCATAGCGACGACGGCCGGCCAGACATTACGTCACCCCAGCCCCGCTGCCACAGAGACAGTAGCGCAGCAGTCAGTGTTTGAAGGCGCACGCGCGGGCCCCCTAAAAAATCATCTAGGGCCGGGCCCCGGAAAAAATATCCGAGAAAACCGCCCTGACTACGGCCCTGAATAATAAAAAATAGATGATTTATTCAGTCAAACAGTATTGAAAAAACAGAGGATATACATGAAAAAACAGAAGATAAGAGGAAGTACAATGCCACTAACAAAGTTGATTCAGAGGGAACTTTAACATGTACACACATATTTTGTGTCTTAAAAAGTTTGTTTCCATTTTATGATTTATTCTATTTATTATTTACCATAATATGTTAAACATGATTAAAATATCGAAATCTTGTTGCTGTTCATGACGAGGTGGTTGTAAATTGCAAATTACACTTTTGCTATTACTTGCGACCAGACATTTGTTAACTAAAAGTTGTTAATTGTTAACAACTTTTAGTTAACAAATGTCTGGTCGCAAGTAATAGCAAAAGTGTAATTTGTATGATTAAAATCTTTATTATACACACACATGGACACAAACACACACACATGGACACAAACACACAGATGGACACACACACAAACACACACACAAACACACACACACACACACACAACACACACATGCACATGCACACACACACACACACACACACACACATGGACACAAACATACACCTCAAAAGGTAGATTCTCCAAACAAGGGTGTTTTTTCTAGACAGTTTCAAACTTACATATCCAAGATATGACTATAAATAATGCAAATTTTAATAATCAGTGCCTCATCTGGATAACAGCTCCTTAACTTTGGCCTTATCTGTGTTTGTTCTAGATCCTTTAGATTTATCATAGGTCATTTGGATTTATTTAATTTAAATTATCTACCTTTGGTTTGAGACCCTCTAGGGTTCTGGATTTATATTTGTGTCTTGACTAACCTTTTTCTGTGTTTATATTGTGTTAACACTTTTCCTTTTAATCTGTATGCTCTGGCCATACTAAAATAAAATAATTAATATTTTTCTGCCTCAATGGGTTTATATTGACATACATTTCTGAAGTAAATTCAATATAATTTTTAAATGAATATAATTTTTACAAACATTAAAATATAATAAAAATATATATGATGTACTTCTTTAACAATTTTGAAATTTGAGACTTTGATGTAATAATTTTACTCTAATAATTATTAAAATATTAGACTAAAAACACTCACTACCTACTGGTAGACAGAGTTACAGCTGGTTTTCAGGAGACACTTGTTACATCAGTGCACATTATTCAATGCTTTCATAGTATCAAGAGCCATTTTGTTGATTTTGTGTCTTGTTGCATTGAACAATGATGTTAATTTATTGCAAAATGTATCTGCAAAAAATGCAATAGGGGTTATAGTCAAAATTTTACTTATTAAAAGAGCAATTTTGTAAAATAGAACTAGAAAAAGCCTCAAAATTGCAATAATATAAGGTTTTAAAACTTTTTAGATATATCTTAGAGGATATGTAATATGTAATGATAGTAAAAGTGAAGGGAGTACAAATATAATAAAAGGTGTTGAAAGCAAAAAGGTTAGATATTTTTAGACTAATATCTCGACTTCCTATGGTTATAACCCCAAGGCCTGATTTTTTTATACAGACACATAAAGTAAAATTAAGAAAAAACTGATTCTTGTTATACACGTATTTTGACGGTATTGACCTCTTTTAATTGAGGTAAGAATATGAAAACATGAATATAATGTAAATTTGTGTGAGCAGGCTAGAAATTTAATTTTATATTGTGCTTTTTTACAGAGTTGGAGACATTAGAGGATGTTCATATGATTAATTATGATGCAAAGTTCTGAAGGAAGCCCTGAATTAAAACTAAGCCAAGTTCTAGCTACATTTCCAACTACAGATGTTACCATAACAAACTTCAACTATATAATAGATTTATTTCTTGAATATCTTCTGCGTGAAGAAAACAGTATATCACAACCCGAGGTAAAATAATATAGCCAAACTTTCTAATGAGAAATATTACCACAATAAAACTGTTATAAATGCTAAAAGAGATATTTGTTTGTCTGTGATTGTTTATCTGTTTCACAACCAAAAGATAAATAAAATGGCACATGGTCAATAAAATGTTTTTATTGCTCTGTTCTGTAGCTCTGTTCTATTTAGTTATTTATTATATTATAATTAAGTAATACTTAACTAAGTGAATACGTAAGGGCTTACTTGCTGACACATTTCGAAACAATCCTTCCTTTTACGAAGCAAAGCCTATACTAGGGGCATCGTGCAAGGTACACAAGTTGTTGGTATGAGATTTATGAGTATAGAGGGAGTGGGTTAATTTGGTTGTGTGCTATGTAATGAAACAGGGTGTTAGCCTCATGGAAACAGGGTGTAATGAAACATGGTGTGTGCAGTCATTTAATGTGTTATCTTTATCTGTTGCGTAGTGTTTTTATATTTTGTATTTTTCTAAAGTTGTTAGTTTTTTACTTTGTTTTAATATGTGAGGAATGTTTAAATTAGTAGATATGTCCGTGTGTATGTGTCACATGTTTTTTACGTATGCTGCGTAGCTGGATTTTGGGTTTTTGTTGTTTCTGTGGGTAATGTGTTCATCAAAATGTGTGTAGAATGACCTACTGGTTTGGTCGATATAATAGCTGGGACACTCGTTATATGTTAATTTGTAAATACTGGATAGATTGTATTTGTCTGTTTGTTGTTGAAAGGGTTGTAAAGGGTCTTAAAGACAACCCTTTTAACAACAAAGACAAATACAATCTATTCGGTAGTTAAAAATTAACATGTAACAAGTGTCCCAGCTATTATATCAACCAAACCGGTAGGTCATTGTACACACGCTTTGATGAACACATTACCCAAAGAAATTACACAAACCCAAAATCACGCTATGCAACACACCTAAAAAACACACAACACACACACATACATACATACTAATTTAAACATTCTTCACATATTAAAACAAAGTAAAAAACTAACAACTTTTAGAAATATACGAACTATACAAACACTATGCAACAGATAAAGAAAACATATTAAACAACCGCACACATTTTGAAGCCAACACATTCTTTCATTACATAGCACACAACCAACTTAACCCACCCCCTCTACACTAATAAATCTTATACCAACAACCTTTGTATCTTGTGGAATGCTCTCAGTAGAGGCTTTGCTTCGTAAAAAAAACAAAGTGTTTTTTACACAAAGTGTAAAAGGAGCGTGTTTCAAAACACGTCAGCAAGTAAACCCTTACGTGTTCCCTTAGTTAAGTATTATTTAATTATAGTTTAATCAGTGAATTCAAAATGACTACAACAAGCAAATTTATTATATGTTTTATTTTGTTTCTATTGTGTCTCATAATCTATTAAAAAATTTTCTTTTTGTTGAATGGTAGGTTTTTCCTACTTGCCTAAATATTAATGCAGTATAATTGAAGAACATTCAATTGGTCTGGCATTTGGCTAACCTGAACAAATTCTCTATTCCTTTTTGACAAATTATATTGTATCATCTGTTAAAATCTTGCATGCTACATCTTTGTGCACTGTTTAAGTATAGAATCATAAAGCGTAGTCTCAGAGACTACACATCATGTTACAACCTGTTCTATCCTAAAGGGTAAGCTGTTTGGACTTGCCCTTTTGCAAGTATAGCTTCCTTGTAATAGTATTTATTACTACCTGGCAAAAGGCTTGATAGTTTTTGTGTACTAGTGAGCCATCACTTGTGAGATGAAGTGTTATTATTTATGTATTTTTTCTCTTCTGTAAATAAGTTTTATATTATTTAAAATTTTATATTGCTTAAAATTTTAAGTTTTCTAGACAGTATTTCTCTATTAAAATTTGTGTAAATAATATTATTCCTGTCCATAAGCGTGAGTGCATTTTTATAATTTTATTTTGCTTTTAAGGCTTAAAATGAGTGATGTACTTAACACAAATGTTTGAGATAGAAGCTGTTATATCAGAACTTGAAAGATAAAATTTGGCTGATAACGATGAAAATAATTACAGTTACAGTGTAAATAGTAAAGCAGATGATGATGAAATATCCGAACAAAACACCGAGTCAGAGACCCAATACGGATCAAGACCCTGACTGTATTATGTACAGTCTGATGAAGGATCTGCCATATATATTTTATTCCTCTACCTGCTGGTGAAGGTTTTATTACAAATCCATTTTCAACAACGTCTAATCAATGTTGAAGTATGATTTCTTGTTCAACCTCTACTATAGTAAATGACAGTAAAAATAATAAGTCTACTTGGTAAAGTTTAGAACAATATCCAAATATTGTCTTTCCATCAAAGAAACATTTAAGAGCGAAAAATGAACACAAGTGGTCTTTTACTAGCAGAAAAATGTACAAACTAGAACATTTTCTAGAAATATAAGCCAAAAAATATGTTATGCCTAACAATATGCGATGTAAAAACAAAATAATCTAATTAGTGCAATACCCTAACTTGAAAAACCTATGGATACTGAAAACTTACCTGTGGCCATATATTTTATAAAAGAATTGACAGCCTTTTCATGGAAGCAACAGGAATATAACATATGACAATTGGTTTACATCAATTCCTTTAGGAAAAACAATACTGCAAAAATATAAATTATCAACTGTTGAGACTTTGAGAAGTAACAAATACCAGAGGAAATGAAGAAATGTAAGAAAAAGGGATCTTCGATGTTTTGCTACGATGGTTTCAATACAATGGTATCTTTTCAAGTAAATAATGCAAAGCATATTATTCTTCTTTCTACAACACACAAAAAAGGAACAATCAATGAAAGCTGTAAACCAGATATTTTTGAGCTTTATAATTGTACAAAGGGTGGCATAGATAATTTTTATGAGATGTCGTCCACTATTTCTTCCTCTAGAAAAATTAGGAGATGGCCTCTGTGTATATTTTATTGAATATTAAGTAGTATCTTAGTAAATTGTTAAGTACTATACATGCATCAGGTTACAAAGAAAAAATAATAATAAAGCCCAAAGAAAAGAAAGAGTTTGGTAAAGACATTAGTATACAACTAACTGAACCACACCTACTGGAGAAGCAAAACTTACCAAATCTATCAAGAGGCCTAAAGCACACTATTGATGACGCTTATGAAACGAGCAGCAATAATTAAGAAGACATAGCTTTGACTTCAGGGTCAAGAAAGATTTGTGTTTTTTCTCCTCCAAAACATATTTGTTTGGAACATCGTGGAATGCTGTGCGTAGACTGTTGTGAAAAAGACTAAAATTGAACAAAATTGTTTAGAAATATTATAAAACTACTATACAAGATTGTATAATGTAACTTTAATTAAAATATTTTTACTGAAAATTCTGGAAAATAATTTTTTCCAAGAGTTGTCTGACAGACTACGGGTTGTGAACTCCAATTTGGTACTTGTAAACGAAAACAAGGAACCAACATACCAGTCACCAAGTACAGGATCATTGAGTACATTGGACCTTACCCTGTCTTCTCCAGATCTGTTAGACATAATCAGTAATTGGTATGTGGGTAAAGATCTAATTAGTGACCACTTCCCAGTATATTTTAATATCGACAGTAAAGAGGGAAATGTTAATGCACATAGAGTTATTACTACGCAACATAAAATAAAAGATGCAAATTGGCCCCTATTTAGACATCTTACTAATAACACAGTAAACTGCACAGAAAGTAATACAGAAAACATTGTACAGAAACTAATGATTGCTGCCTCGGAAAGTATCCCTAGCATTAAGGTAAATAAAAATAAACAAAAGCCTAGTAACATTTGGTGGAATAAGAGAATATCCCTCCTTAGATTAGAAAGACAAAAAGCCAGAAAAATGTGGAAGAAATTTAGAACACCCGAAAATAGAAGCAAATACAACCAGGCATCGGCTAAATGTAAGAGAGCTATAAAAGAGGCTAAAAGGACCTCTTGGCATGACTTCATAGGTAGCATCAACTCAAACACACCTTGCTCAGCTGTATGGAAAAGATTTAAAGCAATTCAGGGAAAACCTGATAATAAAATCTATCAGATCACAAATCCGGATGGGATCATAACTACTAATGATAATGACATTGCTAATGTATTCAACAAATTATATGTCAAAAAGTCAGGTATTGAGGAAAATTGGCCGACTCATCTGAAGAATGAGAAAAAGCGCTTTCTTACAACTTTGAATGAAGCAATTTCCAAAACAGATGTCTGTGATAAACCTTTCACAGAAACTGAAATGAAGGCTGCAGTAGCACAATTGAAGTCATCTACGCCAGGAGAAGATAACATTCATAATTTAATGTTACAGCATTGTTCTGAGTCATTTATGGAAGAAATAAGATGCAATTTTACACAAATCTGGGAGACAGGTAACATACCACAAAAATGGAAACAGGCTATAATTATTCCACTTGTAAAACCAGGAAAATCTCCTGAACTTGCTTCTTCTTACAGGCCTATAGCCTTGACATCATGTCTCGGTAAACTTTTGGAGAGACTGGTTAATAACCGCTTAACTTGGAGGCTTGAAAATTATAATCTGCTGGGTTCATGTCTTTTCGGGTTCAGACCTAAACGAAGCACCTGTGATGCTTTACTAAACTTTACAGAAAGTATATATACCGGATTCTCAAACAAAATGTGTACATCAGCGGTGTTCATCGATTTCGAAGCAGCCTTTGATAAGGTCTCACGCATATCTATTATTTCGCAGTGTATGGAAATCGGTTTAAAAGGGAGGATATTGAAATACATTGTAGACTTCCTTAAGGATAGGAAAATTAAAACTAAGATCAATGATACCTACTCTGAAGAAGAATGTACTCTAAACGGAATACCACAGGGGTCAGTCATTAGTCCTACTCTTTTTAACATATTGATGCAAAATTTAGGGAATATAGACCTTCCAGGCATCGGCATGGCTATTTTTGCAGATGATGTCACTATCTGGGCCACTGATAAAGACCCAACTGCTTCTACTCACCAACTGGAAAAGGCACTTACCAAAATCTCTGAGTGGTCTGAAAAATGGGGACTAACCATTTCACTATCAAAAACTGAAGTATGCTTCTTCTCCAGGCGATACTTGCACAAAAACTATAAACCAGTTATAAACTTAAATGGAAACGTACTGCGGCATAACCCAAATCCTGTACTTCTGGGTATTAAACTGGATCCAAAACTACTGTGGAAAGAACATGTCCATTTCATAGCGGACAAATGTGCAAATAGAATAAAAGCGTTGAAAGTTATAGCCAGCAGGGCATGGGGAGCAGATACATATATATTAAGGAATTTTTATTTGTCCTTTGTAAGATCAAAAATCATGTATTGTTGTGAAGTTTGGGGTGGAACAGCTGAAACTCATATTCGAAAATTACAAATATTACAGAACTCATCTCTGAGGATTTGTTTGGGTTGTCCAAAAACCACAAGTATACAGTCTATGGAAATTGAACTGTCAGTCATGCCCTTTGACTTATATATAAAAAACAGAATGTGGAAGAAACATTTTCAGATGAAGGCAATTTCACTTAACACTCTTTCTAACATTGCATTGGTAACTAACATCCGACAGTCACTGTTCTACCATCATAACAAACCCTGCGAATCATTAAACACAATGGAATCAGAAAAAATTCCAGTTGTTTTGGAACAACAACCCTGGCTTCGAATCCCAATAAAAACCAATCTTGAAATTCCTGGTTCACTCACAAAAGAAGATTCGCCTCACCTACTAAAATCTGTCGCTATGGAATTGATAAACACCACATATAACAACTTTGTAAAAATCTACACAGATGGTTCCGTTGATAAAGAGAACCATAGGGGAGGTGCAGCTTTTCATTGTCCAGAATTAAACGAGGATTACTATGTGCCCTGCGATTCCTCTTCAAGTATGAATGCTGAATTGATGGCCTTAAATGCTGCTTTGGTTTTTAGCAATACTATGGATGCACAGAACATCTGCATTCTTACCGATTCCAGGTCGGCCCTTCAAGCCCTTCAAGTACAGCACACTACAGACTACCATTTTCGAACATCTGAAATAACTAAATTGTTAAAAAACTTAGAACAGAAAAATATTGTATTTCAATGGATTCCCAGTCATTGTGGTGTTCCTGGGAATGAGGAAGCTGACAGATCTGCCAAGGCGTCTTGCAACTTGTTTCCATCTCCTGAAAGTTGTTACTCCTTAACTAATTGCAAAGAGGCAGTTGATAAAGAATCTTACATCTGTTGGAGAAAGAAATGGAGAGAATGCAATACTGGGCGCGAATATTATTCATTACAAAAACAACCTAATGATCCAAAGATCTTCAAGTCATTATCACGTTCAGTGGCATCTTTTGCGGCACGAGCTCGTATGGGACACATTGTCACCAATACATATTTGAAAAGGTTTCATATTACTAACGACTCTATCTGTGGAGTGTGCAAGCAAGAAGAGGAAACATTAGAGCACATACTTTTGAAGTGTCCTGTAACAGCAGCAACAAGGAGTCCCTTGATAAAGCAACTAGGACGGGAATGTACCCTGGACAGAATCTTGAAAGAAAGTTGTTTCTGGTCATTGGCAGAGTGTGTGTATAGGAGACATCGAGCCATCGAGGCCAATCTTGGAAGCTCGTAATAAGAAGTAAGAAGTAAGAAGTAAGTAAGACTACGGGTTATGATTAATGAGTAGTAAAATAGTATGATGATTCTAGGGTTACCTTCCCATACCTACAGTAAAGTGTAGGTATGAGGTATGTGTTAACCAAGGAGTTTTTTTGCATATACAGTACTTTAATCATATATATTAAAAATACTATTCATGTTTTTGGTATGCAACTATAGTAAACAAGACTGACATTATGAAATAACAATAAAAGAATAAGGACATAGATTTTTAGAATTTTCATAATAGCAAAAAAGTCCAAATTTTCTTCTTTGGTGTTTTATTGTTATGTCTAACATACTTCATCAAAGTGAAAAAGGTATTTAAAAAAAGGAAGGCAAATACAAACTAACCAAAGTAAATTTATTTTAAAAATGAATTGGAAAATGCAAATCATTAAATTTATTAACTTATGAAAGCCAGAGTCAGTGTTTGAAATAAACTTTTTGTTAGAAAGTACACGAATGTTTAAAAAACGTTTCCTTTTTATTCAATTCCTTTCCTGGATTGTTAGACAAAGGTATCAGTTCTTGCTCATGTGATGTGCTGTTTCTGAAAATATCTCATTTACAGCAGTTTAATATTTGAGTAACTTGACTTTATAGTGATAGTGGCGGTTTGTTGACTGATAGCTTTTAGAGGCTTTCGTGAGGTCTGGTTCACACTCTTCTTATATATCTTGTTCATATTTTCAGTCGTTAATAAAATACTTTTTATTCATCAACTCAAGTTCAAATACATTTTTTAAAACTTGCAGTGGGTGATACAGTTTTTTTTCAAATATTAATTCAATTAAATGAATTGCCCTAAACAGTTATTTGTTACTAGCTAAGATTTATTGAAAGAGGTTAGAACCTGTTTTAAATATCTCTGTATAAACTTAAACGCTAAGTCCAAGTTCTCAAATTCTCTGTAAAACATGTGTTGAGAGGATCAGTATGTTTGAAAGAAAGGAACTCATCACATTTCTTGCTTTAGGATGTATTTTCAACATTACAATGGCCACTGATAAATATCATATTAAATTTTGTAGATATTTTATTATTTATTTTTAATACCCCTAAAAATAAAATTTAAACATGGTCAATTTTTTACAGGTTATTCTGAAATGGCTTAAAGGCTGGCTAGAAAAAACTTCTACTATTCCTTGGAATGTTGCCCATAGAATTCTTCATTTAATATCTACTATAATTACTCTTTGTAAATACTTCTCATGCTCAGAAGGTGATATGTGATTTATAAAATAATTTGTTTAAACTTTTGATATATGTTAAAAAAAATATAATGCTTAATTTTGAAAAAAAGGTACAGCGATCGATAAGTCTGATTCATATTAAAGTTATTAATTTCTGTTAAGTTCATTATAATTACCATGAGTTTGATATTTTTTGCTATAAGTAGCATCATAAAGCTTTTAGCTACTAAACCACTTAAGATAACCTCCATTTATCAGAACAAAATACATACTGATTGTGTTGAGGAAGGAGTCAACATATTGTACCTGCTATTTATTTGCGCTCATACCCGGGGGGGGGGGGGTCTTGGCCCCTCCCTAGCTTATCCCCAGATTTAAAAAACAAATTAAATATTCTAGCACCATGTAGAGCAGGGGATTTTTTGAGAAGGTTATTTTAAAAATTGGTGAATTGTAGGACATGACTTGGGATAAAATTAGGGATGGGCCGATTCCTAAAATTTTCGATTCCGATTCCGATTCTAAAATTTTCCTTTCGATTCTCGATTCTTTACTCGATTCTCGATTCTTTCAAGTTATATTAGCTTATATGCTAGTTCTCTAATAATTAATTTAGTTAACATCTTGGTCATATGGCAAAACCTTTTAAAAGTTCCGTTTTAATGTAATAGGCTACACAAAACCTTCAACCGTGAGAGTGATATCTGTCTATAATATAATTTATTAAGGTTAAAATTCGGAAGAATAATACAGTGTTTCTGTTATCCGTCTATTCGCTCAACCGTCATGGCCATGGTTCCGACGGTGACGGTTAATCGAGTTTTTACTGTACTTTTTTGTGTTTTGTTCTGACATCTATAAATCAGTGGAAGTAAGACACGTGGGTGAGAGAGAGAGAGCAAAAGAGAGTATCGAACCCACTCTAGTGAGAGAGAGAGACGAGCGATGTCAAACGACCAGAAATGGTTACGATCTTGATTGCTGTTGCTTCATAAATAATAATATTTTCGTTTACTTTAATCATTTAATTCATTCAAATCAACTAATACATAAATAAGACATAGTTGGTAATTAATTATTTTTCCACACAAATATAATAAATTTTGTTTGGTAATAAATTACTCCACACGCATATTTTAATAGTTAACAAAATAGGAATCGGAATCGACACTTTTATGAATGAAGTATCGAGTATCGACGATTCCTCAATACCACCTAGAATCGACGATTCCTGGAATCGAGAATCGGAATCGGCCCATCCCTAGATAAAATATTTATTTATAACAAATGTGTGTTTTTTGTAATATTTACATATTATTGCTTTTTAATAAAAAATAAGATTAATTAGATTAATGTGTCTAGTTTCTTTAAACGTTTATTATCTTGGCCTAGTACTTCATAGGTATTAATAGGTTAAACAATGTTAGAACTTGATTTTTTTAACTGCTTAATTTTTTAGTATGCAATGCCTTCATGTCCAGCCCCCTTCTACGAACTTGCTTTTAAGCACCAATTACTTACTTCTTCCTGGCCAGAGCAGTTTGACATTGACCAATCTACCTTGATATGATACTTATCTATCTTGATAATCTACCTACTTTTGTTTTTTTAGTTTATAATTCATTAAAATTTTCAAACCTAACAGTAGATTTATTTTGAATTTGTTTTCCACTTGGGGAAAAACTACTACTTAGTAATATTTTATCTGATGTGTAACACAGTAGATTAGTTCAATTGTCTTGTCCGTGACTCACAACATTGATCAATGCACTGACAGTGCGAAATGCCAGCACTGAAAAATATCACTAGTAGTGGTATTTTTGTTGAGTGATATTGTAAGAACATTAAGCATGTTTAATTAGAAGTAAAGTTAATGCACAAAATTATCATTATAAGTAATTATTAATTAGTAACATTAATAATTTTTGGATAATCTTATATTTAATTTTTATAAAATTGTTACAGACATAATATGGATCTCAAATAGAATCGGTCAATTGAATAATGAAGTTGATATCAAGAATAAAATTGAATTTATAAAAGTACTCATGTTTACACTTTCACATGAAAAGGTAAGAAAAAAAGCTGTTGATTTAAAAAAAAAACAATTCGTAAACATAGTTTTGATTAAAATAAAATAAAAACTATTAAAATTTACTGATTATTTCAGCTGAAGAAAACATTTGTGCAAACATCTGGTTTTTGTGAATCTAATGACACTGCAATATCTCTCAATGTAACCTATGTAAGAAAGTCTCCTATAATTGTCACAAAAATACCACATTATAGTTCAGCAACTTCTTACTCTAAAAAGGATTGTAAGTATAATATATTTTATTTGTGTGTGTGTGTTGTATTGATGTAATCAGTGTATATACATTGTATAACACTGGTGAATTCATAATAAATCAGAGCACCTCTAATTACAAAAATATGTCTATTTAATTTTACCTGCTATACAGAGGCTCTACAATATACTTTACCAAGCTTCACCAGATGAATCCTCAAATCAAAATAAATAAAAATGCCATAAAATAAAATAATCCTATCTTTCTTAGTATTCTGTCTGTTTGTGTTTTTTATAAACAAATTTTTATTTTTAAAATGTCCTAGACTATCAGATTCAAGTATTATATAGATATTAGTCTAACTAAAACCTATTTTTCAAAAAAAAGGCCATTGTAACCAGCCCATTGTAGATTTTATCTAAAACATTATCTAAAGTGTGATACATTTTAGTAAATCTGGCATTCAAATTCGTATTACTTCAGCCGCTGTACCAATGAAGAAGGTTGTAATTTTGAATACTTCAAACATTTAAAAGTTGTTTAAATGCATTGCATGTTGTTATGCCATTATTTTTTTATAATTGTCATAACTTTTAATGTAATACAACCCAATATCACTTATTTGTTAACACTTTTGCTACCAAGATGTTAGGAAAAAATCCTAAAACAGACCAAAGTCAAATAGAGGTGACTTGCTTTTTCTCTACACTGACCAATGTCAACTGCAGTTGACGACCGGACTGATTCCAGTGGACCGATATTAACTATGGTTGACATGAATACCAAATGTATTAATGGCCTCTAGTTGCTTGTATCAACTTGGCTCTTGCTTGACGGTCTATATAGAAATACATCACCTAAGTGACATGGTCCCAGTGTGGGATATTTTTAGTCGTAATTTTGTCAGGGCTTTTTGTTTACATGAGATAACCTCAGTTCCTTCTGCATGTTTTATTTTTCTGCATCTCAGTGTTTTTTGGACTCAGTTCCTTCTGCACCTCAGTTCTAACACTGTTGGCCTGCATGTTTCATTGTATCATAGAAAATGTCATTGTCATTGTATGTCATTGGAACTATTATGAACACAGAGAAAGGTCATATTTTTGAGGTTGTTGCACGCCTTGTCAAAGAATACACCGACAAAGGACATACACTATATTTGGATATTTTTTACACAAGTATTGACCTCGTAAAGTACCTTATGGTCAATGAGACTAATATGTGTGTTTGACTACAACCAAACAGAGCAGAAAATCCAGATACAGTAATAAATGCAAAGCTGTGGGAAGGTGAATCTGTAGTGAAACTTCCTTTCTTCAGAAAGGAAGTGTGACTGTAATGAAATGGAGAGATAAAAGGAATGTTCTGAAGATTTAAACAACACATGGTCCAGAAACAGAAGAAGTGGTTAATAAAAGAGAGTGGTAGAAAATAAACCTTCCATGGTCGTAGCCTACAACAAAAACTTGAATGTGATTGACTGCAGTGGTTAGATGATATCATACTATTCATAGCCAAGGAAGTCATTGACATGGAATGTACAAATATTCTTTCATTTGACAGATGCTTTATTTTGGAATAGCATTTCTACAAGATCAACAAAATTACTTGCAAATATTTAGAGTTTCAAGATGTCATTATTAGAGAGTTTCTTGGCTTGCAAATGATGATACCGAAGATGTTTTCAGGATAACAAAAAGATAAAGGCAACCACTTTTGCATGTGACACATTAAAAAACAAGGGACATGAGATTGAACTTTCCCCAGTTCTGTGTTTTCTTGAATGGTACAATCAGTAACTCATTTTACTAGTGAAATTGACAAATACAGCTGTGAAATCTTTTGGCTTTTTATACAATATATGATTGTGTATAAAGATGTAAAATTTACCTAAAACTCATATTATAATGTTAAATGAATAATTGTTTAATACACGTCAAATACAGTTGACGTCAGTCTGGTAACAACACACTACGGTCATGGTGTTTTTAGCTATAGATTGACGTCTCCTATATTTGACGTAAAAATATTATTGATAATTCGATGTTACAAAGTAATTTTTTAAAGTAATTTTTATGTCTGTATCATAATTTTATGGTTGAATTACAAAAAAAATATATATATAAATAAAAGTTGGTCTGATAGCATGTTTAGTTCACTATGCATGGTCTTGTGTAATGATTAACGCTACTGGTTGGTCCTTTGGAAAAACCACAGAGTCAACTATAGGTGTTAGTCGGTAGCCAATGTGTTAAATAAACAATGTGGCAGCTATTTGATTAAATAGCTTAATTTTTTAGAAGGAGGATTATGAACTGATGAAAAGATTATGTCTTATTGTCTCTGATGTGGGAAGCCATGTCTTTACAGTCTAAAAGTTAATTTAGCATTACCTGTGGCAATTTCATATATAAAATGGATGTAGCTAAACTCAGTGTTGGAAAATTTTTTGTGTAATTAAATGATAATGATATTTAACTAAGTGAATATGTAAGGGCTTACTTGCTGACACATTTTGAATCAACCTTTCCTTTTAGGAAACAAAGCCTCTACAGGGTTTGAGTAAGGCTTTAGCGTTGCAAAAGGAACGATTGTTTCGAAACAGGTCAGCAAGTAAGCCCTTAAGTATTCACTTGGTTAAGTATCATTTAATTATAGTTTAATCAGTGAGTTCAAGATGTTTATAACAAGGAACTTTGAAAAATTGTTATCTCACATACAATGTGAATAAGAAATAAAATTAACAAGGAAAATATCTACAACAGTGGGATTGTTATTTTAGTTAAAAGTATTAATCAACTGATTATAAAACTTTAATAAACTGATTATGGAGCAACAACAGTAACTAGCTTAGTCCACTTTTGTTAATTAATGAAACCCTTAATTATTCAGAAAAGACATTCAGAAAAACCATCATTATTCTGTTGCTATTTGTCACAGCAATCAAGATATATTTTATTAAACAAATTAAAACAAGTAACATAAACTTACAAGTAAATTTATAAAAGAATTACAGAAATAAAATGTTTTTATTTAATTGTCTGTGTTTTATTGAGGCACTGATAAAGATTTGAAAAGGTTGCCATGTTGTGTTACAAATTTACTTATGTATTAGCTTGTCATTATTTTGTTTAATAAAAACATGAAACATTCGAAATATTTACCTATTCCTGATCATGTTTTTCTGTTCAGGTATATATATATATATATATATATATATATATATATATATATATATATATATATATATATTGTAACGGACTAGGTTACTTAGGAAATAAAAATACTTGGGAAAAGTTTTAAAATACAAAGTTATACAATTTATTAATCAATGACAAATTACAAAAGAACAAGTGACATCAATGTATCGAGTAATTAACTATTAATTACTGCTAACTATTCCATACATTTTAATTACTTATTAACCTTTAAAATTTATATATATCGAGAAGATAGTAACTTAAGTTTTCCAATTTAATTTTAGAAATGAATATTCAAAGGACAATTTCTACCGTTCATGTGTTAACCGTTTATCATTTAAAATTCAACTTAGTTAACATTAAAATACATTTTCTTTATTATTATCTAAAATGTACCTGGTTGTGCACATTACTTGTAAAACACTACAACACATATCATTAATATTGCACATGGCTTTTGCACTTTAATCACTACACACAGCTCTTGCAATTAGCGCTCTTAAACAAAAATGATATTAACTTTTGCTTATTTGAAACACATAAATAATCGCTTCTGACTTCTTCTTTAGTTGCGTTTATAAAATTTGGTACCGGCCTTGACATCTTAAATTTTGAATACTGGAAGCTTACTAATTTCTAAGTTATGTTTGAAAATGCCATCACGTCCGTCTCGTTCAAAGACCTTTTGAGAAGTGGGGTCGTTGCAAGGACGCGCTAACTGAATTTCCCACTCTTACTTATTATTTTGAATTTTTTGATTGGTGCTTCGGATCAGGCGATATCAGACCATGTTGATGTCACATGGAGTGATGTGCTTATTACCCTAAGTTTCTAACTCGTACGATATTTTTCTATTTCGCCCGCTAGGAGCGCTTACTACCTACGCTAGCTTCACAATGTGCACCAAGAACACAAAAATTTTCTTTTATATTGGGACGATATAATTATTAAATAAAAATTAAATATATAAATGAATTTATATGTAACACCTTATTTTTAAGAGTGCTACATTATATATATATATATATATATATATATATATATATATATATATATATATATATATATATATATATTATAACATTTATAGAATGGGCTATATAATATTATTTAAGAATTGGAAAATAGATGAGAAATAACTCACTCAAAATTTAGAAAGAAATTCATTAAAAGATTGGTTAGGTTAAAATTGAAACTAAATTCTGGTAAAAGCCTAGGAATTGTAAACAAGGTTTTTGAACTGGAAATGTATTAGGAAATTTGTTATATCAAATAACCTAACACATAAATTAAAATAAGATAATCTAATAATAGTTATGTGTAAACAAATTTGTAAACTGTAGGAACATAGGGCTAAGTAATTACTTGAAGGAGAAAGTGAACACGTTTGTAAACAAAAGAAAATTGAAAGGTTATGTTTATGAAAGACCAAGCAAAACACACACAATTCAGAACTATTTCAAAAGTAAAACACAAAGACACTTCACACACTAATAATATTAATAAAATAAACACTGGAAGGTTTGTTGACAATAGGAAATTGAAACTGTAAGTTTCAATCAGGTTTAACCAAGTTAAAACGCCATTCTAAACAAACTTGTGGTATGTCAGCTGTAAAACAGATGTAGGTCAGTGTGACAATCGATTCTAGTGAAGAAAAAGAAAACAAACTAGATTACAGGCAACATGTGTTTTTTGGAGAAGAAAGGCGGCCATATTTTAAACAATTTTAGAAAAAAAAGGACGCGTAGTTAGAGTTGAGTTGGAGGTAGCGTGGGTGACGCTCTAATAGCAGACCTTGCTGGGCAGTCAAAATTCTATTTATTTGGAAAGAGTTCGCCTAAATTATACAGTTTTGTGAGTAAACTTGGCCAGATTAAACAGGAATAAGAAAATTGAAAGAGTTAATACAGTGAAAATATAATTTGAAAGAACTAAAACGGATTTAAGTGTGTGAATTGTTTAATTGGAGAGAACGGGAATTTACGTAAGCGACCAGCAAAATTTTGATATTTATTAAGTTGAGTAATAGCGCTATAAAATAACTTTAGTGGACTTTTAAGATAATAGAGAAGTTTAAATTTGTATATTAGGATATCTTATAGTTAATTAATAGTTCGAAATAATCCAGTTCAAATAGTTTGGCCTTTTTGCATTTTCAAAATTTAATATTGTTTGTTCAAAATTTATTTAATTAACCTAAGAATTTCTAAAAATATAGCCCATACTATAACCCCGAGATATCAAGAGATCTTAAACTAGCCAAGGGTATAAAAACCTTGTAACTCAAATTTAAAGAATCGAATTTTAGTATATTGTGTTAAAACTTGTTAAGTTGTAAAATTTTGTTTTGTGTATTGTTTAATGTTGAGATGAAATTGTAATAATAAATGTTAATGAATTGTTCTTGAGTAGTTTTTTGGTTTTGGTTATTAAATAGAAATAATATATCTTCATAAAATAGTAAAACCCCGTTGCGTCTGTTTTATAATTATGTTATAATTGGCGCAACAACGTGGGGGCTCGATAAAATTTATTTAGAGAGATTTTGAATCAAAATTAATTTAGAACTTTTTATATGAAAAACATTTGAACTGGAAATAGATTTAGAAAAATTTTGTAAAACCAAACACTGAGTTGAATAGAATCAAGACTAGGTTGTTTTGTAGAATAAGTTTACTAATAGCTTAAATATGTCTGATGAGAGGGAATTATACAATTTGCGGAGAGAAAAAGCTAAAAAAACAGAAAAAGGGGAACAATTAGAAAAGAGTAGGCGGAAAAGGGCGATAGAAACAGAAGGGGCTGCTCAGGGGAGATTTGTTAGTTTTCAGGAGGGGATCGAAAACAGGGAGGAAAATATTATAGGCGAGCTGGTAATTGTAGGGGACCAGGAAAAAGGGACAAGCCTAGAAATACAAGAAATAGAAATGGAAGGCACAGATAGGCCTATAGAAGAGAGTGAGGTGGAAACCCAAGTAGATGAGGCTAGGGGACTACCACCTATGCAAACCCAACAACAAAAACGGGGAAATAATGAGAAGGAAGATTTAAGGGAGATAATGAGAACTCTCATGGAAATGAGAGTAAGCATAAATAAAGGGAGAGAGGATCTAAATAGACAATTAAATATAAATAATGAAAAAATAAATAGACAATTAGATAAGATAGATGAAATAAAAGGGGAAATGAAAGATATGAGTGAGGATATGAGGGAAATAAACAAAAAATTAGAGGAAAATAGAGACGAAATGAGAGAGATGAAGGAAGATTTCAAATTCATAACACAGGAAATAAGGGAGGAAAGTAAGAAAATGATAGAGGATATGAGGGAACAGTTGAGAACAGAGAATAATGCTGTAGTAGAAGTTATGAGAAGAGACTTAGAGGAGAAGATTAAGGAGAATTTAGAGGAAACAAAAGAAATAATAGCTGATGTGACAGAAATTAATAAGAAAGAGATAGAGAAGGTAGAAAAAATGACAATACAGAACAGGGAAGAGTTAAGAGTTTTAAATAGGGAGATAGCTATTGAGAAAAACAATAATAATGATAGAATTGACCGATTGGAAACAGAAGGAAGGAGGAATAATGAGAAACAAGGGGAATTGACCCAGAGAATGGAAAAGGTAGAAAAGAAGGTGGAAGAAAGTAAAGGAGGAGAAGGCCTAAGGATCATACAGGTGTCATGCGGGAATCAGGAGGAGATGCCCAAATTTAATGGGAGGAATGGTAACCCTATGGAGTTCCTAAAAAGACTAGATAGGTATGTGGAGAGAAAATTTGAAGGTAGGACAGGGGAAAGATTTGATAATGAATGGAGAGGAATCATAGATAGAGCTTTGGAAGTAGGAGCGGCTAGATGGTGGGAATCAATCAGAGAGGAGGTGGAAGATTTCGCGGATTTACAAAATAGATTTATAGAAAGATACTGGGCCAAAGAAATACAGGAAGGCATTAAAGAAAGAATGGAGAATGAAAGGTATATTGAGGGAAATGGAAGAACCAGGGCAGATTATTTCATAGAAAGAGTCATAGTTTTAAAGAACATGACACCACCGCAAAATGAGGAAGAGATAGTCCGGAGATTAAGCCGGCATTTTAATGAAAGGATACAGTTGTCAAGAAGGGTACAAAATATAAAAACGATCCGAGAGATGGAAAGAATGCTGAATGAGGAGGATATAGAGGAAAGAAATAAGGAAATAAGACAGAGAAACAGGGGACCATGGAATAGGCCTACTCCTAGAGAGGAACAGAATGGAAATAGATTTCCACCCAGAAGGGGTGAGGAAGGGATGAGACAGCAGGGAAATAGAAGATTTCCAGGACCAGGAGAATTGTATAGAAGGAATGAATATAGGAATGAAGGGCGGCCACATGTCCAGTTTTTTAACAGAAGAATAGATAATCATATGAGGGGGAATGTTGAACCAAGACCAGGGCAGGAAAATAGTCGAGAAAATAGAGGAGACAGGAATTACAGAACCAATGACAGGAGCCAGAAAGAAGTAAACAGCATACAGATACGACCAAAGGAATCGACCAGTGGAAGATGTGAGGGAGACCAGGGGACCTCGGAAAACTAAAGGGAACTGGTGATACCTTATTGCATCATGGGAAAACTACAGGGGATGCTGAAGAGGGAAAGCCAGTGCTAAAGAGCCTTGGAAATATTAATTGTGACAAGAATAAGGGTAAAAATCAATTTAATGAAAATACAGATTTGGGGTTAGGAATAATTAACAACGTATTAATAGATAGGGAATTTTTGGAAAGTGAGGGGACGGAGCGAAATTTGAATTTAGAGCAAAACAAAATATATATGAGCCCAGAAATAGAGATAGAATTTAAACAGGTTAGGGTTACAGCCTTAATAGATACAGGTAGTAATATTACATGTATTCAGGAAAAATGGTATAGTATAAATAAGGGAAAACTAGGAAGAGTAGAAACGTTGCCAATCAGAGCAATGAACATTAGGACAGCAACAAATAAAAAGAGTAAAAAAATTAATAAAATTGTTCTGATAATGGGAAGATTAGGTGGGATTGATTACCCATTTCAATGTTTCATCATACCAGGCCTATTAAGAGAAATGATCATAGGGATGGATATATTAAAAAATACAAAGGCTGATATAAGTTGTGAGGATTGGAGTATAAAATTGAAATATTTGGAAAACTATATTAAAATAGATATGAAAGAAACGGAGGGTGAAAATGATGACGAAAGAAGTAATAACAACGAGGTACAAAATTTAGAAAGGGAAGATAATGTAATTAACGAATTCGATCAAATTAATGAGGAATGGGAAAATTTAGATAATTTAGGACAGGGGGACCAAAATTATGAGAAACAAAATGAAACAGAAGGGGAAATTAGTGATAGAGATATTATGGAAAGTATCGGAGATGACCGTGTAACAGAAAGGCAAAAACTGGAGTTGGTGGAGATAATAAAGCAATATAAGGATGTATTTTCAGATAGACCTGGAGTGTGTAAAGGATATAGACATGAGATAAAAGTAAGAACAGATTTACCATTTTATCAAAGAAACTATCCTGTGCCCACAAAGTATCAAGAAGCGGTACAAAGAGAAATTGACAAAATGTTGGAGATGAAAATAATAGAAAAAAGTAATAGCCCTTATATTAACCCTATTATTCCTGTCATAAAAAGTAATGGAGAAATAAGATTGTGCCTGGACGCAAGGAAACTGAACGAAATCATAATACCAGATTACGAGTGTTACCAGGGTATTAATGAAATATTACATAAGGCAAGAAAGGTAAAATACCTGAGTTCTATGGACCTCACGAATAGTTTTTGGCAGGTGGAGTTGGAGCCAGAATCCAGAAAATTCACAGCTTTTCAGTATAATGGAAAGACATATCATTTCATTGTGACACCTTATGGGCTAAAAACATCATTAGCAGCTTTAGCAAGAGCTATGGGTAGAATAATGGGAAATGAATTAGAACCATTCACTTTAGTATATGTAGACGACATTGTATGCATGTCACAGAGTTTTGAAGAACATAAAAACCATTTAAAAAAATTATTTATGACATTTAGGGAAAATAATATCAAAATTAAATTATCAAAAACTGAGTTTTGTAAAGAAAACATAGCATTTTTAGGTTATAGGTTGACAACTGAGGGAATAGAGATAGATAAGGACAAAATTAAGGCTGTAATGGAATTCCCCACACCAAAGAACGTTAAGCAATTAAAAGGGTTTATAGGCCTTGCCAATTATTACAACAAGTTTGTAGACCACTATTCGAAATTAGTAGAGCCACTCCTGAAACTTTTGAGACATGAAACAAAATTTAATTGGACAGATTTAGAGGAACAAAATTTTAGAAAATTAAAGGAAGCATTTATAGATACCAACGTACTAAAACACCCTGATTATTCAAAAACGTTTTATTTACAGACAGATGCAAGCGAATATGCTATTGGGGGGCATCTGTACCAGGTAACAGAGACTGGACAGAAACAGGCAATTATGTTTATGAGCCGAACCCTAAAAGGTAGTGAGATACGATATTATACGACTGAAAAAGAATTATTGGCTGTGTTGTTTTGTCTACAGAAGGCTAGACAGGTTATACTGGGGAGAAAAGTAATAATACAAACTGACCACCAAGCTTTGACTTTCATAAAGACTTGTAGAATATTAAATTCAAGACTATATCGTTGGATATTGCTCATGCAGGAATATGATTTTGAGATTGAGTATTGTAAAGGGAAGGAGAACGTGGTGGCAGACATATTAAGTCGTAACCCATGGGATAAGATAGAGCCAAAACATATAGAGAATCAAAATAAGTTTAGTATCAATTTAATGGAAAGAGTAATAAGTAGGGAAGTAGTGACAAAATTGACAAAACTTAATGAGCTTCAGTGGGGTGATTTAGAATTAAGAAATATTATTGAAAATGTCCAGGAATACAATTCGAAATTCAAAATTGAAAATAACATACTATATAAAAATTGTAAAACAAGTTGGAAAATAATAGTACCCAGAGAGTTAATAAATGTATTAGTGATATCATGCCATGAGTACTATATGCATATAGGGGCCAAGAAGTGCTATAGTATAATAAATGAAATATTCACATGGAAAAAGATGTATAAGGAGATTAAATACCTTTTAAAATACTGTGACACTTGTCAGAGGGTGAAACACACAAATCAAACTTGTTATGGGGTGATGAAAGGAATCAAGGTAGAAGGGCCTAAAGAGCAACTATCTATTGACTTTTGTGGACCATTTCATAAAAGTGAGGGATTTAAATATATTTTGGTTATTTTGGATATTTTTACTAAATTTATAAAAATTTATAAAATAAAAAAAGCAAATACTGCTACAGCTATTAGATGTATAGAAGATTATTTAGAAAAATATGGACAGGTAAAAAGGGTACAAACAGACCATGGAACTCAGTTCACAAGTAAAAGATGGTCAACCTTTTTAGAAAATAAAGGAATCAAACAAATATTTTCACCAATTAGGCGACCTCAAAGCAATATAGTAGAAAGGGTAAACAGGGAGATAATGAGATGTCTTCGCACCTATTGCCATGGGAACCATAAACAATGGGCAAAGTTTATACATTTAATAAATGAGATGTTGAATGAAGTACCACATGAGACCACAGGGTTCACACCTAATCAGTTACAGTTAGGAAAAATAGATGAGAGATTTTGGCATAAGTATATCAAAATTCAAAATTCAAACGAACAAAGCGTTAATACCCAACTAGTAATAGATTTGGCAAGAGGGAGAATGAAAAAAAAGGCAGAACTTAGGGCACAAAATTTCAATAGAAATCATAAGCTTTTCACATTTAATTTAAATGATTTAGTGTTAGTAAAAGAAAACTGGCAGGCAAAAGGCATAGAGGGAGAAATGGGGAAATTATTTAATATTTATAGTGGGCCATATAGAATACACAAAAAGTTAGGAGAATCGACATTCGAACTACGGGATGATAAATATGATATAAATAAGGGGATGTTCCATTCAACGGAACTAAAAAAGTACCATGATGCAAGGGAGATAAACTCAAAAGGGACAAAATAAAATAGGAAGGGAGATATTAAATATAGGTAAAGGAAGCAATATGAATAAACTCTAGGTGATTATGTGTATATGAAAACGTTAGCAGGAGATACGTTGTAAGGGATGGTAACTATATCTATGATAATTTATTAGGAACTTCGTCGAATAATGAATAAAGATAAAATTATGTATATTTAAACTTCGTCGTATTGTAAGGGAGAATCTGCGTTGATAAATAATGGAACTTCGTCGTATATATTATATATTATAAAAGAAATATGAATCTATGATAATAAATATTAAAGCATCGTTGTAATAAAAATATGGTAATTGTGTATTTAAACTTCGTCGTATTGTAAGGGAGAATCTGCGTTGATAAATAAGTATTAAAACAAAATTTATATTCGTTGATATAGGGATAGCGTAATCGAAGGAACTATAGATATGATCAAATAGAGGATATGAAATTGCAACCTTTAAAAATATTAGATGTTAAACTTCATACAAAATAAACTGATATGATATAAGAAAATAATTGAACTGGATGTGAGATTGGAAGGGGAGATAAAATACTAACTTAGAACTGAGAGTTAGATGAAGCTAAAAGCAAAATAAATATGAGACAAATAATAAACAAGGAATAAACAGAAATAAGGGAAAGAGAAATGTTATAACCAATTTGACCAAATCTAGACATACTATGACTCGGATAGGCTGGGATTTAAAGACATGGTATCAGAGAATATATATTATATTAAATAAATATTGAATCAGACTTAGGATTGGAAGGATTCCAATTGTAATAAATGTAAAAAATAATAATAATTATGGAAGGAATTGTAAATACCAGAACATGATTTATTGTTACTATATGTTAGAGTTGTTAAAGAATTGTTGAATGAATGTTAGTTATAAGTATATTGTATTGTTAGAAGATATGTTAAGTAATATGTAGCTTGAAGTGTTCAGCTCAGTATTTGATTGTTAAAGAATTAAGATAAAATTGTGTCGTAGGAATTAAGTATAAATGGACAATTTAAAGTACAAATGTTAATTTAAATTTAATTAAAAAAAAAAAAAAAAAAAAATATGTATATTTAATCAAGCTTGTAAAATGTAAAGAATGTGTAATGTAGAGATTAGTAATATTTTTTTTATTTAAATTAAATTAGGGGACATTATAACATTTATAGAATGGGCTATATAATATTATTTAAGAATTGGAAAATAGATGAGAAATAACTCACTCAAAATTTAGAAAGAAATTCATTAAAAGATTGGTTAGGTTAAAATTGAAACTAAATTCTGGTAAAAGCCTAGGAATTGTAAACAAGGTTTTTGAACTGGAAATGTATTAGGAAATTTGTTATATCAAATAACCTAACACATAAATTAAAATAAGATAATCTAATAATAGTTATGTGTAAACAAATTTGTAAACTGTAGGAACATAGGGCTAAGTAATTACTTGAAGGAGAAAGTGAACACGTTTGTAAACAAAAGAAAATTGAAAGGTTATGTTTATGAAAGACCAAGCAAAACACACACAATTCAGAACTATTTCAAAAGTAAAACACAAAGACACTTCACACACTAATAATATTAATAAAATAAACACTGGAAGGTTTGTTGACGATAGGAAATTGAAACAGTAAGTTTCAATCAGGTTTAACCAAGTTAAAACGCCATTCTAAACAAACTTGTGGTATGTCAGCTGTAAAACAGATGTAGGTCAGTGTGACAATCGATTCTAGTGAAGAAAAAGAAAACAAACTAGATTACAGGCAACATGTGTTTTTTGGAGAAGAAAGGCGGCCATATTTTAAACAATTTTAGAAAAAAAAGGACGCGTAGTTAGAGTTGAGTTGGAGGTAGCGTGGGTGACGCTCTAATAGCAGACCTTGCTGGGCAGTCAAAATTCTATTTATTTGGAAAGAGTTCGCCTAAATTATACAGTTTTGTGAGTAAACTTGGCCAGATTAAACAGGAATAAGAAAATTGAAAGAGTTAATACAGTGAAAATATAATTTGAAAGAACTAAAACGGATTTAAGTGTGTGAATTGTTTAATTGGAGAGAACGGGAATTTACGTAAGCGACCAGCAAAATTTTGATATTTATTAAGTTGAGTAATAGCGCTATAAAATAACTTTAGTGGACTTTTAAGATAATAGAGAAGTTTAAATTTGTATATTAGGATATCTTATAGTTAATTAATAGTTCGAAATAATCCAGTTCAAATAGTTTGGCCTTTTTGCATTTTCAAAATTTAATATTGTTTGTTCAAAATTTATTTAATTAACCTAAGAATTTCTAAAAATATAGCCCATACTATAACCCCGAGATATCAAGAGATCTTAAACTAGCCAAGGGTATAAAAACCTTGTAACTCAAATTTAAAGAATCGAATTTTAGTATATTGTGTTAAAACTTGTTAAGTTGTAAAATTTTGTTTTGTGTATTGTTTAATGTTGAGATGAAATTGTAATAATAAATGTTAATGAATTGTTCTTGAGTAGTTTTTTGGTTTTGGTTATTAAATAGAAATAATATATCTTCATAAAATAGTAAAACCCCGTTGCGTCTGTTTTATAATTATGTTATAATATATATGACATTTTGGACTAGATAGGAGACTGACAGACTTACTTAGTGGTAATAGTCCAAAACTGCAATCTCTTGGAAATAAAGAAATAGACACATATAAAAACTTATCACACTATTGAAATATTTCGATCATACCATGATCTTTGTCAATCAGAAAAGAGAAAAAGAAAAGACTCTCTTTCGTTTTGGGAGATGTGTTTCATTGTCAACTCAGACCGTAACTGATCTTCAATATATATATATATATATATATATATATATATATATATATATATATATATTTATATATGCAGGTCCACGTAAAGACATTTTGGGCCCTGGACAAACATGTGAGTGGGACCATGGGCAAACATGAGTAAAGTCCCCTTCATTACTTCCAACATAGAGCTAAATACCCTGTATTTTCCATGACATAAATAAGTTATTGTTTTCGTGGTAAAATTATTATTTTTGAGCCTCAGACTAGTATGCACGATCTAGTCTGTGTTCTACTGAATCTAGTCTGTGTATCTTTAGTTTTGTTGAAATAAACTGCAGTTTGTTTACTGCAACTAAGACATTAAATTTTGTGTGAATAGAACATTTGATTTAATGAGTATTACTTTGCCATAAAAGCTTGAACAATTGTAAATAAACATAGTCTTAGTGACATTGGTTTCAAAAAATTTTTTTTTTCGTTCAATATGTAAAACATGAATGTCAACTATTTTCCCCACGGAAAATACGGAAAGTTACTTTTTTTCACATTTTAAATGTTATTCTGTAATGGCATGTAGGCCTATAGCGTGACCCGGGCACGCAGTAGCTACAGCGCACTGCTCTACGTCTAGAATTATACCTACATAAAAATATACCTATAAAGTATCTAGTCAGGATAGATTTTGTTATAATTTTATTCAACATTACTATCTACCTATATTAAAGTATAATTATGAAATTTCCGGTCAGGATATATTTGGTTGTAATTTTGGTAAATATTTAAATATTAAAAATTAACACAAAATTCAAATGGAAATTTCTTTACAAAAAAGTTATTTTTATTATGACAAAAAATGTGACACCTCTTCAGTAATTAAATTTAAACTAGGAGGGTAATTGATCTCTTTGAAATGCATCTGGGTTTAAAATAAACTGAACTATATAAATTTTGCATTAGACTTACACCATATTCAACACACCATTACTACATATTTCATATATAATTTTTGACATCATTACTCCAAAAACTCCTCAAAATATCACCAAAAAATAATAAAATTCATGCAATATAATTTGTTCACCCTCTCCCTATCCTCAAATACTGAGAGGTGGGTTACTGTTGAGCTGAAAATAGGAGACATCTCCTAAAAAGGCCCTTCCTATTTAAACAAAAAGTGTATTTTAAAGATTTTTTAAATTTGGAGATTTATGGAGCAATATGAAATCTTTAACATTTTGTCTGAAATATTTTCCCCTCAGATGTCTAGAAAAGTCTATTTATGACTTTGGCTATACTTTAAATGTTAGAACTTGTACTTTTTGTTATCCATCTTGAGGTTTTTAAACCAATTATTTATATTAATACACTTGGCAAAAAAAAACCACTAGTCTTGTCCGTTTCTCACAGCATTGAACAATTCACTGATCTAGTGTGTAATGCGTCTGCTGAAAAATATCAGTAGGTAGTGTTTTTTTTGCCAAGTTTATCAATAAAAATAATTAAATGCTAGGTTTTTAAATAACATAGTTCTGAATAATACTCGAGCATAAGATATTAATTTGTACTAATTTATTTGCTAGATAAGAAAGAATATTTGAAATATATAAAGGAAGTGGAATCAAAGCAACCAGTTGTCTTCAAAATACAGGTTAATTCAACATCTGCCAATGAACATGACTTGCAAGGTACCACACGGTATTTAAAAATACATTAAAAATAATTATAAAAGAAATAAAAGACTTCAACTAGCTTCTTATTTGAAAAGCAACATTTGGAATTGTATAGACCTAAATTATTAGTATACTCATCTTTATTTCTGTTAGGAATATTTCTATATATTTGAGTACTGTTTTCTGCCATTTCTAACGTTGTAATATTATCTTTTGTTTATAGCCAAAAAGCGTCAACAAAAGAGAATATTATAATACTAGAAATGGCAGAAAACTGTACTCAAATATATGTATAGACCTAACTTTATGAATTGAATAGAAGGCTAATATTGTTTTTATTAATTGATTAGAAAATACTTCCACTTTATAAGCAGAAGTGATGTTCAAATTATTTAGTACTAGCAGAGTTCCCGTCCTTCATGCGGGAATGACATATATTTGTATTGATTTAATTTGTATTTGTATTTTTGCTGAATTCAAGTTACTGAAATTAAATCCCAATAACTATATATATCAAACTATAAACTTACCAATTACTGTCTTGAAAAACTGAGAGAAGGAAAATCTTCTGCTTTTAAAGTATAACTAACTTTGAAAGATGAATAACAACAAATATTTACTATCACTTGTTTAATTGTGTTTAAACATGACTTTCACAAGTAATTACAAATAAATTTACAATCAGCTGATTAAGTCAAGTAGACCTATATAGTAGAGTATAGATAATTGAGTGTTGAGGGAGTTTTCAAAGCCAGTGGGATGGTGCCCTGATGGAATTTCTAAACAGAATAAGGCCTGTGTGTTAACCAGTGACCCTAAGAATGTCCATGTAAAATTTCAGCTCAATGCAGTAGTTTTTAGATGATTAAGTAAAACACACACACACACCTGCTAATGCATATGCACATGCACACGCACACACATACACACTCACTCACACACACATACACACACACACACACACACACACACACACACACACACACACACACACACACACACACACACACTCATGCACACGCACACACACCATTAGGTTTTTATATAATGTTATAGATTTGCAGTTTTGTACATCTTTAAGTTTAAAAAAAAATATTTTTTATTGATATAATTTGGTAAAAGTAACATTACTTACTGATATTTTTCAGCAAATGCGTTTTACACTAGTTCAGTACTTTGTTTAATGTTTTCTCTTGTCCGTGACTCACAGCATTGAACAATGCTCTGATCTAGTGTGAAACACAACTGCCGAAAAATATCAGTAAGTAGTGATTTTTTCACCTAGTGATATCAATAAAACAGCATTTAGTATTTTCTGGTACAGATACATGAACTCTATTCTCTGCTGTCTGTACAAATTGTACTTTGTGTTCACCTGCTATCAGAGAATTATATTATATTCAACACTCATTGGTGTAAATTCCTTTGCTCATGAGCCAGTTTATTGATTACTGCTTCATTCCGTTTTGTCAAAGTTCTAATATTTGCTACGTACAGCAGCCATATAAACGTATGGTAAAGAATTCAGTTCTGAGGACTGAAATGTAACAATGGTTTTATGGAAAAGAATGTTTCTTTTTTTAGTCGACCATCTCAGATAATAATTTCCTGCTAGAATGCAGACTTGATTTTTTATTCTCTATTCTTTGTTTATAAAAAACTGCTACTCTTCCTTTTAATTATTTCACTCTTTTATTGTTGATTTAGTGTGTGTTACATCTTAAACACAATAAAACTCAATTGCTTCATTTCATTAATGCGCGGGTAGCATCACTATAGGTTTCTCTCAAGTATACATTAATTTTGAACCTAATGACACGGTTATCTCTCTACATGGTCAGCTCACCAGGCCAATAAAGACATAACTATAAATAATAACAGGTTTGACAATTATTTTTCAAGTTGTATTTAGTTTTTAAAAGTGCACATATTTAGATTTAATTTTGCACACTTCTTCACAGCTTTGGGTAAGAAAATCTCACAAATCTTAATTAAATGTGACTGGTCCTTCGACAGTTTGGTTATTTCTCTTTTTCTATTCTAAAATTAGGTTTGCTAAAGTAACAGTTTTAAAATTTGGCCTCTCTTGGCTCGGATGTTTAAAATATTAAAAATTTGAAATAGTTTTCAAAATTTTGTTTTACAGTTCTATCATTTTATTGCAAATTAGTCAGTGCACTTTTAAAATACAATTTGTAAATTAATTTAGTAAAAATTAAACTATAAATTTATAGTGCTATATAATTTTGTTACTTGAGGTAAATGGTGGAAAATTTACATCTACCCTTCAAGACGTTTAAAAATTATAAAAACAAGCTTTAGAACTATTAAAAACATTTAACTAATTTCTATATAAAACTTATTGTGCTTTTTTTATTCTTACAAAGGATTTGGCATTCAATTTGAATATATCACTAGTTTTCAAAATTTAATTTAAATTTCAAGGTAAATTTAAAAACATTTTCTTTGTTAGTTTATCTAAATTATTTTTTATGTTTTATTTTTCTTTTTCATTTAAAAAAAAATGGTAAAACCAACAAAAAAGGAAATTTGCAACAAACCTTTCCGTTTGCCAACTGGCTTATCTTCTCTATAAAGAACTATAGAGGTGCTCGGGACACCCTCACTTCTCTGGTTCAGTCAAAGACTAGACCAATTTTAACGAAATGTTTAATTCTTTAATCCATTATAACAATGACTTGAGTGACAAACACATGTTCCAAAACCTTAGAGATGCGTTAAATGGTGATGCATCAGACATCATTTCAGTGTTACCTGCCTCGCCCTACAACTATAGGATTGCTTATGATGCTTTATAAAGATCCTGTGGCAATTTCATTATTTCTTCTTTTCTACTCTAAAATTAAAGTTGCTAAATAAAGTATCAGCCATTAACAAGTATCCTCTCTTATTTACAGTGATTAAGATATCATTTGTACATATTCATAAAATTTATTACAAAAATTTGGTTTAAAATCCATTAAGTTCAAGACCCATATTTTATGCAAGAGTAAAATATTTAGCCTAAAAAATAGGGCCATTTAGCCCTAAAAATGAAAGTGGAAAAACTTAATGCGTTTTTAATATAAGTTGCTGGATTGAAAAAATGTCAATCCAAAAAAATTTAATTTAACAATTAACAGGAAATTTAAATTAACAGAAACTTTTATGAGTGGTGGCAGATTGAGAAAAACATTTTGGAGACAGGCGGGTGGGTTGAGGAGAAGGGGTTTCCCGCCCAGAAAATATTTTGGAAACATGGTACCTATAGTGTAAACTCTTGGGGTCTTCTAACTGAGAGAAATAGTTATAGGCGAACTCTGTGACATTACACAATAATTGATTAGCCTCATTCACCATATACTAAAATGATGTATTTCCTCTGTCTTATTTATTATTCTTGATCAGCAGCTAAACTCTACTTCAATTAGAAATAAGTCGAGAAAAAAGGCGTAGAAAATAATAGTATTTATATATGAGTTGAAAATTTGTAAACATAACATACTTGGAAATAAAGGAACTTTTAATTAATATTTCTTAAAAACTACTCGAGTTTTAAAAAGGAATTGGAGATTTTATTTTAAGAATTTTACAAATAAATAAGTTAATAATAATGTAAGTTTGTTTGTTTTAGCTTTAGTGATTATGCTGTCTGTGGCAAAAGGTTTTGGACATTTTGAGCCAGTTTTTATTGGGGACTTTAAAGCGGAAGAAGAAACAATGATTGGATTGATAAATTGTCATTTACAAATGCCATACCTAACACACTGCAATTTAAGGTGAAATTATTTTTATAAGAACTTTTAACCGTAATATAAAGTATATATGTGGCTTATTTTGTTACATTTCTTCTTCAGTTAATAATAACTACTGGCAAAGAAGAAATTATGTGTAGGCCCATATCAGTCTTCTCAACATTCAAGTTGGATTATGTATAAATAATAATTAAATTTAGATTTCTATTGTTGAAAATTTTGAAGATGTTACAGCTTGTGATGAAACTCTCTTGGGAATGACAGGGCAAAATGACAGCAAGAAACGACTGCTTAGGACAACAAAACTTCTAGTTGGTTTTATGTCTTAGTAGGTAATGTTTGTATTGTTGCCTTTCCAAAAACATTTCATTGTATTCCCAGAATTGTGAAGCTGTTACCTTCATGATGTCTTAGCCATTATTTTCATATAACGCGTCACCAAATAAGTCGATGATTTTGGCTTATCTGTAATCCGAAAGACAATTGAAGAATTTCATATAAGCAAAGTGGAAAGACTATGTTTCTCAGAAAAAAACTTTGTGTATTAAAATAAAAAATTGAATTCAAAGGAAATGTATGGTATGTTTGTAGGGTAGTTTAAAAAAAATTAAGTTTCTGTTAGAAAAAAATCTAATCCAACAGAAAATTACTTGTCAAAAAAACTAATAACTGCATTTTAAGATTTGGGTAAGATTGGACCGATATAGGAAAAAAAGGCCTACCATATACATGGATGAAACATAATTCCATTATACAACAACCTTTGAGAAATCTGGAATGAGCAAAACAGATGGCAGGCTGACAGCAAAGATTCTCAAGTAAATTTTTTTACACGCAAGAGACAAGGGGGATCTTGTCCAAAGGTTTATTAATGTTGAAATCTGCACTACCAAACAGAGACTGCCATGGGAACATGAACTTTGTTAACTTAGAAAAGTGGATCAAAAAAAAATTCATTCCAAACCTTAAACTGGAAAGTGTTAGTTATTGTTAAAGCACCATTTCATAACAGGTCAACTTGGCACTAACCTCATAGTGAAAGAAACAAGATATGAAGATATGGCTGACTGACAGTAGAATTCTATACTGGAAAAATGTGCTGAAATCCCAGGTATGCTCATTAATCAAACGGTTGTTTCCTTATTTATAAAAATTAATCTTTACAGTGTCATCTTTCTATAACCTTAAGGTAGCTTTGATATTTCTAAACAGCTTTAAGCACGGACTACTTGCAATACGTTTCAGTGCTACATTACTGTATAGCAAAGGACTGATGTTCATTGAGTGGGTAGTACAACAGTATCTGCCCACTCCGGGTGAGTGAGCTTTCTTCCAAACTGCTACCTCCCCTCCTACACTCACAGAGTTTCATCACTACCTATAAATTTATGTGCTAAACCAAATAATAGGTAAGGTATGAAGACATATATTTTTGAAAATGTATATTACTCTTTTCACAAATGTGTCACTTTATGTGTATGAAGTATTTAAGCTCTATACATGTTTAAGGCTTAAAAGGCAGGTTAGGAACTGAAAGATGTTCAATTTTAGTAATTTGGGTATTTATTGGTTCTTGGAAGTCAGAATCTGAAACAATACCCAAGACCGCTATAATGAAATGCAATGTAATAATGGGTGTGTCAATACAACATAATAAAAAGTTATAATGAAAATTACAGAAGGAATTTCATTAAAATTCCTGAATTAAAAACTACTTGTGCTGAATTAAAAATAGTTGGCAGAGTGTGATTGATCAACACGATTATACCTTGACAATAAACATGTAAGATAACTTCTCTTGCACTTAGCATTACTCATGTAAATGGGACTTTCTATAAATATTTAAATATTTTGCTAGCTAATTGTACAACCATATAGATCATAAATTAACAAACCTAAGTGAAGATACATCATTTAATGGATTCTCATTTAGCAATGTAACATACACGACCCGGTATGTTGGCCTGAGCAACCGGGCGGGTCCACAGGTGGCGGATAGTGGGACGGCCTACAGAAATGTAGGTTACCTGTGAATAAGGATTCCGGAAGGTTTCTGAATATGCAGGCCTGGACCAAGGCTATGGTTCAAAGGTGAGGAATTATCCCTCCTCGTCAGCCAACCGGTTGGGGGTGGTAGAAATAACTGCTCTGACTGAGGAGACTGGGGTAGTTGGGAATTAAGTCCTCACAATGCTACTCTCACCTCCCAGGTGAACCAAGGGCAATGCGACAGTGAAGTAGGGGCAGGAAACTACCCTAACGACACAGTTGTAAAAAAGAGAGTAAAGCAGGCTGTTCGCTCCATGAGCAACAGTTAATAATGTCCTGAACTTGGGGTGTGCTTCAAGGTCAGTGACTGAATACCCAATCCAAGGTGGAAGGCATCGTGTCGAAGGATGAATGGCTGCAGGGTATAAAATGCAGTTGCACACGATCCCCTTGAGGAACCAGACAAAACCTCATTGTATGTTGTCTTGCCAGGGCAGTGGGGGCTCTGCTCTGGTCGACCGTTATTTCCCCCATACTCGTGGGACGTTAATGGACCAAGTAAGTAAAAGAATTGATTTCGAGACTGCACAGACAGCGGGAGCCAATGAGACGGCAAACCGTGAGTCTGTAGCAGATGTGTCAACGGCAACCATCACTGGGGGTGCGGGGGCGGCTGTCAAGCTGCCGACTGCAGAAACCGGTGAAGTGGCTGTAGAGTTGAGCACGCTGTCTAGTCCTGGGGCTGCTCTGCGGACCCAGGCGACTGCAAATTAAGCAGAACAATGATCAAGATCCTCCAAGTGAACCTACAGCATAGCAGGGCAGCGAGTGCTGTCGTGTATAGGATGCTGGACAGAGGAGAGGTGGACTTGGTTCTCATCCAGGAGCCATGGATTTCTGAAGGACGAATATGCGGGCTGGCGACATCTGGAGGTAAGTTGTTGTACGATAAGGACTCCGGTGTTCCCAGGACGTGTATCCTGGTTAGGAGGGGGTTGAGTACTTTTGTACTAACGGACTTCTGCTGCAGGGACTTAATAGCAGTGACGGTGGAGCTGCGGGCGGAGGAGAGGTTGAAGAGGCTGAACCTTGCCACGGCATATCTCCCCTTTGACTACGCGGGGGCTCTACCAACACAAGAGCTGAGGAGGCTGGTCGAGCACTGCGGGGCTGTGGATGAGGAGCTGCTGGTGGGGATGGATGCTAACTCTCATTCACACTTCGTGGGGAAGTACAGGTACAGAGGCATACCTCTGTCTTTCAGGCCGAAGTATATGCTATAAATGCCTGTCTGGGAGAGATAGCGAGAAGGGAAACACACGGGACCCGGATTGCTATTTTCTCCAACAGTCAGGCAGCAATTAGGGCACTAAACGGACACGTGGTCACCTCGGCCATAGTCAGGGAGTGCCTAATTAACCTACAAGCTCTCGCAAGGCACAATCAAATCAAGTTAGGTTAGGTGCCAGGGCATAGGGGAATACTTGGAAATGAAGCCGCAGATGCGCTGGCCAGGGAGGGGTCTTCGACTCCCCTGATTGGACCGGAGCCTGCGGTAGGTATTTTCAAATCCATGGTCAAGATGACAGTGCGAAGGTGGATGGCTGAAAGACACTGTGAGCACTGGATCAGGGCCGAAGGGATGAGACACAGTAAGCTAACCCTTAGGAAACCTTCCTTGGGGCTGCAGAAGAGTCTCATCTATCTGTCTAGGCAGGAATTGAGGATAGTCACAGGTCTACTCACGGGACACTGTGGACTAAGGAAATATTTGCATAAAATGGGTATCTACAAAGATGAACCAGTGTGCAGATTATGCGGGCAGGAACTGGAGACTGCCACACACATTATTTACAGATGTGAAGTACTTGCTGAGAGGCGCTTCAACCTCTTTGGTGATGGAACAGCTTTGGTGGATGCTGAAGGTAAAACTCTAGTCAGGAAACTCCTAAACCTGGTAAGAGGGAAGGGGTTATTTGACTAGATCAGGGAGGTAAGTACAATATACCTTAAGGTAGCAGTGCTTCGGGCAATTCAAACCCGCTCCCAAGTTAGAAAAAAAAAAAAAAAAAAAATATACACAACATTTAAACTGGAGGCAGTTTAAATGAGCTTTATCGGGAAATCTGGTTACTAAACTCTTAAAGTAATAAGGGCAACCTAATCAAACTGGTGATAATGTAAGGATTTGGTCATATGAGGAACAAAACCTTTTCAAATTTCAGAAGTACTTATATGGAAAGTGAAGGATTTATTATAAGTGATTCAGTTGGCTTTTAAAAACTTGAATCTTGATGAAGATGCTCGATTTTGGAATGATAGTTTGGATGAATGTGGGAGATGATAGATATGAAAGACTGGATCTAGGTGTTGAAGAGGGCATCAATGCAGTTTACAAATTTGAAAGCAGAAGGGGTTGGTAGCTGGCATGAGAGTAAAAATACCATATTGAAAATGGAAAGACAATCACCAAATTGGTGACAATTTGTCTTCTTGGTAGTTTGTGTCTACATTTTAATCGATAGAGAAATGACATGGTGCTTAGTTAAGTGTTCCTAGTTTGATTGACAGGGTGAAATCTAGCTAAAGTTTCTGTAGGGGAACTTCCATCTAAGTAATTCAGATTTATAAATGGCAATTCCTGAAAAATGGTGAAAGATAGTGAGTATCCACTTAGGACACACTAGCTATTGGGCATTATGTAAGCACCTGAGACCACAGAACATCTAATTTACAGTCAGGTACCCGAGTTAAGAAAATGGACGGTCTTGGATATTCAGTGTCTAGATAATGTGAAAGAAGAGAATATTAGAGGTATGTTACTGAAACTTATTAAGGAAAGAGGATTATAATTCAGTATACTTTAATAAAAGGAAGTACAATTAGTCTATAGGTTAATTTGTAGGAGGTAAGCCCTACTGAGGTAACCAAACAAAAACATATTACAATTTGCTATCAGGCTTGAAAAACAAAATCTCTCAAATATTTAATTATAAAGGTTGGAAATTTAACATTGCATTTTATTTGTATTAAAATATTTATGATGAAATTACAACTTTTAGCTTTTTGTTCATACATTTGTCTATTTCCTTTTGATTTTTGGTTAATTGTTAAGTTAACCTTTTCTGGATGAATATTTTCAATTCATAAATTTGTATAGAAAGTGCATAAGTTATAAAACTTTTATTTTAGGGCTGAATACAGTATCCGTAACAGATTGATGTCTTGTGATTTACCACCTCTTAATTTCACTTTTACTGATTTCTTCCGGCAATTACCAATTCCAGGTAAAGAATCTCAGTATTTATTTTATTATAAATGTTAATTTATTGCATTTTATAAATTTACTTAGAATATAATACTTAGATATAAATAATTGAAATATCCTTAGGTTTATCCATGTTCATGCAAAGTATAACACGTTACTGCATTCCATTATTATTACTCGTAAGAGTATTCTTTGTTAATAGTATATTTTTTTAAACCCGAAACTAAAATATTCTAATTTATTCTCATTGCTTACAATTATGTGGTATTCTAATAAAGTTTTGTGAAATGTGAGTTTTGTATGTTGAGTTATAAACTAATTTCTTTATAAAATTGAGTTAGTAACTGTTCATGACAGAAATTTTTTTCCTTTCTTTCTGATAATTCTTCTTGGACATTGAAATATGGACTGACATTATAATATGGAACAGTTGATAAACAACACTGTTAGACGAGATATATTTTTGTTGTAGGGGAGTAATAGCTCGATTCTGGTTTTCTATAAGTATAGAAGTCAAACAAGTCTCCTATTTTTTCTAAGGTGATATGCAAAATATTAAGTATTTTGGTGCCATATTTGTTAATACACTTTTGTACAAGGGAAAATAATTTCAAATAATTATTCAAATATCGTAATCTTGTTGCTGTTCATGACGAGCTGGTTGTTAATTCTTATTACACTTTTTCTGTTACTTGCGACCAGACTTTTTGTTAAGTTGTTAAACTGTTAACTTACACTTGGAAGAAACGTTTTTGTCTTACGATTTCTTCAGCCTCGTATTTTTGCCGCTAGGAATGCTGCAGTTGTGCTTCCTTGGTACCATTATTTTGGAAGTTAGAAGTGATGTAGTCGAAGATTATGTGTGATCTGTGCCGTGTTTGTTCATTTAAGATGTCATTTTTCTGTGTGTATATAAATAATGTGTGTAATATATAGATATAGCAACACACATAAAAATGACATCTTAAATGAACAAACACGGCACAGATCACACATAATCTTTGAGCACATCACTTCTAACTTTCAAAATAATAGTACCGAGGAAGCACAACTGCAGCATTCCTAGCGAGACAAAAATACGAGGCTGAAGAAGTCGTAAGATGAAAACGTTTCCTCCAAGTATAAGTTAACAATTTAGCAACTTTTAGTTAACAAAAGATCTGGTCGCAAGTGATAGTAAAAGTGTAATAAGAATTATTCAAAGTACTGAATTGCCTTGAATTTTGATTAATAAGGACAATATAATAAATATTTTTTTATTTATGCAACATAAAAATTTTCATCTTTTACAGCATCCGAAAGGTCTGAAGTATTTCAAGAAATATGGGATTTTCTTTTAAATGAAGGAGCTATTCAATCTTTTCTTTTACTTGAATTTATATCAGAAGATATTAAAAGAAAACTAAATTCAAAACTCACCCCATTTATTGTGAGCAAAAAAGGTAAGATAAAATTTAAAGTGCATTCACTTTTGTATTAATATTAATACTTCACAACACACGATTTTGATAATTTTTCTTATATTTGATTTTAATATTTCCACCAAGTTTAGTAAATTGAGTGTTCATATCATACCAATAGGACTTTAGCTACATTTCATAGGAATTTAGCTGCAGGGCATTATTTAGTTTATAAGAATTTATGTCCGTGATGATAACCTTATTGGTTTTAGTACAAAAAAGTAATTTTTGTTTTGTTTTATTGTAGTGATGTGCAGGTTCATTAAATTATGAACAAGCTGGCCAGTTAAATTTAGGGAAAAAATTCAGACATAATTTTAACAATAGCAGAACTAACTGATTCTACTGTTCATAGGGTTGTAATTAAAGTGTTTAAAATATACATACAATAAGAGCCACTAAATTTAAAACGAAAGTAAATGAATAGTGATAGTACTTGGTTATCCATTTTTTATTATTAAATAACATATTATAAAAAATAATACAAAAGACAAATAATTACATATGACAAATATTTAGTTAATCCAATTTCTCACCTTTTTTACACTTCATCTTGGCATTAACAAAATGAAAATTTGATGTAAAAATATTTTACAAATTGTAATAATTAAATTAACTTTAATAAGTTAATATTCTTCTTTAAAGTCTTTTCATTACTATTTTTATGATTTAAATTGTCTAAAACCATTGACTTACTGATATTTCTCACTGATAGTTTAAAAATGTAGTCAATGATCAGTGTTGTGAGATAAAAACTAACCTTATAGCACTACTTTAAGATTGGTATTTTGGTACTTGATAAATGTTAATCATCAGTTAGTATTGAAATGTTTGGTTTTGTGGTTCATCATAAAATTGAACGCTATAAAAAGCCAAACCTAACACAACAAAATATACCAAACAATAAAATGTATACAAACATACACTAATAGGTAACACACTATGTAAATTAGTAGAAACTCAATACACCCACATAAAACATGAGAGTGGGTCAATAAAAAACTAAAAATGAAACAAAATCTTCCGTTTGAAATTAACCTTATCCTTCCACAAACGCAAATACAGAGTGGATATCAAAATCTGTAACCCAACAGCAGAACAAAACAAATACATATAACGAGAGTACAGAAATATATATGTACTATTCATAATGGCTCCTACAAAGGCTAGACAGGCAGAAATTTCACCATATACTACAATAAACATACCAAAATACTTGAAATTTAAAATTGAAATCATAAAATATTACTTGCATGCTTAAAATCAATATTCAGCATTCCTGTACAAAAAATAATAAATTACTGAAAAATTAACCTACAAATTCTATACATTATATAACAGAAGTAAACACAACAGAACATTTTGAAGTACAGTATGTTAACACCACAAAAACCAAATTCAACATATCTTTTATGGCAAAACATGTAAACAATCCAACACAATATATACTTACTTCTTACTTCAGCCAACGCCCGTCCTTGGCCTCTCAGCCATCCGACGCCGTGCCTTCCAGTATAATGTAGCGAGTCCTTCCCTGGACTCCTCGTGAAAGATATCCTTCAGGCCGTCACAAGTGGTAAGATGCTCTGCCGTCCCTTCATTGTCGGAGCAGAGTGGGCAGATTGGTGTGTCTACCACTTTCATTCGATGCAGGTGTCTATGCAGGTAGTCATGTCCAGTGGTCATCCTAAGCAAAGCCACTGCTACGCCTCTCGGAAGATCAAGTGGTATGCTTGATTGAATGATCTTTTCCCATTGCTATCCTGTAGCAGCTTGTTTCCTGTCCTGTTTCACGGAGTCGCTGATAGTGCTGTTTATACTCCGACAGACACTGCGGTATGAGAGGAGGAGGATCGGCTGCGCCATGGAGCAGCCATTCTTGGCCAAACTATCTGCTTTTTCGTTTCCTCTGATGTCACAGTGCCCCGGCACCCATTATACTGCGATCTGTGTTGTTTTTTGTAACTTGCGGAGTGTTTTATAGACGAAGAGCTGTAGTTCATTTACCATTACCCAGGGTACACCGCGTGGAGGCGAACTACTTTGTACCCCCCTACACAATTTATGTATGATACGAATACTATTCGTATAGTATGAACAAAATCTATAGTCAAATTATTACACATAATCATAACTACTAAGGGCAAATCAGTTTTTTTTTAAAATTCACAGAATTGAACAATGCATTGAAATTGTGTGAAATTCATGTGCTGAAAATATCAGCGTGCCAGTGGTTCTTAATCAAATGTGTAAATTATAAGAATAGTAAATTAATTTCAGTTCAAAATTATTGAAAGATTGACCCTAATTCAGAATTGAATATCTTTCTTCGTTATAAAGTGTGAGATTTTTGATAATTTTACTATAATCTTTATATATAAAAATCCCATGTTGGGTTGTATAAATTCATAAAGGGCCTGGCACTGATTGAGCTCAAATTTTGATACTACATATAACCCGCTTCAACGATTGTTTTTATCTATTTTTAGTGTTTACCTACAACTATAAGAAAGCAGCTTTTTAAACTGTTAGCTGTGTACCTGTAACCACACTATCTGCCACAAGGGAGGATTACTCATCATACTATCTTATGACACCATAGTTGTATGTGAATCATTACATGTTCCTAATTACATTGCTTATTAACAAAAACAAACATTTTCACTTGTATCCCATTCAGATGATTAAACAAACTGAATTAAATATTCCGCTTAATTGAGGTACTCTTGTATAATCATGTCGTGATTGACATGCATCGTTTGCCAATTCGTAAGTACAGGTTATTTGGAAATGCTAGCACCCTCCCAAGTTTTAACTCCTTCATTTGAAGTGGTTTTGTGCCATGAACAGAGTTAGAATACTGGGGATTTCCAGTATAGGTCCAAATCGAGCATTCCCAAATTAACAAGTGAACATGAGTGAATTTATGAACGCATAATGCAAATGATAAATAACACTGGAGAGAACTTCTTGGTTGCACCAGGAGGAATGGGAAAAACATTTTTTATCAGATTGTTTCTGTCAAAAAATGAAATAACATTAAATCTTTATTGCTTGAGCCTCTAAAGTATATCAAAATTAAACCTCTATGAAACTTATGCTTTGCTTTGATTCTTATATCTTATTCATGCAACTATAACATGCCACAGGGTTTATCTAGTAATATTATAAACTACACAAATTAGATTTAATCCTTGGCATGCTGCATATGAAACAGAATATTTACCACTAATGCAAAATTAGTGTGTAAAAAATGAATTTTCAATTTATTTAACCTATTGCTTCCTATTGATGAAACTATCTTGCCCTCACAAATTATCTTTAGCGGCGGCCATGTGTGTTATCATATCCATGCTTCAGATAAGCATGTGCAACATCTTTCTCATTTCTATTTAGTGCAACATAATTTAGTTGCCGTAATCACTTGACGAGATGAATTAGCTTATGAAGCTAGATTGCTGGGATTGCAAATAATATAATCACCAATGGGTTAAAATTCTGTTTAAATTTAAATTCCTACAAGTATGTATGAATAAAAAAAAAAAAATACACAAATATTTTTAGTAGTTTATATATTTTTTACAGACCAAAAGAAATTTAAATGCTTTTTGGGTAAGACAAATTCAGAACCATCTTTTGAATGAAATGAGGGGTTTGCAACAACCAAAATGACTATTGCAAGAAACAGGGTAATTGACTAGAAAGCCCTTGTTAAATAAATTCAATAAATAATAACGATTAATAATGAAGTAATGTTAAACTAACAAGAAATTCATATTTAGGCCAAATAAATAGTTTAAAAAGTTAAAATGTTAATATATAACCTAATTTAGGCATAAAGTTAAGCTAAGAACTAGCCTCGTTCACGAGGTCTCAAGGTTTGTAGTAGACATGGTCTCACAGCAGAGCCTTAAAGTTAATTTGAATGTATACAGATGCGATTACGGTTTGTAAAGATATGGCAAGATGGCTGACTCAAGCATAAATGAAAGACCAGATCCAATAGCCTGAACCCACTTGTCATTGACTGTTATTCTATTGTAAATGTTTAGCTGTTCTTTAAAAATAATTCTCAAACTCTATAGCCTGATCCCACTTATCATTGACTGTTTGCTTATACATATATAAATGTGAAGTTGTTCTTTAACAAATTTCAAATCCAATAGCCGGATCCCATTTATCCTTGACTTAACAGTCAATGCTAAGCATTGTAAAAGTTGAGTTGTTGTTTAACAAATCTCAAACTATAGCCTGATCCTATATGTCATTGACATATGTAAATGTTGAGTTGTTGTTTAACAAATCTCAAATTCTATAGCTTGATCCTACTTGTCATTGATAGTTATTCTTAGACATATGTAAATGTTGAGTAGTTGTTTAACAAATTTCAAATTCTATAGCCTGATCCTACTTGTCATTGACTGTTATGCTTAGACATTTGTAAAAGTGTAGTTGTTATTTAACAAATCTAAAACTCTATAACCGGGTCCCACTTGTCATTGACAGTTATTCTCAGACATATGTAAATGTTGAGTTGTTGTTTAACAAATCTCAAACTCTGTAGCCTGATCCTACTTGTCATTGACTGTTATGCTTAGACATACGTAAATGTTGAGTTGTTTTGTGACAAATCTCAAACTAGTATAGCCTAATCTCACTTGCCAATGACTGTAATGCTTAGGCATAAGAAAAAATGTTGAGATGTTCTTTAACAAATCTCAAACTCTATAGCCTGATCCTACTTGTCATTGACTGTTATGCGAAGCATTGTAAAAGTTGAGTTGTTCTTTAACAAATCTCAAACTCTATAGCCTGATCTTATGTGTCATTGACAGTTATTCTTAGACATATGTAAATGTTGAGTTGTTGTTTAACAAATCTCAAACTCTGTAGCCTGATCCTACTTGTCATTGACTGTTATGCTTAGACATACGTTAATGTTGAGTTGTTTTGTGACAAATCTCAAACTAGTATAGCCTAATCTCACTTGCCAATGACTGTAATGCTTAGGCATAAGAAAAAATGTTGAGATGTTCTTTAACAAATCTCAAACTCTATAGCCTGATCCTACTTGTCATTGACTGTTATGCGAAGCATTGTAAAAGTTGAGTTGTTCTTTAACAAATCTCAAACTCTATAGCCTGATCTTATGTGTCATTGACTGTTATTCTTAGATATATGTAAATGTTGAGTTGTTGTTTAAGAAATCTCAAACTCTGTAGCCTAATCCCACTTGTTGTTGACTGTTACACTTAGACATTTGTAAATGTTGAGTTGTTTAACAAATCTCAAATTCTATAGCCTGATCCCACTTGTCATTGACGGTTATGCTTAGACATATGTAAATGTTGAGTTGTTATTTAAGTTGAGTTATTCTTTAAAAAATCTAAAATTATATAGTCTGATCCCACATGTCACTGACTGTTATGCTTAGACATACGTAAATTTTGAGTTGTTCTTTAACAAATCTAAAACTCTATAGCCTGATCCCACTTGTCATTGACTGTTTTTTTGTCATTTTTTTGTTGTAAATGATTGACAAAAATATAGGATGTTTAGTAGTGACTTAGGATTTTTAATAGGTTTAAAATTTATGAGATATCCTAAACAAATTGTCATTATGAATTATTTATTTCATTGCTTATAAAAAACTTGTTATTTCGAGGAAATTGTTATGCTAAGAAATTTGTAAGATATTTAAAAAAACAAATAATATAAAGAACTTATATAATATTATATTTTAAGTATTTATAAAAAATAATTAAAAAAAAGGGACTTGGCAATGATGGCATAGGATGATTTAGAACATTTATTCTCAGTATGTTTCTCATAAATTTATTCGAACCATCAGTCCAGGAAGTAATTTGTTTAATAAAATGGTAGAATTTCAGCAACCGGTATGAAAAAAAAAACACTCAAAAATTGTAATATCAAAAAAAGCTTATGATGATCACGAGAAATTCAATAATGTATGTTCAAGCTCATGACAATATCTAGAAAAGTTAACAAAAACCTTACAAGTTATTGTAAATAAAACCCAATGCCTTATTTATTCTAGGTTAAATATGGTTTACATGTATATGTATAATATAAAAAATTTACAAGCTACTCCTACATAAATCCCCCCCCCACATCAACAAGAACAAAATGAGTAACTGATTAGGTAATAAAAATGTCTTAAGTTAAGATTAGGTAAGAAAATGTCTTGATCAATGTTTTAAGTATTAAATGTTATGATTCAGTTCATCAGCTCATTGTAGTATGTAACCAAATATTATAAAATCTTCTGATAATAATGAAAACAACATAAATTAATTTGCAGATGCTGAGGACAGTCAGGAAATAATACACATTGGAATATATTTACCTCCAGGAAAGCATCTTTTGTTTCAGTTCTTCATTGATCATACAAGGACAAAAGTTAGGATTCTGACAGAGAGTACATATATTTTATCTTGTGCAAATACTTTCTTAAAAAACTTATAAGATTTTGTATATCAAATAAATTTAAAATTAATTTTGTTCAATAATGTTTTTAGGTTATTTAAGTAAAAATTTTACTGTTAAAATTCCACAAAGAGTACCTTCAGGCACACAATTATAATTTCTTTTACTATACTTTCCTTTAACCGATACTGTTAACCTAAAATACCAAGATAATTCTAATCTGAAATCAGAATGTTAAATTTACTGAAAAAATAAAGTTTTTTGGAAATCGATTTCTAATAATGTTTTACACAAAATTATTTTTACCAGTCATTATTAAACAGTCCTCATTCTTGTCTATTAGCTTGCTGAAATCAATACCATCTAGAATTAAAATGAATTAAATTATAATGGATATATTGGAAGTAATATGACCATTAAATGGTACAAATCAAATGTTTGTAGACTAAAATTTCTAAACTTACCTCCTTAGAGGATTCTTCAGTCATCACTAAAAGTGCTGTGCTTCTCTTTAATGACAAATCATTTATATTCTTTTGCCCACACAGAAAATGTCTTTAATGGTATTGAAAACAATACAAATTACAAAATTTCAGGTTTTGAATTGAAAATGGTAGATCATAGAGATTTGTTGATTTTCTTTGCTTATCTAATTGTAAATAATATTTATTTGCTGTGACATTAAAATTACTGTTTTTTCTATCAAATGTGTTAAATTGCTTTTTTTACTATGCCAGGAAGATTTTACATACCTCAGCAACTGAACATGTAAAACCTTTATCTTTCTGAAAGGACAAACAATAAATGCGCCTTGGACCCTATGATAGACTTATGGTTGACAAGTCATATAATATCAGCATTACACACTTCATTAATTAGTCGTGGACACTATTCATGATAAGCAATGAGTGATCATTTAATGATAGAATGATCTAATACCTTCCATTAAATCTGTTTATAGTCATACTAAACAGTTGTATTACTCAAAGTCTTTATGAGTTCAAGGATTGACATAAAGTGTCAAGGACCTTTTGACATATCGGCATCACTTGAATGCAGAACGTCTGACAGTCAATTTTTAGCAAGTAAAGGCTGGTTTGACAAATTCAAAACACAGGTTTTTCCTTCATAATGTGAAAATTGCTGGTGAATCGGCATCAGAGGATCTTGAAGCTACCCACTCATTTCCAACGCATTTTAAAAATCTTATTTTGGAGAAAGGCTACACAGTCCATCAAGTTTTAATCGCAGATGAGACTGATTTGTTTTGGAAAAGAATGCCTTCACCAACTTTTTTTATCTAAGGAGGAGAAATCTGCTTCATTGTTTGAGGCTGCAAAGTTTGACTGTTCTACTGTGCTGTAGTGGTAGTGGTTATATGATGAAACCAATGGTAGTTTACAGATCGCTAAACCCTAGAGCACTGAAAGGTCAATACAAGGATCATTTGCTGGTGTTATGGAAAGCGAACTAAAAGCGATGGGTAACCCGAGATCTGTTTACAGAATGGTTCCACATTTTTGTTAAGGAAGCGGAATATTTTCTTTTTTTTTAAATCGAAGTCCGTTTCTTTCAAAGTTTTCCTTATAATAGACAATTCTCCTCATCACACGCATGTTATATGTTCTGTCTACAAACCTAACATCACCATCAACAAGGTTCTTGGTAACACCAAAGATAAGATGTTCTTGAAAAACCATGGCATTTACAGCGTTTCTTGTCGAGTTTGTAAGAAACCGAACATTAGCCAAACGAACAGACATATCTAAGCTAGAATTAAAGAGCACAAACTTAGTCTTAAAAACAAGCAGAAAACGTCTGCTCTGTACAAGCACCACAGCGATACAGGACATACCATTGATTTCCAGTCTTACCGACAGATTGTTCAACTGGAAAACTACAGGACTAGAATTATATATGAGGGTGTCAAAATAGAGAAGCAAAGGAGTGTTAACAAACACAATATTTTAAATTTAACCGCAGTGTGGAAATATGTGATCTATAGATTTTATAGCCAGAAAGGTGAACAAAAGGTAAGGAATGGGAGTAATGGTTTGCGTCAGGTGTGTGGAGTGATGTCAATGGGCAGAGGTCTCTATATATTCTTTCCTCTATATATACGCTCTTCATTCACATTTCAACTGTTATTGGGTTCACCTCAAAAATGCTAGATGATATTCTAGAGATATGTCGGAACTGCGATTTTATGCACTAGAAAATGAACGAGTCTACTCTAGATATTAACTATTCATCATATTTTTCCATCCGTTAAGGAGCATATCAGGATATATTTGAGTTCTCATTATATATATATATATATATATATATATATATATATATATATAAGATTAAATAATATACACTAATACAGGAATATTTAATTTATTGAATAATAAACTCAAAGCTTTTCGTTGGTTTATTATTCAATAAATTAAATATTCCTGTATTAGTGTATATTATTTAATCTTAAAAATATTCTAAGAGGAAAACACATTTGATATTCTAAATATATTGTAACATTTATAGAATGGGCTATATAATGTTATTTAAGAATTGGAAAAATAGATTAGAAATAACTCACACAAAATTTAAAAAAGAAATTCATTAAAAGATTGGTTAGGTTAAACTGAAACTAAATGTAGGTAAAAGCCTAGAATTGTAAACAAGGTATTTGAACTGTAAATGCATAAGGAAATTTGTTGTATCAAATAAAATTTAAAACAAGATAATCTAATAATAATTATATTCAAACAAAATTGTAAATATTAGTAACATAGGGCATAAGTAATTACTTGAAGGAAAAAGTGAAAAACGATTGTAAACAATGAAAGGTTATGTTTGGGAAAGTCCAGTCAAAACACACACAATTCGAATTATTACAAAAGTAAAACACAAAGACACTTCACACACTAATAATAGTAGTTAAATAAACACTAGAAGGTTTGTTAAGGATCGGAAAATTGAAACAGTATGTTAACCAAATTAAAACGGTGAAAATAGTTCGTTGACATTAACAGATGTAGAAAGCAAGAAATAGGTCAGTTGCAGTCGACTCTAGTGGGAAGGAGCGGAACTTCGTTAAATTAGAGCATATGATTTCTTTTTGAAGAAGGAAGCCGCCATATTAAAAAAACAAACAATTGTTTAAAATCTAAGGACGCGTAGTTAGAGGCAGTCTGGCGTGGGACGCCGAGGAAACGGACCTGCCCTGTGCAGTCAAAATTCAATTTGAAAGGAATTCGTCAAAATTATACCGTTTTGTGAGGAAACTTGGCCAGATTAAACAGGAATAAGTGAATTAAAAGATATAGTACAGGGTTAATATAATTTGAAAGAACTAAAACGAATTTAAGTGTGTATAAAGTGAAATTTGAAGAGAACGGAATCTTACGTAAGCGACCTGCAGAATTTCGGTATTTGATAAGTTAAGTATATATAGCGCTATAAAAAATAAACTTTAGTGGACTCTTAAGATTATCAGGAAGTTTAAAATTGTACATTAGAATATCTTATGATTAATAGTAATAAGATCATAATCCAGTTCAAATAGTTTCGCCTTTTTGCTCATTCCAAATTAAAGTTTTTCCATCAGGAAAATATTTATTAAAACAAATTTCAAAATTTAATATTGTTTTTTCAAAATTTATTTAATTAACAAAAGAAGTAAAAATATAGCCCATGCTATAAACCCCGAGATAGTAAGAGATCGTAAAATTAGCCTAGGATATATAAAAATTTGTAACTAAAAATCAAAGAAAGTGAGTTTAGTATATTGTGTTAAAATTTGTTAAGTTATATTTTTTGTTTATGGTTCAAATGTTTATTGTTTAACTGTTGAAATAAAATTGTTATAGTAAAGAATTATGAATTGTTCCTGAGTAGTTTTTTTTGTTTTGTTTTAAATAGAAATTTGATATCATCAATAAAATAAATATTTAATAAAAAAAAATAAATGTAAAGAGTTTTATAAATAACTTTACAATATATATATATATATATATATATATATATATATATATATATATATATATATATACACTGAGAACTCAAATTTACTCTTATGTACACACAGCTATTTAGATATATATGTGTATATTTAAGTATATATTGGGTGTTATTTAAGTATATATTAAATTTGGTGATACGTTTTCTTGTAATATAGTTCATAAATTAAAAATATTTCAAAAACAAGAATACTTTTAATGAATATATATATATATATAATAATAATAAATTAAAAATATTTCAAAAACAAGAATACTTTTAATGAATATATTTATTCAAAGCTTTTCGCCGATAAAATAGTATCAGCATCTTCAGGAAAATAATTATCTAATAAAATATTTTTACAAAATTAAATCATATGTGCTACAAACGACCATATGTTTATAAGTATTGAACTTTATGTAAATTTTTCTATAACATCAATGACTTTATAAATAGTTTGGTGCCTTGATCTCACTTGAATTTGTTCATCAATTAATTTGTCTTTAACTTTATGCTTATAAATTTCCAATGTTTCAAATATATTCATTTTTAATCCTTTATTTAATTCTTTTATTAATTTCATATTTTCTATTTCCGGAAACTCGTGTCCATTATTAACACAACGCATAGCTAAATTTGATTTATATATGTTTGGTTTGATATAAGCGTTTAAATGTTCTTTGTATCTTTCTTTTAATTTCTTTTTTGTTTGTCCTACATATAATTTATTACAAGTTTGACATTTTATATTATATACTCCATTTCTTTCGTGCATATTATTTTGATTTTTGTTATTGTTTATTAAATTTTTAATTTTATTATCAATTTTATATGTAATTTCTAAATTTGTTTCTTTAAATAATCTTCTAATTTTATTTATTTCGTTACCAGTGAATGTAAAAGTTGTCCAAATATTTTCTCTCTTATTAGGTACAAAGTTATTTTCGAGTTTCTGTTTTCTTATTATATTATTATTTAATTTATCTATAGTTTTTCTTTTATATCCATTTTCTAAACCAATTTGATATATTATATTTTTCTCTTTTATTTGATCATTTAAGTTCATTGTTATTTTGTGCATTCTATGTAGTAAATCATAAAGCGCTGCCATTTTTGGTTGTATGGATGATTTGAATAATTGGGTATTATTTGATTTGTTTGCGTTGGTTTTCTATATATATTATATTCAAATGATTCTTTATTTCTAGTAATTGTAATATCTAAATAATTTAGTTCATTTTTTGATTCAAATTCATGAGTAAATTTAATATTTTTGTGTATATTATTTATACATTTTAATATTTTGTCAATATTTAAACCATTATTATTTGATATGTATAATCCATCATCTACATATCTAAACCAGTGTCCATTTTGATCATATGTTTTAATAATCTTATCTATTTCAATGTCTATATTTTGTAAAAATATTTCCGATAATATGCTGGACATTGGAGAGCCCATTGTTAATCCATCCTTTTGTTTATAAATTTTATTATTATATAAAAAATAATTTTGATTTAATATGATTTTTAATGTATTTATTATTTCTTGTGTTAATGTGTTATCTTTTCCAAATGTATCTATATTATTTTTTATTATTTCAAGTGTTTTCATTATAGGTATGTTATTATACATGTTAGTAACATCAAATGATATTAATTTTGTATTATTATCAATTTTAATATCTTTTAATTTTTCAATAAGGTCAATCGAGTTTTTTATATTATGAGTATTATTTAATTTTATCTTATCTTTAAGTAATAAAGCCAAATATTTTGAAATTTTATTGGAAGGAGCAGTTGTAAAATTAACTAATGGCCTAATTGGTTTATCTTCTTTGTGCAATTTAATTAGTCTATTTAATCTTGGAATTTTGGGACATTCCATTATTAGGTTTAATTTTGTACAAATATTTTATTAGATAATTATTTTCCTGAAGATGCTGATACTATTTTATCGGCGAAAAGCTTTGAATAAATATATTCATTAAAAGTATTCTTGTTTTTGAAATATTTTTAATTTATTAACTATATTACAAGAAAACATATCACCATATTTAATATAATATATATACAAACTGAGAACTCAAATTTACTCTTATGCACACACAGCTATTTAGGTATATATGTGTATATTTAGGCATGTATGTGTATATTTAAGTATAGATCTATGTGTGTATATTTAGGTATATATGTGTATATTTATGACTATATGGTTAAATTTAAGTATATATGTGTATATATAGGTATATATGTATATATATTTAATTATGTATAGAGAATATTCGTTTTTTCCTGTAAGCACGTATTTCAGTATATTTCAAATAAACCATGTTTCAGTATTCTACTATTTTTTGAAAAAATATTTCTATATAAATAAATAATGCCTATGAATATGCCTTAGGCGTAAATAGACGAAACAAACTAAATGACATTAAAAAAAATAAAATAAACTTAGATACGAGCTAATTCACAAATTTTTTGGCAAAATTCACAAATAATGTTTTCTTCAGAATCAGCTGCACTGCACTCAAGATGGACCCAACACCCACAAGAAACACATTTAAACCATAATTCTTTGTCACGTTCAATTCTCCCACAAAGAAGGCAAGAGCTTGATTCCGTAGAAAAATCGATCCCTGACATGGCTGCAGAATGTCCAAAGCTGACAGGTTCTAGATCGTTCATTGCATCTTCATCACATAGGAAGAGTTTATTGTATGTTTCTTCATCTTCTGATGAACTGGAAAAAATATATTCGTAACACAATTTTTTTTGTAGCTTTGACGATACAAAAATCAACATGTGTATACCAATGTTTCACTTAATTCTAGGCCTACGTATGTTTCGTTATAAAATTGTAAATATCAGGTTTTATGAAGCTTTGTAGGCTTTATGAAACATGTTTTTACCCTGAAGCATTAAAAGCTGAAATTCTATTTGAGCTGATAACCTCTGGTTTTCCTATGCTACCATTTTAGTTTTTCTTTAGAAAACCTTGCAGCCAGCCCAGTCAGTCAATCTAGAGATTCGGTAAAAAAGTTATGTATTATTTTGTTAATCTTGGCGTATTCGAACCCAAGCTTACGAAGATCAGTTGGTGTCAGTCTATAAACAACTTTAGGTAAGATTAATACCAGCTGTGATATGCCATTTTCTTGTTCTTTAGTTAATGTAGGTTTACTTTGCAAATGTGCTGATCTGAAATTGTCCCTTTTGAATCCAATTACGAAGTGTCCTCATGGGAATGTTGTAGAACAGCCTTTTTGGAGTTTCTTACCATCTAACTCGACAGCTTTGATAGTTGCTTTTATTGCCTCAGGAATCCAGCTAACTCTCAGTGTCATAAGTGACCGATTTCTCACCATATGTAAAACGAAAATTTGGTTATTGGTATTTTCATATTAAAGAATTTTAAGCTGGATTGAAAAGTTCATTAATTATCCAAGATTCAATTGTTACCAAAATATTGCTTGATGATCAGTGCCAGACTTGTACGGCCAATACCATGTACTTTGTATGGCATTGTCCTGGCTGTAAGCTGCATTAAAATTCACAACCTAACCGACATATCAACTACAAATTCTGAAACTGTAATGATATATTCCCTTGTACATAAATATTGTAATGAATGTATTGGTGGGGCTTTAACTGTAACTCACCTCCTATATAGTCGGGATTGAAAATTAGATGAAAAGTGAAGAAACCAACAAAACTTTCCATTAATAAATGACTTGGTGCAATTTTCTGTCCATGTCCCTTTACACATGTTTCATAATGTTACCGGTAACTGTCAGCTCTATATGGGCGCTCTACTCGCTTCCTAGACATTCCAAACATAGTGTATGACATTACCTCATTGTACAGCATACATCGATCTTGTATGTTTTGGTCTTGGAGCAATGTTGTAAAAATACGTTTCCTTCACTTATTCATAAACCACTTATAAACTTCTTCAAGAAAAAACGGTTTTTTTTTTGCTGGAACATGTACTATATGTATACATGACTTTTATTTTGTACTTGAATTTTATTTTTATCTCTTCATTTGGTAATAGGCTGCAATATAAGCTTTTTTCACATTTTTGACTAGGTTTTCAATCATTCCACAGTTTACAATACATTTTCCCACTCGAGTGCAGAGTCTACATTTTTGTCAGAGTCTGTGTTATTCAAATTTTCGATTATTCGATGTACTCTCGGTCCACACTACCTCAGATAGTCGAGGCTCTGCTGGTTATAAAAAATATTTTCGATTGAAATTAATATTCCAGGAGTATAATAAAAATTACCTTAAAGTGACAGATTGACTATGATTTTTCCAGTATTTCATTTGTAAGATATTTAGCGAAATAAGGCTAGTGACAATGATCTTTCCTACAAAGTAAAGCTCCATTATGATTGCCATCCCTCGCGTGTCGCAAGAAATCTAAAATGAAAATAACACAAAGTAAAATAAATTTTATTAGATCTCAAATAAATTAAAAAGAAAAAGCGGCTTCAGGGCCACATTTTTTCATAGAAGATTTGTTTTAATTTTTCAATAAAAAAATTAGGTTTTCCTGAAGAAATAAAAAATTCGGAATTTTTTCATGCCTACTCTCTATTGCATATAAATTTTCGTTTGTAGTTCCTACAAATATCTTTTGAAGAAATATCCTATAATTATGTAATCCCTCCAGCGCCTCTAAACGGCCTTCATGCGCCGCTCGAACCTCCCCCCTCTAAAGGACGATACGGGCGATATTGCGCACTATAAGTTCCACTCTGCCTGGGGCGCTACTAATGTCCACTGCACGAAATCAGGCGATTGGCTTATTTAGCGCTGTTGCCACGTTTAGAACCGGCCTCGTGAGGTATGGTCGAAAATGGTTTATCACTGTTCACTAGTTGAGCGAACAGTGTTACCTAGTTCGAATGATAGAACGATATTCAAAGCCAAAGGAAAGGAGTTATTGTTAATGTTTAGAATTTTGTGAAAAGACTAGCAGATCTAGAGTTTTTAAAAATTGTAAACTTTAGACAGTCAGATGGAACATGACTGGGGTTAGTTTGAGATCAGTTCAAAAGTGTCTGAAGATAAGAATTCTCCGCCTAATGAAAAGATTTTTAGATCATCGAGGAAACCCCTTCAAACGAAATAAAAAAAATTCACTAAACTAGACGATTTTGAATGTAGTGTTGTCAAGCGAACAGTGCTTAGAATTGATAATAAAGGTAAGTTATGAATTCTGAAAACTTGAGGTCTGTATTGAAAGAAAAAATTGGGTACAATAGTAGTGCAACTTCAGTACAGAGGCTTTTAAAAAAGTTTGGATTTCATCTAAGATGTGTAATGATGGAAGGTTTCTTTTCGAAAGGAAAGAAATACCTGTTGCACGAATCAAAATCTTGCGGAAAATGCGTGCACTAAAATGAGAAGTCAAACCAAGAGATAGACTATTTGGATGGAACGTGGGTGAACAAAAACCATACCAAAAAATACATTTGGGAGAACTCTGACAAAAACGGCGGCTATTATAAGTATTACAACGACAAAAAATATAGGTATTTATTTTATCAACCTTTAGAACAACTCCTAAATTTTGGGGACAACTAGAAACCTCGTAAATCTGTCGGTTCTCAATTCGGATGGTTTCTACAACATTACCACCAATTACTATTTTGGCTTGGTTCATACTTTTATGAATTAAACGCTTTATTAAACGAAGTCGATTGGGATAGTTGTATGAATGATTTTCCTGTAAACTTTAACATAACAAACACCTTAAACAGCGCTTGTAATCTTGGTAACACAAGTTATTTACCATTGTTTGTACTGAAGTTTAATACAGTATATAAAACCTTCTCCGATTGGCCACTACAATCGACATTATTTAAAAGTAACAATTATATTAAGCATTCAATACATAACTTTCTTGTAAATGAGAATTAAAGGATAGTACAAAGTAGGGATGTTCTGACCCTTCCACGAGCCATGTGGCAACGCTGCATTTTTAGCCACCCGCCTGATTTTGTGCAGTAGACTATACCCAATCTGCGTACTGTGACTCTCGCCCTCCTCCTGGAGTGTCTTCAGATTGTGCTGACTGACTGCGCCCAGCGTTAGTAAAACGTGAACAGCGCTGCATGTTTTCAAATTCCTTTTCATTAAGCGTCAGCCTGTATGTATATGATTTCTTTGGAGAATGAATAAACATTCTAAACTAACCGTTCAATTTTCTCCATTTCAAAAATGTCAAAGGAATTTTAGGATTGTTTAAATGAAGGAAATTGTACTGTTAATTAATTTCTGCTTTATTCTTTTTCAGCTTTAACAAGCAAGAAAGTGTTGAAATCTACATAAAATAAATTCATGCTTACGTCCGTCTTATATTCAATGTTATTATCTCGTTAGGTAGAATTATTAAAAAAAGATTATATACAATTCAGTAAATAGCTTTAATTAATATTGGTCATTTAGCACCACCCGGGAAACACGTATATGTTAAGGAGTTCCACTGTCGGAACGCGAGAAATTATACTTTCCACATAAATATATATACTTATTTATTTATTAATTTACATACTTTCAAATAAGTTAGGAGAGGCATAATTCCAAGAAAACTAATGTTTTCAGAACAGCATTGATTCTTACCCTTCACCTCCGCTCGCCATCACTCGCCGCTCAAGGCTAAAGTGAAACTTATAGTGCCCCAGTTATACCTGATACTGTACTTCCGTTTGTTTCCGGTGATTCCTATTGTGCATGCACAGTTTAGTTGGCAATGGCTGTGAATTTCAAACGCATTTTCCACACTACTAGCCGTTCTAATGACATTTCGTGCCATTCTCCTGTGACAATAAATCATTCTTTTTTCCACATCGTCAATTAATGAATATTAAACATATTACTATTACATAAAATGTGTATTATCAATTGGAAGAGGTAATAAATACATTTCAGTTGATTACAAGAGTTCATAATAAAAAGAAGTATTATTCCGAAATTGTTTTACTGAGTTGCGTTTTTAATTCGCGTAACACTTGACGCTAAAGCAAGGTAAAAGCCAATATTTATTTTTAATATATAGGTCTCTTTAAAACTGGGTCTAAATATACTTATTAAATAAAACACTTGAAAGTATTTTTGTAAGCAGTAACATTTCCAAGAAGATTCAATATTTTAATTTTTGTTATTACTCCGAATTTTTTAAAATATAAAATATTTATTAATAAAATAAATTACAAAGTGTCTGTACCTAGAGGAAAATTCTCTTGCCTCTGACACGACCTATATTCAGTCGCATAAGAAACCTCTATAAGCCACGTGTGCTCTAGGAAGCAATATGGCCCTAGAAACTAAACTGATATTGACTTAAGGTATTTGGACTTTGTGCACATTTGACTACTGAAAACAACTTACAAAATAGGTTCAATAAGAACTAAGAATATTGTTTTATTTTTGGCAGGAACACAACATTCTTTTCTTTACACAATATCAAGAGCACAGTGGTACAATATATTACAATGAAAATATTCGAAAGAGCCCCAATACCACAAAAATAATCAAAAATGACAAATGAAACAAGTTACTTAAGATTAAATCCTTATGTACATTTCGATGACCACGTCATCATCATCAGAGGGTCTTATTACAAAATTACAATCTAGCAAACAAAAAGTTATCACTAGAGATCACTAGAGAAGTACATAACATTAGTTTGACGATTTTTAACACTATATTGAAAAAAGTTTCAAATAACATAAGAGGATCGAAATCGACACTGGTGTGGGGAATATACTGATATGACTGTTGTGAGCGAGTCCCTTTCCAATTCTTTAATGTTGTTTGAGGTAAGACTATCTCCTTTCTTAAAAAATAAAAAAAATAGATTAATTGGTTAGATATTTTGTTACCGGTGTACGGATCCACGGTCGCATGATTCAACAGTTGACATTAATATTAAATTGCTTGCAAAGTCCCGTATTTAGTCTGAGTCTGCAATACATATTTACGTGTTCCCTCCCCTACATTTATCATTATATTTGTTGGATAATACTGATTTTCTAATATTAAATACTTTTATTAAAGAAATTAAATAGTTATTAATTTAAACATATTCCACCAAAAAAATAATTATTAATTACCAACTAAAAATATATTAATGTATTATATTGTCATTAATATTGTGGGTCATTTTCAAAAACAAGCACACTTATAGCATGATTAAAAATATATTTTAAAGAATATTTTTCTTGAAATGTAAAAACACATTTTATGAGACTTGTTAGAGATTTTCATAAAAATAATATAAAATGCGTCTTGGAATTACGTTGTATCTTTACACACGAAGAAGACGGCAATTGACAGGTTGAATAGGTTTTGGCGGTAAATCTAATATTCTAGGCTTTTAAAGCAATTGGAAGAACGTTTCTGTCAGCTTATTATGTAAGATACGTCAATAACCAGCATTTTAGCTTCGTGTTATCTAACGACTGTATTATTTAATAACGACGCTTGTTTAACAGTAATATAAAAGAAATGCGGTTTGATCTTTTAAAAGAAAAGTTGAAAGAAAATAAACGTTCTAAAAGCGATAAATAATAATTTACACCAAATCATTTTTACAAATATTTATACACAAATACTTATATGTAGTAGCGCTTATTTTCTGTTTAAATGAGGTCGACCGTTTCGGGAGGTGTGTTCCTTTATCAGCTCGGACCGTGACTCACTTTATGATATTTGGGACCGGGGGCAATTATGGAAACGCTTGGTAAGGGTCACGATCCTTTAGTAGACATACTTTTTATCGAAGATATAATGAGGTATCTACGATTTATAAACTCTTACAAGACGTATACAGAAAGAGACGAAATTAATAGTAGGCCTACTAAGGAATGAACATAATGATCCAGTGATAGTGGAATAAGTGGCAATTATGGAAACGCTTGGTAAGGGTCACGATCCTGAAGTAGACCTAATTAGGGAAACGCTTGGTAAGGGTCACGATCCTGAAATAGACCTAATCTTTAGCAAAGGTATAATGAGGTATCCAGGATTTACACTCTATTTAGAGAAAGAGACGAAATTAGTAGAACTAAGGAATGAACATAATGATCCAGTGATAGTGGAATAAGAAGCAATTATGGAAACGCTTAGTAAGGGTCACGATCCTGAAGTAGACCTACTCTTTATCAAAGATATAATGAGTTATTTATGATTTACATTCTCTTAAAAGACGTATACAGAAAGAGACGAAATTAGTAGAACTAAGGAGTGAACATAATGATCCTGTGATAGTGGAATAAGGGGCAGTTATGGAAACGCTTGGTAAGGGTCACGATCCTGAAGTAGACCTACTCTTTATCGGGGTTATAATGAGTTATCTATGATTTATACACTCTTATAAGAAGTATACAGAAAGAAACGAAATTGTCCTACTCTTTATCGAGAATATAATGACGTATCTACCTTTAACACTCTCTTATATGTCGTATAGGGAATTAGATAGGTTGAGGTATTGAACGAAATGAATCAGTGATATTGGGAATAGTGGAGAAAAACATTATGGAAACAGATGGGAGGTATCACAATTATGACGTAGGCATACGTACTCTCTGTGAGAGATATAAAGAGGAGTCCAGGTACTACAGTCTCTTACAAGACGTATAAGGAAAACGAGGTGGAATTAGATAGCACTAATGAATGAACATGATTATCTAATTTTAGTGGTAATAATCGATAACTATGGTAACGCATTTGAGTAGTCACATTACTGAAGTAGCTCAACTTAAAATCGGGGACATAGGGAACCGACAAACCACCTACAATATCTCCATTTCGACAGCAACCACCCAATAAACATAAAACGATCCATTCCATACAGTCAAGCAATCAGGGGTAAGAGAATCTGTTCGAATGATAGAGAATTGGAAGATTTTAATAGAAAGATATCAACAGCCTTCCAGAGAAGAGGATACCCAAAAAAACTCATTGAAAACCAAATTCATTCAGCACAATCCTCGGTTCACCATAAACCACAAACAGAACAAAATAAACTGTCTTTAATAACAGACTACCATCCTGGTCTACATAAACTCAACAAGATATTGAGAGATGGCTTCAAAATTCTTCAAGCTTCCGTCCACACCAAAAATCTTTTCACCGATCCCCCGCAAATTTGGTACAAGCAACCTCCCAACTTGAAAAACATCCTAGTACATCCTAAACTACCAGACTCTGATGCAGAGAAACCACACAAACTTCCTCATGGCTCCTTCCCATGCAATAGACCTAGATGCAAGACGTGTCCAATACATCCCTCAGCAAATAGTTTCAACAGCCAAACAACAAAAATGGTCTTCAAAATACAGGGTCATCATAATTGTACATCGAAAAAAGTCATATACCAGCTACAATGTAACCTTTGCTAAGCACAGTACATAGGCCTGACCACGGATGGTCTGAATATCAGAATGAATGGCCACAGACATGATGTTAAAATTATGAATATGGATAGACCAACAGCTCAACATGCTGCGAGTCACAACATCACAACTTTTGATGACTGCTATACCACAAAAATAATTAAATCACTCCCCCCCTGATTGCAATCCCTCAGAACTGAGAAGGTGGGAACTATCATACCAGTGGTATACAAAGTCCAGAGAATCCCCTAACCTCAACATCAGATAAATCCATTCATTTTTTCCCCAAATAGCCTCTTTTCCCCTGACAGACTTATATAAACTATAATCACTCATATGCTCATGGAAACAATATATATATCTTTAATCTGTGCATCTGTGACATCTGATCTCTACTCTACACAATCTGTGATTACAATTATTTTATTTCATTCTCTCATATTTCTTTTTGTGTTTTCTCTTCGATTGACAAAGACCACTGTGTGGTTGAAATATATCATTGTTTAAGTGCTTTTATGTGTTTCTATTTCAAGACTACAGAGTGGACTCTTACCAAGGTAAGTCTGTCAGTCTCCTAATCCAAAAAATCTATATAAAATCTATATATATATATATATAATACCTTCTAAAAGAATACTAATTATCATTCACGAGTCCTCATATTATAGTCTATTATTAAACAAAAATTAATATTATGACAAACCTTACTCAATTTATTCAACACTGACAGTCTTTAAATTTGGTAAAGCCAAATACTCGTATGTTTGTGAAATTGATTGTTCGTTTTGAATGAATCACTATCGAAAAATAGAAGTTTAAAAAAAAAAAGAAAGTATTAAAGTACATCTAAAGACCCCGTGGCAAAGTTTGTTTATATATATATATATATATATATATATATATATATATATATATATATAAAGAACTGAGTCAAAATACAAATACAATAATTATAATTTAATTTACAATTCAAAGCTTTTCGTTGGCTAACGGTACCAACATCATCAGGAATATTAAACAATTAATATTAACATATATATGTGCAAATTAGATCAAATAAATAAGAGAGAAAAACATTATCTATCAAATTGCAACTGAGAATGGCTATAAAAAGAAAACTGTTGATAAACCTAATTAAAATATTTTAAAGAAACAAAATAATAATCTAATTTACAAAAATAATGATGAAAATGTCATATGGACTTCATTTACACTTTTTGGTAATGAAATAAAAAATATCACAAAATATTTTAAAGGTAGCAACATAAAATTCGCATATAATACTAATATTAAATTAAGAAATATAATGAATAATAATAATATTATTAATATGCATGAAACAAACGGTGTATATAAATTAGAATGTGATTATTGTAATAAAGTTTATATAGGACAAACTAAGAAAAAAACTTAAAGATAGATATAAAGAGCATTTTAATGCATATAAAAAGCCAGAAATTTATAAATCAAATTTTGCTAGTCATTGTATTAATAATAATCACATATTTCCTAATATAGATAATATAATACTTGTAAAAGAAATTAACAAAGGCCTGAGAATGAATATTTATGAAGCTTTAGAAATACATATATATATAATACTAATAATGAGTTAATAAATGAACAAATACAAGTAAAATCTAAATTTGATGCTATATTCAGTGTTTGTAATGTTAGGGCAGCAAAATAAAAAAAAAAATTTCACAATATTGTAATTGATTTGGCATAACTATTTATTTGATCTAATTTGCACATATGTTAATTTTAATTGTTTAATATTCCTGATGATGTTGGTACTGTTAGCCAACGAAAAGCTTTGAATTGTAAATTCAAATATAATTCTTGTATTTGTATTTTGACTTTTGTTCTTTATTAATACACAAGAAAACATATTGCGATATATATATATATATATATATATATATATATATATATAATTTATAATATAATATTATTATAAGGATAATTAATATAATTTAATTTTATATGTAGTAATATAATATAATAAATATTTATAATATTATAATATACGAGTATATATATATAGAGTATATATCGAATATATCGTATATATATATATATATATATATATATATATATATATATATATATATATATATATATATACATATATATATTAATACACAAATATAAATATTTATAATTGTTTAGTGAAAACTAGTAGCTCACGTGAAGATGGAATCAACAAATATATATATATATATATATATATATTTAAGATTAAATAACAATTACAATTACAGGAATAATTTATTATTTAATCTTAAAAATAATTCTATATTATTTAATCTTAAAAATAATTCTAACAGGAAAACATATTTGATGATCTACATATATATATATATATATATATATATATATATATATATATATATATATATATATATATATATATATTAGAATACCTGCGCTTACCGAACAAACAATCCATGACACAAATGAATAGAAAAGCATATATACGATTTCTGACGTAACTTTTCACCGGCGCAGTTTGGTTATATAAAGTTGTTAGTGCAAAGTTACAAGCTCTGTATTGTTGAACTAATTATCTTCTTGTTATAATACGTTTAGTAAAATAAGTTCTACTTTAGTCAAGCACTTATCTCTCAAGTCATGTAGCAAAGCTATATTTAATATTTCAGAGCTGATTTAAAGTCTACAATGACGTAATTTTCTTGTAAAGGTTTGAAACTTATCTCTTATAATAGCAGTCATTGTTTTTGTTAGTAACAAGTTAGTTCTTGGTCGACAGCAGTACATTACTCTTTTTTCCAATCAATTTAAAATTGTAGTGGTTTTTCTAAGTTGGTTAAATGTCGGACCGAACTGTGTGTAAAGAACTAACAGTAAATATGTAGTCACCTAAATGTAACATTTTGTAAAATCGGTATCTAAGGGATAGTTGAAGAAGTTCAAATTAATAAAGCTTTTTCGCTGAATAAAGTTTTTGCGTTTCACTAAATCCTGATAAATTTGAAATCCATTCAATTGAAAAGGAATGCCAATATAAGGAAGATGAGGCGAATGTATACAATTCCTTGGAATGCGATTTGGGAAAGAATGGTCTCTATTTGCCGTAAACCTACTCTACTCTCTAGTGGGGTTGTATGGTGATTCAGACGGCAACTCTTTCTTATTACTCTCCTAACCTCTTTGCACAAACCCTCCTTACTTTCCTGTAGTTTGTCCTATTTTAGGAAAGCTCCTTTTTCTATCTACAGACAGTCTAAATCTTCATCTTACCACCTTTTTGACTATTTTCTTTCTCCTTGTCTACCTAATACTTGCCAGTAGCCGGCAATGGTTGAATTATCTAGGAGGGAATTCGATCTATCAATCGAAACCTGCAACTTTTCTGCCTAGATCTCCTAGGAAATATTCCTAAATTTCGATAAAACCAATTAATGGAATATTTTCCTGTACCAGCATGATACTCGGGGTGCTGTGTTTGTTATTTTGAGGTGTTTTAATACTTGAAAACCTTTTAGTAGCAAAACGTGAAACTGTGTGTCGTTAGGTTTAACTGAAACTAACAACGGCTACTTGGAAATTACAATTTTTTATTTGTAGATTGACAACTCTCTCTTTCTAAATTTACAGGGCTTTTTCACATCTTTAACTACTTACATTCACGTTACTGACTACATTTAAGAACGTTAAATGTTTTCTTGATTACAGTTCAATAAATAATTTAATTCACAATTTGTTAAGATTTCACTTTTAGAATTTTATTTTTACTCCTACTGTGCGTTACTGATTTTAATATTTGGTCTTTACTTCACATATTTCGCAAATTTTTATATATTACTGTTTCATTGATTAATTTTACCTCTGGTTACTTTCCTAAATCTAAATTGTTTTACATGTTTTGAGTACACCTCAATTATTTACTTATTGTTTTTATACAATTTAGATAAATTTATTCTAAACATTTTAAATTTACACTTCTTGGTACAAGAAATAATTTTAATCAATTTTACAACCGCGTACTTTGAGTCATATTACTTTTTCTTACATGCATAACTCTATTTCTGTCTGCTCATCTTGAAACCTGTCTACTTGAACCAGTACAATCTTATTTGTTTAAATTATTCATTTTTATTCTTTATAAGTTATTTTTTGAATGCTACAAACTTTGCTAACATTAGGCTTTATATTAATCTTATTTGACCGCATTTGACCTTATTAACCTTCTAAACGTGTATTTTAGCCTACAAAATTATTTTTCGAAAATTCGGATTTACTGATTTGCAAATGGCATTTCTGGCCGTTTGAAGACACGTTACACCCTATTAAAAACGAAATAATTTACAATCTATACATTATTCTTTTATTTTCTGCCTTTGATTTAAAAAGTTGTTAGGTACCGCCACTAGATTTACAAAGCTGTTAGGTAATACACGCCACTAATTGTAATAAACTGTTGCCATTGTTACCATAGTATATACTTAAAGATGAATTGAAGGTAATTAATAATACAAGACATAGTAAACACAATTTATGTTTATATTTTTGGCAAGACATTAGAGTAAAATAAAAATTATATATACTTAAGTTCATAAATTCTGTTTTATTATACCGAGTGTTTACACAATGACCCGAATTTAACTTGTTTAATTATTGAAGTAAATGCTATAAAGTGTCTAAAACAGTGGTAGCTGTAATATCAGAAAATCCCTACTTGAGATTTACACTATGGTTGATCATACGTCAATCTGTTGTATGACGTCCGCAAACAGAATGCGGTTTACGTTACAATCTTGGGCTTCTAGATCCTCTGACACGGCACCGTGTGACATTTTCTTGTGGGAATACTTCGAAGGAGTTGTGCGACATAAGTTTCTACCTAAGCTAGTGATTTTGATGAGCTAAAATACAGTATATCAGTTGAAGCAACTTCAGTGGGGGCATTGTTTGGGATGAATTCATTTATCGACTAATGTCAATCGTGTAGCAAATGGAGGATATGTGGAACATTTAGACACATTTTAGTATACTTTATTATTTAATGAGTATTTCAGTGTCAAATCTTATTGTGTAAAGCATTTGTTTGTTACACTTTGTTACTATTTGGCAACCTTTTCATCCGGCTACAGTAATATACGGTGCTGAAAGTAAATTTTGGCGTTAAAACAATGCGAAAATGAAATTATTTTAAATAAAGGTTAAAACCTAATTGTGTCAATTATTCGACACCTTTTTTACAGGGTTTTGTTGAAAAACAAGCAAACAACCTGTAGCACAATTTGGAAGTCATATAGAAAACAAAATTTCAACTCAATATTGTATGCTTCGTTATATTAATGAGACAATCTAAACTAACAAATAAAAATCAAACTGAATCACAAACATAGGTTTAATATCAAACAACAACTGTACCATACATTAGTCGTAAATATTTCACGATAATATATCTTTATATTAAAATTCTTTCTTTCCGTCTTCAAAAACTATTGCAGTTTTAATGCGGTATATTTCATAAGGTTCTTTTATGGTAAAATTTGGTTTTAAAATAAGTTAAACACTTTTCAATTCTAAAAAATCAGAAGTCCATAAATGAATTTGATTTGCGGTTTGAGTGCAAGGGAAATTGGCTTACAACCCTTACGGGACCCTTCCTGAATGACTAATTTAGAGGAGGATTCATGCGTAAATTCCATCAAAAGTTTTCATCCCCAATTTTCCAGTCCATTTAGTCAGGCATACTTTATTTTACCGTAACGTTTTGGACAAAGACTTTTCTAAAATTTTAATATTCTAGATCATATAAAACATAGACACACACACACACACACACACTAACGCGTGCGCGCGCGCTCGCACACACACACACACACACACATACATATATTTACTTACTTTTTATAAATTTACATAGAGTAGAGGTGAATGAAATGTTCAGGGTTTAAAATTGTCAAAAAAAAATAGATAAAAAAAGCAAACATAAATCATTAATTAGTTAATTCATTTGGAAATTCTTATTGTTTATTCAAAATATACAAACCCCTGGAAAACGATTAACAAATAATTTACAGTGCACACACACACACACACACACACACACACACACACACATATATATATATATATATATATATATATATATATATATATATATATATATATATATATATTTACATCTCTCTCTCCCCCCAACTCTCTCTCTCTCTCTCTCTCTCTCTCTCTCTATATATATATATATATATATATATATATATATATATACTGTATATATTCTGTAACGCGTAAGATTCATAGTAAAGGAATTGCGTGGTTAGGGTTTTTTCAGGGTTACTTACCTGAAAGAGACCTTATTTTAAACGCGGGCGATTAGAGTTGTTTACCCACTTTTCAGTACAGAATTATAGATAATGTCTTGTGACCGGAGAACGCCGAGAAAAATGCGTGGAAAGTCAACCGGCAATCACGTAACAAAAGACACGTTTTCTGTGGTTTTTCATTTCGAACGTTTCTTAGAAATGACGAAAAAGTGCAGAAGTAAAGTTGCTTTGCAAGATAAAGTCAAACATTTGGCTAACCAGAATAGTGTGAAAGTGTTAGATAATGAAAAGCAAATCTTATGATTTAGATTGACTTTAACGTTCTAAGCTGTTGATGGTTCCAAATGCATGTCATGAACATCTCGACAGCTCAAAAGGCTTTGATGCAGTCAGTCAATGCGCCCGAACGGTGAAACCATCTGACAGCTCCACCCTTCTACCTGTCCTATCCCTCCTAACCCTAAGAAATAACGTGAAACACAATATAAATGTGGCGAGTTTCATGTTTTGTCTTTTAGGATTGAAATGTATATGCGGTTTGCAATTCAGAATCATCCGACCTTTATCTATTTTCTCACTTTATAAATATTTGATAAATACAGCTATATACATCGTTTACTAATCAGGAAGATCTTATAAGTTTATAACAGGAATATATTTAAAAAACAACGTATAACAACTCAAAATTAATTATTTATCTTCTCATACGAGTTTCAGTGACAGAATTATCAATGTTGACGTCGTTGACTGTGTCTGTGTCTTTGTCTTCGTCATCATCATCATCAACATCATCTTAGTGAAGTAGTTTAACTACACAAATTCTAAACCGTAATTAGGTTATAGTTTATAATGCATGTAACTACACTAATTAAGGATGATGATGACTATCATTGAAACGTTTATGAGAAAATAAGTTATTATTTGCGAGAAGGTGTTCATTATTATTTTATTTTTACTGGGAAGTTAAGCTCAAACTTTTGCACCACACGCATATAATAGTAATATACTTATAAATAACATTTAACTACATTTAAATACATCTAAATACAGATTTTCGAACACTGTTAAAGTTCGGTAATTTTGAAAAACATAACGAGTAAATACTCGTACTTACCACTACTTCGGTGTTATTTTAAAAAAATATTTCAACAAAGTTTTGTTGTATTTATTGTTAATTAAAATTCATAAAGAGCAAAAGTCAGTACATCACTCTGTAGTTTCAATCCTCATTGGAAAGCCTGTCTGTGGTATAATGAAGGGATTACGTCGTAACAGCTGATTTCGTAATGAACAATATAAATTTAATTTGTATTTTTAATGAGTTAATTAAACCGTTACTTTACCGAAATAAAATAATTTGTTGTAATATAATGTTTTGTTTCGTTTATATTAATTTTGAATAATTTAATTAATTTTATGTATATTGTTGTCAACACAATTATGATTTAAATACAAATGTCAAGTTTGAACTAGGTATCATGCTGATTTATTGAATTTGAACAATTATTTAAAAACCATTATTTTTTTAAAAATCCAGAATATTTATGATGAAGAAACTATAAATTATTAACATTGTACTAATATACATCTAAATAAATTTATTATGTGACATATACATAATATATATATATATATATATATATATATATATATATATAATTAATAAATTAAAAACATTTCAAAAACAAGAATACTTTTAATGTATATATTATTCAAAGCTTTTCGCCGATAAAACAGTACCAGCATCTTCAGGAAAATAATTATCTTACAAAATATATTTACAAAAATTTTTGTAAAAATATTTTGTTAGAGAATTTTTTTCCTGAAGATGCTGGTACTGTTTTATCGGCGAAAAGTTTTGAATAATGTATGCATTAAAAGTATTCTTGTTTTTGAAATGTTTTTAATTTATTAACTATATTACAAGAAAACATATAACCATATTTAATAAATAAATAAATAAATATATATATATATATATATATATATATATATATATATATACATAACATAAACGTATGTAATAATAAACTTAGGTAACACTATCAATATATATATATATATATATATATATATATATATATATATATATATATATATATAACGTTATATTATATACTCAAATATACATTTATAAACACATATATAAATTTATATATGTTTTGGATCCAGGCAGTATTCAATATTACACACTGTCTTTCTTTCCGTGGGAAGAGTTTCCAAAGAAATAAGTCTTTCAAACAAAGGCCACTTTCTTATTTGCTGCCTTCTGCTGATCCGGTTGGTAATTTATATTTGCACCTAATTCTTTGATAGGAATCTCTTATGCATTTCCATCGTTTGTGGCAGTCATGACAAAAAACAGATAATACCAGCCAATATATCTCTATACGAGCTCCCCGTCGCGGCTTCGCCCGCGGAAGTTTAAAGTTGTCACACTTTATGTAAACATCATAATGATAGTTGATTGTTTATAACGAATATACTTACTAATATAAGGAGTATTTATTGTGGAGTCATTGAAATTAGAAAAAAGTAATTTATTTTAAAAATTAATTTATTAATTTTGGTGACAAAAATCAATAAATAAGATGTTATTTTAGTAATCTTTTTCCTATGAAATATAATAATTTTGACGGTATAATAATAATAATAATAATAATAATAATAATAATAAAACTATCATTATTAATTTCGGTTCTGCGTTTACCATTAGTCAGTCAAGACTTCAGTTTTTATGTAGGAAAATACAAAAATTGAGGTTCTGACTGGCTGACTGATCAACGTAGAGTCGAAACGAATAATGATAAAGTCTTGAAAATTATAGGAAACCTTCGTTACAACTTCGTTTTTATTGCTATTTTATAATCGGGAAGTGTCTTACGCTCTTGGAGAGTGAAGACGTTTGAGTTTGTGCTTCGATAGTGGAACAGATAAGAAAGAGATAACGGCTTATGCTGTCCGTGTAGACTGGCTCTAATACACTAAAGCATAGGTACTAGTTATGGTTACTAATGTATTCACTTATATAATTTATTACAAATTTTTTATTTCAATTCAACTTAATTACATCAGTTTTTATTATTCAACGTACAGTTTATGAACATTTTAATTAAATACTTATAACTATTAAATATTTTGTAAATTAACTTGATTGAACTGAACATGTGTTAAACTAAATTGGATAAATAAAAACCACCAAATGGAAATGGACAACCCTTTTCAGGAAAGTAATATAATAAAAAGATGGCCGATGTGAAATAGAAATAATACAGTATCTGGGAATAGTAAAATTAATGAAATACCCTTACACAGTATATCAAATCAAAGTAGTCCATTCACTGAAAGTGCATCAGTGTATCTCTCTTAGGGTGCACTAGAGAAATCAAATTCGCTAGAGAATCAAATTCAGTTTCCTGGTGTAATGCAGATGCCCAAACAAAGTAATCTTCTGGCAACATCAATGCACAAGGATAGGCTGTTAATGAAGTAGCTAATGAGACATCAATATATGGCTCAATAGTACAACAAAGAGAAATTAATAAACTAAACCGAGAGCTAGAACGAGCTCTAAATAAAATAAGAGACCTGAAAACAGAAATATCGAAATTGAAAACTAAAAATGCCAATGAATGCAACTTAGAAAGTCCCACTAAGTTTGAAGAAAAAGGTATAGTGAATAGAGAAACAGCTTGGATCACACGTGGCTCTAAAAAGAGAAAAGTTGCTGAATCTCCTAAAAAACATGGAGAATAGAGAACAGTGTAAAGGTGAAACCGCAATACTAATAAAAGAGTCAATAAAAAATTATGAAGGATATCATGTTCAGAGTGAAAAAATGTAGTTAACCTTAGTGTTTATAGAATCTACTAAGCCAAACCTGATAGCAGTATACTGTCCTCCTAGACACATCTGATTATAAGGCATTCCTCTAAAGAGCCGGGGAAAGATTCGTACTCAGTGGTGATTACAATAGCAAACATGTAGACTGGGGAGCAAGACTGTCAACAACTAAGGGTATAGAGTTGAGAACCCTTTATTTTCATTCGTACAAAACCCACATACAGGCCAATAGATACGAATGAAGTATCGGATCTTTTGGATTTTCATAATCAGAAAGATATCAGCAAATTTTATAGATAATGGGGAAAATTTGGATTTGAACTCAGATCACTCAGCAGTGATACTAACGTTGAACGAAAAAATCATCAAGAAAGAAATTCGGCCATATTTGGTGAACAAAAACACAGATTGGGATAGCTTTAGACATGACGTACAACATAAAATTGAACTAAATGTCCAATGAAAGACCAAATAGCAACTTGACAAAGAAAGATTATAGTGATTACACAAACTGCTGCATATAATAACACAAGACAGATTAATTATGTCACTAAAGGAAATAACTGCCCAGTAGAAATAAGGAAACTAGTTTTAGAAAAGTGAAAGGCATAAAAAATACAATAAAAAAAGAAACAAAACTTGAGTGAAATAAAGAAAAATAATTGAATGATAAGCATTCCTCACGACTCACTGATAAGAACTGGGGACAATGTCTCACAAAACGTCCACACTACGAAATGTTGCGCAAGATTGTTTAAGACGGGAGACCAATGTTCTACGAATTTCTTGTAGAGTCATGTTTATAGACACGGGTTTTGTCTCGCAATTGTCTATAGACAGTCAATCGATTGTATCTAGACATTGTCTAAAAAGACAGAAATCGCTCGACTTTATCTAATAGTTTGGACAAGTTATAAAGTATAATGTAAAAAAAAATGCTGTGTATTAAAGGAACTATAAATTAAGTTTTGTAAAATTAAGAATACAATGTAGAAGGCCAACGAATACATTCTCAAAAAAGGTTGGCAATTTTAAGACGCAAGGGCACTCCAAAAAACTAGATAAAAAACTTGGTAACGTTAAAATAAAGTAAGTTTCAAAAATACGTTATAAGTCAATTTAACAAACGATTGTTTTAAACTATGATAGAAGGGACAAGAGTTTCAAAACGTTAGATGTTTGGGAGGAACGATATGGGGAGTCAACCAGGAACGTTCGATTACAGACGTCGGTCAAATTACCTTAAGTTATTAGTAAAGTATTAAGTAAAGTTGTCGAAAAGTTGCTAAGGGAAATAATTAATAAATCGTCGGAAGTTGAATGTTAAGTAGCAGCCTACACGTTATTAGCAGAGTGAAAGTAAAATCGTCGAGAAGTGAGTTACAGCAATTCTACGAATGGATGAGACTTCAAGACCACGATCTACGTACAGGTGACCGTCCAATTCATTAAACTTTGTAAATAACCTTAAATATTAAACTTTTTGTTTATCTGATAATCACAAGTTTTTTTATTAAGTTATCAAAGCAATAACTGTCGAGTAAATCAGAACTATACTTGATAAATGTAAGCTTATATATCTTGAATTTCACACAAATCTAATACAGCGACACTGAGAGTAAAACAATAAAACATATGTAAATTAAGTCAAGTAGTGGAATAAGTCTTGAAGGTTATTTGTTATTCATGAAGCTAAATAAAGTAAAGAGGAAGAAATCGTCATCTAAAAATATTAAGGTTGTAATCCTTTCTGATAAAAATTGATTAAATTGTATTAAGAACCAGTAATTTGTTGTGAGTTATTTCAGTGTAATCCAGAGAATCAATATTATAAATAATTATACCTTTCTTATCAGCGACAAGTAGCGCTATAACCTAATCCGATAAAATAAAATAACAATTATTAATAATGATTAAGCCATAATAAATTTATAACATTTGCAAATTAATAAAACATTAAATAAACGTAAAATTAAAACATTATCCGAAATTGCAACGAGTTATAATATACGTATATATATATATATATATATATATATATATATATATATATATATATATATATATATATATATATTTATATAAGACTTAGTATATTATAGTCTATAGATAAAGTAGCTGTAGCCTCAGATGTAAAGTAGCTGTAACCTCAGACGTAAATTAGCAGTAGTCTATAGAGGTATAGTAGCTGTAACCTACAGAGGTAAAGTAGCTGTAGCCTACAGTTATAAAGTAACTGTCGCTTACAGAGGTAAAGTAGCTGTAGCCTACAGAGGTAAAGTAGCTGTAGCCTACAGGTATAAAGTAGCTGTCGCTTACAGAGGTAAAGTAGGTGTAGCCTACAAAGGTATAGTAGCTGTAACCTACAGAGGTATAGTAGCTGTAGCCTACAGAGTTAAAATATCTGTAGCCTACAGAGGTAAAGTAGCTGTCGCCTACAGATATAAAGTAGCTGTCGCTTACAGAGGTAAAGTAGCTGTAGCCTACAGAGGTAAAGTAGCTGTAGCCTACAGGTATAAAGTAGCTGTCGCTTACAGAGGTAAAGTAGGTGTAGTCTACAGAGGTATAGTAGCTGTAACCTTAGACATAAATTAGCTCTAGCCTCAGTTTTGAAGTAGCTGTAGCCAACAGAGGTAAAGTAGCTGCAGTCTCAGACGCAAAGTAGCTGTAACCCACAGAGGTAAAGTAGCTGTAGCCTACAGAGGTAAAGTAGCCTGTCGCCTACAGAGGTAAAGTATCAGTAGCCTACAGAGATAAAGTATCAGTAGCCTACAGAGGTAAAGTAGCTGCAGTCTCAGACGCAAAGTAGCCTGTCGCCTACAGAGGTAAAGTATCAGTAGTCTACAGAGATAAAGTAGCTTTAGCTTATAGATGTAAAGTAGCTGTAGTATACAAAACATTAAAATACACTGCAGCTTACTTCGAAGTGCTGAATAGCTTTCGTTGGCGATGTTAAAATACGTTTTGAATTAGAAGCTGTCGGTTACAGAAAACTGACGAAATATCTAAAGTAATGGCGCTGAAAATTGGGGTTAAAAACTTTTGATGAGATTTACGCATCATGTACTTGTAAATTAGTCAGTCTGCAGGGGTTGAATGTGGGACGTAAGCCAATTTCCCTTACATTCGTCTATAAAAAAATATGTTTTGAATAAAACAAATTGTAAAACACTTGGTTTAAAATTATTTTAATGAATTAACGATTTAAAAATAAATCAAAAACCATTAAATAAAAATTATATAGTTTAATTTTAAACAAATGTTGTTTCATAATCTATTTAAAATTTGTATATTATATTTGCAAAGTTTAAATATATTGACAAATCTCACAGTAGTGTTAAGTAACAATTTACGAATATCAAACATTTTATTTTAACTAAACAAATCTAATACATTTAAAGTTGCTTGATGTAATCATCTTGAGTTCACTGATTAAACTGTAATTATTACGTATTCACTTGGTTAAGTACTTATTTAATATAGTAATACGTTTTCCTAAACGTTTAAAAAATTCATATTTTTACCTATCACGTCGATGTATTACTAAAAATACTTTTAGAATGCCAATTTTTAAAATTTAATTAATATATTTTTACCTATCACGTTGATATATTACTGGAAATGCTTTCAGAATGTCAATGTTTTTAGTTAATAATGAAATGATTTTTTAAAATAAATGTAAATCACGTTTACGATTGCATGGTTCCCTTCTTAGCGCTAACTTTCTGGCAGTATTTTTGAATAGTTTATTTTAGAAAGCGTCATATTGGACTGACATATATATATATATATATATATATATATATATATATATATATATATACACCCCCCCACACACACAAACACACACACACACACACACACACAAATACACACACACACACACACACACACACACACACACACAAAAGGAAGTGTAAAAGGTTCGAGCTTATGTTGGTTTCAAGGTAAACTTTGTTTGGAGTGTTTAAAGGTAAATGTCACTAAAATTTAATTATGAATTTAAAAAGTTCATTTATAAAACTACATAGTACTCACGTGCAAATTATACAATGAAACAATATATAAATTGGTACAATTAGGATTGCTTCTTTAGTAAAATTTGGTTATGTTTTTATATTATTAATAAGGATTTTAATGAGTTGTTCAGTGCAGAGTGAGAAACGCATTTAACTATTCTGCTTCCACTGTAAACCAATTTAATCATCTCTTGTCCCCCGCTGTTAGCCTACTCGTATACTATCTGTGGTGATTAAGGGGAGTGCTACCAGTCTCAGTACGTTGGTTTATGGAAATGCTCTGTTTATTAGCTTGTGGTTAATTGGCAGGGTAATGAATTGTAAAAGTCAATCCTACAAGTGAGCAGTTTTGTCGTCAAGAATCTAGAAACGATCAAGCGCTCGTTAAATCCTGTTTAACGCTACGTGTGTTGGATTAGATTTATACCGCTACAGTTACAGAAAGAAATTGCGTTATATTTAAAATAAAAGTTACAGGTTTGACGAAATTTCAATCGGGTTAGGAGAGGTGTCTAGTCACTACCCAGGTAAAGTAGAAATATCGATTTGTGTACGGTAATAACCACTTATATTGGAAATATATATGAGAAGGTAGAATGAACACTAAAAATATTTTAAACTGTATTTGTAAAATTAAAAATTATGGGTTATCCTGCTTCTCTGATGGAATTCTGTTTTTAGTGTAAATGCTTATATATTGTTGTAGTGCCCTAAATGTGGAATATGCAAGTGAAAGGTAATAACCCGATATGGAACTGACCGCAATGTTTGTAGGGTTGTGCATACGCGAAGCTAAAGCCATAAATTATAGACATTTATCTGTCAATGTGGTCATGTTTATTAACATAATGCTACAACATACTGCCCAATTGCGTCATTTATTGTGATTAATGTGTGTTCTTAGGGATTACAGTCAAAATCCTGTAATCCGATTTTTAATAGCTAGTTCAATATTATGTATTTGAGATTTAAAAATATTTACAAGAAATATTTACAACGAGATTTATTTTAAGAAAGAAATGCAGGTTAAATAACTTGATGAACAAGTTAGATATTGAACTCATTTGACGACAAATTCACTAAAGGCTTGAAATCACATCACAGCCTCATTTCATATAACGTATAAATAAATGTTTATGGGAGAGATTAAATATTAATAACAATAGGTATTCTTATTTATACATAAATGAAAGAAATGAGGCAAAAAAGAAACAAAAAGTAGCTACTTGACGTTTTATTATTTTGTGTTTAATCGTTTATTATTGAAATATCTTTGAAAACGTTGAACATTTTTTAATGTAAGAAATTGATTTTAATTTAAATCCAATTTTAAGATTACAATAGACAAATACTTCACTTCTTGTTTTATAATAGCTGTAAGTTTGTGAAAAGGCCCCACTTATTTTTTGTTTTCTTTTTATAAATATTTATACCAAGGTTCACAATAAGATATCGTCAAATATCTGTCATTAAAAAATAATTTTCAAAGTAATAGAAATGAAAGTCGCTTGTAATAATCCTGATAGCACTAAATAAACTATAATTAATAAATAACTCTGTGAATACTTAAGAACTTACATGCTGACGCGTTTCGAAACTAAGTCTCTACTCTTGAGTAGGGACTTACCTTCGTAAAAAAAACGATTGTTTCGAAACGCGTCAGCAAGTAAGCTCTCGAGTATTCACTTAGCTATGTATTAATTAATTATAGATTAAAAATGAGTAATTAATGAAAATTATCGCTTTGATTTAAAGCTGAAAGCGAAGAGAATGTTTTAAATGTATGTTTTTTTGGCGAAAAATCAATATTGTTAAAATTGCCAACAATAATACTTATAAACTAAACTAAATTTAAAACAATATCCCAAAATTAAAAACTGCTACCACTAACTAAAGGACTAAACACATAACGTATATCAGTTAATTTTATGGATGATAATTACTACCATTAAAAGTAAATTGAACTATTTAAAAGTTAAAGTTACCGAAATATTAAATTTCATTAAATAAATGAATGATGCAGTGGCATCATTCTTCGAAGATTAAAAAGATAGTGAATCTCGGTCAACCCACCCACTAAAGCAGAATATGCTTGACTGTGATGTACTTCCAAAAAACTATCATAGTGGTGGATCTTCGTGTTGTATCAACCATCTATGGGTTAATATGGAGTGGCCGATGCGAAGACGAGTAACCACCATAATTCGAACGAACTGAAGACCTCCATTGACAACGGAGGTCTTACAACGGCACGATAGAAATGGAGCATACAAGTTTTGTCACTAAGAACTCTCAACACATCCAATATTTTGTTGCATCGAATCCTCAAATCATGGATATGTGGGATTCATGAAAGTCTTTCATCAAACAAAAGACCCAAAAGTCTCACATTATCGGCGGTTGGGTAAAGGATTCCGCATACCAATGAAAATAAAGGATAGGTTCCTGGTGTTGCCTGCGCCAACTGAATGTACATTGGATCTTTGAAGCAAAACACTCGAAGTCGTAGATTTTGTTCATTCTTGCAATCTAATAATAACTATTTGAAAGAACCTTCCCGCTGTTGCCACACTTCGAGCAGCTACAAAATTCTTCTGCGAACAGGGAACAGTAGAACAGGGGCAGTACGTTTGAAGTGACACTGTTGATGGCAGACTAAGAACGCCACCCTACGGATTACCATTCTCTAGTTCGTAGCGATTAGAATATATGCCTCCAGACTTACACGGAAATAGCTGCTATTAAGATAGTTTTGGATGAATGTAAGCATGTTCCCTCGTGTATTTCATAATTTTAAGCCGTTCAAAATTCTCCTTCTCCGTGCCATATCATACGCCTTCTAAAGGTCGAAGAAAACAGTGACGAGTATTTGGCATTCTGTATGGCTGACTCCAACAAAACTAATTGGTCGACTGATAACCGTCCTTGTCTGGAACCACACTGATCGTTTGTAGAAGTCCGTTTGTTTCTTGGTACCAGACAAGACACCATCTTCTCGAGTAGTTTGCATAAACAGCTTGTTGGAGATTTTGGTCTATAACTACTGGGATAAGTTTGTTATTCCCTTATTTTTAAAAAGAGGAATTACTGTCACTTCTAACCATGTATCGGGAAAACAATGCTCCACGGCTGTATATTCGAAGGAGAATTAATTTTGCCGACGATGGAGGATGTTTAATCATGGAGTATATAATATCATCCGGTCCTTGAAAAAAATCCTTCGTTGATGAGAAAACTGATATATATATATATATATATATATATATATATATATATATATATATATATATATAGAGAGAGAGAGAGAGAACCCCTGCTATAGATGGCGCTGTTGTTCTTGAAAATGTGCTGATATACTAATATCATAATTTCCGTCTATTCTGCCTAAATATTCTAGGATTTTATAGTTTTCTAGGTTTTTACCGTTGTTTGGTTGTCTCTTGAATGTGTTTAAATCTCTTATTCGCAAACGAAGCATTTCACTGCACTCATCATTCCACCCGGTGGACGCCGCGGTCTGGATGAGGTTTTCGGAATAGATTTTTCAGCGCCATTAAAAATTGTTTTAGTAAATTTATTAACCATCTCATAAACAGGAGCTAGGTAATTCATATCCAGAGATACATCTTTGGAGAATATTTCCTAGAGATCTTTTTTTTAGGATCCAACGTGGATGTCGAACTCAACAAGGTTAAGAGTCACGCAAAGAGATCGGGATGTGATCGCTACTACAAGTATGCAGATCAGGTAAAACTGACTATGCCAATCTTGTAGACAAAGCAGGGCTGGAAAAAATCATTAGCTGTCCATTAGCCAGTAGACGCTACTAAATATATCGGAGAACCGTTATTTATAAATCCAGTTCCAAACTGACACTCTCAACCAGATGTCCTCGTGAGTTACATACTGGCGAATCCCATGAAACGTGGTGGGCGTTGAAATTGCCCACCAATAAAAACGGAGTTGGTAACTGACTTGTAAGATCTACTAGTTTTATCTGTTGCATATTGTCACTTGATGAGAAGTAGACGCAACAGAGTATAAGCCTGTACGGAACAGCTGTTTGAACGACTACTGCTTGTAAGGGAGTTATTAAGCTTAGAGAAACAGCATCGACACAGTCGCGGGTTAGAATGGCCACGCTACCTTTAGCTCGATTTTCTGTAACGAAGTCCGATCTAAAAACTGAATACTCTCTTAGATTTAAATTGTAGATTCACAGAGATGTGTCTCTTGAATGCAGATGATCATTGAAGACACATTGCTCACAAATAATTTAAAATACTCTATGTGGTTTCTAAAGTAGTTTATGTTCCACTGGTCTTACTTTTTGCACCAAGTTTTCCAGTTGAGGTACTCGGGACAGGAAGAGAATAAACTCTTTTGCTATTTAGGATGACACTAGTAGTACAAACAGGTTACGTTGGCATTTCCTGTCCCTATTCAGGTTTCACTATGCGTACAACGGATTTGGCTTCTAGCTCTGTTTTAATCTCATCCAGTTCAACGTGCAATAGATCCTTACAAGTGATCATTCCTTTCGAAGAGTTCAAGGTTTTGTGAGGGGCCACAGAAACCTTGGTGTGATGGAAAAGAAGGCCGTCTCTAGTAAAGAAACGATTGCTTTCTAAAAGCATTGTTCTATTGATTAACTTCATTATGGAAGACAAAGTACTTAGTTACACATCTAGTTACTGCCTCGTTAATCAGAAAAGATGGATCGATCCTTTCCAACCTCTACACGTGACACTACGAAGAATGTCGATGGTAGTTCAGCTGAGGTTACTATAACGATTTTCTGCAAAACATTTTCTTCAGTAGGCGCTTTTCTGCGAAACCGACCGACTCGACGTCTCTTTCCTGGTTTTAACAGGTTTAAAAAAACGGGTACACACATGAATCACTTTCAATCATTCCTAACCCCCAGCACTCTAGGGCCCATAGTATCCTTCTTAGCTCGACTGGATGGACATCAGCCGAGAGCTCGTAATACTGCGTACACGCTCCGATACCTATGCACCGCTGACACTTCCTGCCCAAGAACAGAAGTAGTTGGCAGACCAGCACTCTCAACGCGCAACGGTTCTGACCCGTCAAAATCCCTAAGAGATGTTCTTAGTATAAAATCTAATACTAATAGTGTGTGTATGTGTGTGTTCGTGGTATTGTCAGTGGTGTAATATTAGAGTAGCGTACCGTCAGGGTCGCCGAACCCCTCTTTGTTCGCAGCCCCTACGGGTATTATTAAAGTAAGTTTTTAACGTTTTAAGCAATTATCAGGTTAATTGTATGAATTTAATATTCTTGAGAAAGCAAGACTTCATAAATAAATTCAATATCCAGTAGATTTAAAGTTGTGTTAAAACAAAGCTTTTGGCTATAAATGGTTATTTTAGAAAAAAACAAAATGCTATTTTCAGTTTTACATAAAATCCATCTTCATAGAAAATCTATTTATTACTTTTAGTCTTGTAAGAGACATGGTTCAGTTTTGTAAAAAACCGGTCTCAGATGAGCTCATTGGTAGTAAATCCAGGCAAACCAAAGAAAGCAGAGGGAACACTAAATCTCAAAAAAAAACAATTCCTAAATTGTATGAGTAAAGTAAAAGCTTTTGCGTATAAATACGGCAATAATTGTATTTTGTGAGTAAACACAAATAACAAGTGATGAATAAACATTATCACTTTTTATGAGCAAAGAAGACTAAGGTGTTGGAAGTGCCACAAAATGTTTTGTGAGTAAACACGACTATTCGTTTGTGAAAAAAACAACACTTAGCATTTTGTAAATAAACATGTCAAAGTTATGCTTTATACCTACAAAACATAAACAAAAGATTTAACACTACACAATACATACAAATTTTGTTAAATTTAAATTGATTAATTTTTATGTTACATTGGAATAGGTTTAAATTTCTAATTTATTAAGTTATTAAGTTATCTAAAATCATAAAATATATTTAAAGTTTTAAATATTTTAACGTAATTGTCCGGTTTTTAGTTTTAATTTTAAAATGGATTAAGTATTAATATATAAATTAGTGACAGTTTGGAAATATTGATTGATAACGATTAGAGAAGACATTAAAATTTAGATATAAATCCAATACGAGGAGTTCACTTAGAGTATTAATAAAAGAGAATGGGTGCGTGGACTTAACATGCCTTGGCTTTGCTTTAATTTCTAGAGGTGTTTTTTTTATCTAAATGCTATGAATTTAAGTCTCATTTTTGTAGTATTAAGTTATTAAAATTCAAGGGTTTTCACAAGACAAACATACAATTAAATTGGATTCTTAGCAAATAATATTTACATATAATTATATACTTTACTTTATATAATTATACACGTCAAAAGATTTTAATAATACAAGACATTTAATATTTGAAATACAACTTTGAAGAAATCTTGTAGAACACCAAATTTTAATTTTAAGCGTCTCTGATTTTTAATATAATCTAAAACGTATTAAAGCTGAGAGGCGGAAGGAACATAAAAACCAGAGAGTTGCTCGTAAAAACGTTGAAGAATTTTAAAACTATTTTCTACACTTCATAAATTCAGGGCATAAATTTCCCAACAGTAATATACATCTACATAAAACGCTTTAATCACTTACGTTAGGATGTGATCCACAACGAAGTGCTCAAATCAAGCCGTATCAGTTTAATTTAAAAAAAGTAATCAAGAAATTGTCATCAAACTGAATCCTGTATCAACACTCAGAGAACTCGACATCGAAACTTCGATATAGAAAACTAGATTTATAGAAATTCATATAGAAACCTCGATATAGAAAGTCCGATATAGAAACCTCGACACTGAGAACTCGATATACAGATTCCAAGTAGAGAATTGGATATAGAAACCTCTAACAGTGGATACACACAACTGTATAGATAACTCGATGTAGAGATATAGATATAAAGAACTCAATACAGAAAATCCGATGTAAAGAACTCGATATAGAAACATCGATAGGAATAACACTATAATATAGAGAACTCGATACAGAAAACTAGACATAACAAACTCGATACAGAAAATCCGATTTAAAGAACTCGATATAGAAACCCCGATAGGAATAACACTATAATATAGAGAATTAGATACAGAAAACTAGACATAACACACTCAATACAGAAAATCCGATGTAAAGAACTCGATGTAGAAACCTCGATACATAGGACTCGATATGGATATCAGTATATAGAGAACTAGATTTAATGTACTCAATATAGAGAATAGATATAAAGAACTCGATATAGAAACTACGATACAGAGAATTCTATATAGACTACATTATATAGAGAACTCTTAAGGGTACAATCATGTTCATTAGAATCGCGATTCATTCTTTTATCTTAAATCTTCGAACTCTTTAAAAATTTTAATTATTGGTTGTTTCTGAAACAAATCCATGTCCTTACTGTGTGAAATCTTTTCCCTATCGAATATGAGAGAACTCATGATACTTTCCTTATTATAGTTGTAAGCAGATTAGCCTGCATGACCGTTACCACCTACAAAGGGTAGAAAAGTATTGGGAATAAAGGCATGGTTATCGTAAGGACATTAAACCTTCTGTTACAGGACGTACTTACTCTTCTATCACTTAAAAGTTTGTTCATACATTTTAAAAGAAAAGGATTGTATTTACTTTAACAATTATTTTGAAATTAGATTATACAATGCATTGATTAGTTACACTTATGTATCTAATATATGGAAGCTGGACTCGAGTGTGCTCGTCTATGCAAACAGGACGCTGTTCATGATTTTGCTTTGCACTTCTAAGATGAATCTGAAGTCTAGTAAGTAATAATATAAGCATAGATTAAGTAGCAAAAATACAGATTAAATCAGAAAAATATAGTATACAGAGAAGTTGATTCACCAAAGGTTTAAAATCAGGCTAGAATGGCTAAATTTGACAACAGTGTAATGAAGTGTAGCTGTGAAACTGAACACCTATTGTAAATAATTTATTTATGTTTTCATAGTTTTTCTCAAAGAACTAAACAAATTATTTCTTGAAATTATTAAAACAAGTTTATTAAATGCGACAGTAATGGTTTGTTCTGTTTCCTGCAAGCGATTGTTGGGCTAAAACTTGGTGTCCGCTGGAGTACTGGTGGATCCAGCGAATGACAAAAAAGTTGATCCGGAAGGTACCTGCATCAGGCTAGAATAATCAAGATGTTCTTCTATGGTTTGGCCAGTGCGGTTGCGGATTGTGTATCCCAATGGGTGGAGTGAACATTGAAGTCTCCTATAACGCTGCTATTTTTGTGGTTACATAAGTTAGTGATTCGGTCTAGGTTTTGTATATTGTTCGGCGGATTATAGAGACCAATTATCTTAAAGTGCGTTCCGTTCGCCCAAGCTTCTATGAGCACAGCCTCCAGTTTATCTCTTTCGGTCATTTTGTGTAGATTGGTCACTTTGCTAGCAAGCCTGTCGTTCACTCCGACAATCATTCCAGACGCTACTTGTCTTGATGTTTTAAGTATGTGGATAGAATAGTTTGTCACATTGTAAGAGCTTTGTGCTTCAGTTGAAGCTCCGGCTCCGACAATAATAAATATGTCTGCTTCAGTGTCATTAATAATAGTTTTTAGTTCGGTGAACTGTGATGTGTTCAGGCCTCCAGCGTTCCAGAAAAGGATACGAAGGGCGTCGTTGAAACCCTTAAAAGGGCTGTTGGCGATACTTTCAGTCATACCGATGTGGCTCGAGAAGATGTTTAGTCTTAGGCGATCGCTGTAGCAGAGTTAGCGTTACCCAGGGTGCATCACGAAGAGTCCTGCTACTTTAAACCCCAAAAAATAATAAGATAAGAAATAATATGTAAAATCTTAGGAAAATTCGTCAAGGGAATTCCAAACATAAATTACTGAATGTATTTGTCTGAGAAATTGATATATTTACCGTATTCTCTGAAAAGCGTGTCAATTATTTGATCAAGCATATGATTAAAAGGATATAAACATTTTGCCAACATAATGAATGGCATGAAACGAAATTTTATTATAATGTAAATAGAAATTAAAGATCGTACTTCTACAATGAAAAAAAATTAAAAAATTAAAAGAAAACAGAACTGATTTAAAAAAAGAACCCGAATATAGTAAATCTAAAAAGTAAAAAATAATTTTCCAATAACGAAAACACAATTTTTTATAAGCTTATTGCCCACAAAATTTTAAAGTCGGCGTCACAATCATGTTTTATATTTTCTAGTCCGTCAAATCTATTCCAAACATTTCCTAAACAATCAACTTTTTGATTGCTTCATTTCCCATGAATAATTATATCAAACCATAGAATCTACTCACGAAACAAAAATTTAATGCGTTCGATATTATGATAATATGCGGACGATAATTGATCTTTGTTTTTGGCAAATATCATAGAATATCAGATTTTGCCCAATAAAAAATATGGGATTGCATATTTTTAGTTCAAATATACAAATTGCGGACAATTCAACCTTCTTTGAAAGATTTACACGGAATGTGGTTACTGTAGATGGTTATAAATACTGTATAAGAGATATAATCTCCTTAATTCATTTGTATCATAAATTTAACAAATTTTGTATACTGTATCTATAAAATAAGTGTATGGAAGATATAATTGAATAGCCTCTGGGTATATCATAATGTGTTATTTTACATGCTAAGGAGCTCCAACGTTAGTTAAAATCCATTTATTTGTCATGTTCAGTATGTTAAACAAGAGTCCAAGGATGATATTCGGCAACAACCTTTATGGATAAAATTTTATGGGTAATAAGCTTATAAAAAAATATGTTTTCGTTATTGAAAAATAATTTTTTACTTTTTAGTAACTAAACCTTATATTTTGGGGTCCTTTTTTTTTTGAAGTAGGTTCTGTTTTTTTTAAAAACATTTTTCATTTTAGTCTCATATCCAGATGCGTTATTTTTCACTTTTTAATTACGTATTACTTGCTAAAAAAATAGTTGCCAACACAGTCCAAATATTCTATTTCACAAACAATATTTTTTATCCAAAGTTTATTAGCGTTATAGTTTTCAGCTTGATTGTATTTTACGGTAAAAAATTCTAAAAACAACCTTTATGATTTCCAAGCAGAAATTTTGAAACCAATTTATAATAAGGTCCTAAAATGTTACAACGAAAATATTCACAATTATCTAATCTGTATCCCCCCTAGGGACACACGAGAAATCCCAATTCTAATCCAATCCGTTGTATTATAGTAGAATTTGCTGATTTCTCATCGCTTGACGTCAATTTATTTTGAACGAATCAAATCTCCCGAGAGATTAAAACGATCTTTCTTATTGCTCATAGAGTTTAAATCTTTATTGTTATGTAAGAAGTAACTTGAGTATATCTTCGTTCGTCAAAGATTGGCGTACCGTTTGAAATCGCTGTGTAAGCAGATAAACCCATATATATATATATATATATATATATATATATATCTTATAAATACAAATCGGTAGTCGTTATTGGCAAAAGCTTAGCTCTTCCTATTTATATAAACGTTAGGGATTTAAATACGATAAATATTATCAATATAAAGACCTAGTTATATATATTATGAAGGACTTTCTAAGTGAATACGGTTTCCCTGGGGTAGATCTACAAATATGTCAGATGTTCGCATGTGGGGTACAATGCATCAGGCTCACGGAAGAGAAAGCAAGTGTTAAAACTACAAATGTGCCAGGTATATTATTAGACTAGATCATGTTCAAAATGAAAATGTCACACAAACTATATATACGATATAGAAAGTTTTGTATTAGAAACAGAAATAATAGAATATGACACATAACTACTATAATTTAGGATAGCAAGATAATAAGAGAATAAAACCAAGAAAAAGGATTATTTCTGCACTATCTAAGCGAAATAACTGTGACTATTAACCCCCACAAAGGATATGAAAGAATTTTGGCAGGAGGAAAACATCCCTAGTATAAGATGTAGGGGGGGATAATGTATCACTTTTGCTGCGTACTATGAAGAGATGTCTACCTTCCTTGTAAGTAGAAAGATAAGGAAGTGTAAAGGCCATTTGGCAGGATTAAGAGAAGATCATAATAAGCCTCTAGTACCAGAAACAAAGGTAAATTATGGCATTGCATATGCGGCATAGATTGTCTGAAGTAAACCTCCTCTCATCGGAGGTGAAGGAAGAACAGCAAGAAGCAGAGAAGCCAAACATAAAAGAAACCTTTACTTTTTTTACATTACCCCTACTAATAACTTTGCGCGTTGAGAGAAACATTGCGGGTTCTACAAACCGTACATGCAATAATTTATTACAAACCTCACACCTTAAGTAATTGCCAATAATTATATTCTATATCTACCACATAATTATACCACTTCACAAGGCACGGAGCGGCAAAGTTTAGCGTAAGTTAGAGTTTGGAAATTACATTGAGACGTGATGGCTTTGTACATAGCAAGCAAATCATGCTCTACTTGTGATAAACATTCAGTAACTTATCTGGCCAAGTTATATTTATCAGGTGATTAATTCCTCTCATTGAATCTTAATAAGTTTCTGTTATAATATATTATACAACATTTTAAACATGTTCATAGAATTTCACTGCATTAAATTAATTAAAAATCAGATGTGTTTAACGGTGAATATTCCATGCTTTATCGCCATATTGCCAGCTTGATAGTATTGAACTAAAATTTTAGTAATTATTTGAAATCCGGGTTAAAAAAAAGTACTTGGCGATGCAGAAAGCTATAAAACTATGTTTTTTTAGATGTGATGCACCAAAAAGTTTCACAATTTTCATAAAATAAAATTTAACACTTGGATGCAGAAAATATGTGAAATCACAAAGCTCTCTTCTTTTTTACCGTTATAAAGTTGCACAGTGGAGATAATGCATGTTTAAAAAAAAAAAAAAATATTATTATAAGGTAACACCGCACTAACCACCAAACCTGCAATATTCTTACCTAAACTTTTTAGAACAATAAGGTATTCGTATATTGTTTTATTTGTCTTCTGCTGTGAATTATAAAATATTTAGGTTAGGTTAGGAAAATATTCCACTCTTTGTTGGCGTGCAATGCTGTTTGTAATATCCCCGTAAATATCTCTCCATTATAATTTGTAATATCTCAATTGTGTAACTTTATATCAGTAAAAAGGAGGAGAGACTATGTCATTATAGAGTAAAGTAATGTCTGTGTATGTCATTATAGAGTAAAGTAATGTCTGTGTATGTCAATATAGAGTAAAGTCATATCTGTGTATATCATTATAGAGTAAAGTAATATAGGTGTATGTCATTATACAGTAAAGTAATATCAGTGTATGTCATTATAGAGTAAAGTAATGTCTGTGTATGTCATTATGGAGTAAAGTAATGTCTGTGTATGTCAATATAGAGTAAAGTCATGTCTGTGTATATCATTATAGAGTAAAGTAATATCGGTGTATGACATTATAGAGTAAAGTAATGTCTGTGTATGTCATTACAGAGTAAAGTAATGTCAGTGTATGTCATTATAAAGTAAAGTAATGTCTGTGTATGTCATTACAGAGTAAAGTAATGTATGTGTATGTCCTTATAGAGTAACGTAATGTCTGTGTATGTCTTTATAGAGTAAAGTAATGTCTGTGTATCTCATTATAGAGTAACGTAATGTCTGTGTATGTCATTCTAGAGTAAAGTAATGCCTGTGCATGTCAATATAGAGTAAAGTAATGTCTGTGTGTGTCATTATAGAGTAAAGTAATGTCTGTGTATGTCATTATAGAGTAAAGTAATGTCTGTGTATGTCAATATAGTGTAAAGTAATATCGGTGTATGTCATTACAGAGTAAAGTAATGTCTGTGTATGTCATTATAGAGTAAAGTAATGTCTGTGTATGGCATTAAAGAGTAAAGTAATGTATGTGTATGTCCTTATAGAGAAACGTAATGTCTGTGTATGTCTTTATAGAGTAAAGTAATGTCTGTGTATCTCATTATAGAGTAAAGTAATGTCTGTGTATGTCATTATAGAGTAAAGTAATGCCTGTGCATGTCAATCTAGAGTAAAGTAATGTCTGTGTATGTCATTATAGAGTAAAGTAATGTCTGTATATGTCATTATAGAGTAACGTAATGTCTGTGTATGTCAATATAGAGTAAAGTCATGTCAGTGTATATCATTATAGAGTAAAGTAATATCAGTGTATGTCATTATAGAGTAAAGTAATATCGGTGTATATCATTGTAAAGTAAAGTAATGTCTGTGTATATCATTATAGAGTAAAGTAATATAGGTGTATGTCATTATAAAGTAAAGTAATATAGGTGTATGTCATTATAGAGTAAGGTAACATCGGTGTATGTCATTAAAGAGTAAAGCAATGTCTGTGTATGTCATTATAGAGTGAAGTAATATCGGTGTATGTCATTATAGAGTAAAGTAATATCGGTGTATGTCATTACAGAGTAATGTAATATCGGTGTATTGCAACGGACCGTGCCAACACCCACTCGCAGCACCGTGCCATCAACCCTACCGTCGACCAGCACGCGCGCGCAAGCCCGCCCACCAACGCCCGTTGCAGAGCAAGAATTTTGAAACGAGCCGCTCGCAGCAAAAACCACGAACGCTGTGCAATGCTCGCCAAAATCTGCCAGAGAACAAGTCACTGGACTTAAAAAAGAAAAAACCTAACTTGCTGCGGATTCTACCCTTAACGGGTAAGTCGTCCCGGGGGATGGGTTCTTTTGAAAGACATCTAAACGGCGAAATGACCATATCAGCTGTAGGAGAGTGTAAGAAACTTGTTTAAAATAATACTCAGTTTGTTTGCAAGTTAGTTAAAAAATCTTTATTTTTTAATTTTTAAAAATTTAAAATTTAATATTACAATGCCCAGTCTGCAATTTATTTGACAAAAAAAAAAAATATCCTTTGTGTTGGTTCTTAACACAGTTAAGAAACCAACTCTGCTTATTTTAGTTGACATTTAAATTTAAATTAAGAATTTACGATTTTAATTTTCTTTCATTCAGAGTATGCCAAAGCGTAAAACTTCGCTCTACTTGACGGTCAATCTTACTTGTCGGAAATATAACCCTTTACAACTTGTCATAATTTTATTTCATTATCCCAGGTCCTCAACCTTGCGATTTTAAACGTCAATATATGGTTTTGTTTACTTAACTTTTTACTGAAAATTTTAATTGTTACAAATTACAAATATTCGTTGATTCAAGCAAAGCCTTACTTTTCAACACACTCCGAAAGATCCCTACTTTTCACATTTTGTTCAATTTATTTAAACTTTCTAAACACACTACTTTATTTATGGCCATATTTTACATAGCCATTTAAATGATATAATTTTTTCTATATCTTTATCAATTTAAAATGAGCAATTTACAATTCGAATTCTATTTACTTTAGCAGGTAAAATTTCAATCAATTTTACCAAACAACCTAAAAGCAATTTCATAAAACATATCAAATTATATAAAAACCAATTATGAAGTACATACTGAAACAAAAATTACATATAAAACATATAGCCATATCTCCTACAAGATTATCAAAATATTTACTGAACATCAAATCATAATTTATAAAAATTGTTAAAACATCTGCTGAATAAATTCAAACACCTTCCCATATTGAAATTATAATATTTAAATACATATTTTAATAAAAATGTTGACTGAAACATATTTAAAACCTTTTTCAAACATATCTTCACTCATTTACAAAATCTACAAATTTATTTATATTCATTTAACCCTTTGATTAGAAAATATTTAACCCTTTGATTACTCTTTGATTAACCCTTTCGGCATGAAAATTCACATAATGAAATTTATTTATATTTATTAAAACCTAGTTACACCCTTTTGAACTGATCCTTGATCATTTACAAAGAAATTTACAAATTTTAAAATTTATTTAACCCTTTGATTAGAAAATATTTAACCCTTTGATTCTCATTTGAATTAACCCTTTCTTCATGACAATTATGCATACTGAAGTTTAATTAAAATTTATTTAAAATTTATCAATGCAATTTCTGAAGGAAATTGCTATTTAATAAATTTTTAGTAACCTTTGCTAAATGGCTACAAGCCCATTTGCCTTTATTTAGAACTTACATTTTTTAAACCAATTTGCAAAGATTTCAATTTTCTTTCTAAGTTACTCTACCACCAAGATATTATTTTAAATACACATAAATCATGAAATAAACAATATATATATACTTATAATTCAAAAAAGAAAACTTATATTAACATATTAATTTGGTTAGCTAGACCCACTTACAAATTTAAAATCTCTTGTTTAACTTAACCCTTTTATTGTACCTTTTAAAAATTTAAAATCTACCCATATTAAAAACATTTCCCTTTATTCTTACTCAAACCTTGGTTTGATTCAATTTATTTTATACACATATATAATTTCACCCTTTTCTAACTAAAATCAAAAGTTTACATTAAAAAGCTTCAATTTGTTAGAACCCTTGTTCATTTTAAATGAAAACAATTTATGTCAATTTGTTTCATATGGAAAAATGTCGTAATGACTCCTTCTAAATAAAATACCAATTTAGTTAAATTTAATTATATGAAGTAACACTCCTGTTTATAGGAGTACCTGAAACTAAAGCATAGCCTTCCAATCAGCTGTAGTAAACAATGGCCTTTGTCCGCCATCTTGGATATTTACTTTTAGCAAATTATATTTAACTTTATTTCAACACATCTTTTATTTAAATTCTTTACACCTTCATAAGATTTTAAACTCTTTAATTAATTTAAATCCCTTTATTTGATTTGTTTATTTAAATCCCTTTCCCTTTACATAAGTTCTAATCTAAAATTTCTATTTCCCTTACATTAATAAAATACAACATAATTTCTGCATTTATGGCATCGCCATCTTGAAACCCCCCACTCTTTAAAACAAAGCCACCAGCATTTACTTGTAAAATTTAAAGTTTACTGTTAATGATTTGAAAATTTATTTAAATTTTATAACATTTTCCCAATTTAGAAAAAATTCTTCAAATTAAAATTTTAATTTGCAAAGGGAAAACAATTTAGATCTGACCTGATTCCACACAAAGCATGGCTTGCCTTTCTTCTCCCTCTCTTCTCCGTCTCTCCCTTTGTTCTCCAACGGGGTGGGGAAAATCCGGCTTGGCTGTTGCTTTGCTTCCACGTAAGAATACTTGGATGACTTCCCACGCGTTGCCGCCATCTTTGAAATCCTCCATCCCTTTGTGTGTCTGCTAGGCCTCAGGTAGATCAGCTCGCTTCACCCTTTGGTTGAAATCCTTCCATCTTCTTTCTTCGATGCCATTCGCACCTCTTTTAAATTTTAACGGTTACCAGTAAAATTTTAGCTTTAAGCCCTTCTTTTAACACAGTTCTTGGGCATTTCTTAACACAGAAAAGAAATAGAAAAATCTTTTAAAAACGTTTATCAATTTAGTTAGATTTTGTTTAACTTTGTTAGAAATTTAGACTCACACTTTTAAAACTGTTTGCTAGGTTACACTGTTCACATCGCCTTGTCTTTCTAGTAAGGCTGTAACACACACATTTAACGACGCTCGCACATAATTTGATGGAAATTTATGGGAACCTCTTTCGCAGCGATCTTGAAATGCGAAAGGGCCCCATACGAAACTACAGCGTCACGACATCTCAACGAAACAAACTTTCCCTAGCCACTCATAGTTTTTGAACTATTGACGGTAACAAAACTATTGTTCATTGTTTTACCGGAGCTACGCCCGACACCGACCTTACCCTTCGAGAGTCCTGGTTTAGCTGGGGCTTCAAAAGACGCTTGGCCTGCACCACCCGGGAAAACACCCCCACCTGCAGTCCGTTCCCACGAGTTGACAACCAATAAGGATCTTAAATCGATGTCGCCTGATCGGCGCGCGCACTTCTTTTGTACTAGTGCGTAACGGCTCGCAAAATTGATAGACCGATCGATTTAATCCATTTTTTCGATCAAGCCGTATAACTCTTTAAGGGTGTTTCTGATGGAATTTTATTATTCTTTATTTTTGATTTTTCTCGTCTTGCTTTATCTCTGGAAATGTCGATGGTAACTCTAGGCCAATTTTGACCATCTTCCCCTTGCAAACGGCCTTAAATTTAAGTTGCAAACCCTTCCCACGGTGGCTTGGTTTGTTTTACTTACAAGAACTTTAGACTCTTTATGTTTTACATGTTATCTTTTTGCGGCATGTATTCCAAGAGAATATTGCCCGCCGCAAGATCCCCCTTTAAAATTGAGACAAAAAAATTTTTTTGCAAGTATCTCAAAAAAAAAAATTTACTTATACTAAAAAAAAATTTATTTTTTGAGATTTATCTGTTTTCCTATTTTATTTGTGGGTGCTAGCTAACTCTCAATTACCTTACTTATATATCTACTTGTCCTTGGTCCTCTTCTACCTCTTCTCACTGAAACACTTAAAACACTTATACCATATTAATAAGTACAACCATAAGTTTATGCATTTTTATAAAACTCACAACTCTCACTATTCACTCACAGGCATGATACAATAAATCTGATCTTGTTTTCTCTTTGCTTTATTTTTTAAAAGTTAAAAAATTTAAAAAATTTTTTATCTTAAATTTTCCATTTCTTAATTCCCCTACATTTATACCCTCGTTAGTGGCTTTCTTTTATCTTTTTCATACATACATATAAACATTTTACATTTCTTATAAATACACTCCAAAATATCTAACCAAGTTCTTACAATTTACCAGCAGTTATTTACTTACGCTCCTTATCTTAAGTGAGGAACGATGTTCAGGTGTTCCCCTCTCACTCTCTGGCGCTGTCCCTATCAGCTGGCGTTATCTTGCCTACGCATTAGTCGGCCGCTCCACACAGCTGTGACCTTGTGTAGCAAAGCTACTTCCTCATCTTTTTTGCCTGGGTCAGTGCTCTTACTGTAAACACAACTTTGGATCGATATTTGTTGCACTCCGGCAACATACATTTTTTGTTTTGAAGTCAGGTCAGCTATCAGGCTTCCTTGTTTATTATTTGTCTACGTATAATTTTATATCTTTAACATCGTACCTTCCTCTTACTTTATTTGTCACAATATTTGCCACTTCATAGGTCTTACGCCCTAGTTTCCTGGTTATTTTAAATGGGCCTTCGTAAATCAATAGTAACTTTTCTGTCTCTTTTCTTTGCACATTGGAGCGGTTATGCCTTGTGATTAACACTAGGTCGTTGACTTGGAAGTGCGTCTCCTTACAGGTTCTATTTGTCCTTGCCGCTCTGTAGTCTCCCTTAGTCCTAATTCGCTGAAATACTTTCTGAAGCATCTCCCTCCTAGTCTCCACTACCGCATCCCTACAATCCTCAGGGATATATCCTTCCCATACATAGTTTGTTTCCACTCCCCAGTGGACCATTGCCGGCGTGTAGCCTGTGATCTCGTGTGGCATTTGGTTATGATTTTTTTCTATGTATTGCAAGTATTTTTGCCATGAGGATTGTGCATTACTACAGTATGTCCGTAAAATTCTTCCCAAATCTCGATTTATACGCTCGGCTAAATTTACCTGGGGATGCCGAACAGGGATAAGAATGTGTCTCACTCCTACTGCCTCGATCCATTCTTTCCACTGTTTGGAGGTAAATGCCGCGCCGAAATCGGTAAGAATTTTAATCGGTTTTCCCACTGTATTAAAATACTCAGTCTTGCGATCGATGGAGGTTTTGGAGTTCGGGCTTTTCACAGCGTATAATTTTAGGAACTTTGAGAACACGTCAAGGATCACTAGTACGTGTCTCGCCCCTCCTATACTCCTGGGTAGGGGCCCTAAGAAGTCTACGGCAACCATTTCCCCTGGTTGTTGTGTAAGGATTGGTCTTGTTAATGCTTGTGAGTACCTGTTAGTATGCTTGGCGTATTGACATATTTTGCATCTCCTTATCACTTCCATAACCCTTTGGTACATATTCTTTATATAGAAGCTCCGACCTAGCATTTTTGCCAATTTATTTCTCCCAATGTGCAAGTACACCTGGTGTACTTCGTTTATGAGTGGCTCAATGTTCCCTTCTGGAATCACTATTTTATTTTTTCCTCTCACTTTAAAGCACAAATATCCTTCTATTACCTCGTATCTCGGGTACCTTTGTATATTTTCTGTTATGTTATTTAAATCTATTTGTTCCCTTTGTCCTTCTTTCAATGATAGGATTATTTGTCTTAAGGGTCTCTCGCCTTTCATTTCATTTAGCCTGATAACTGCCTGCTCGTTCTTTAGTTTTCAATTTATGTTTATACTTATTGGACCTTCCTGGAGTCTCGCTGAATACCTCTTTGTATTCCTCTATTAATTTTTCCAGCCTTTCCTCCTGAGTCTTCGTGAGAATTGATTTATTTTTATCCTGCTGCTGTATTGTACTTAAGTTTCTTACATTGTATACTCGACGTGGTTTCAGTGTTTGGCCATTTTTAAAATTTTTGTGTTTCTTTCTCTTTACTCTACTCTTCCAATTTACAACTCCTAATCTCCTCCTCATCCTGTATCTGGGTCTACTTCGTTTTGCCTTGTCCTGAGTTCTCTTTTCTCCTCCTTTTTCCTTCCTATTACGCTTGTTTTTCTTGTCCTCTGGCTCGCTCGCATCCTTGTTTCCTTCCGGGATTTCCGCATGGTCGTAGGAACATCCTGGGCCTCCTTGTCCTCTTTGAACTTTTCCTCCTATTTCTTCCTCTTGTCCTTTATACCTTTTGTGCCTACTTTCGGCTTTCCCGGGCTCTGCCCTTTTTTCCGCCCTAGTTCCACGTGTATGACCTTCTTTGCTCCTCCCTTCCGGCACATTTCTGTCTGCCTTGCCATCGGCTCCTCTTCTTTTGCTTACAGCTGCTGCTCCCTTCTTGCTTTCTTTTTGCTCTATTTCTTTTGCCTCCTGGCCTTCTGGTTTTCCCTTTTTCTCCTGTTTACTACCTCTCTGTTTTACTTTTGCATTTGGTTTCTCCTTTGCCACTTCTGCTCCAACATTTCCCACAGATTGGGATCCATGTCCCAATCCCCCCCCGAGACTCGGCCACTCCGGGCTCTCGATAGGGGTAACGACGTCAGCCTGGTGTTCGGCTGGCGCCAGTACAAGCCCCTCTTCTTCGCTTGTACCAATCCATCCCACCTTGTCGATCTTTGCTCTTCTACTAATCTCTTGGAGCTCTCCTGGATGGTCTTGTGCAGATCTTACTTCTTCTCCTTCCTGAGCTTCCAAGTTAGCAACTGATGTATTTGGATGGTCTTGTTTAGGTCTTATGAAGTCGAGACTGGCCATCTCTCCTTCGACCTCGAAAGTCATGAAGCGTCTCTCCATGTTGATACGGGCTTTGAGTCGATGTAACAGATCGCAACCCATGACAATTTCCGCTCGTAAGCGTTCCACCACCATGAAGCTACTTTCTATTACATGACCTCCCATACTCAGAGGAATAAAGGCCTGCTTACGGACTCTTATCTGGGGTGTCTTCACCGCCATAATAATGCCCGTATTGCTTACCGGCAATTCCAAGAATTCTTTCCCTTGGCGCTTCAGCTCGTTATACAGGTTGCCCTGTATAACGGACACGTCCGCGCCGGTGTCAATCTCAACACGCACTACCTGTTGCCAGATAGCGCCTATGAGTGCAGGGCATTCCTCAGAATTCTGGGATTGTCGGGGCAACAAACCTTCCTCCTCGAGCAGGTCGTCTCGTATCTCCATATTGAGACCTCCTAACTTCCTTGTTTGTTCTATGTCTGGCTGTTGAGCCGTGGCTCTTATCTTTTCTGGCTTTTCATCTCCTTTATTTTCCTGATTCGGAGTTTCTTCTAGTTGGCTTGCATTTCCGTTTCCTTCTTGGATCTTGGCTAGGTCACTGGAACTCTTTGGGCCTCCCTGTTTTGCAGCTTCCTGCTGCCTACTATTTTTCTCAATCTCTTCCTTTCTTCCTCCTTTACTGTTACTGGGTAGCTGTTCTACAGCATCCTTGGGCTCAGCCCCACCCATCGCCCTGTTTCCACTCTGTTCCCTTTTGCCTTCTCCTTCCAGCACGTTTTTGCTCGCTTCCCTGTCAGATGTAACTCTTTTTTGCCTTTCTTTTTCTTTTACCATCCTTTCACTCTTCTTTATACTACTAATACTCTTTTTTATTTCTTTGTTCCGGGTCTCGGTTCCTTTTGCTCGCCATTGTCTGTCTCCATGTTGTCTGTTCTCTTCTATTTCGCACGAGACCCTCCCGCCTCGTTTTTTGGACTCCTTGTCCGATTTCTTGGTTCCATGTTCTGCCTTGGAGGTGGTCTGGTCTCTCTCTCCGGCCTGGGGTTCCCATTTGTGTTGTTCCTTGGGTGAGGAGGCCTCATATTTGGAGGTGGCCTCTGTTGGTACCTAGGCGGCACCTCTCTCCCATTTATACCCCGGCTTCCGTTGTCCGTCTCCACGCCGTTCAGGAAATCAATGGCACTGGCCACTGACTCCCTATGAACGCCAAGGCTAGCATTCCGGACCTCCCTTCCGAAATGCGTCATCACCTTGTTCACGAGGTAACGCTCTGGTATCGGCGGGTCCAAATTTCTGGCTTTGTTAACCATTACTACGAAGTATTCGGACTTGCTGTAGGGTCCCATCTCATAATACCTCCCAGTGTCTAACTGCCGCCTTATTTTCTCTTGCGCTTCAAAACCCCAGTATCTGGCTAAAAAATTAGCCTTAAACTGTCCATACTGGTCTCCTGGATTCATAACGGCCTTCCACCAGGCTTCTGCCGTTCCTTTTAAATTTCTGACCACCATCTTCAGTTTGGTCTCTTCTTCCAACATGGGGTCTACTTCATCAAAGAGCTCCTCCATGCTCTTTATAAACGCTACCGGATCTTCATTATCTTTTCCATAATACTCGATCCTTTTTGCTCCTGCAAGCTCCTGATAATCCCAGGCCCGTGGTTTTATCCAGCTAACACTTGTCGCTTGTGCTCCTGCACTTCTTACTTTGTCAGCTACTCTTTTAACGCTGGTTTCCACTTTCTGCAGGCCTGTTTGCAGGTCCACGATTTTCTTGTCCTGCTCCAGTTGCTCCTCTTCCTCCTTTTCGATCCTTACTTGCAATTGATCGACTTTGCTCTCATAAGTCGACACTCTTGCGTCCATGCTCACCATGTGCTGGGCTATGTCGTCCTTATGACTTTTAAACTTTTCCGCCATCCTTTCTTGGAATTGTTTCATTTCTTCTCTATCCCTTTTTTCTTTTTCTTCTCGCTCTTTCTTTTCCTGTTCTTTCTCTTGTTGTTTCTTTTTTCTCCTGCCCTCTTTTTCTTCTGCTTCCCTTATCCTTCTCGCTTCTTCATTTTGCCATCTTAACTCGGCTTGTTCTCTCTCTTTATATCTCCTCATCTCTTCCTCCTTCCTTTCTGTCTCCCTTTCTAACCTCCACTCTTCCTTCTCCCTTTGTCTTTCTAACCTTTCCTGTTCTTCCTTCTTTTGTCTTTTAGCCTCATCTTGTTCTTCCTTCTTTTGCCTTTCTAACCTATCCTGTTCTTTCTCCTTCTGTCTTTCTAATCTCTCCTGTTCTTTTTCCTGCCGTCTTTTAGCCTCATCTTGCTCTTCCTTCTTTTGCCTTTCTAACCTATCCTGTTCTTCCTTTTGCTGTCTTTTAGCCTCATCCTGTTCTTCCTTTTGCTGTTTTTTAGCCTCATCCTGTTCTTTTTCCTGTTTTCTTTCTAATTTTTCCTGTTCTCTTTCTTTCCTTAGCATCGCCATTAGCTTCTCCATTTCACTTCTTTCCTGCTGCTTTTGTGTTGCCATGGCTTCTGTTCTGTTTATCTCCTTTTTGTTTTTAATCCTTTCCTTCTTTCTAAACCCTAATTCTAAACTTTTCTATAAAATCCTTTACTTTACATAAAAGTGTCGTTGGATGTCGTGCGTGTGTTTCCTATGCGGGCGTTCGTCTATGTGTTTGCCTCTTTTTCCTTACAACTAATTTACCCCTACTTTACTTTCTTAACTCTTTTAAAACTATTTCTCATACTAAACTATTTAACTATTACTTTCATCTTCTTATCTTATTTTTAATTAATTTACCAGTGTTTTAACCTAGAACTGCAATCTAACTCTTTTCTTTAACATTTTATTATTTATTTCTTACACTTCCTAGGTCGAATTTCGCCATGTCTTTTTATGATTTTAATAGAGACCGAAATATTTATACGGGAAAGTCCGCAACTTTACCCGTCGGTCCCACTCGTTAGGGCGCCATCTTACTAACTGCAACGGACCCGGCCAGCACCTACGCACGGCACCGTCAACCCATCCGTCGTTGACCAGCACGCGCGCGCAAGCCCGCCCACCAACGCCCGTTGCAGAGCAAGAATTTTGAAACGAGCCGCTCGCAGCAAAAACCACGAACGCTGTGCAATGCTCGCCAAAATCTGCCAGAGAACAAGTCACTGGACTTAAAAAAGAAAAAACCTAACTTGCTGCGGATTCTACCCTTAACGGGTAAGTCGTCCCGGGGGATGGGTTCTTTTGAAAGACATCTAAACGGCGAAATGACCATATCAGCTGTAGGAGAGTGTAAGAAACTTGTTTAAAATAATACTCAGTTTGTTTGCAAGTTAGTTAAAAAATCTTTATTTTTTAATTTTTAAAAATTTAAAATTTAATATTACAATGCACAGTCTGCAATTTATTTGACAAAAAAAAAATATCCTTTGTGTTGGTTCTTAACACAGTTAAGAAACCAACTCTGCTTATTTTAGTTGACATTTAAATTTAAATTAAGAATTTACGATTTTAATTTTCTTTCATTCAGAGTATGCCAAAGCGTAAAACTTCGCTCTACTTGACGGTCAATCTTACTTGTCGGAAATATAACCCTTTACAACTTGTCATAATTTTATTTCATTATCCCAGGTCCTCAACCTTGCGATTTTAAACGTCAATATATGGTTTTGTTTACTTAACTTTTTACTGAAAATTTTAATTGTTACAAATTACAAATATTCGTTGATTCAAGCAAAGCCTTACTTTTCAACACACTCCGAAAGATCCCTACTTTTCACATTTTGTTCAATTTATTTAAACTTTCTAAACACACTACTTTATTTATGGCCATATTTTACATAGCCATTTAAATGATATAATTTTTTCTATATCTTTATCAATTTAAAATGAGCAATTTACAATTCGAATTCTATTTACTTTAGCAGGTAAAATTTCAATCAATTTTACCAAACAACCTAAAAGCAATTTCATAAAACATATCAAATTATATAAAAACCAATTATGAAGTACATACTGAAACAAAAATTACATATAAAACATATAGCCATATCTCCTACAAGATTATCAAAATATTTACTGAACATCAAATCATAATTTATAAAAGTTGTTAAAACATCTGCTGAATAAATTCAAACACCTTCCCATATTGAAATTATAATATTTAAATACATATTTTAATAAAAATGTTGACTGAAACATATTTAAAACCTTTTTCAAACATATCTTCACTCATTTACAAAATCTACAAATTTATTTATATTCATTTAACCCTTTGATTAGAAAATATTTAACCCTTTGATTACTCTTTGATTAACCCTTTCGGCATGAAAATTCACATAATGAAATTTATTTATATTTATTAAAACCTAGTTACACCCTTTTGAACTGATCCTTGATCATTTACAAAGAAATTTACAAATTTTAAAATTTATTTAACCCTTTGATTAGAAAATATTTAACCCTTTGATTCTCATTTGAATTAACCCTTTCTTCATGACAATTATGCATACTGAAGTTTAATTAAAATTTATTTAAAATTTATCAATGCAATTTCTGAAGGAAATTGCTATTTAATAAATTTTTAGTAACCTTTGCTAAATGGCTACAAGCCCATTTGCCTTTATTTAGAACTTACATTTTTTAAACCAATTTGCAAAGATTTCAATTTTCTTTCTAAGTTACTCTACCACCAAGATATTATTTTAAATACACATAAATCATGAAATAAACAATATATATATACTTATAATTCAAAAAAGAAAACTTATATTAACATATTAATTTGGTTAGCTAGACCCACTTACAAATTTAAAATCTCTTGTTTAACTTAACCCTTTTATTGTATCTTTTAAAAATTTAAAATCTACCCATATTAAAAACATTTCCCTTTATTCTTACTCAAACCTTGGTTTGATTCAATTTATTTTATACACATATATAATTTCACCCTTTTCTAACTAAAATCAAAAGTTTACATTAAAAAGCTTCAATTTGTTAGAACCCTTGTTCATTTTAAATGAAAACAATTTATGTCAATTTGTTTCATATGGAAAAATGTCGTAATGACTCCTTCTAAATAAAATACCAATTTAGTTAAATTTAATTATATGAAGTAACACTCCTGTTTATAGGAGTACCTGAAACTAAAGCATAGCCTTCCAATCAGCTGTAGTAAACAATGGCCTTTGTCCGCCATCTTGGATATTTACTTTTAGCAAATTATATTTAACTTTATTTCAACACATCTTTTATTTAAATTCTTTACACCTTCATAAGATTTTAAACTCTTTAATTAATTTAAATCCCTTTATTTGATTTGTTTATTTAAATCCCTTTCCCTTTACATAAGTTCTAATCTAAAATTTCTATTTCCCTTACATTCATAAAATACAACATAATTTCTGCATTTATGGCATCGCCATCTTGAAACCCCCCCACTCTTTAAAACAAAGCCACCAGCATTTACTTGTAAAATTTAAAGTTTACTGTTAATGATTTGAAAATTTATTTAAATTTTATAACATTTTCCCAATTTAGAAAAAATTCTTCAAATTAAAATTTTAATTTGCAAAGGGAAAACAATTTAGATCTGACCTGATTCCACACAAAGCATGGCTTGCCTTTCTTCTCCCTCTCTTCTCCGTCTCTCCCTTTGTTCTCCAACGGGGTGGGGAAAATCCGGCTTGGCTGTTGCTTTGCTTCCACGTAAGAATACTTGGATGACTTCCCACGCGTTGCCGCCATCTTTGAAATCCTCCATCCCTTTGTGTGTCTGCTAGGCCTCAGGTAGATCAGCTCGCTTCACCCTTTGGTTGAAATCCTTCCATCTTCTTTCTTCGATGCCATTCGCACCTCTTTTAAATTTTAACGGTTACCAGTAAAATTTTAGCTTTAAGCCCTTCTTTTAACACAGTTCTTGGGCATTTCTTAACACAGAAAAGAAATAGAAAAATCTTTTAAAAACGTTTATCAATTTAGTTAGATTTTGTTTAACTTTGTTAGAAATTTAGACTCACACTTTTAAAACTGTTTGCTAGGTTACACTGTTCACATCGCCTTGTCTTTCTAGTGAGGCTGTAACACACACATTTAACGACGCTCGCACATAATTTGATGGAAATTTATGGGAACCTCTTTCGCAGCGATCTTGAAATGCGAAAGGGCCCCATACGAAACTACAGCGTCACGACATCTCAACGAAACAAACTTTCCCTAGCCACTCATAGTTTTTGAACTATTGACGGTAACAAAACTATTGTTCATTGTTTTACCGGAGCTACGCCCGACACCGACCTTACCCTTCGAGAGTCCTGGTTTAGCTGGGGCTTCAAAAGACGCTTGGCCTGCACCACCCGGGAAAACACCCCCACCTGCAGTCCGTTCCCACGAGTTGACAACCAATAAGGATCTTAAATCGATGTCGCCTGATCGGCGCGCGCACTTCTTTTGTACTAGTGCGTAACGGCTCGCAAAATTGATAGACCGATCGATTTAATCCATTTTTTCGATCAAGCCGTATAACTCTTTAAGGGTGTTTCTGATGGAATTTTATTATTCTTTATTTTTGATTTTTCTCGTCTTGCTTTATCTCTGGAAATGTCGATGGTAACTCTAGGCCAATTTTGACCATCTTCCCCTTGCAAACGGCCTTAAATTTAAGTTTCAAACCCTTCCCACGGTGGCTTGGTTTGTTTTACTTACAAGAACTTTAGACTCTTTATGTTTTACATGTTATCTTTTTGCGGCATGTATTCCAAGAGAATATTGCCCGCCGCAGTATGTCATTATAGACTAACGTCATGTCTGTGTATATCATTATAGAGTAAAGTAATATAGGTGTATGTCATTATAGAGTAAAGTAATATCGGTGTATGTCATTACAGAGTAATGTAATATCGGTATATGTCATTATAGACTAACGTCATGTCTGTGTATATCATTATAGAGTAAAGTAATATAGGTGTATGTCATTATAGAGTAAAGTCATGGCTGTGTATGTCATTATAGAGTAAAGTAATATCGGTGTATGTCAATATAGAGTAAAGTAATATCGGTGTATGTCATTATAGAGTAACGTCATGTCTGTGTATATCATTATAGAGTAAAGTAATATAGGTGTATGTCATTATAGAGTAAAGTAATGTCTCTGTATGTCATTATAGAGTAAAGTAATATCTGTGTATGTCATTATAGAGTAAAGTAATGTCTGTGTAAGTCAATATAGAGCAAAGTAATATCAGTGTATGTCATTATAGAGTAAAGTAATTTTGGTGTATGTCATTATAGAGTAAAGTAATGTCTGTGTATGTCAATATAGAGTAAAGTCATGTCTGTGTATATCATTATAGAGTAAAGTAAAATCGGTGTATGTCTTTATAGAGTAAAGTAATATAGATGTATGTCATTATAGAGTAAAGTAATATCGGTGTGTCATTATAGAGTAAAGTAATGTCTGTGTATGTCAATATAGATTAAAGTCATGTCTGTGTATGTCAATATTGAGTAAAGTCATGTCTCTGTATATCATTATAGAGTAAAGTAATATCGGTGTATGTTATTATAGAGTAAAGTAATGTCTGTGTATGTCATTATACAGTAAAGTAATGTCTGTGTATGTCATTATAGAGTAAAGTAATGCCTGTGTATGTCATTATAGAGTAAAGTAATGTCTGTGTATGTCTTTATAGAGTAACGTAATGTCTGTGTATCTCATTATAGAGTAAAGTAATATCGGTGTATGTCATTATAGAGTTACGTAATGTCCGTGTATGTCAATATAGAGTAACGTCATGTCTGTGTATATCATTATAGAGTAAAGTGATATAGGTGTATGCCATTATAGAGTAAAGTAATGTCTGTGTATGTCATTATAGAGTAAAGTAATATCTGTGTATGTCATTATAGAGTAAAGTAATGTCTGTGTATGTCATTTCAGAGTAAAATAATGTATGTGTATGTCATTATAGAGTAAAGTAATGTCTGTGTATGTCTTTATAGAGTAAAGTAATGTCTGTTTGTCTCATTATAGAGTAAAGTAATGTCTGTGTATGTCTTTATAGAGTAAAGTAATGTCTGTGTATCTCATTATAGAGTAAAGTAATATCGGTGTATGTCATTATAGAGTAAAGTAATGTCTGTGTATGTCAATATAGAGTAAAGTCATGCCTGTGTGTATCATTATAGAGTAAAGTAATTTCGGTGTATGTCATTATAGAGTAAAGTAATGTCTGTGTATGCCATTATAGAGTAAAGTAATGCCTGTGTATGTCATTATAGAGTAAAGTAATGTCTGTGTATGTCTTACAGAGTAAAGTAATGTATGTGTATGTCAATATAGAGTAGAGTAATGTCTGTGTATGTCTTTATAGAGTAAAGTATTGTCTGTGTATCTCATTATAGAGTAAAGTAATGTATGTGTATGTCATTATAGAGTAAAGTAATGCCTGTGCATGTCATTATAGAGTAAAGTAATGTCTGTGTATGTCATTACAGAGTAAAGTAATGTATGTGTATGTCAATATAGAGTAAAGTAACATCGGTGTATGTCATTATAGAGTAAAGTAATGTCTGTGTATATCATTATAGAGTAAAGTAATATCGGTGTATGTCATTATAGAGTAAAGTAATATCGGTGTATGTCATTACAGAGTAATGTAATATCGGTGTGTCATTATAGACTAACGTCATGTCTGTGTATATCATTATAGAGTAAAGTAATATAGGTGTATGTCATTATAGAGTAAAGTCATGTCTGTGTATGTCATTATAGAGTAAAGTAATATCGGTGTATGTCAATTTAGAGTAAAGTAATATCGGTGTATGTCATTATAGAGTAACGTCATGACTGTGTATATCATTATAGAGTAAAGTAATATAGGTGTATGTCATTATAGAGTAAAGTAATGTCTGTGTATGTCATTATAGAGTAAAGTAATATCTGTTTATGTCATTATAGAGTAAAGTAATGTCTGTGTAAGTCAATATAGAGCAAAGTAATATCGGTGTATGTCATTATAGAGTAAAGTAATATTGGTGTATGTCATTATAGAGTAAAGTAATGTCTGTGTATGTCAATATAGAGTAAAGTCATGTCTGTGTATATCATTATAGAGTAATGTAAAATCGGTGTATGTCTTTATAGAGTAAAGTAATATAGATGTATGTCATTATAGAGTAAAGTAATATCGGTGTGTCATTATAGAGTAAAGTAATGTCTGTGTATGTCAATATAGATTAAAGTCATGTCTGTGTATGTCAATATTGAGTAAAGTCATGTCTCTGTATATCATTATAGAGTAAAGTAATATCGGTGTATGTTATTATAGAGTAAAGTAATGTCTGTGTATGTCATTATACAGTAAAGTAATGTCGGTGTATGTCATTATAGAGTAAAGTAATGCATGTGTATGTCATTATAGAGTAAAGTAATGTCTGTGTATGTCTTTATAGAGTAACGTAATGTCTGTGTATCTCATTATAGAGTAAAGTAATATCGGTGTATGTCATTATAGAGTTACGTAATGTCCGTGTATGTCAATATAGAGTAACGTCATGTCTGTGTATATCATTATAGAGTAAAGTAATATAGGTGTATGCCATTATAGAGTAAAGTAATGTCTGTGTATGTCAATATAGAGTAAAGTCATGCCTGTGTGTATCATTATATAGTAAAGTAATTTCGGTGTATGTCATTATAGAGTAAAGTAATGTCTGTGTATGCCATTATAGAGTAAAATAATGCCTGTGTATGTCATTATAGAGTAAAGTAATGTCTGTGTATGTCATTACAGAGTAAAGTAATGTATGTGTATGTCAATATAGAGTAAAGTAATGTCTGTGTATGTCTTTATAGAGTAATGTATTGTCTGTGTATCTCATTATAGAGTAAAGTAATGTCTGTGTATGTCATTATAGAGTAAAGTAATGCCTGTGCATGTCAATATAGAGTAAAGTAATGTTCGTGTATGTCATTATAGAGTAAAGTAATGTCTGTGTATGTCATTATAGGGTAAAGTAATGTCTGTGTATGTCATTATAAAGTAAAGTAATGTCTGTGTATGTCATTATAGAGTAAAGTAATGTCTGTGTATGTCATAGTTTCCATGTACCGTAGTGTTAGATTGCTTTTTTGAAATTGTAAACTGTTGGTGCGTCGAAGCCAATGATTGTTATTGCTGTGTATTTTATTACTGTTTGCATCGATAGGTAATGTTTTCAATATCGTTGTTGCCTACGTTTAATATAAATACAAACATTTTATTTGTCACTTATGATTGTCTTAGTTTCTTGTAGAAATGTCAGGATAGAGTTAATTACATCCACACAACGACATCCTGTCACCTTTCTTATCGAACATTATTAAACCGACGAAATTTTCCCTCGAGCTGGGCTGTCGTTTGCAGTTTCAAGACAACTGTAATGTTTGAACACATCCTGAAAATGAAATCAATTAGTTAATAAATGTTTTCAAAAGTATTCTGTGTATGGCTAAATAAGGGAGAGTAAAATAAAGAAAACGGAGAAAAATAATTAGAACCAAAATGGAAGTTATTTGGAAAGAAAATGACATTGCCACCACGGTCAGCTGGAGTGGAGTGGAGATGGCGTTGCTGATGACAAAAAATCTAGTAATCACTATGTAGCATCAGAAATACTGAAGTCAATGTTAAAACTCTTATTGCAGTATGAAATCCTTTGGGATAAGAATATGAATTTTTTATTGTCTCAAAGTAAAGGGTTTTCAACTTGGGTACCCGTTCCATGAACGTAATGCTTTGATTAAACTATACTACGTTACAATCGATAACGTTACAGTCGATGGTTTCCTGAACATTTCAAACGATCATTACGGCAAATTGTGTATCTGTTTAATTATTACTTAAACACGGGAATTTTGTATAAAGGAGGGAATATAAATATTATATATATATATATATATATATATATATATATATATATATATGTGTGTGTGTGTGTGTGTGTATAATCTTTTTTACAACGAGTTAAGTAATTTATGTACCGTTATAAATGCTTTATAAAGTCATCAATAATATTTCTCTATTTTTTAGGTCAAGTATAAACTCCATTTGACTTACGGGCACAGAACGCTTTATTCATTTCCGTGACAGATTTCGACTTTTATGAACTCTCTGAATGGATCTCACTGGCTTATTACCTTAATATTTCATACCTTTCATACGGTCTTGTACTTATGATTTTGAGGTTCAAAACACGTATATTTTTCACGGCGCTCGCGGCTTTGCATTCATTTGTAATTTAAAGCACGTAGGGCGAATAAATTCGCTGCGCAAATAGAACCGTGAAAGCAGTCGATTTCTGCGGCAGACAAATATTTAAGGAATTCTAAATATGGAATACAAAGAACAGTTCTGGTCACTACTAAAAGCTTTATAGTTTGCCATTTGTTGTGGATTCAAATGAAATAGTTTAGGTGTTTTAAAATAGCTCAATAATCAAGCAATATATATATATATATATATTACACACGCGCGCGCGCAGACACACACTCAACTCAACTATTTCATTTTGAGGAAAGGCAAAAAAAACCAATATATATGGTATGTATTTAGAAATAGACACAACTTCTAACCACAAATATTTTTATTCTAGTCTTATATACATTTAGGTTAAAAAGTAACCATCCTTAGAGACTGACAATAAGGGGCTACTTCAAATGACCAAACATCATCTAACCAAAATACGCAGCCGTTAACCAAATACGCGACATTCAAATAATCGTAATACACGGACTTTAACTAACCAAATACGCGCACTTCAACTAACCAAATACACGGACTTCAACTGAAAGTAATGTTGCGGGTTATAAAAATATTTGTAGTTAGAGATTGTGTTTATTTATTAGTAATAAACCACAGTCAATTATTCAAAGTAATTAGTAAAAATAAACTTGAAATTAATTATTATAGGTATTTTTTTTGTATATCCTTCATTTTTTGCGTGTTAACTCTAAATATTAAGTGCAATCTATTAGTATTTTTAAAATTAAAAATAATAAAATATTTTCTATCAATATAAATAAACTATTAATAAAATCAATAAATTAAACAAATATTATGTTTAAATAAATTAATTTACACTAAAATAATACATATAACGGGATATTCTAGAAAACAATAATTACCATAGTAACTTTAAAATAGCGTTTTTGAGTGCATGGAGCTTAGTACTGGAAAGAGAGTATTTAGAGGAACATTTTGATATAAATATTTCATCTAAAAACATGAAAGTTTCCAGTCGTTTACAGGGGTAGTGATGTATGTAGACTATGTATATTGATAGGTACTCCTTAATGGATGGAAAATATGATGAACAGTGGCGTTACAAAATGAACGAATTTTAGGTATTCATCGTATGTATATAAGATGTAATGTTCCTATATTGTAATATAAAGAAATGTTTTCAAGCATAAAATCTATCTATCTATCTATCTATGTATCTATATATAAATTAACTAAATAATTAGTGAATAGGCTGCGTGTGTAAAAGTTATTTTTATAATTAATTTTCTTACAATATAAAAGGGTCCCTAGTTGGTTTTTTAAGATTTATAATGCCATAAAAAGAAAAAAAGAAAACGAAATCTGCAAGTTTTGCTCACGTAATAAATTTTGGAGTGATAAAACGACTGTAGTACGAATAAGAGTGATTGAGAGGGAAAAAGTGAGAGGGGGAGTGCGACGGAAAGTAAGAAGTGAGACTGGGATCGAGAGATCGAGAAGGAAAGAGAGGGAGAAGAAGGGAAAGTAGTAAAGAAGGAGAGAAAGGTTTCTGAGCAAAA